>LR738711.1:128515882-128527379 GCA_902687465.1 Secale cereale
ACACACACACACACACACTTTTTCTGTTTTTATACAAAGTTGTAGATGAATTAATTAATTAGATTAGATTAATGTCAAATAGTATATAGAAATTTTAGTTATAACGTAAAGTCAAATAGTATATAGAAATGTTAGTTATATAGAAACGTTAGAAATTATAGAAATGTTAGTTTTAGCTAGATGAATTAGATTAATTTCGAATTGTTAGACGATGCCCGGCCCGCATATAGTATATAGAAGTTTTTACTTTCTTATAATTTTAGTTATAGAAATTTAGAGTGTTACGTTTGCATATAGTATTTGTTCTCGACGATGCCCGGCCCGCATCCTCGCCGTCGACTGATGGCTTCTCGCCCCTCGTTGGTTACCCCAAGTGGAAGGTTTGAGATGTAGCGTAGCGGTAGTTTTCCCTTGGAAAAGATACCAAGGATCGAATCCCGTGAGACTCCAAGGGTCGACAAGAAGGTGTCAATAGCGCCAGAGACTTTTGCTTGACAGGACCTGCACACAGATACAAATAACTTTGCTCCCAACGAGTACAGAGAGGTTGTCAATCCCTCCGGCCTTGTCGTTTACAAAGGATCGAACGCAAGAGATAATAGTGATAGGTATGACTGCAACTAGGAAATAAGAACAGAAAGTAAATGACGGGTGTGATCAGTGATGGTAATATGGACCGGGGTCCCATGATGTTCACTAGTGATGTCTCTCTCCCAAAAGACGATAAAACAGCTAAGCGAGGTAAACGAATTACAGCTGGGCAATTGAAAGGATTATGTACGCAAACCAATGCTAACTGTGCTGCATGAAAGGTAGAGGCTCAAAAGCATGGGCAGTACGCCAAGGCAAGTAGACCGAAATACATCTGCATCTACTACTAATCATCCACCTTGAGATATCTATCCAGAACATCTCGCTGGTATTAAGTTGCGAGTCCCACCCATAGTGTAAACTCAAAGCAACAGACAACTGCATTAAAAGAACTTTGCGTAAAGTTAACAATCCTTGCACCCGCAAGTACAAGCACCGTTGTTTTCCCCCTTGTGGCAACAACACATCCCCTAGACTCATGTTTCTGTCACTCAAGCTAGTCATCGAGGGGTATGAACCCACAATCAAGCATAGCGTTCCCTCTTGGAGTTACTACCTACTACTCGGCCAAAGTAATAAACATCATCGGAGAACATGCAAGAATTACTCAAGAACATAAATATAAAAGAGGTGAATCAAATATATTACTCACACACAATCTGTACATAATCTCATAATCCATCGGATCCCAGCAAACTCAGCATAGCAACAGCATAAAGATTACATATGTGCCTCGATCATGTAGGGCAGCTCACGAGGTCTAATCGATGAAGAACAAAGAGGGGACGAGAACATCACATAGCTACTGGTCATGGACCCATGGTCCAAGGGGGACTACTCACAACTCATCCAGGAAGCGTCCATGGTGGTGGAGAAGCTCCCGGTGGTGGTTCTCCCCTCCGGCAGGGTGCCGGGAAGAGTTCTCCTGGTGCTCCCGATCTTGGAAGCGCGGCGGCGGCGGAACAGAGATGAGATCGCGAAAAAGGGTTCCGTCCTCGAGGGTTTCGGGACGCGATGTAAATATATGCCAAATGGGGTCACCAGAGGAGGTAAGGGCGACCCAGGCGCCCCCCGGCGCGGCCAGGAGGGGGCCGCGTGGGCAGGCCGCCTAGGCTGCCCCTGGCTCCCCTCTGGCCCCACTTTGGCGCGTGGAAGCTTCTGGAGCGCTGATTTTTTATATATTTTTCCCGGAATTTTTCTGGCAATTTAAGTAATGAGAAAACCTGAAATACAAAAACAGCAGAAAACAGAAACTGGCACTGGGGTGCACTGAGTTAATAGGTTAGTCCAAATATGATCAAAAGTGTATGGAAGTGCATAAATATCATAGCAATATCACACAAAAGAGGCATGGAGCAAGCAGAAATTGTAGATACGTTTTGGACGTATCAACATCCCCAAGCTTAATTCCTGCTCGTCCTCGAGTAGGTAAATGATAACAAGCATAATTTCTGTGGTGACGTGCTATCAACCATATAAGAACTTTTCATAGTCACATGACAAATGCTTACTGAGATAATGAATCTTTAGTAATTAAGTTGCCTCATGAGAATATCACAAAGAACTGAAAGTTTTACAATATGATACTGAAACACCCAATAGATTTGTAGTGAGCATGGTGTGCAAACATGACAAAGTGATACCTCGCTTGCCCCCTTTAGTGAAGCAAAACATAAATGCAGGAGCACCTCCGAAGTTTAAGTGAAGACTAGATACAATGATTTCAGAATAAGCGATATCATAATCATGCAGAAGACAATGGTACTTTGGGACAATGCACATTACACTCAGAATGACAATCATGCTCTCAATAGTTGGTGCTTTGAAGAAAGAAGGTGGAGACTCTCGAACCGTGGATTTTGATGGCAAGGTTGAAAACCCGTGGTTGGAAGCAAAGACTAAACATGTACCAGAGCTCTTGGTTTTAAAAACAGAGGTAAAAATGATTTTTGGGAGATGCATATTTCGTCAACGAATGCTAGTAGATAACTCAATTATTTCTCGAGCTGGACAAGTTTCGAGGAACGGCTCCCGCACGGGGACGATCACATCCCCTTAATCTCCTTTGTTTATCACTGCCAAAAGTTTTCTGATTTCTCATGAACAAAGCGTGAAGGAGGGTTTGTTTGTTGTATTTTTTATGAGCCGGGTGCACTCATGCCAGTTCCTTCTCGTATTAGGGGTTTGCAGATTAGACATGCAATCCCGGGGTAAAACTTGTCCAACTTAAAAAGATCATGAATTAACTACTACTTCCTCATGAGCTAAAACTGAGGCACAAAAGAGAAATGCTTTTGAATAATTTTGAGATGGTACAAGAAAGTCTTCGTTAGGAATGGCAAGTAAATACCATATATAGGAAGGTATGGTGGACTCATATGGCATAACTGGTTTCAAGGATTTTGGATGCACAAGCAGTCAGTCCGCTTAGTACAGGTGAAGGCTAGCAAAAGACTGGGAGCGACCAACTAAGAGAGCAATGACGGTCATAATCATGCAGAGCGACAAAGCAACATTGAATCGGGCATGGAAGTTATATCGCTACTCAGAAATTAAAGATCATCAAGGCTTGATAGACTTTCTTTACAGTCTTAAATATGCGTGAGCATATGCGAAGTCAATCAAAATAAATTCTTGGAGGAAGATATCACTAAAGCATACCACATCATAGGCAAACAAATCATGCTGGTACTTCAATAACACATTAAGAACCCCCAGCTATTTGAGACTAACCATAAGAAAACATGAACTACTAAGCACCATTATGCACATAGCATTTTTATCATAGACATATCAACCAGTGCCACAGAAGCCAACTCTCTTAACAAGATAAGCATGATAACTCAAGAGAGTTCCAGAAGCAACCAACTAAACAAACGCTCTTTAAAAAGAAAAGCATGAAAGCTAAGAGCTAAACATGACAGTAGCTATTGAAAGACAAAGAACATACATAGCAAAGATAAACATGAAAAATCCTATGTTGTGTTCTAGGTTGAAGTGGAGCGTGTTTCTCTCCCACACAAAGAAAGATGGGTTCTAACTCGTTATGAACAACAAGCAAAGCTAAAGAAAACTAAAAAGGAAACTAAAAGCAAGACGCTCCAAGCATAGCACATAACGCATGAAGTGATTAAAATATAGTGGAACGAAAGACGAACTGATAATTGTTGATGGAGAAGGGGATGCACGGGGGCATCCCCAAGCTTAGACGCTTGAGTCTTCTTGAATATTTCTTGAGGGTGCACGGGGGCATCCCCAAGCTTGAGCGTTTGACCCTCCTGAATCTTTTTATCATCTTCCCTCGCACACTTGAAAACTCCCTTCATACATAACTCATCATAATCTGATTAGCGAGGTTAGTACCCATAATAAAATAATTTTTACTTGCTGGAAATAAGGATAATCTTGAAGATCTACTGTTTCTCAAGATTGCCAAAAGGTTTTTGCAAAGAAAAAGCAAGCTCAAGGTTTACAAAACGAAGAAAAGGCAAAACAGGACAGAATCTGTGAAAAACAGACCAGCAGGTAGTAAATAATTTTTTCGGGGCACTTCTGCAACTCAAATAAAAAAACTCAGAACAGACGCCCGAAAGACAATTGTATAGAGCACGCTGTCGAAAAAATTCAGACCAAAAAGATGAACTGGTGATTTTATACGAATTTTTCGGTCCAAGGACAGAATCTGTTTCCTGGAGAGCACGTCACAACTTTTGAACTTTCTTGCAATCAGAGGCTAAACTTGGCACAAATTTGAAAAGTAAAGATACAATGATGATGCTACTGTAGTAACAAACATCAAGACACAACAAAAGCAAAATAAAACTTTATTCATTGTGGGCTGCCTCCCAAAAGCGCTTTCTTTTATGCCTTTAAGCTAGGCATAATGCAAAGAGATCAAGTTTTATCAAGAGTAAAAGAATAGCTAGCCCGTATAACGGACTCAAAAGGTAACTTAATCTTCTTTCTAGGGTAGTGTTCCATCCCTTTCTTGAGAGGAAATTGGATTTTTATATTCCCCTCTTTCATGTCAATGATAGCACCAACGGTGCGAAGAAAAGGACGTCCCGAAATAATTAGACAAGAAGGTTCACATTCAATATCCATAATAGTAAAATCAACGGGAACATAATTGTCATTGACAATGATAAGAACATAGTTGATCCTCCCCAAAGGTTTCTTTATGGAAGAATCAGCAAGACGAACACCAAAAGAACAAGAATCAAAAGGTTTCAATTTAAGCATATCATATATTCTTTTGGGCATAACGGAGGTACTAGCTCCAACATCACATAAAGCATAGCAAGAGAAGTTATTCAACTTAATTTTAATCATAGGATCCCAACCATCTTCTAGCTTTCTAGGTATGGAGGCTTCTACCCTAAGTTTCTCCTCCCTAGCTTTGGTGAGAGCATTAGTGATATGCTCCGTGAAGGCAAGATTGAGTGTGCTAGTGTGGGGATCTTTAGCCATTCTGTGAAGGAAATCAATAACTTCAAAAAGGGTGCAATTATCAAAATCGAGGTCACTACTATCAAGTAAAGTGGTAGTAGTGTCCTTTAGGCTCACTTGTTTGGTAGCTTCTATGGTCATAGGAGTTTCTACAGTTGAGGTCATAGCATCACCATTAATAGGTCCAATGGGACCAGGAGTGCATTGGGTGCTAAGAGTTTGGATATCCTCAACAACTTGGATAGTAGCAACAGTGTGATGGGTAGGAAGGCTCTTAATTCTATCTTCTTCCTCCTTCAGGGGTGCAACCACTTCGGGTTTAGCTGCCATTTGGTTTATCAAAGTGGCTTGTGTGTGGGACATATTGGAAACTTGGGTCTTAGTGATAGTGAGCCTAGTCTGGAGGTTAGAAATCTCAATATTTAGGCTCTCCAGTTGTCTACCAATGTCTTGCAAGATAGCAGTATGCTCACCTAATTGCCTCGAGAAGGTCTTGTTTTGTTCATATTGGGTGTGCATGTAGTTCTTAGTGGCCTTCTCTATTTCTAGAAGTTTCTCATAACTAGGCATGTCTCTATCTCTTTGGGTGGAGTTCTTGGTGCTAGGATAAGCATTGTTGTTCCCACAGGAATTAGAGGGGAACGGTCTAGGGTTGCTACCAAAATTATCCTATAAGCATTATTATTGAAATTGTTTCTAGAGATAAAGTTCACATCTACTTGATCTTGAGCAATCAAAGAATTTAAAGGAACATCACGAGGATCAATAGAAGATTGCTTCGAAAGTAGAGACATGATCAAGTCAACTTTTTCATTTAGGGAGGAAATCTCCTCGACAGAGTTTACCTTCCTACCTATTGGAGCGCGTTCGGTGTGCCATTGGGAATAATTGGTCATCATCTCATTGAGAAGCTTCGTGGGAACACCAAGTGTAGTTGATATAAAGGATCCTCCCACGGCCGAACTTAACAAGTTCCACGAGGTAAAGTTCAAGCCTGCATAAAAAGTTTGGATAACCATCCAAGTAGTCAAACCATGAGTAGGGCAGTTCTTGACAAGAGATTTCATGCGTTCCCAAGCTTGGGCAACGTGTTCATTATCTAATTGTTTGAAATTCATTATGTTACTCCTTAGTTGGATAATTTTAGCAGGTGGATAGTACTTCCCAATAAAGGCACCCTTGCACTTGTCCCAAGAATCTATGCTATTCCTAGGCAAAGATTGAAACCAAATTTTAGCTCCTCCTCTCAAGGAGAAAGGAAAAAGCTTAAGCTTAACAATATCACTATCTACTTCTCGGTACTTTTGCATATCACAGAGTTCAACAAAATTATTTAAGTGCAAAGCAGCATCATCTCCAGCACCGGAGAATTGATCTTTCATAACTAGGTTCAGTAAAGCAGGTTTAATTTCATAAGAAGGTGTTGAAGTGGCAGGTGTAGTAATAGGCGTGCATATAAAGTCATCGTTGTTATGACTAGTGAAGTCACACAACTTGGTGTTCTTGGTGGAACCCATAGCAGCAGCAAGCAAGATAACTATTTTTGTGATTTTTGATAAAGGGAACTAAAGCAAAACTGAAAGGTAAACTAACAAGACTAAAAAGCAAAGATAAAAGATAGCGTGCAACTCCCCTACCTTGAAGAGTGGAGTCCCCGACAACGGTGCCAGAAAACTTTGCTTGATGGCTTCTCGCCCCTCGTTGGTTACCCCAAGTGGAAGGTTTGAGATGTAGTGTAGCGGTAGTTTTCCCTTGGCAAAGATACCAAGGATCGAATCCCGTGAGACTCCGAGGGTCGACAAGAAGGTGTCAATAGCGCCAAAGACTTTTGTTTGACAGGACCTGCACACAGTTACAAATAACTTTGCTCCCAACAAGTACAGAGAGGTTGTCAATCCCTCCGGCCTTGTCGTTTACAAAGGATCAAACACAAGAGATAATAGTGATAGGTATGACTGCAACTAGGAAATAAGAACAGAAAGTAAATGATGGGTGTGATCAGTGATGTTAATATGGACCGGGGTCCCATGATGTTCACTAGTGATGTCTCTCTCCCAAAAGACGATAAAACATCTAAGCGAGGTAAACGAATTACAGCTGGGCAATTGACAGGATTATGTGCGCAAACCAATGCTAACTATGCTGCAAGAAAGGTAGAGGCTCAAAAGCATGGGCGGTACGCCAAGGCAAGTAGACCGAAATCCATCTGCATCTACTACTAATCATCCACCTTGAGATATCTATCCAGAACATCTCGCTGGTATTAAGTTGCGAGTCCCACCCATAGTGTAAACTCAAAGCAACAGACAACTGCATTAAAAGAACTTTGCGTAAAGTAAACAATCCTTGCACCCGCAAGTACAAGCACCGTTGTTTTCCCCCTTGTGGCAACAGCACATCCCCTAGACTCATGTTTCTGTCACTCAAGCTAGTCATCGAGGGGCATGAACCCACAATCAAGCATAACGTTCCCTCTTGGAGTTACACCTACTACTTGGCCAAAGCAATAAACAGCAACGGAGAACATTCAAGAATTACTCAAGAACATAAATATAAAAGAGGTGAATCAAATATATTACTCACACACAATCTGAACATAATCTCATAATCCATCGGATCCCAGCAAACTCAGCATAGTAACAGTATAAAGATTACATATGTGCCTTGATCATGTAGGGTAGCTCACGAGGTCTAATCGATGAAGAACAAGGAGGGGAGGAGAACATCACATAGCTACTGGTCATGGACCCATGGTCCAAGGGGGACTACTCACAACTCATCCGGGAAGCGTCCATGGTGGTGGAGAAGCTCCCGATGGTGGTTCTCCCCTCCGGCGGGGTGCCGGGAAGAGTTCTCCTGGTGCTCCCGATCTTGGAAGCGCGGCGGCGGCGGAACAGATATGAGATCGCGAAAAAGGGTTCCATCCTCGAGGGTTTCGGGATGCGATGTAAATATATGCCAAAGGGGGTCACCAAAGGAGGTAAGGGGGGCCCAGGCGCCCCCCCGGCGCGGCCAGGAGGGGGGCCGCGTGGGCAGGCCGCCTGGGCTGCCCCTGGCTCCCCTCTGGCCCCACTTCTGGCGCGTGGAAGCTTCTGGAGCGCTGATTTTTTATATATTTTTCCCGGAATGTTTCTGGCAATTTAAGTAATGGGAAAACCTGAAATACAAAAACAGCAGAAAACAGAAACTGGCACTGGGGTGCACTGAGTTAATAGGTTAGTCCAAATATGATCAAAAGTGTATGGAAGTGCATAAATATCATAGCAATATCACACAAAAGAGGCATGGAGCAAGCAGAACTTATAGATACGTTTTGGACGTATCATCGACCCGTTCGCGACGATGTCCTACTTCATAGGACCCATGTCCGGGACTAGGCTCCGCCGGGCTGGCACTGGGAGGTGCTACCTTCAGGGGCTCGCCGCTTGGTGAGGAACGCGGGCCCGGGTCCCATCATCGACCATGAGCTACTTTGGTGGTGTTCGTGTGGGCCACTTTCGGAGTGGAGGGAGCCGGCACCGCCGGAGGCGGTGCGTCGCCGTGCCAGGGAGGAGGACGAGCACGTCCGTCGCTACATGGCTGTTATGGACGTCAGGTTCTCCAATACCTCACAGGTTCTTTGGGGAGATGACCAGAGTTATGATCATGTGATGGTTCCTTCTTTTTTGGGTGTCCACCGCCCGCGCCTCAGGAACCGCGAGTAAACTAGATTATTCTGTAGTATTCGATCTTTATTAGCTAGCTAGCTAGTGATGTATTCGACATATAATATTCGAAACGATCGATGTATCCGAGATTATATATATTATTCGAGACCATGTATTCGAGATTATATATTATTCGATACGATGCATATATTATACTATGATTCAGTTTTTCCTTAATGGTTGCATCCATGCATTGTAATTTGAATACTAAATTGTTTTATATTTCTTCTGGATTAGTTAAATAAGAGCTATGGCGGACAATACCGGCAGAGAGGGAGAAGATGCCATGTTCGAGATCATACACTCCCCTTGTGGGCCAGATGATCATAATGAAGAAGATGACGGCTCCCAATATCTGAACAATACCGGGGAGGGTGATAATCTATTCGATCACGATGACCAAATTGATGAAGTCAAGAACTATGATATCGATGATGACACCGAAAATGTTGATCTTGAAATAACAGAGACCGGCGAGGTATATTTATATAAGCAGGCATCTGGTGATCATCACATGTTTTTAATGATTTGAAGATATATTAACAAATCGATATCTTTCTTCTTTCATCCCTCCGGATTGAGCAAATCTACAAGCAGCAGGACAGTGCGAGGCCTGGCCAAAAAGTTGAAGGAGGGCGTAAAGTACAACATCGATGCCATCAGAGCCGATGGCAAACCAGTAGCGCCTAGGACAGTTGCGAACAAGTTTGTTCGTCAGTGCGGAGTTATTGTGAAGGACCAACTCCCGATCTCCATTCAAGAATGGAAAGAGCCAACAAAGAAACGCGCAGATCATACTTTTGTAGATGACATTGCAAAAACTCTGCTTTGGGAAAAACTCATGGAACATTTTACCCTACCAGATTATTTCACAGAGGATGACAATAAGAAAGTTAAGGACGCTGCTCTTAGGAAGATGGCAATTGCATTCAACAACCATAAGAAAACTGTATGGGCCAACTACGTCAAAGGAGGAAAGAAGACTCCAAAATTCAAGGGAACACTTGAGAAGAAAATAGAACACTGGCCCGCTTTCGTGAACTTCAAGGAATCAAAATTATCTCAGGAATGTTCGAAAAAAACAAGGCCAATGCCGCAAAAAGGAGCAGTTCCATAGGCTGGGGCCAGGTGGCTACGCGGTGGCACTGCCTAAGTGGGATCTCTCTGAGCAAGAGATGATAAATGCAGGGGTCACTCCGGTTACATTGAGCTGGCCCCCCAGGTGCAGGACTTAGTTCTATGCGCATGGGGGGGCGTTGGACCCGAAGACATGCGAGGTTTCGAAGAAGGCATGTCTTAAAGGAGCCGAAAAGAAGATAATTGATGCAATAGAAGAAGCTCAAAAGGGGGTGTTCAATCCCAACAGAGAGACCGAAGAGCTTACGCGCGCCCTGGGAAATACTGAACACCCGGGAAGAACACGAGGCAAGGGCGTTGTTCCGTGGTATGAGAGATTTTCGGACTGGAGGGCTTACTACAGAAGCCATGTGAGAAGGAAGAACCTGGAGGAGGAGCAGAGGAAGAAGGAAGCAGAACGCCTTCAAGGCCTAGAATTAGCGCACGCAATGTTGGCGTTGAAATTCCACCACCAGCAGCAGATCGACTCCCTTAGCCATGAAAGGGGGTCTCAACAGCGGCACCAGCTAGCGGATGATCCAGCTTTGGATAGCACCGTCCCATCCATGCCAAGAAGCCGCGTGGGTTCCACCCCGGGCGACACACTGCTGGATAGAAACTCTGCGGATGACATCATAGAGAATACTAACTCTAACCTACAATTCAAAATGAAGAACATATCCATGAAGGTGGCGGACGACATTGCTTATACAAATCCCCTCGAAGCAAGCTTCCATAGCAACCCGATTCCAGTCGGCTATGCTCGTGTCCAGGTTGATGAGGTGGTGGACCAATATTCGAGGATAGAGCTTGACATTCCTAGAGGTGATGAGGAGCACACACGGGGACATGCCATACATCATATCATCCTATGGAGAAAGGATTGCATCATCTTTCAAACGCCACCGACACCACATCAGCCGACTCCTCGAAGTCCGCCACCACGTCAGCAGACTCCCGCTCCTCCAAGTCCGCCACAACGTCAACCGACTCTTCCTCCAAGTCTGGCACAGTGCCAGCCGACTCCTTCTCGAAGTCCGCCACCGCGTCAGCAGACTCCCGCTCCTCCAAGTCCGCCACCACCTCAGCCGACTCCTCCTCCAAGTCCGGCACATCGTCAGCCGACTCCTCCTCGAAGTCTGCCACCGCGTCAGCAGACTCCCGCTCCTTGAAGTCCGGCACAGCGTCAGGCCACTCCTCCTGCTCCGACTCAGCCACGTCAGCCGTCTCCGCTGCCTCAGCAATCGCGGAAGAGAGCCCCCGCAACAAGTCGAGGTAGTACAGGTGGAGGAAAGCGAGTTCAATATGGTCCAAGCCTCACTCCTCTTTCTCAGAGGCCTTACGACATGAACGATGAGGAAAACACAGCCATAGTGAAGGCCCAAGTGGACGCCCATTTTGGATCGAAACCGCCACGGCCGCCAAAGGAGAAAGTGCCTAAGAAATTCATTGACCACTTTATTCATATGGCAAGAAAACCAGCTCCCAAGCCTGTTGACTCAGACTATGAGCGCCAAATCAAGAAGGCACATTGAGCACGACTACAGAAGGAGTCGAGCTCGAGCTCGAGCCAAGCAGTTGGCAATAAATGCGGGAAAACCGTTCCCCAGCTGGGAGAATAGGCGGCGCAATCG
>LR738711.1:128527534-128589750 GCA_902687465.1 Secale cereale
CTTGTTGTACCACCGAAGATCCCCCCACATGTGAGTACCGGCGCCGATGATGATGTGCTAATATCCGACGATCATAGAAGGTAGGCTAGAGAGATCAGATGCACTATAGAACAACTCCTAGGGCTCGAGGTCATGGATAGTTTTACAGTGGAGGAACTAAAACGGAAATATGTCCGCGGCAAACATTTGGCCGAGCCTGATGAGGTCAAGAACCTCCCAACGAGAATGTATGAACTACATGATTTGTACATGAAAATTACCAAGAGTTCAAATCGAGAGTCCCTCATGGTGAATGTCAAGGCAGAGCATTACTTCCATGGGAACGCTCTGTCCGTTGAGTATTCAGAACTATTTCAGTTATTCAATCAAGACGCACTCGACAAATCTCTCATCAGTTGCTATTGCCTGTAAGTGATTTCTTTCTGTAATTGAAGTCTCAATTGCTAGCTATAGTGCTCATTGATCGATCATTACCTATAATTATCCTCACTATATTCTTTTCTATGGTATTATGCAGGATGAAGATGTATGAAATAAAAAAAACTAGATGCTATAGAATTGGGTTCATTAACCCAAATACCATTAATGAACACACATGGAGTTTGAAATATTGTAAAAAAGATGTACAGGACAACATGCTAAAGTTCTTGCCGCGCCTCAATACCAATGAAGATATACTACTTCCTCACAACTTCCTGTGAGTGACACTGTCTTGTATACTACAAATTCTATTTTTTCTTAGCTAGCTAGCTAGATGTTAATAATTAAGTGTATATGGTTTAGGGTAGTTGATGAGTGTTATGCACATACCCGCTTAATTAAGACATGCAAACGTGTGCGCATGCAGTTACCACTGGATCTTGTTAGTCATTAAAGTTGAAGAAGTCCAGTTGAAGTACTGGACTCACTATGGAGAAAGCAAAGTGACTACACCATCATGAAGGGGATAGTCGACAGGTAATTTCAATCATTATTAACTATATCTCGGCCTATTTAGTTCATCATTTCCTGATATCAACTATTTAATAACCCCTTTATTCATTTTCTTTGCTGGCGGGCAGGGCTTGGGAAAAGTTCATCAAAGTGACTCCAGGCAAATGGCGACAAAAGCTGTATTGGTTTTGACCTAAGGTAAGTAATTAAGTAGTAGTAGCTAGCTATCTCTTTGATTCTTGTTTCAGTACAATAAATTATCATGCTTGATTATTTCTGACTAAATTCCATTCTCGTAAAGGCCCTGAAGCAGGCGGCGGGGACTAATCTATGTGCATACTACGTTTGCGAGAACATTCGGATCATGGCATCCGAAAGGACCAAATCTGAAAGACAACTATGGGTACGTTTGCCAGAACACTACTCACAATTTTTACATCATTGTCGACATCTATCACACAACTAACACATGCATATTCATCTCCTTCTTTTGAAGTTCAATGAGATGCGGGATAAGCTCCTACCGGAGGATCGGATACGAGCAATTCAAGAGAAAATAGCGGGATTTTTGCTCGACCAGGTCATAAAGCCTGATGGAGAATACCATTACCCGCTACCGCCCCCATGAACCACTCCCCAATTGTCATCGTACTCCGAAGGCACCAAGGCAAATGCCACTGGCTCCTAAGGAAACATGTAGGAGAAATTGTATATATATACCTATATATATATATATATATATATATATATATATATATATATATATATATATATATATATATATATGTGTGTGTGTGTGTGTGTGTGTGTGTGTATATATATATACATGTGTATGTGTATGTGTGAATATATGTTATTGGTTCTATGAGAAATTCTATTTATATATATGCATAACGTGTACAATATGTAGCATCGTAAAATACCAGCAAATGAAAAAGAATTAAATGGAAAACACAAAATTAAAGGAAAAAGAAATCATGAACTCAAAACCACCTAACCCTTTTAGTACCGGTTGGTGTTACCAACCGATACTAAAGGAATCCCCGCCCCCGGCGCTGGCTCCTGCCACGTGGTGGCCCTTTAGTGGTGGTTCGTGTTGAACCGGTACTAAAGGGGGGGGGGACCTTTAGTCCCCACCCTTTAGTGCCGGTTACAGAAACGACACTAAAGGCCCCTCCGAACCGATGCTATAGCCCGATTCTGCACTAGTGGCTAATCCTCCCCTCATTTGCACCCCCGAGAACAAAGTTCTCAACTTTAGGCAAAAATAGGAGGAGAGATCCTAAAATATGCTTGGTATCAGATTTCCAATGCTAATAATAGATCTATTCGTAAGCAATCCACTGTTGTTCTTCTTCCGGATTTTTATGTGGGAATCACTACTTGGTTTAGACTTGTACTTGATACTATTACCTGAGGAAATTTCGTAAGTTGCCCTCCTCTTGATGCTTTGAATGCTATGGGATGTTTGATGGGTTCCCCTTCTATTATTGATGATGACACAACTCTTACTCTTGAGCATGTTATGCAAAGGTTAGATGCTATTGAAAAGGGGATGCTCACTTAAGAACATATTGAAAATTTAGATACAAAGATGCATGAGCTTGCTAATATATTTGGGGCTAAAGTGGGTAATGTTCTTAAGATGCTAAAAGAGAAGGAACCCATAGTTAATGAAAGAATTGAACAAAGTCCTTCTAGGATTGATAAATTGAAAAAATATTAGTAACTCGGGCACCGCTTTTTCCTCCGTTAATTCTATTGAAAAAAACTCCCAGAAAAAGACGTACGAACAAAGGAGCTACTTCTAGTAATAATAATGGGGATCTTAAAATGATTAGTATTCATCCCAACTTCATTGAAGTAATAAAAGACCCCCTTTACAGAAACAAATTCCTTGATCTTATCCCTATAAGTGTTTTTATTGAAGAATTATATGCCCAATCTTTGAAGAATTGTGTGGTTGAGGAACTTGAAGACAAGGATGACAAAACTTAGATCCTTGCCTTATGCCTAGCTAAGGGTGTATAACGATAGCGCTTGTTGGGAGGCAACCCAACTTGTATCTTTTTTCTTTTTGATTTCCTTGATGTTTTCAATAAATAAATAAATACCTCTGTTGAGATGTGTTTTTGTGGTTTGAATAAAGGTTTGTGCCAAGCAAAGCCTTAGGAACACGTTGGGTGTTAGTAGACTTGATCTTGATGAAAAAACAGAAACTTCTGCGCTCATGAGAAAAATTCTCATTTTTAACAGAAAAGTGCTTTTTAATTGTTTTTGCAGAAGATTAATATAAAAATTTCCCATGTGACACTATTTGTTCAAGATTTTTAGAGTTCCAGAAGTTTTCGAAACTTCCTGATTACAACAGACTGTTCTGTTTTTGACAGATTCTGTTTTATTTATGTTGTGAGCTTATTTTGATGGCTCTATGGTTTTCTTTGATGAGTTTTTGCCATACAAAAGTTGGAATAGAGTAGATACAATACAAAAACAAAATATGAATTAGTTTGATACAATACTTATAGTTGTGATTTGCTTTCTTGCACTAACGGATCTCACGAAGGTCTTGTTGAGTTTTGTGTGATTGAAGTTTTCAAGTTTTGGGTTATCTTACGATGGATAAAGGAAGGATGTAAGAGCCTAAGCTTGGGGATGCCCCGACGTCCCAAGCTATTATCCAAAAAAGAACAACCAACTAAGCTTGGGGATGCCCCTGAGTGGCATCCCCGCTCTCTTCCAACAACTATCGGTATTTCACTCGAAACTATATTTTTATTCATCACATGATATGTGTTTTGCTTGGAGCGTCTTGTATGATAAGAGTCTTTGCTTGTTTTTTTGCTTTTTAAGTCATCAATCCTTGCTATACACACTTATTTGAGAGAGCCAAAATTATGACGTGACTTGTTAGAATAGCTCTCTATGCTTCACTTAAATTTTTATGAGTTGTTGATTTGCTCTAGTGCTTCACTTATATCTTTTTTAGCACGGTGTGCTTAGTATTTTTGAAGAAATACTCTCTTGCTTCACTTAGATTTATTTTAGGGTTAGTAAATTTTAAAAGAAATTCTCTCTTGCTTCACTTATATTATTTTGAGAGAATGAAGAAAAAATCTGCTCATGATCTTCAAATATATGTGTTCGAGCTTATCAAAAGCAACACATGAAAATTAGTCCCAAAGTGATAGATATCCAAGAAGGATATAATAAAAACTTTCATGAAGATCATTGGACAAAATAAAGTTGATTCCTTGTAATAGTTTTGAGACATGATGATATGATATGTGAGTTCTGTTAATGACTAATTATGCTTTAGTAAGAATATTCATGTTAAGGTTTGCAATTTCCTATGCAAGCACGAAAGTCGATAATTATGCAATGAAATTATATCCTACTTGTGGTGCATTATTCGGTATTATTTATGCTCAATGCTCTCTTATGAGATTATTCGTTTCATGGTTGGTCGCTTCCCAGCCTTTTGCTAGCCTTCATTTTGCACTAAGTATGATCTCTATTTGTGCATCCAAAATCCTTTATCCCGGTTTTGCTACATTAGTCCACCATACCTACCTATATGCGGTATTCCCTTGCCATTCTAAGCAAATTTGTATGTGCCATCTCTAATTTTCAAAATAAATTTCCCTTTTTTGTGCCCGTACCGCTCGCGAGGCGGTGAGGGGGGCCAATATTTTCCATGCTAGATGTGTTATTCTCATAATGAGTGTTTATTCACTTGTCATTGCATGAGAGTAAGGCAAAGGTATTAGGGATGCCCAGTCTGGAAATGAAAAACAAATTTACTTTATGTTATCAAATAATAAATTCCTTGGAAGTGTTGGTATGGAAGGAAACCATGGATTCGGCTAACCATGGCTTCTGAAAGTTTGTGGAAAGGGAATAAACTTTATTTTCTGTTTGGGAACCGCCTATGATATATTTAGGATGGAAAGTGTTGGGAACCTCAAGTCATTCTCGTTGGTGGGAAAAGTATACCTCCCAAAAAAATTTATCTCTCAATTTAAGCTTTGAGCTCTGGCACCTCTACAAATCCCTACTTCCCTCTGTGAAGGGCCTTTTTTTTACTTATGCAATTTTTTTTGAATTTGAGTCTCCATCTTCTCTTGCAAGCACCAACTAGGAAACACTATGATCGTACTCTAGCATTGGGTGTAACTAATATGCGAGTGTGTTTCATGAATGGATCAATGGCTGAGCATGACGGGCTCGGGATAACTTATTTTAGCATTGATATTTTGAAAGACATGATTGCTTATTGATATGCTTGAGTATCTAAATTATTATGTCAAAACTAGACTATTGATTTGAACCATATAAAAGTCCAAATGTCCATGCTATAAAGAAAATAATATGATATGACATGATAGGTAGCATTCCACATCAAAAATTCCAGATATTCAGATATTCTAGATATTCCAGACATTATTCCAGAAACATTTGGACTATAAATACTCAGATATTCCAGAAACCCTAGGGGAGTTAACGCAATATTCATCCAGCCGCAGCAGAGTCCAGAACCACCAGATCCAATCTAGACACCATCTCTGATGGGGTTCATCTCCTCCATTGGTGCCTCTTCCATGATGCGTGAGTAGTTCTTTGTAGACCTACGGGACCGTAGTTACTAGCTAGATGGCTTCCTCTCTCTCTTGATTTTCAATACAATGGTCTCTTGGACATCCATATGATGTAACTCTTTTTGTGGTGTGTTTGTTGGGATCCGATGAACTTTGAGTTTATGATCAAATCTATCTTTGTATATCCATGAAAGTATTTGAGTTTCTTTGATATCTTTTATGCATGATTTCTTATAGTCTCGTATTTATTCTCCGATATTTGGGTTTTGTTTGGCCAACTTCATCTATTTATCTTGCAATGGGAAGAGGTGCTTTGTAGTGGGTTCGATCTTACAGTGCTTGATCCCAGTGACAGAAGGGGAACTGACACGTATGTATCATTGCTACTAAGGATAAAATGACGAGATCCATATCTAACGCCATAGATATACGAATCTTCTATACATCATGTCATCATTCTTAATGCATTACTCTGTTTTTCCATGAACTTAATACACTCGATGCATGCCGGATAGCGGTCGATGTGTGGAGTAATAGTAGTCACTACAAAAAAAAGACACATCCGTGACATTTTTGGCCGAATGAAACTTTTTTCTATCATACTTATGACACTTCTATGAAAATAATTGTGACAAAACACGGTATCATCATAGATGTGGTGGGGTCCTATTTCTATGACAAAAAATCATGACAGAAAATGGGCTTTTCGTCCTGGGCGGGCGGGAGACGCAGCTGCATGACATTCTTTGGGCCATTCATGATAGAAAAAACTGTGGTAGAAGCGAGGGCAAGGAAAATATCGGGGTGTTCCCGGTTACGGTGGGTGGTCGGGGCCGAGCGATGCGTGTTTGTAAGTGCATCTAGTGCCACCCCTAGTTGGTTTTTGAGTATTGACGACAAACCTGGTTGATGGACTAATGTGTTTGTGAGAATTGCGGGATAACACAGGTAGTAGTCCCTCATTGATTCGGTTTACCTACCGGAGATGACCCCTAAAAATGTATGAAGACATTGACGAGAATGGTGGTATATGAGGATATTCATATTGAAGACTATGACGAGAGAAGACATTGTGTGAAGACTATGGAGCGCGAAGACTTAGACGTTTTATTGTTTCCTTTTCTTCTTTGTTGAGTCATAGGAACCACCGTAGTGTTAAGTGGGGTCCACGTGGACAAAGTCAGAGTGACTGAAGTGATGCTCAACCTAATCCTATGTCTTCGAGCGAAGACAATGAGAGAAAATCTTATCCAGAGCTGGATGAGTCAGCTTTACTTGTAGCCCAAGTAAAGTTTCCGCGTGTGTTTGAAATCTGACCGTTGGAACACGTGTCAATTCCTTAGTGACCCAGGGTCACTTCGGACAAATCAGGTCGGGTTGCCTAGTGGCAATAAATAGCCCACCCCCTACACCATAAATTGGTGGCTGCTCAGAGTTAGTAGACGGCTTTTGTCGTTTGAGAGCAACGCACCTCCGAAGCATTTGAGAGAGAGATCCTTGCGAGGAAAAAGCCCAAACACCCAGAGCCAAAGAGTGTTTGGCATCACAGAAGTCTTTCTGTCTGTGTGACCTGAAGACTTGTTACACTTGAGGACTGTGAATCCTCCAGCCAATTAGGCGTCGCGTTCTGAGCATCCTAGAGTATTGTGGATCGCCGGTGAATGAAGTCTATGAAGGTTTGGAAGTCTACCTTGAAGACTTACCAGAGTGATTGGGCGAGGACTGGGTGTCCTTAGCTCAAGGGGAATAAGGTGAAGACGTGGTCCTCAGAGTTAAATATCAGCCTCCCTAACCAGACGTACAGTTGTCACAACAACTGGAACTGGTCTAACAAATCACTGTTTTCCCCAAGCTACTGGTTCTATCCCTTCCTTCTCTTTACTTACTGTCTGTCTTTGTGAAGTCATTGCCTGCTTGCCTTATCTATTTGACTTCACCGTGTGACTACTTGTTCTGACTGGCTTCATACAATCTTCCATCCTGATCCATACTGCCTAGCTGCTATTAGTCTTCGTGCTTTCACTTCATTGAATACTTGACTATGGTTTGTCTAGTGTAGTCTACCTTCCGCTGCATATAAATAGGATCGGTTCTATCGTTTGTCTTCAAAACTTCCATGTTTTCAAGACTTTCATAAAAATCGCCTATTCACCCCCCCTCTAGTCGATATATAGCTCTTTCAATTGGTATCGGAGCAAGGTACTCCCTTGTTCTGTGTGATTCGGTTTAACCACCTGGAGTTTTAGCTATGTTGACTGCAGGGATAATCAAATTCTCCGCTGCGTGCCCCGTCTTCGATGGCACTGAATACCCCTACTGGAAGAACAAGATGCGCATGCATCTTGAAGCCATTGATGTGGACCTCTGGTATGTCGTCAAGAACGACGTTCCCAAGACTGGTGAAGGTCTCACCCCTGCTGATGTCAAGAAGCTCGTTCAACTGGATTCCACTACCAAGAACTTTATCTGTGGTAATCTGACCAAAGGAAAGTATGGTCGTGTGAGTGCTCTGGAAACGTTGAAGCTAGTCTGGGACTGGCTCTCCAAGGTCAACGAAGGCGTCTCAACCCAGAGAGATCAAAGGATCAGTGTCATTTGCAACCTCTTCAATTGCTTCAAGAGACACGACAATGAGAATGTCCAACTCACATTCGATTGCCCCACTGACATCACAAATGAGCTTCAGGCACTTGGCGCCACTGAGATCACCAAGCATTAAATCGTCAAGACACTCATGAGATCACTTAACAGCTCATTTGACACCCTTGCCCTGATGATTCAAGAGCGCCCTGACTTCAAGACTCTCGATCCGTCTGACATACTTGAGAGGCTCAACACACATGAGTTCCACCTATCTGAGAAACGTGACATCTATGGTCCCAACTATGGCCAAACTCGCGCTTTGAAGGCAAAGGCTGTTTCCTCATCTGAAGAAGAATCTGACTGCAGTTCTGGTGATCCTGAAGACATTGGAAAGGAGCTTGCCATGCTTGTGAAGAAGTTCCAGAAATTCACTAGGAAGAAAGGCTTCAGAAAGTATTCACGATCCAGCTCAAGAAATGATGAAGCTTCTACCCATGACCACAAGAAGAGAACATGTTATAAGTGCAAGAAACCTGGTCACTACATCTCTGAGTGTCCTCAATGGGACAATGATAAGAAGATGAAGAAGAACGAGGAATATGATTCTGATGACAAGAAAAAGAAGAAATCCTTCAAGTCTTCTTCCAAGTCTACATTGAAGTCTTCATCACACAAAAAGAATTCATCTGGCAAGGCTCGTGCGTTTGTTGGCAAGGAGATGGATTCAGAGGAGGAGTCTGCTTCAGAAGAAGTAGAGGTGGAGTCTGTGGAGGAGTCCGATTATGGTGTTGCAAGTCTGGCTCTAGCCACAGCCTATGTTGCCAAGTCCATCTTCAACACTGAAGACAATGGCTCCATCACCAACCTGATGATGAAGATAACGACAACTCTGCTCCCACCTACTGCTTCATGGCACGCGGTGCCAAGGTAAAATCATGCGATGCTTACTTTCAAACATCCAGTGAAGATGACTCTGATTGTGAATCCAAACCTAGCTACAAAACACTTGCTAAAATTGCCACTGAACAACAGAAATCTATGGAACATAATTAAAAAACTGTTAGACAAAAGCGATGACCTGTTGGACGCGGAAATGACCCGTTCTCAGTCCTTAATTGAAGATATAAAAAATCTTCATGTTAAGTACGAGGAACTTGAAAGTCGTCATGAATCGCTCTGAAAAACTCATGAAAAGCTTTCCCACGATTATCTTCAAAGGAAGAGAGAACTTGAGAAATTGAAAGCGGCTCATGATGATCTTCAAAAAGAAAATGAGTCACTCCGCGCTCAACAGATCAGTTCCGCTCAGGAAGGATTTGAACCACCATGTCTCAAATGCATTGAGCGTGATAATGCTACATCTGTTGCTGAATGTTCTACCACTGCTACTGTCGCAATATCTTCAACTGCTGATGTGGTAACTAACCCCTCTGCTGAGGATACCACTACTATTGCTGATGAAAATGCTAGGTTGAAGACGTTTCTTGAAACAGGGATGTACAAAAGCCTCAAAGGGCATCAGACTTTATGTGATGTCCTCAAAAAGCAGATTCTGAACCGAAACCCTAGGAAAGAGGGTGTAGGGTTCGAGAGGAAAATGAATGCTGATAGTTCATACTAGAAGCCTGAGCAGTACCCCACAACCACATGGGCTGCCGCAAAGGAACCTTCAGTGGATCCGTCTACCTTATCTGGCTTCAATTGTGCTAATCCTATTATGATTGATGAATCCTTTGATGCAAACTATAAACTGTTTAAGAATCAGAGTGGTGAAGTGTTTGCCAGATATATTGGTACTAACTGCAGGAATGGGCCACCTATGAAGAAGATCTGGGTTCCCAAAAGTTGTCTTGAGAATCTTCCAGTAAATGTCATTATGACACCACCTAGGAAGAAGACAAACCCCAGACCAAAGGCTTCATACGGTCCTAAGGCTTCATACAGACAGAGGACTCACCCGAGTCACCCTAACGCCAATGTTTTGTAGGGAAATTGTACTCAGACCCATGAATATGAGTGTGTTTCCTCAAACCACTATATTCAAAAAACTAAGAACTTTTCTTCTTATTCTTATGAGTATTATTCTCCTCCCGCAAGTCTATTTGCTAGGGCTCCAAAGCCAAAATTCTCAGATGCTGCACTTAGACTCATTGCTTCTAAGCCACCCCTGAAGATGTGGGTGGTTAAGAAAAATAAACTTTCTCTTGCAGGGAAAGGTCTCCAACCGAAAATCAAAGGCGTCTGATGCTATTGCTGGGGACCTAAAACAACTTGTAGGGCGCAAGATCAAATGCCCAAATGGTCTTACTATGTATTTTGTTCCTGAATCACTTGCTAATCATCCTATCGCTCCCAACTTGGATCTAAGCTTTCATAATCCGCTTGTTCGTCAAATGTTTATGCTTCACATACTCTTCGTGAAGCCTATCCCCCTAACTGCACTGTAGGGTATGACACTAAAGACTTCAGAATGGATTATGGACAGCGGATGCACTAATCATATGACTGGTGATCGGAGTCTTCTTATGGACTCAACCTTACGTCCATCTGACAAGAGTCACATCACATTTGCTGATACTGGTAAAAGCAAGGTACTGGGTCTAGGTAGAGTTGCAATCTCAAAGGATCAGCACGTGGATAAAGTCATGCTTGTTGAATCCCTTGGTTTCAACTTAATGTTTGTCTCAATGCTTTGTGACTTAAACATGATTGTGATATTTGGAAAATATCGTTGCCTTGTACTAATGGAATCTGACAAGTCTCTAGTTTTTGAAGGATATCGGAAAGATGATCTGTATATGGTAGATTTCTCAGCAGGACCACATATGGCCGTATGTCTTCTAGCAAAAGCTTCAGAGTGCTGGCTCTAGCATCAGAAGCTAGGACATGCCCGCATGAGGAACTTGCACACTCTCGCGAAGAAGAAGCACGTCGTAGGCATCGATCGCGTCAAGTTCAAGAAAGATCATCTGTGTGGTGCCTGCGAAGCCGGGAAGATGACTAGGGCCAAGCATCCCTCGAAGACAATCATGACGACATCCCAACCCTTCGAGCTGCTTCACATGTCGTGTGTGGATCTAATACTTCCTATACGGTGGGTAACGGCACCACCAAATCTTTGCTTGAAGTATTTCTCTTGGCGTTACATTTGCAAAATCTTCGCATTTAGTTTATCGTCATATATGTCTTCTCTTTGTCAAATTGATCTTACTCAGATATATACATATATAGACTTGTGTTCTGTCCTCTACAGCATTCACTTATAGCTATGTCTTCTTATTTGAATCTTTTGAACTAAGTGAATGTGATCGGACCCTAACCTCTCTATGCTTTCTACCTCAAATTCTATCTATCCAAATCATATGCATTCGGTTGGAACCGTCGAATGTCTTCTCTGCGTCCTTGTGAGCAAAAGAAACAGAGACAAACATTAAAACTTCTTTTAATGCTCAATCCTTATTGCCTGAAACCCGAAGAAGCTGGAACGACCACCCCGACAGTCCAGGCGTGCGTGGGAACATGGAACAACTCCCCATGTGTTACATGTCCGCCACGTGTCCCTCAAATGTGAACCGCCAGGGGCACCTGCGTAATTGCACTGTGCCGTATCCCTTCCTTATAAATGCCCGTCCCATCACGGTCAAAAACTCTTCTACCACCTCTCCACCTCGACAAACCCTAGCGCCACCGCTAGCTCTCGACGACGCCGACGATGAAGCGCTTAGCTACCATGACCTCGTCGACATCGTCTTCACGCCGGCCGCGGACATCGTCTTCTCCGTCTCCGGCGTAGGTGTCCTCCGTCGCCAAGTTAGGGCACGGAAGATTGAACTTCTTGGCCTCCACTTCATCTCCGTCCAGCAGTTCATCGTGTGGTAAATTAAAACCCTCTTTTTACCGTCTTTTTGATCCAATAGATTCATCCTTTCTACCAAAAGAAGTTTCTGCCTCCACACATTTGGATCTATCCTGTCTGCATCTAATACTTTGCCTAGTGTATTCACTTATGCTTCACACGTAGTTAAATTCCTCACTTGTACCTATTCTTGGATTCGTACAAATCTGGAACCAACTCTCAACATATAAGTGAATGTCTTCGTGCTATGAGGTCAATGTCTTCTAAACTTATTTATCTTCAAAATCTTCTGAGAATGCATATGACCTCTTCCCCTTCCCTCGCATCTCTAATGCTGTCACAGGTACATGTCCATGGGAGAATCCCTTGGTTCTCATAGTCTGCATTCATTTGCAGAATTCTTGCAGCGTCACATTAACTCGCCCGAAGTCAGTTCCTGTCTGACCAGCAGAAGGAAGCCTTTGACAATGTTGAAGCCTTTCAGTTTGAACCCAATGACAACTGAGAAATCTGTTAGGAAGGGTGGCAGACAGCGCCGTGGAAACCCCTCCAGAGATTTGCCTCCTGACCTCTATGAGATGTACAAGACTGATCCAAAGGAGGACTATAATCAGAGAAAGACTCGAATCCAATGGATTCGAAGATATTAGGCAGAAAAGTGGTTCTAGTACAGGTTTGTGACCCAGGAGTATGCTGAGAAGAATGCCATCAAGCGACCATGGGGAGACATTTTGTACAAAAATCTACCACCCAGGTCCAAAGCTAAAGCCATTGCGCAAGGCTTCTATCCTTGCATGGTCCGAGGGCCACAACCAGCTGATGCCGACTCATCATCATTTCTATGGTGTCGTGACGACAATCTGTTCAAGCGCAACCTCTAGTAAGCCAAGAACTCGGCCAAGGAGAACAAGAAAACTTGGGGATTGGACTTCAATCCTGGCCCCTCTGCGCCTCGTGCCGATGGCACACGCGAAGCTGAACCAAACCTTGTTGGACCCTTCTACAACTTAGAAGGTCTCATCTCACACATAAGGGTTCAAGGGGCGGATGTGGATCAACCTGCAGACGACGCTGACACTGATGAAGTGCCTGCACCTCCGAAGCCAAAGAAGAAGAAGAAATCCAAGGCTTCGAAGCCTTCCACTCCACCAACAACTTCTAGAGTGAAGCCTTTGGCCACTGCTCCAAGTGCACCAAGTGTGCAGTCTGAAGATCACTCTCGCATCTCCAAGCCGAAGAAGCTAAAGAAGAAGCCCATGCACAACCCCAGTCCTGCTCTGACTCCTGCTGCACTTCTGAGGAACGAGAATGACGCCATTGATCTGTCAAGTGACGATGATCTTGCTGATGACGCTCTTGAGCAATTGATAAAGAGCAAGCAAGATGCAGAAATCTTCGATGACTTGCCTCTCTTTGACGTGGCAGTCATCAACAACTTCATTGATGAGTGGTTTGACACCCCCAATCTCAGCTTTGAAGATCTGCAACTTCCAATTGGCCTAAGCGTCTCATTCAACGGCGCCATTGCTTCTGAGCTAGCTCTTGCTCAGAACATTGTTGAGGTGAAGCACAAGATTGCTTTTGAAAAGGCTCAGTTCAAGAAGCATATGGCCAAGCTCAGCGTCCAAGATGTCCAGAATTTCAAAGTCATGATGCATCAGCTCAAGGAAGCCTTTCACAAGAAGCATGAAGAAGCTAAAGGTTCTCGTGAGTGCATAAAGGCTTTGGCTGCCAAGTGTGTTCAAGCTTACAATGAAGCCGAGAAGCGCAAGGCCCTTGGGCGTCCTGGAATCGACCCCAGGATGGCTGCTAAGAAGAAGAAGCCAATTGTGGCCCCAGATGAAGTGCCAAGGCAGGAAGAACCTCGCATTGTCTTCCCTGCCAGCATGTCACGCTAAAAGCCTAAGGTCCCCTCAGTTGCTTCAGAACTCAAGAAGACAAAAGTCGCTGAAGCTGAAGCCCACAAGCACAAGAACACCACTGATGATGCTCCACCCACCAAGAAACGCAAGATCAAGAAAGTCCGGGCTGCTCCCACAGAGCCCCTTGTCGTCAAGCTAATTTTTGTTGCTCGTTCTGCATCTGCACAACAAGAACGTTGCCTGACGGTTCATGAGCCTGCTACCACAGGGGCTCCTGAAGACATTCCAGCTGTTGACCCCACCACAGCTGAAGATATTGGTCATCGCGACAATGTTGAAGATGATGAAGTCCTTCCTTAGATTGAATACAATGTGGTATCATCGCCTGTTCTCACGAACAACGAATGCATCAACATTGGTCGTCCATTGACGCCAATTGCTCAGGATGTCTCATGGGCTGATCACCCAAAAGAATCACCAGTTACTCCCCCAACACAGGTCACCAATCCAGTGGTTGACGATGAAGACTTTGAGGCCCAACCAACTCCATCTCGACAAGCGTCGCCAGTGTTTCACAGGCTTCGCAAAGGACCAAGGCCTCAAGTCGATCAATCAAGTGTTCCAGAAGGAGATGAGCGCCAATCTGTTTCACGCCAAGTGTTTCCTGAAGCCTCTCCTACTGTGAACATCCCTCAGTCTGAAGCCAAAGCGGCTGAAGATATTCCGGCTGCATTAGCCGATGAAGAAGCAACAAGAGAAGAAGAAGCACGTGTTGCCACACCCCCTGCCAACCAAGCTGTTCTCGAGGAGAACATGCCCGACCCTCCAGCTCCTGTAGTGGAGGTTACACATTCTGAGGCTGCCACTAACACCACCACTGAAGCCAATGACGTTGTCATGGCTGAAGCTAATGTGGCGCCTGAATTCAATGTGGTGCCTGAAGTGATAGCACCTGAAGCCAATGTTGCACCTGACGCAAATCAGCAGCCTGAAGTCAATGCCACTGCTCCTGTTCCACCTCCAAGGCCACATAATATCGAGCAAGCATACAACAACGATGACCAGCTCATCTCTGTCAAATGGCCTCTTCTGGTTCCTCCGGCTGCTGCCGGTCCTCAATTTGATTACCACGTCGAGCATAGGCCTCAGGTTCAGAAGCCAAAGCCAAGACTGCCCAGGTTCCCAGGTACTGCCACTTCGCCAGGGTCCTTCAATGCTAATGGCTTCATTGCGCACAACACTTTCTTTGGTAGCGCCAAGAACCCCTATTCCAAACCAAGGATTTCATCAGATAGGTTCTGGAGCTATCAACAGCGCAACTATTTATTCACGTGTTCTCTATGATCAAGGGCGCATCTTCCCACATATGCATCCTGACACTGAAGCCATTACTGGGTTGCCTTGCCTTGAGGAAGCTCTTGATTCCTTTCGTGATGCTGGATTACTGAACTTCATGACTGATAAAGAGCATTGGAATGAAGAGTTCTTCCGCAATTCTATGCAACCCTCCACATTCGCGGATACAATAGGGATCCGAAGACATGGGTCTTTGAGTGGATGACAAGAATTGTCCATCATGAAGCCAAAGCCCTTGACATCATTGAGCAAACTGGCCTGCCCACTCCAGGAGAACTATATGAACCTGGTTGTCAACGTCAACGCGATGCTTCGGAGAGTATCTTTAAGAAGCCAGAGCCCAACATGAGCCAAATGCTAAGAATGATGAAGCCTTTGCCACGCGATGCTGAGTACCCAAAGGAGTTCTTTGTCGAAGACCTTGAGTATCTTCCCCGCACTATATATCATATCATCAGGTGAAGTCTATGGCCTGTCAAAGGACACTCTTCATCAGCCAAACTTGAAGGCACAATGAAGACATTGGTCTTCTATATCTTCAATGGCATCAGCTTCAACGCTCAAGACTTCTTTATCAGGCAGTTGGATGCATCAGGCTCTGATCTCTTTGGACTTAAGTTCTACACTCCATGGGTCATGCGCCTCATCAAGCTTCACTCTGCTATCAACTATCAGCCTTCTGCTCGCAACCATCTCATATTCTTGCCAGAGGTTGATATGTCAGTTGAAGCCATATACCCAAAGCCTGCCAAAGAGCATGTTTATCTTCACAATGTTGAACACCAAAGCCTCACTCAGCCCATTGAAGGAGTTCCAGCAGTCACTTGTCTTTATCCTCTGGCTGGACATACTCGCTTACCTCGCCATGCAGAGACTGAAGCTACTGAGAGCACCATTGCTCAAAGGCCTCGGAAGCGATCTCGTGTTCTCAATGACCGAAAACTTCTCGTTGCCTTACATCAGAAACAGGATAAGCATCACTACTCGCTGAAGCGTCAGATGCAAAGCCTCTTGGTGGACATCAATCGTATTCGCAACCTTGCCACCAAGAATGCCTTTGTTGCTCATGAAACCTGTCGGAGGTCATGGGAGAGTTTGACACTGCTGAGTGCTGAAGCAGATCTTCAAGACGATGGCTTCACTGAAAGATTCAAGTTTGACAACACTCCCCCAAGGAATGATGTCTTGCGTCGAACTCCGTCTCTTGAAGATTCTGATTATTCCTCCTCCGCTGCAACGGTGGATGCCAGAGTGATCGATGATCAAGATGATGCTACCTCACCACCTCCTCCTTCAGCGCGTGTCGGCACTGCTCCAAGTTCTTCTGCACCTCCAAACACCAACGCCGACCCTGCATCTTCTCCTACTCCTACTGGGAACGAGTAGAGGCTCTATGTCTTCAAACCTTTTTGGTCCTTACTGACAAAAGGGGGAGAAGCATATGAGTTGATAGTCTTCAAGCGGGTCAATATGGGCGGGTGCTTTATATTTTGCCTAGTGTTTACAACTCTCGCTTTTGTTACATTTGATTCTTTGAGTTGTAACACTTGAACTTGATGGTCGTCTGCTACGTTTTTTGGTACTATGTAATGCGCTGATAAATTCCGCATGTGCGACAATAAATTCCGAACTTATTCATTCTACAGACGTCCATTTCTCATTATGCATATCATTATATTCGACATATCAATTGTGCATAATGAATTGTCTTCATAAGTTGAAGAGGATCTCCACAAGTACAACCTGCCATGTGCATTTGCATTCAAAAGCAAATTACTTGTATGCACATCTTCAGGGGGAGCCTTTTGCTACTTATGACGACAATACCTTTATCCTTAGAATTTCACATACTTTTATCCCCGTTGAAAACTTCAACCACTTTGTCATCAATCACCAAAAAGGGGGAGATTGTAAGTGCATCTAGTGCCACCCCTAGTTGGTTTTGGAGTATTGACGACAAACCTGGTTGAGGGACTAATGTGTTTGTGAGAATTGCAGGATAACACAGGTAGTAGTCCCTCATTAATTCGGTTTACCTACCGGAGATGACCCCTAAAAATGTATGAAGACATTGACAACAATGGTGGTATATGAGGATATTCATATTGAAGACTATGATGAGAGAAGACATTGTGTGAAGACTATGGAGCGCGAAGACTTAGACATTTCGTTGTTTCCTTTTCTTCTTTGTTGAGTCATAGGAACCACCGTACTGTTAAGTGGGGTCCAGGTGAACAAAGTCAGAGTGACTGAAGTGATGCTCAACCAAATCCTATGTCTTTGAGCGAAGACAATGAGAGCAAATCTTATCCGGAGTTGGATGAGTCAGCTTTACTTGTAGCCCAAGTAAAGTTGCCGCGTGTGTTTGAAATCTGATCGTTGGAACATGTGTCAGTTCCTTAGTGACCTAGGGTCACTACGGACAAATCAGGTCGGGTTGCCTAGTGGCTATAATTAGCCCACCCCTACACCATAAATTGGTGGCTGCTCAGAGTTAGTACACGGCTATTGTCGTTTGAGAGCAACCCACCTCCGAAGCATTTGAGAGAGAGATATCCTTGCGAGGACAAAGCCCAAACACCCAAAGCCAAAGAGTGTTAGGCATCACTGAAGTATTTCTGTCTATGTGACCTGAAGACTTGTTACACTTGAGGACTGTGAATCCTCCATCCGGTTAGGCGTCGCGTTCTGAGCATCCAAGAGTCATTGTGGATCGCCGGTGAACGAAGTTTGTGAAGGTTTGGAAGTCTACCTTGAAGACTTACCAGAGTGATTGGGCGAGGACTGGGTGTCCTTAGCTCAAGGGGAATAAGGTGAAGACGCGGTCTTCAGAGTTAAATCTCAGCCTCCCTAACCAGACGTACAGTTGTCACAGCAACTGGAACTGGTCTAACAAATCACTGTCTTCCCCAAGCTACTGGTTCTATCCCTTCCTTCTCTTTACTTACTGTCTGTCTTTGTGAAGTCATTGCCTGCTTGCCTTATCTGTTTGACTTCACTGTGTGACTACTTGTTCTGACTGGCTTCATACAATCTTCCATCCTGATCCATACTGCCTAGCTGCTATTAGTCTTCGTGCTTTCACTTCATTGAATACTTGACTATGGCTTGTCTAGTGTAGTATACCTTCCGCTGCATATAAATAGGACCGGTTCTATCGTTTGTCTTCGAAACTTCCATGTTTTGAAGACTTTCATAAAAGTCGCCTATTCACCCCCTCTAGTCGATATACAACTCTTTCAGTGTTTCTCTTGTACATGCACGTGCGTGGGTGTGAGGCGTTGGGCTCTAACTGAACCCGAGCAAGGCGTTAGGCTCTAAATGAACCCGAGCGATTGCACTACAGGCTACACGTTACTGAACCCGAGTGATCGATCGATGGCTGTTAACTGAACCCGAGCGAGCGTTTCATTCGCTACCGCTGCTAACTGAAGCCGATCGATGCTGCCTCTGCATGAACAGTGAGCGTTGCTAGGGGGTTTGGATGAACAGTTCCCGGTGGGGGTGGCTGAACAGGACCCCATGGTGTTGAACAGGACCCCGATCGATCGAGCCGGTTGGGGCTGCATGAACAGGACCCCGTGGAGGGCTGGATGAATGGGACTACCCCGTGGAGGGTTGGATGAACAGTAGACGGTGGAGGGCTGGATGAACAGTAGCACGTGGAGGGTGGTTGAACAAGAGCCCGTGGAGAGGGTTGGTTGAACAGTAGCCGGTGGAGTAGCGTGCGGTGGAGGCTGAACAGTCGCAGGTGGAGGTAGGAGGAGGTTGACGATGGATGAACAGTATCTCGTGGAGGCTGGAGGGGGTCGACGGTGGAGATGAATAGTATCCCGTGGAGTCCCGTTTTGCGGTATGCCACACCCCTCCCGTTGAACAGGACCACCGTTTCGATCGTAGCGCTCCAACACAAGTCCGTTTCCTCCGTTTTGCGGTACGCTACACCCCTCCCGATCAACAGGACCCCCGTTTCGACTGAAGGTCTGTTTCCTCCGTTTTTGGTACGCCAGACCGCTCCCGTTGAATAGGATCCCGTTTCGAACATGGCCAGTCAAACACAAGGTCGTTTCCTCCATTCTGCGGTATGCTAGGCCTCGTTTCCATGGACTGTTTCGTCCAAGCTGTCGTGGTTTTGTCACGACAGATGTCCTAGGGTAAGGACTTAGTCGCGAGGCCAACGCATCTATGTAGTAGCTTGAAAGGGGTTGAGCAGAATCGAGAGACGCAACGCAAGACAAGGATTTAGATAGCTTCGGGCCCCGGGAAACATCATCCGGTAATAGCCCTACATGTTGTTTGAGGCTAGATCTCATTATGACCCTCATAGTGTCGCCGGTAAACCGGCGATCCTTTAGTTGTGTCTAGCCCTAAAGAATATGGCGCCTCCAACTTGTGAGAACTTGTCCCTCTTTGGGGAGCCCTGCCCCTCCTTATATATGTTGAAGGGGCGGGTTACATGACTAGTACTAGTAGGAATAGGATTACTCTATTACAAGGAGTCCTAGTCTTGCTTCCTTTGTAGGAGAATATTCCTTGTGCTTTATTCATAAACCGGCCCACCATAACATGAAACTGCCTTCTGGGCCTTTGGCCTTGTCATCCGACCACCGCCCGCCGGATTACCAGTGAGTGATATTATTCGGGTAGGTTGCTTATAAACCGTCCGGTCAGGGCGGGTCGCCAGTGAGTCACCAAGTGTAAACCAGGTCTCAAGTAAACTACTAAGTCCGGCTGGGTTATACTTCTCGCCGGGTTACGCCGCGGGGTATATCCCCGACATTAGCCCCCAGTTTAGCTTGGATTTATCCATGGTAAACTTATGCTGCAAAATAACCACAAGAACAAATTTGATAGGTTGTGCTCCGGGTTAAGAATTCTTGTAAACCGACACCTGACCATCCTTAAGTCCTTGTCCTTTCCTTCTTATAGAAAATCCGGGTCAATAGACCAGCTTCATAATATTGTAAATCAAGAATCCATTCGAATCGGCCTTCAATGCTCCGATTTGACAAAAATATTGGTCTTCAATTATTCAATTGATATCCAGCCGGTTTGAAGATGTAGAACTTACCGGTTTTTGATTGCCAAAATTGCCGATTTATAAAAACTGATGATTCCGGGTCAGGACTGTTATAGACGCCGGGTTATGATTGTTGCCAACGCCGGGTCACACAATTAATCTTCCTGATTTGCCAGAAAATGAGAATTTGAAGATGTTCCTCCTTTATATGCATATTACCTGTAGCCCCCAAGTCTTAAGAGGAGAACATAGTGATAGCTTAAGACTTATTTCGATATAAATGTTGCAATCTTGAAGAAATCCAGATTGTTCATCCCAGTCACTAGTAAATACTGAATACTCCATATTATGTAGCCCCCAAGTGCCGGGTTGTCATGCTTGCAGCAGCCTGGTACTTATAATTGCCTTATGCTCATAAAACTTCAACCAGTGTAGCCCCCAAGGGCCGGGTCATTATGTAAATAATGAGCAGGGACTTTGTAGATATAATCATTGAAAATAACATTACATAATGTCACTCCCATCATGGGTTTTGAACCCACGTCCACAAGGTTAAGAGCTTTATGCTTTACCAACCGAGCAGTGGACCCTTCAATATAATGGATTAATACTTGTGTACCTTGAATTGTTGACAGGAGCGATTGGTATCCCCCAAGGGCCGGCTCATTATGATGTGATGAGTCGTGTCTTCAATAAGGTGAGCAAAAAAATGAATTTGCATTAGCCCCCAAGTGTCATGGTGCATGCTTGCAGCGACATGAGACTTGTGTATTTGATGTAATCTCAACTTAAATAATGTAGCCCCCAAGTGCCGGGTTGTAAGCCTGCAGCGACTCGGGACTATTCCTTTGTAAAATAAATCATACCCATTGATAAAATATTATCCATTGCGCTGAAGTGACTTTGAAAACCTCAATCATAATATTGGTTATTGATAACCATGATAAAAATCCAGCCTTGTTGGCTATTTAAAGATTCGAATAATATAACCCGGTTTGAAAACCGGTTCCAGTGATATTTGATCACAACCAGGCCGGGTTAATAAACACCGGTCGTTATTTTATCTCATACTGGCGACTTATAGTTGAAAGCCAGGCCGGTTTAATAACACCGGTCATTATCTGTAGATAGTACTGGTGATTTTATAATCAAAGGCCAGGCCGGGTTAATAAACACCGATCATTGTCTGTAAATAGCCCAGTTGTATGAGATTGCTTCAGTTGGCAACTTCAGAATTATTTCTTGCTTATTATGCCTTGGACGGTTTATTCCACCTGTTTCTGCATAAAACAATGTTCAAAATGTCCTGGTGGTTTATCGCCGGACGGGTCATAATGCCCAAGCACATGATCTAAGTTGATAATTTGAACTGTGCATAAAGTATAAGTATGTATCATACCTGTGATTTAGTGTATCACAATAAACCTTAATCCGACAGGAAGAAATAATGATCCAAGGCACAAGTGTTGATGACTCCCTTGATTATTTGCCGGTTCATTATGAAACCGAACCGGGTTATGATGAACTCCGGTTTAACTGTAGTCAGTACTGGTGTTTGTAACCTAGACAAAGGCTCTGTAGATGTATGGACCACTTTGTAGTTATCCAGTCTTGCATCAATGGACTTGGTTAAGAAACCAATGACCTTGAAGATAAAGATTTGAGAAAACATAAAAAATAAAAATAAGTTATTTGGGCAAATAAGACCATGTAGTCGAGGCTTTTTACGAGCTGCCAGGCTCCAAATTCGAGGCTTTTTATGAGCTGCCAAGCTACTGTCATTAACCATTTTAGCAAAGCCTGTCAAGATGCTCCGCAATCCTTAACCAAATCATCGATGACCAGCTACCCAATGTTTCAAAATCTCGTAAGATTTTGTCTTTAGGTAATCAACTCGATGATCGTCAATTTAACGTGGCCAAGTTCAGGGACCCGAGGGATTGACTTGTGGCAGGTTCGACGGGTCATACCAGGTTTACCTGGACGACGTGATTTACTTGATGCAGGCAGGTTAATACGGGGTTTTAGGTGCATGCACCGGGCTTCCAAGCCATGTTCACTACAAGGGTATTCAACTCGATGCGAGCCCCCAGGTAGTGTGTGAGCCGTTTGCTCATCGGGGCATATGTTTGAGCTGGGTTAGGCACCAAAACTCTCTTTTACCCCTCATCATCATTTGGAAATTGCCGAAGCAACCAGAGCAGTGCTCTTATGATGGGCTTCATACGGCCGCCGGCTCAAGAGACCATGGGAAAACTTCCTTGCCCGCGGAAGCCCCCATGTGGCTCTTGTTCGTATAAATAAGATGGCTGATTCCTTGATGTGTCAAGGGTGCCGGTTTGGGAGACCATGGAAAGCTTCTGTAGAAACTCTCATGTGATACTCCTTTGTGTGAAGAACACAGCTGATTCCTTGATTTTGTCAAGGGCGCCGGTTTATGAGGCCATGGAAGACTTCCTTGCACGGAAGTCCCCATGTGATACTCTTGTGAAAAGGATGGATGATTCCCCGGTTTATCGGGGGCGCCGGTTTAAGAGGCCATAGAGACTCCTTGGCATGCAGAAGCCCCCATGTGACATATTCCTGAGCAGTGCTCGCCGGGTACCTATGTTTGAGTTGTGATGTGCAACAAACTCTCTTTGGTCCCTTTAATAAATAACTGTCCTGCATATCAAAATATACGGATCAAAGTAAATGTTTTCTTGATGAAACCAATATATACCAAGAAAATAGATTTAGATGGATATCACCTGATGTATTTGGACCTTATGATCCTCATCGGTGTCCGTTAGTCAAGCCGGCATGTTGAGTAGGCCGGATCGCAGGGCGGACAGTAAAACGATCGCAGCATCAGAGGCAGCACAGACACATAAGTCGGCCGCAGTGTTGTAAGCCGGCACAGACGAGCAAGTTGTCCTTCGCGTTGTAAACCGGTGTGGACGCATGAACCGGCTGCGACGGCGGACGGGTGAGTCGTCCGTGGCGTTGTAAGGCGGCGTGGGTGAGTGAGTCGGCCGGCGCGTTGATGTAAACCGGACCGCGACACGCGTGTCCGTGAAACCGCGCGGCACAGCCGAACATGTATCCGTAGTATAACACCACCCCTTTTTCTTTTAATAGTCATCCTACATAAAAAACATCACAGGCCAGAGTAATTGTTGTTGAATGAATTAACATGTACTGATAAAATACATAGGAAAAGCAACACTTGACATTTTTTGCCGGATGAACACGGATGCTGGTGCAATGCTGGGCATAACCAGACAAAAAACATGGCATGTGCAAATGCACTTCTCACTTTGACTGTTCTGATGTGTCCCTAGCACCCACACGATCTTATTTTGTCCTCGAAATTTCAGCCTGCCCATAACGCTGGAGATGCTTCTTAGTCTCGGGCGTCTCCAAAAGAACCTTTGCACTTTTGTTACTAGGACTTGAGGCTTGTCCGTGAATACACAAATACAGTGACTCGCATTAGAAGTATGTTCTGCTCGAAGTGGCACTGAAGCAGTCTGCGGTTTGCGAGCGGTGACTCGCTGCAGCTGAACGTGGTACATGACTTGAACGCGAAAACCGCGGAGATGAAAACTCGAAGCAAACCGAGGCAGCGCCACGTCTTGATGCGGAAACAGAGAGCTGTGGCGGCTCCACACCGTGACAGCGAAGGCGACCAGCGGAGGCAGCGGGTTGACGGCACCGGCTTTAAGCGGAGCCATGGTCAATAGAAGGTGGCAGCTCAATAAGGCCATGGGGATAGTAGTTCGTCAGCGACGGTAGCTCGGAGATGGGTGCGAAGCAGACGGTCTCAAAATAAGGCCCGCTGCTTAGTAACTCGGCAAGGCGGAGGGAGCTCATGGCGGCAGGGCGAGCAATGATTGGGACGTGGGGGCGCGTCGCAGGCCGGAGGAGGCCGTCCACGGCAGTGACTTGAGGAGCGGGGCAGCTCCGGCAGCTCCGGAAGACCGCTGCTGGCGCGCAGCACCTCTCCGGCGTATACGTTGGTGGCGGGTGGAGAGGTAGTGCGGTGGGGAATGGCGGCCCGTGGCGCGCCGGCGGAGCTGGCGGGGCGGCCAAGGTGAGGTGCAGCGCGGCGAGCTGGCATATCCGGCGACTTGTAGCAGAGGCAAGGCCGGCTCGACGTGAGGCGGGTCAAGGCGACCACAGCAGAGGCGGAGGCAAGGGTGATGCAGGTGGCGGTTCACCCACGGTAACAATGGTTCTTCTGAGGTGACAACGACAGCGGCTCAAAGCCATGGCTAAGAGATAGCTACGCAACAAGGCCATCTTGAAGCCTGACGGCGCCGGTGAGGCACAGAGGCGGCCAGTGGAAGTATATGCGTGGTAGTGGAGGCGGCTCGACCCCAGCGACTTAGGGAGGCCGGCGGTGTTCTGAGGCGGCTCGACCCCGGCGGCTTAGCGCGGTCGTGGCTGAGGAGGCGGCTTGACGAGAGAGTGCCACGGAGGACAGGGACCCATCGGCAGAGGCGGGACGACTTGGAGGAGCCAGTCCAAGGTAGGCCATAGCAGCGGCTCGGTGTGCCGGTGATGACGGCTCAGCGGCGCAGGGCTGGCGACTCAACACCTGCGCGGCTCGGAGAAGGCTGCAATAGTGGTTTGTGTCAAGGGCAGGTCCGCAGCGGCGGCTCGACGGAGAAAACGGCTCACTGGCCTAGACCACTTCAGCAGAGGCAGGGGCGCTCAGGGACGACCCGACGACGATACTGGTAAGGCTCGAGGAGATGGAATCAATCTGCATCTATACCCACGATCCTATCTCCTTTCCGGGTCGTGGTCGTTTAGATGACTTTCCCCCCTTTTTTTTCTTTTACCTTCCATGATTTTGCCTCGCATAACATAGCCGAAGATGTACTAGTACTTGAGATCCTTGGACGTAACAAAACAATCGGGACTTGGCCTTGTGCGTTTTGATGACTTGCTCCCATCGGACTCGGCGAATCAACGTTTGACCGAGATGGCGACTCTAACCATGCAGGTTACAGGCGAGTTGTAAACAAAGATTTGACGCGCCGGTGAAACCCGGCAAAAAGGTCGGTGGCGCACAGACGCAACCCTAAATTTTCTTGAACCTTGAATCTCCCATATCTTAAATCCGGACTCATAAGTTTGAAGCTGATACAAATCGTTCTGAACAACCTTTCTTCATCTGAAAAATTGCAAACTCCTCGATCCCTAGGGAGATCCCTCGAAGAACTCATCACCACCATGCGCAGGCCCCATGGTGGGTGCCAACTGTCGTGGTTTTGTCACGGCAGATGTCCTAGGGTAAGGAGTTAGTCGCGAGGCCAACACATCTATGTACTAGCTTGAGAGGGGTTGAGCGGAATCCAGAGACGCAACGCAAGACAAGGATTTAGATAGCTTCGGGCCTCGGGAAACATCATCCGGTAATAGCCCTACATGTTGTTTGAGGCTAGATCTCAATATGACCCTCATAGTGTCGCCGGTAAACCGGCGATCCTTTAGTTGTGTCTAGCCCTAAAGAATATGGCGCCTCCAACTTGTGAGAACCTGTCCCTCTTTTACATGACTAGTCCTAGTAGGAATAGGATTACTCTATTACAAGGAGTCCTAGTCTTGCTTCCTTTGTAGTAGAATATTCCTTATGCTTTATTCATAAACCGGCCCACCATAACATGAACCGGCCTTCTGGGCCTTGGGCCTTGTTATCCGACCACCGCACGCCGGATTACCAGTGAGTGATATTATTCGGGTAGGTTGCTTGTAGACCGTCCGGTCAGGGTGGGTCGCCAGTGAATCACCAAGTGTAAATTGGGTCTCAACTAAACTGCCAAGTCCGGACGGGTTATACTTCCCGCCGGGTTACGCCGCGGCGTATATCCCCGACACAAGCCCTCCCGATGAACACGACGATGCATTCCGTTCCGACCCAGCCGGTTGGCTCCCCATGAACACGACGACGACGTTGTTTCTCCATTCCTACCCAGCCATGTACACGACCCCTTGCCGTACGTATGCGTGAGTAGGCGTTCGAGACCCCGCCCGTATGTACGTACGTGGCCGTATTTACTTTCTTGCACCCTGGCCGCTGTACGTACGTGTACATGCTACGTGCGCGCATCTGCTACGACACGTGCACGCCTCTACATCGACCAGTATGTACGTACACGTTCGCGACCAGAATGACAACGCTACGTACGCTTCGACCAGGTGGGTCCTGACTGTCAGGCACTTCCTTGTGTGCGAAGATGTAGCTGGTGGGTCCCAGCAGTCAGGGGGGCGAATCGTTTTTTTGCCCGGACACACTTCCTTGCGTGCGAAGATGTAGCTGGTGGGTCCCAGCAGTCAGGGGGAAATGTTTTTTTCGTGAAATACGGTGGCCCGTCCTGTGGGTCCCCGTTGTCAGGTGGAAGAATAATTATTTCGCGCATAATAAGGAGGCACTTCCTTGCTGCAGCCGTGGACCCAGCTGTCAGCCTCTCCACGTACAGTCCACGTCCGATGGAAGCCGTTCCTTGACCACGTTGACCACGCCGCGCCGAGAGCACCAGGGCGGTGGACGATGGTGAGGCCTAGGAAGGGGACGACTCGAAGCCGGGGAAGACGCGGTAGTGGATGCCCACACGTACAGGAGTACAAGGGTTCACTGGTTCGCTGTGGTGTGAGGCTGCCGTCGCCGCAGAATAACATGGGGTGTAGGTGAGTAGAGGGATGGCCTGGCCAGCAGTGGGAATAGTAGGGGGCGGTGAGGCCTCGGCGGCGGCACAGCCGGCCACGGGAGGCAGGAGCATACGGCACGACCAATGCTACTTTGGGCGGCTGGAGCAACAAGGCCAGAGGTTGAAGAAGCACTACGACCGTTGGATGGACATCGTATGGTCACTGGAGCTATAATCCTTCATATTGACTAAGTTGACAAAGCACTCTGTCCCCGTCAACTTAGTAGGCCCATAAGTCAGCCTCCCACCAAGGTGGGTCCCAACCAGCAGTGGGAGTATTCATTTTTTGTGCGTAATAAGGAGGCGCTTCCGGTGGATCCGAGCTGACAGCGGGGGGAACGTTTTTTTCGCGCAATACGGTGGCCCGTCCGCTGGGTCCCATCAGTCAGGAGGAAACATTTTTTTGCGAAATACGGTGGCCCGTCCGGTGGGTCCCTGCTATCAGGTGGAGGAATCATTATGTTTCGCGTAATAAGGAGGCACTTCCTTGCTGCGGCCGTGGACCCAGCTATCAGCCTCTCCACGCACAGTCCACGTCCGATGGAAGCCGTTCGTTGACCACGTTGACCACGCCACGCCGCACTAGGGCAGTGGACGACGGCGAGGCCTAGGAATAGGACAACGCGGAGCCGGGGAAGACGCGGCAGTGGATGCCCACCTGTAGAGGAGTACGAGGGTTCACTGGATCGCTACGGTGTGAGGCTGCCGTCACCGCAGAATAACACGGGGTGTGGGTGAGTAGAGGGATGGCCTGGCCAGTGGTGGGAATAGAAGGGGGCGGTGAGGCCTCCGCGGCAGCACGGCCGGTCACGGGAGGCAGGAGCATGCGGCACGACCGGCGCTGCTTTGGGCGACTGGAGCAACAAGACCAGAGGTTGAAGAAGCACTACGGCCGTTGGATGGACATCGTACGATCACTGGAGCTAGAATCGTTCATATTGCCTAAGTTGGCAAAGCAGTCCGTCCCCGTCAACTTAGTAGGCCCACAAGTCAGCCTCCCACCTAGGTGGGTCCCAATCAGCAGGGGGAGTATTCATTTTTTTGTGCGTAATAAGGAGGCGCATCCGGTGGGTCCGAGCTGACAGCGGGGGGAATGTTTTTTCGTGCAATACGGTGGCCCGTCTGCTGGGTCCCAGCAGTCAGTGGGGAAACGTTTTTTTTTCATGAAATATGGTGGCCCGTCCGGTGGGTCCCTGCTGTCAGGTGGAGGAATCATTATTTTCCGCGTAACAAGGAGGCACTTCCTTGCTGCCGTCGTGGACCCAGCTGTCAGCCTCTCCACGTACAGTCCACATCCGATGGAAGCCGTTCCCTGACCACGTTGACCACGCCGTGCCGAGATCACCAGGGAAGACGCGGCAGAGGAAGCCCGCGTAAAGAGGAGTACGAGGGTTCACTAGTTCAGCTGCGGTGTGAGGCTGACGTCGCCGCGAAATAACAGGGGTGTGGGCGTGTAGAGGGATGGCCTGGCCAGCGGTGGGAGTAGTAGGGGGCGGTGAGGCCTCCGCGGCATCACAGCCGGCCACGGGAGGCAGGGGCACGCGGCATGACGGGCGCTGCTTTGGGCGGCTGGAGCAAGAAGACCAGAGGTTGAAGAAGAACTACGGCCGTTGGATGGACATCGTCCGGTCACTACAGCTAGAATCATTTATATTGACTAAGTTGACAAAGCCCTCCGTCCCCGTCAACTTAGTAGGCCCACAGGTCAGCCTCCCACCAAGGTGGGTCCCAACCAGCAGGGGGAATATTTATTTTTTTGTGCGTAATAAGGAGGCGCTTCCAGTGGGTCCGAGCTGACAGCGGGGGGAACGTTTTTTTCGCGCAATACGGTGGCCTGTCCGCTGGGTCCCAGCAGTCAGGGGGGAAACGTTTTTTTGCGAAATACGATGGCCAGTCTGGTGGGTCCCTGCTGTCAGCTGGAGGAATCATTATTTTCCGCGTAATAAGGAGGCACTTCCTTGCTGCCGTCGTGGACCGAGCTCTCAGCCTCTCCACGTACAGTCCACGTTCGATGGTAGCCGTTCCTTGACCACTTTGACCATGCCGCGCTGAGAGCACCAGGGCGGTGGACAACGGCAAGGCCTAGGATGGGGACGACGCGGAGCCGGAGAAGATGCAACAGTGGATGCCCACGCGTAGAGGAGTACGAGGGTTGATTGGTTCGCTGTGGTGTGAAGCTGACGTCGCCGCAGAATAATAGGGGGTGTGGGTGAGTAGAGGGATGGTCTGGCCAATGGTGGGAATAGTAGGGGGCGGTGAGGCCTGCACGGCAGCACGGCCGGCCATAGGAAGCAGGAGCATGCGGCATGACCGGCGCTGCTTTGGGCGGCTGGAGCAACAAGACCAGACGTTGAAGAAGCACTATGGCCGTTGGATGGACATCGTACGGTCACTGGAGCTAGAATCATTCATATTGACTAAGTTGACAAAGCACTCCGTCCCCGTCAACTTAGTAGCCCACAAGTCAGCCTCCCACCATGGTGGGTCCCAACCAGCAGGGGGAGTATTCATTTTTGTGTGCGTAATAAGGAGGCGCTTTCGGTGGGTCCGAGCTGACAGCAGGTGTCAGGGATATTACTAGCAGGTATGAACCGGCTAGTATAAACCGGATTATAGTAAATATGTGTTATTGTAATATTTAGTGGAGGCTACGGCCCATGAGATCTTAGGCCCATGTATAGAGTTATGGTTTGTAAACCGCCCGATGATGTAACTTGAGAGATAAGGAAGAAAAGAGCAGAGACCGAGGCGGACACGAGTATGAGCCGGCCTCGGGACTCTGTAAACCGGACCAGGTGTCACCTCTATATAAAGGGACGACCCGGCGACGGTTCAGGGACAAGCAAGAAACCACCCGTCGAGACAGGCAAGCAAATTGCTCCCTGTTCATCGACGCCCAAGCAATACCAAACCAAACTAGACGCAGGCTTTTACCTTCATCGAAGGGGCTGAACTAGTATAAACCCTCTGTGTCCTTTGTGTGCTTTTAACCCCTTCAAGCTAACCTGTGCGATGGTTCCATCATCAAGTCCGCTAAACCGGACATCTGCCGTGTTATTTCCACCACAGTTGGCGCCCACCATGGGGCCTCCGCACGATTGTTTCGAGTTCTTGAAGGGCAGCTTCAAAGGGCTCAAGGGCTACGCGGTCGGCCGGATGACCAAGAGTCGCCGCGGCCGGGTCTACATCGACGATGCGGGTTGGGGACCGGAGGCCGATTCAATCGAATACGGGTACCGGGTTCCCTTCGGTGGCATCCACGTCTTCATCGGCAAGATCGGCGAACCGGGACCTGAGCCGGACATCTTCCCCAACATCGTCGAGCCGGCTCAGCGTGCGAGATCGGCCCGGATTCAGCCCACCATGAAGCACATCTTCGTTGGAGCAGTCCACGGGGTCCAAACCGATGACGGATCGGAATCCGGTGGCGAAACAGTTGTCTACTCCGACGACGAGTCTTCATCCGGAGAAACTGAGTCTTTGTATCAGTTGCAGGACGGCCGGTCTGAGGGTGAGTCCGACGGAAACAGTATTCCGGACCCCTTTGATCCGCCAAACCGGGTGGCTGTCTTTATGGCCGGTTCACAACCTACGCCACCGTCCACGGTGATCGGGGCGACAGCTGAAGCTGGTGTAGGGGGGAGTGGCCAGGCCCTCTCACCCGCTGACGTTCTATCCACCTTAGTCGAGGAGTTCACAGCCCGGGCCATGCCAGAGGTAGCTCCAGCGGACAAGGCGCAACATGATGCAGAGCTCCTTCAGTTAAAGGGCCGGGTTGATCAAGCAAGGGATGATCTGAAAGCAGAGAAGGCTATGATAGCGATAAGGCAAGCGGAATTGAATGATCAGGGTTTTGACCTAATTATGGAGCAGGCCTCTACACAAGGAGTAAGGAGTCAGAAGTACCAATCCCGTCTACCGCCGGTTTATGAAGCGACGGATCTGTTCAGGACACCAGGGGCAGGGACTAGCAATAATCCAGCTTTAAACCGGAGGACACCCCCAGCGAGGGACGAGCCGGTTCAGCAGCCTATTGCAGAGCAAGATCGACGGATCACATCTACACCTCACGTTCCTACCCCTCCGGGTCATTACTCGAATCCTTTGGACAATATCGTTGCAGCTGCTTCACGCTTGGCCGCTTTACCTATTGAGAGGACGTCTCCGGTGGCATGGGAGGCACGCAGGGTTAAGGATCTACTCGACACGGCGTTGATACAACAGCAAGCATATTCTCATAGCAGGGAGAGGTTACATTCAACACCACGTCCCAGCCGGTGTTACACTAGGCATTGGGAGGAACCGGAAGTGTCTAGTAGTGAACGCAGGCGGCATCGGCACAGACAGGATAATCCGGTGGGTGCGGCTGCACAAGCTCAGGATGTAAACCGGGTTAGGTCGGTAGCCCGGGAGGAAATCCGTCAGACGACACCGGTTCACACGACCACGGCGGAGACAGGAGTCACAACGAGTTCCTTTGGGGTACAGTGTCTTATCCCCGCTTTACGGAGCGTGAAGCTGCCCAAGGATTTCAAAGGGCCACGTAAGGTGCCTAATTACACCGCAGATTTGGCTCCTGAAGCTTGGGTTGAGAGTTACGAGATGGCCATGGAGATGCTGGATGTAGATGAAGCGGCTTGTGCAAAATACTTCACTATGATGCTTGAAGGTACAGCCCGGACCTGGCTAAAGGGTTTACCCCCAAATTCCATCGGGTCATGGGGAGAGCTATGTCGCCAGTTTATCAAAAATTTCAAGGATACATGCAAGCAGCCGATGTCAATAGTGGATCTAGCAGCATGTGTGCAAGGAGAGCAGGAATCTACAAGTGCATGGGTGCGGCGAGTATCAGAGATCTTGCATTCTTCGAATAGTATCAATCCCAGTACGGCAATAGTGACTTTAGAGAACAATTGCAGGTTTGAGTCTCTAAAGCTAAAACTGGGACGGCTTAAACGAGATTGTAACGATATGAGAACTCTCATGAGTGCTCTGGTGAAGTATGGGGACTCGGACAACACTAAGTACCCAGAAGCGGAGGGAGACAAAGCAGGGAAAGTTAACAAACCCGATAAACCGATGCAGGGTAATCCGGCTACAACGAGCTTCTTAGGCAAGCGAAAGGCAGAGGGTGGCTCTGATTTAGTGGCCAATACCCAAGTTCAAGGGGGTTTCCAGCGCAATATGGGCAAACCACCCCCGCAAACCGGCGGAGGAAATGTTAGTTGGGACCAGGATTTAAATTAGCATTGTCTGAAACATAGCACAAGGGGACGACCAGCGAAACACACTATAGGAGATGCAGGCCCTTGATGGAAGCCATAGCGGGCCGCTTCAATTCTAATGACAGGCCTCCGAATGGTGGTTCAGGCCCAGGATTCTATGGTCCGGGTCATCAGGGAAACAGCTCCGGATCAGGATATCGGGGCAATAGCAATGGTTATCATGGTCGGGCCAATAATCAATATGGTCAAGGTGGTTATAATAACCAGGGTAATCCGCCGCATGGTCAGGGTGGCTACAATAACCAAAGCAACCAACAACAGGGCCAAGGTAATCACAATAACCAGGGTAATCAGCAGCATCAACAACAGCAGCCGCAATCCGGATATCAGAGTAATCCGAAGGAGTTGAGCAGTGGGAAATATCATGTGTTCACCACGAGTCTGTGTAAACGAGATCAGAAGGTTCTAAAGCGGGCAGTCCACACGGTTGAACCGGCGACACCGCAATTCCTGCGCTGGTCAGAGCAGCCCATTGTATGGAGCAGGGAGGATCACCCGATGCGGGTAGATAATCCGGGCCATTTGGCCTTGGTGGTGGCACCACAGGTGGGAGGTTATAAGTTCACTAAAGTTCTTATGGACGGCGGCAGCAGCATCAATATCTTGTATTACGAGACCTTCCGTCGAATGGGCTTGACGGATAAGAAGCTGAGGCAGTCAAACACGGTGTTCCACGGGGTGGTCCCAGGTAAGTCAGCTTATCCTGTTGGGAAAATTGACTTAGAAGTTACCTTTGGAGATGAGCATGATTCCAGGTCAGAGATGATAACTTTCGAAGTCGTCAAGATCCGGAGCCCTTATCACGCTCTGTTTGGGAGGACGGTTTATGCCAAGTTTATGGCCAGACCGTGTTATGTTTACCTACAGCTCAAGATGCCGGGTCACAAGGGCACAATCACGGTTCATGGAAGTCGCAAGGTTGCGTTGGAGTGTGAAGAGGGAGATGCTGCTTACGCGGAGGCAGTATGTGCTACCGAGGAGTTAAAATTTTATAAGGATAATGTTGATCCGGCAGATATGACCCCGTTGAAAAAGCCAACTACAGAGCATGATCCGGCGCTGAAATTTAAATCGGCAGAGGAGACCAAGCAAGTTGATTTTGTGCCGGGCGATTCATCCAAGCAGTTCACGATTAGCGCTAACCTCGATCCCAAATAGGAAAGTGCGCTCATCGAGTTCATCCATGAGAACCGGGATATCTTTGCATGGAAACCTTCTGACATGCCAGGTATACCGAGGGAACTCGCTGAGCACAGTCTTAATATTGATCCGAAGTTTAAACCGGTCAAGCAGTATCTGCGCAGCTTCAACGAAGAGAGGCGCAAGGCTATAGGAGAAGAGGTGGCCAGACTTTTGGCTGCAGGGTTCATAGTGGAAGTTTTTCACCCAGAGTGGTTAGCTAATCCGGTGCTGGTGCTAAAGAAGAATGGAAAATGGAGAATGTGTGTGGACTACACAGACCTCAATAAAGCTTGTCCAACGGATCCTTTTGCTCTACCTCGCATTGATCAGATCATCGATGCTACAGCGGGATGTGAGCAGCTAAGTTTTTTGGATGCATACTCGGGATATCACCAGATCAAAATGGCAGTTAAGGACCAAGAAAAGATAGCTTTCATAACTCCTTTTGGTGTTTTTTGCTATGTATCTATGCCTTTTGGGCTCAAGAGTGCCCAAGCAACTTATCAGCGTTGCGTGCAGAACTGTCTTAAGGGGCAGATAGGAAGAAATGTTCATGCCTATGTGGATGATATCGTGGTAAAGTCAAGGAAGGAAGAGACACTGATAGAGGACCTTAAGGAGACCTTTGACAATCTTCGGGCCTATAAGATGATGCTTAATCCGGAGAAGTGTGCTTTCGGTGTTCCGGCAGGCAAGCTCCTTGGGTTTTTGGTGTCAAATAGAGGAATAGAAGCTAATCCGGAGAAGATCAAGGCAATCACATCTTTAACATAACCGGTTTGCATTAATGATGTTCAGCGTATCGCTGGCCAGATTACATCATTGAGCCGGTTTATTAGCCGTTTGGGGGAGAAGGCGATTCCGCTTTATCAGATGCTGAGAAAGACGGATCGGTTTATATGGAGTGATGAGGCCAATGCTGCGTTTGAGGATTTGAAGCGACAGCTGGCAAGGCCACCGGTCCTAGCTGCCCCTGTTGATAACTAACCTTTGCTGTTATACGTCGCCGCCAATGCACGAGCAGTTAGTGTGGCGATCATGGTGGAACGCAAGGAAGCAGGGAAAGAATATTCGGTTCAGCGTCCGGTTTATTACGTGAGTGAGGTACTCATTGAGTCTAAGCAGAGGTACCCGCATTGGCAGAAGCTGGTGTATGGTGTGTTTATGGCAAACCGGAAGTTGAAGCACTATTTCCAGGGTCATCTGATAACCGTGGTGAGTTCAGCACCGTTTGGGGACATAATCCAGAACAGAGAAGCTACGGGTAGAGTGGCGAAGTGGGCCATTGAGCTCAGCCCACATGAGTTGAAATATGTGCCACACACCGCTATAAAATCTCAGGCATTGGTGGATTTCATCAATGATTGGAGGGAATTACAAACACCTGAGGAGAAGCCAGATCTTACTTACTGCACAATTCACTTTGACGGTTCAAGACAGTTAGAAGGCTCGGGGGCTGGAGTTGTCTTAACTTCCCCGCGAGGTGACAAGTTTTGTTACGTCCTCCGTTTATTGTTTCCTTGTACTAATAATGCAGCGGAGTATGAAGCGTTGCTTCATGGCTTACGGATGGCAAAGGAGATGAACTTGAGCTGGGTCAAGTGCTTTGGCGATTCAGATTTGGTGGCACAACAAGTTTCAGGCAAGTGGGATTCAAGGGATCCTCTCATGGCGGCTTATAGATGAGAAGTGGAAGCAGTGGCTGGATATTTCAAAGGGTATCAAGTGGACCACATAGACCGGCGAAAGAACGAATCGGCTGATGCTTTAAGCCGGTTGGGTTCTCAACGTAAACCGGTACCACCAAATACTTTTTTGGATGAACTGCACAGTCCATCAGTACAAGTGCCATCAGAGGAAGACCTGGCTGTTCCTGATCCGGAGGCACAGCTAGTTGCAGCACTTCATGTTACTCCGGATTGGACGCTGCCCTATTTGGCATATCTAAGCCGAGGAGAGCTACCGGACGATGAGATAGAAGCACGACAGATAGTCTGGCGTTCTAAGTCCATGACAATTGCAAATGGGGAACTTCATCATCGCAGCGTGTCTGGAGCATTTCAGCGGTGTGTATCAGCCGAGGAAGGTTGTGAGATTCTTCGCGAGATTCATGAAGGGGATTGTGGTCATCATGCCGGTTCAAAATCATTGGTGGCTAAAGCTTTTCGACATGGGTTCTATTGGTTAACAGCTCATGCTGATGCGGCGGATTTAGTCCGGAAGTGTGATGCTTGTCAGAAGTTTTCACGACGTGCTCTTGTTCCGGCACAGGAGCTCCGAATGATACCGATAACCTGGCCGTTTGCGACTTGGGGGGCTTGATATGGTTGGACCCTTTAAGTGATCCCAAGATCAGAAAACTCATCTACTTGTGGCGGTGGATAAGTTTACAAAGTGGATTGAGGCAGAGCGTGTGAGCAAATGTGATGCAGCCATAGCGGTTAAATTCATCAAAAAGGTAATTTTCCGGTTTGGCTTTCCACACAGCATCATCACAGACAACGGCACCAATTTATCTAAGGGTGAGATGGAAGAATTTTGTCAACGATAACATATTCGCCTAGATGTATCTTCTGTGGCCCACCCTCAAACCAATGGTCAAGCTGAAAGAGCAAACCAGGAGATTTTGCGAGTTATCAAGCCACGGCTTATGACTCCCTTGCAAAGAACCCCGGGATGTTGGGTTGAGGAGTTACTATCTGTCCTTTGGAGTATCAATACTACGCCAAACCGATCCATAGGTTACACACCTTTCTTTATGGTGTACGGTGCTGAAGCGGTCCTTCCAAGTGATATCCATCATGAGACTCACCAAGGGTGACAACCTATGTTGAAGCGGGCAACGAGCAGGCGAGACAGGACAGTTTAGACCGGCTGGATGAAGAGCGTGATATAGCAGCAGCACGGTCTGCGATTTATCAACAAGACTTGCGCAGGTATCACAGCCGCCGGATCAAGAGCAGGACATTCCAGGAGGGAGACTTAGTGCTCCGGCTCATCCAAGACCAAACAGATATGCACAAACTATCCCCACCTTGGGAAGGGCCCTTTGTGGTCAGCAAGAATCTGCACAACAGTTCATACTACCTGGTAGACGTTCGAGAACACAAGGACTCATGGACATCGGAAGAGGAGACAAAGTTGCCGTGGAACATCGCCCTCTTACGGCCCTATTATACCTGAGCCATGAGCTCCACTGTATCCTATGTATATATTATGATTAATGAATAAACCGGCACCCTCGGTAAACAGGGGGCTCAGCCTTTTTTCCAATACAAATTCTTATGAGGACAACCATACTTATATTATATGTCACATTTCAAACATATCGATCGGTTTAAAACTGATTTTGCAGAATATATGCGCCCAGAAGCAATAAACTCCCCGAAGAGCATAAAGTCATATCCAGCCCAAAGAGGACGCTTCATGGAGGCCCTCTGGATGGTAATACATCCAGTGATTGGCTAAAGATTTACCCATGGTTCTATGGAACCATGGAGGCCCTCTGGACAGGCGACAGCCATCCAGTGATTGGCTTAAAGTTTACCCATGGTTTCATGGAACCATGGAGGCCCTCTGGACAGGCGACAGCCATCCAGTGATTGGCTTAAAGTTTACCCATGGTTTCATGGAACCAAGGAGGCCCTCTGGACAGGCGACAGCCATCCAGTGATTGGCTTAAAGTTTACCCATGGTTTCATGGAACCATGGAGGCCCTCTAGACAGGCGACAGCCATCCAGTGATTGGCTTAAAGTTTACCCATGGTTTCATGGAACCATGGAGGCCCTCTGGACAGGCGACAGCCATCCAGTGATTGGCTTAAAGTTTACCCATGGTTTCATGGAACCATGGAGGCCCTCTGGACAGGCGACAGCCATCCAGTGATTGGCTTAAAGTTTACCCATGGTTTCATGGAACCATGGAGGCCCTCTAGACAGGCGACAGCCATCCAGTGATTGGCTTAAAGTTTACCCATGGTTTCATGGAACCATGGAGGCCCTCTGGACAGGCGACAGCCATCCAGTGATTGGCTCAAAGTTTACCCATGGTTTCATGGAGCCATGGAGGCCCTCTGGACAGGCGACAGCCATCCAGTGATTGGCTCAAAGTTTACCCATGGTTTGGGAACCATGGAGGCCCTCTGGACAGGCGACAGCCATCCAGTGATTGGCTGAAGATTTACCCATGGTTTCATGGAACCATGGAGGCCCTCTGGACAGGCGACAGCCACCCAGTGATTGGCTAAAGATTTTCTTATGGTTCCTATGGATGATTCGGCCACATCCATCGACCGACCCTCTGGATGGCAAGCCCATTCCATTGATTGGCTGAACCTTGCTTTGAGCCTCGCAGCTCGTAAAAAGCCTCGACTACACGGTTTTATTTGCAAATTTGCATTTCTGATCTTTATGTGTTATGGTTCTTTAATCCGGAGTGGGACAATTCAAGAAATTGACCACACATCTACAAAGTTAAAGATCTGGGTCATGAGCACCAGCATGAGTAAAATGTCTGGGTTATAAAACACCAGCAAGAGTTAATCCGGTGTTCATCATAGCCCGGAACAATCATGAGCTTCTATAAGACCAGGGATTATTAATGGGTCTATTCAAAGATTCCCTTCAAAGAGGCAAAATTCGCCGGATTAAGAGTATCAAGCATACTTGATCTCAGGTATAAAGTTATTTTTGATATAAGTATACACTTGTTTGATATGTTGTGAGAACAATTTAATGGGTCCAACGGTAAAACCGTTAGGACATATCTTCATTATCTATGCAGGAACAGATGATATATAAGATAATCCATATCAGATCAAATTGGCAATATCAAAACAAAAGTCGGAATATCCGGATCAACGCAGACAAATGTTTTCAGCTATCCTATTACAAGGCATAGCAAGCTTGACGGATTAAAAATTGTTCGGCAAAATGAGGCTGCAACTACAGAGATATGCTATGAGCTACGCTCCCTCCTGCTGAGACGGCTGGGCATCAACTTGATCCGGAGTCTCCTCCTCTTCTTGAAGCGGCTGGAAGTCAGGGACGCACCAGTCGATTTTCATTAAAGTACGAAAGTACATTTCTTCGTTGATGAGTTCAGACGGATCGATATCTGGAGCAAAGGTATGAGGGCGCACTGGAGTGATTAGATTGACGGTATCATAAACCGGCCGCTCCACCCGCTCGTTTTGCAAGTCATATCCCGGATGTTACCTGGATAAATCTGATTCGGCCGCAAGTTTGCTGGCCAGAGGACACATCTCCTTTGTCAAGACATGGAGATCCTTTGCGGTGAAAGCCGATCCGTCTTCTTTGGTATTTGGATACCCATTAAAGGCTTCTTCCGGATCAAAGTCCGGAACCCATGCCTTCGCTCTGGTAAGCGCCAAGAGGGAACCGGCTCGAGCGGCAGACTTCTTAACTTCCTCCAAACGCACCGGCAAGACAGACAGCTTTTGCAATGTGCCTTGGATGGTAGTAGGGGCTGGTTTATTGAATGATGTTGCACTTATGATCCTTTAGCGCCGGAATACAGCTGCTCGACCAAAGTATAACATGCCTTGAGTTTTTTCCGTAAGTCATCCCCAAGATGGGTGACATGGCGCCCTGCATATGATTATCACAATTAAACCGGCACGGATAGAAGATTGCAAGGATGAAAGTAGGAATACAGATTAAATACTTACCGAAGATTGCAGAAGTCATCAACTCTATTTGCCGTTTTAAACTGGATAACTCTTCAGTCACCGGATTAAGAGCTTCATCAGCATCTTTGGCCCTTTTCTCCAAATCTTTCTTTTGAACCTCAAAGGCGGTCCGCTCTTCTTCAAAGAATTTCTTCAGCTGTTCAGCAGTCTTTAAACTCAGCTTCAAATCTTTCTTGGCATTAGAAGCAGCAGCCTCCGTTTCAGCAAGTCTGCTCTGGAGTTCACTGATTTCTTCGTCCCTCCGGTTTAAATCAGCCTACAAGGAAGATCAAGTGGTAAGCGGAAGTAATTTAAAGACAAAGTCTCAAGCACACAAACAAGTTGTCTACTTGACACTTGGGGGCTAATGGGCAGTTGAAGCAATAAGCAAAAATAATTCAAAGACAAAGTCTCAAGCAAACAAAACAAGTTGTCTACTTGACACTTGGGGACTAATAGATAATTGAAGTATTGAGGGAAAAGTCAGGCAAGTCCCAGGCACATAAACCGAGTTATGCCCCTGGCACTTGGGGGCTAATGTAAGATCATTTGATTCATCAGGAAGTACCGGTTCACCTTCTAAACATAGCTAAACCGGAACTTGGGGGCTGATATGGTATAGACAGAAAGGCATTGAAAGTCAAAAGAAGATGCAAGGGATTACCTCATACTTGTCCTTCATCATGTTAATCAAGCCTGCTTCATAATCTCGACCAGTGTGGAGCCGGTTCAAGTACCCGGAATAGAGTTCCTGGGCACTCATGTCAGCAAAGCTGGACAATTCAGTACTCCATTTACCCTTTTCTTTGTGCAGCTTCTCCGCTTTAGCCGTATGTTTAGCTAAGACAGTGGGTTCAGCAGGAGCGGTATAAGCTGTGTGAGTTATTTCCACCTCCGGAGAAGCAGTTGTTGGGGGTGGGGTTGCAGTGCGAACCGGACTGGGAGGAGCCGGATTGGTCTAAGGAGAATTGTCCCGGGCAGGACTTGCCGGTTCACGAACATCTTCAGCATTGGGATTCTCAGGCATAGTAGTGTGATCGGCAGGAGCAGGATCCTCAAGTGGAATTGTAGGTTCGCCTTCCGGAGGGATAGCTGAGTCCAGATCAGCCGCCGGATCATCAACGGCAGTCTCAGCACTTGGTTGGTTGACTTTTGGTTTTTTGCTATGCTTTGGCTTGCTGAAGGAAGTTGGAAAAACAAGTTAGAGCTATAAGACAAAGTGCAATCATAAACCGGATAAATTTAAAGACTTACCCTGGAACGGTTTTCAGGGGTGGAAGCTGTGTGGCAGTTGATTCACCGGAAGAAGATAACGGAGTCTCCTGATAATCAGGGTCAGACGGTTTAAGAGGTTTGCGTATAAGCCCGGCCTTGGGATGAAGAAGGGTTGGGGAGAGTATAACCTCAGAGCGGCGCTTCCGGGCCGGGGTAAGAGATATTCCGGATGATTCCACAGCAAGGCCGCTATGGCGAGTGGTCCGGCGAAGAGCTTCATGTTGCTGTTTCTTCAAAAGGAAATTAGGATCCAATTGAGCATATGGGTGAGAAAACTGATATTTCCGGACTGTCCGACGACTTTTTTGTGGAAGTGGTTCTGAATCGAAAGAAAGGTTAGTTACCGCAACTTCGGCCGGTTTATCTCCTTCAGCCAACTCCTGTGAAAAGTTATCATTAGACACAGATATGAGTAAAAGCGAGCAAGGTAAAGCCAGATTAATTCATACCTCAGAATCCGGATCGTCGTCCTCAGCGTGAGAACTGGAGCCACCGACTAGTTTCCTCTTCTTGGAGGCAAAGGTTTTCCAGTGTGGTACTTTTCCGGCCTTTTCCTCAGGTTTCCTATTCCAGAAAGGATCATTGGCCTGTTCAAAAAGGTAAAAGATAAATTGAAAGAACCATTTAAAGGAACGGATTACAGGTATAAGAAAGAAAGTAAGACATACCGCAGGCAGCTTATTTTTCTTGTAGTATGGAGCCAGTCCGGTTTGGCTACATTCTTCTAAAGTGATGTTAAGGATTTTCTTGGCGGACTGAGTGACTTCTGACTCAGAAAGGTTCTCCTTAGTAAAATGTTGAGGGTCATCCGGTTTACCAGAGTATTGACACATCAAGCTTGTGCGCTGGCTCAGAGGAAGGATACTCCAAGAGAGCCAGCAGCGCATGAAATCCACGCCGGTTAAACCATTAGCCATAAAGGCCTTTAACTTGGAAAGTTGAGAGGCAAACCGGGGCCGCTCTGAGGAGCTGAGGCGCTGCGGCAGAGGGTGATCCTCCGGAAGACGGTGCTCGCGATAACCCGGCAATGGGTTTTCCCCCGCAGGTAAAGTATCAATACAATAAAACCAAGATTTATTCTAGTCCTTGGGATGTGTGTGAAGAGCGGCATGAGGAAAGACTGCATCTTTCCTTTTCTGAATACTGACCCTGCCTAGTTCTTGATGCGGTCCACTAGTAAATTCAGTCCGCCGGTTTAGATGGAAGAAATCCCAGAACAAGTCAACTGACGGTTCTTCTTGCAAATACACCTCAGAAATCACTTGGAAATCACAGATGTTGGAAATAGAGTTGGGACCTATGTCCTGAGGATGAAGCTGGAAAGCAGCAAGTACATCCCGGAAAAACTTCAAACCGGGAGGAGTAAAGCCCCGAGCAATATGGTCAAAGAAGACAATAACCTCCCCCCTTTGGGAGTGGGAGGACACTCGTCTCCTGGAGCTCGCCACTTTAAAAAGGATTGAGGGCCTAAAGTGCCAATTGACACAACTTTGGCTAAATCGTCTTCCGTAATAACGGAAGGAACCCAATTACAAGACACAAATTGTTTGGCCATGGCAGCAGAAGAGCAAGTGCTGAAAGGATAAAGTGTAAAACCGGGTTATTCGAGTACAGCGGTATAAATCGGAAGATATATGCAAGGATTACGCAAAGGTTTAGACAAGGGACTAACGATACGGATAACCCGACAGTAACAGGGAGCTATGTTACTACCGGTTCATGACAGCAATAGAGAAAGAGCTAAACCGTCGCGTTTGTCTTTAAAAATTTTACGGAGCATGTACATGACAGTTTAAACCGGAGTATACTTAACAGATCTATAAAGGAGAAGAAACAGGTTCTCACAGACAGCTAAGGCGGAAAAGATCTGAGCACGCAAGAAAAAGAAAAACAAATACAAGGATATACGGGAAGAACTACAAGGGTCCTATACATAGCGGATAAATCTACAGGTTGAATATGAATGACGAAGATCTAAAGCATACCGCAGTAGAATAGAGGTAAATTTTAAAAGGGAAAGATCAAAAGGTTATTACTGAGAATTTGGTGCCTAAGATGAACAAGGTAAAGCTTTCACTGAGGTTCTAATGGCGGAGATGCGAAAGAACCCTAGAGGTTACGGATATACAGTGAGGAAGAAGATGGAGCACCTGAGAAGTGGCGGCAGAGTTTTCTCTGGTCAAGCTCAGGTCGATGCAGCGGCCGGCGAGGACTTGGATTCGGCGGTCGACGGCTGCGGTTCGAGCTCGGGCGACAATGGAGTCTTGAGCTCGGGCGATGGAGGAAGAAGAATGAACAGAGGAAGATAAAGAATGGGGCGGCGGTATTTATAGAGAGGCAGATCCGAAGCGACAAGTGCGGGATTCGAGGAGCCAAAGGATTGGATAAAGATCCTCTGTCGCCTCGATTTTCGGAACAACCCTTAAACAAAGCCGATGGACAGCTCACGGCGTTAAATGCGGAAGTGATGTCACAGTCAGATTAAGTAATTTTCGAGGATGACGTCAGGGCCGGTTTACAAAAATGAGAAGACACAAGAAGGAAAAATGCAAAGACAGGGGAGATTGATGTGAACAAGTTCAAATCATTCTGGGGCCTAATGTCAGGGATATTACTAGCAGGTATGAACCGGCTAGTATAAACCGGATTATAGTAAATATGTGTAATTGTAATATTTAGTAGAGGCTACGACCCATGAGATCTTAGGCCCATGTATAGAGTTATGGTTTGTAAACCGCCCGATGATGTAACTTGAGAGATAAGGAAGAAAAGAGCAGAGACCAAGGCGGACACGAGTATGAGCCGGCCTCGGGACTCTGTAAACCGGACCAGGCGTCACCTCTATATAAAGGGACGACCCGGCGACGGTTCAGGGACAAGCAAGAAACCACCCGTCGAGACAGGCAAGCAAATTGCTCCCTGTTCATCGACGCCCAAGCAATACCAAACCAAACTAGACGTAGGCTTTTACCTTCATCGAAGGGGCCGAACTAGTATAAACCCTCTGTGACCTTTGTGTGCTTTTAACCCCTTCAAGCTAACCTGTGCGATGGTTCCATCATCAAGTCCGCTAAACCGGACATCTGTCGTGTTATTTCCACCATGGCAGGGGAACGTTTTTTTCGTGCAATACGATGGCCCGTCCGTTGGGTCCCAGCAGTCAGGGAGGAAACGTTTTTTCGCGAAATAAGGTGGCCCATCCGGTAGGTCCCTGCTGTCAGGTGGAGGAATCATTATTTTCCGCGTAATAAGGAGGCACTTCCTTGCCGCCGTCGTGGACCCAGGTGTCAGCCTCTCCACGTAGAGTTCACGTCCGATGGAAGCCATTCCTTGACCATGTTGACCACTCTGCGCCGAGAGCACCAGGGCGGTGGACGACGGCGAGGCCTAGGAAGGGGACGACGCGGAGCCAGGGAAGACGCGGCAGTGGATGCCCACGCATAGAGGAGTACGAGGGTTCACTGGTTCGCTGCGGTGTGAGGCTGCCGTCGCCGCCGAATAACAGGGGGTGTGGGTGAGTAGAGGGGTGGCCTGGCCAGCGGTGGGAATAGTAGGGGTCGGTGAGGCCTCCGCGGCAGCATAGCCGGCCAGGGGAGGCAGGAGCATGCGGCATGACCGACGCTGCTTTGGGTGGCTGGAGCAACAAGACCAGAGGTTGAAGAAGCACTACGACCGTTGGATGGACATCGTACGGTCACTGGAGCTAGAATCGTTCATATTGACTAAGTTGACAAAGCACTCCGTCCCCGTCAACTTAGTAGGCCCACAAGTCAGCCTCCCACCAAGTTGGGTCCCAACCAGCGGGGGAGTATTCATTTTTTTTGTGCGTAATAAGGAGGCGCTTCCGGTGGGTCCGAGCTGACAGCAGTGGGAATGTTTTTTTCGCCGCAATACAGTGGCCCGTCCGTTGGGTCCCAGCAGTCAGGGAGAAACATTTTGAGAGAATTCCTTATTTAACATCATCTCAAAATGTGTTGCCTTATTTAACACTGAAAAACTTCTTCTTCCTTATTTAGCACCGACTTTAAATTTTATGCCCTTTACGACATTATCGTCCATTTTAAGTCTTGATGGTGTTAAATCGCACATAGAAAGACCTATTTGCATCTCATGTGATATGTGATCAAAATTTCATGTGTATATATGTGTGTATCCAGCCAACTCGGTTTGTGCCTTGGTCCTTGGTCCGAACCTTGACGCCGTTGTAGCCAAGCGCTTTGGAGAGTATTTTCCGAGCTAATGCTTCTGTCAAGACGTACTAAGAAACGAGCAGACAGGTGGATCGATACTAGTTGGACGTGTGTACTGCTACACGTACTAGACGAAGCTAGTTAAGCAACGGATCGCTCGCTTAATCGGATTGTACGTTGGCTTGCTAGCTAACCAAGCTAGCGAGATATTATCACGGCGACAACACGACCACACGAGGCGTTTGATGCCCACATGATCGTGTCGGTCCTGTTTATTTTCTTTCATTTAATCTCTACACTATTAACTTACTGACTTGTTGTATACTACTACTACCGACTGTGTACAGGCACACTTCTTTCACACACAAAATTTTACAAGCACTCACTACGATATTAACGTACTGACTTGTTGTATAACCATCGATCGAATATGTATTGTGCCATGTACCGTTGATGTACACCAGCCACCCTGCCATTACCAAACACGCTGCTCCCAGCCGCCGGATGCCCCCACACAGCTGACCCGCGTACCTCGGGTGCTTATAATTTTGCTGCGCGCCACGCCGCAAGCCGCATGAGATCCGCACCCTGCCGTCCGAGATGTGCGAGCCACCGGCACGCAAACTACTATTCAAACTAAACCTACGACGAGTAAATCGGAACGGAGGAAGTATATGGGTAGCCATATCCACATCCCGTCCTTGTTGTGCAATTTATTACGCGCCGCTGAAGTCTTGGAATGGAAGTGTTGTAAATTTACAAAATGATAGATCTACCACGTCCAGACAGAGTCGCCTAATGAAGCTAAACTACCACATAACAATTTTAATCACATATATGACATTAGGGGCAAATAGGTCTTTTCAGGTGTCGTTTAACACCGTTAAGGCTCAAAATAGATAAAAGTGTCGTAATGGGCATAAAATTTAGAAGTGATGTCGGATAGGGAAGAAAAAGTTGTTCGGTGTCAAATAGGGAAACAACATTTTAAACAGTGTCATATAAGGAATTTTCTCAAACGTTTTTTTCGCAAAATATGGTGGCCCGTCCGGTGGGTCCCTGCTGTCAGGTGGAGGAATCATTATTTTCCGCGTAATTTGGAGGCACTTCCTTGCTGCCGTCGTGGACCTAGCTGTCAGCCTCTCCACGTACAGTCCACGTCCGATGGAAGCCGTTCCTTGACCACATTGACCACGCCGCATCGAGAGCACCAGGGCGGTGGACGACGGCGAGGCCTAGGAAGGGGACGACGCGGAGCCGGGGAAGACGCGGCAGTGGAAGCCCGCACGAACAGGAGTATGAGGGTTCACTGGTTTGGCTGCGGTGTCAGGCTGCCGTCGCCGCGGAATAACAGGGGATGTGGGTGAGTAGAGGGGTGGCCTGGCCAGCGGTGGGAGTAGTAGGGGGCGGTGAGGCCTCCGCAGCATCACAGCCGGCCATGGGAGGCAGGAGCCTCCGCGGCATCACTGCCGGCCACGGGAGGCAGGAGCACGCGGCACGACGGGCGCTGCTTTAGGTGGTTGGAGCAAGAAAACCAGAGGTTGAAGAAGCACTGCGGCTGTTGGATGGACATCATACGGTCACTGCAGCTAGAATCGTTTATATTGACTAAGTTGACAAAACCATCCGTCCCCGTCAACTTAGTAGGCCCACAGGTCAGCCTCCCACCAAGGTGGGTCCCAACTAGTAGGGGGAGTATTCATTTTTTGTGCGTAATAAGGAGGCGCTTCCGGTGGGTCCGAGCTGACAGCGGGGGGAACGTTTTTTTTCGCACAATACGGTGGCCCGTCCGTTGGGTCCCAGCAGTCAGGGGGGAAACGTTTTTGTTTTACGAAATACGGTGGCCCGTCCGGTGGGTCCCTGCTGTGAGGTGGAGGAATCATTATTTTCCGTGTAATAAGGAGGCACTTCCTTGCTCCCGTCGTGGACCCAGCTGTGAGCCTCTCCACGTACAGTCCATGTCCGATGGTAGCCGTTCCTTGACCATGTTGACCACGCCGCGCCGAGAGCACCAGGGCGGTAGACGACGGTAAGGCCTAGGAAGGGAATGACGCGGAGCCGGGGAAGACATGCGGAAGCCCGCTCGGAGAGGAGTACAAGGGTTCACTGGTTCGACCGCGGTGTGAGGCTGCCGTCGCCGCGGAATAACAGGGGGTGTGGGTGAGTAGAGGGATGACCTGGCCAACAGTGGGTGTAGTAGGGGGCGGTGAGGCCTCCGCGGCATCACAGCCGGCCACGGGAGGCAGGAGCACGGGGCACGACGGGCGTTGCTTTGGGTGGCTGGAGCAAGAAGACCATAGGTTGAAGGAGCACTACGGCCGTTGGATGGACATCATACGGTCACTGCAGCTAGAATCGTTTATATTTACTAAGTTGACAGAGCCCTCAATCCCCGTCAACTTAGTAGGCCAACAGGTCAGCCTCCCACCAAGGTGGGGCCCAACCAGCTTGGGGAGTATTCATTTTTTGGTGCGTAATAAGGAGGCGCCTCCGGTCGGTCCGAGCTAACAGCGGGGTGTACGTTTTTTTCGCGCAATACGGTGGCCCGTCCCCTGGGTCCCAGGAGTCAGGGGGGTAACATTTTTTTCGCGAAATACGGTGGCCCGTCCGGTGGGTCCCTGCTGTCAGGTGGAGGAATCATTATTTTCTGCGTAATAAGGAGGCACTTCCTTGCTGCCGTCGTGGACCCAGCCGTCAGCCTCTCCACGTATAGTCCACGTCCGATGGTAGCCGTTCCTTGACCACGTTGACCACGTCGCGCCGAGAGCACCAGGGCGGTCGACGATGGCGAGGACTAGGAAGGAGACGACGCTAAGCTGGGGAAGACGCGATAGTGGAAGCCCGCGCGGAGACGAGTACGAGGGTTCACTGGTTCGGCTGCGGTGTGAGGCTACCATCGCCGCGGAATAACATGGGGTGTGGGTGAGTAGAGGGATGGCCTGGCCAGCGGTGGGAGTAGTAGGGGGCGGTGAGGCCTCCACGGCATCACAGCCAGCCACGGGAGGCAGGAGCACGTGGCACGACGGGCGCTGCTTTGGGCGGCTGGAGCAAGAAGACCAGAGGTTTAAGAAGCACTACGGCCGTTGGATGGACATTGTACGGTCACTGCAGCTAGAATCGCTTATATTGACTAAGTTGACAAAGCCCTTGGTACGCGTCAACTTAGTAGGCCCACAGGTCAGCCTCCGAAACGGTGCGCCCCAGATGTCAGGGGGAGGAATCATTTTTTGGGCGGCTGAAGCAAGAATATCCGAGATTGAAGAAGAAGCCTTGTATACACGTCAACTTAGAAGACCCACAAGTGTGTGACAGAGAACATATAGCCCATTTGCGATTTGTAAGAATGTACAACCCATTTTTTTATTTGGTGGAATTTACTACAACCCATTTATAGTTTGTTAAAACTACAGCCCATTTTCTGGCTAGGACAACGATTAATAATTTCAATCAACCGTTCAAAACAGAATTCAAAAAAAAATTCCCACATTTTTATGGGATCCGAAATTTTTTTATCCGAAATTTCTAGTCAGATTACATATAATTTCAAAATAAAGTTGTATTATGTGAAAATCCAATGAAATATTGCGCGCGCAACAAGTAATGAAATAAAAAATTTCAAATTCCGAAAATAATATATTTTTTAAACTAATTACGCATTTGGTGCATTTTTTTATAGTTACTGCCCAGTTATTATAATTACATCCCATTTATTATTTCTTAAAGTGCATTTTCTTGTTAAGCCTAATGCATACCTCCTAGGAAAGTTTGCAGCCCAACGTGGCGGGGAATAACTAGTTGACCCGGATATTGTGTACAACTGTCGGCCCAGTTGCATTGCTGATGTTGAAAAAGGGCATGTGTAGTACAGTACAACCTAACATGGCTACTCGGCCAACATTCAGCGAATCCGGGAAGGCCCAAACAAGGCGTATGTACAACTTTTGAAGTCACTGAGCTCAATTAATAACATAAGAAAAAAGTTAGATTACAGTGGAACCTAATTAAAAGTTGTCACGAGCAAAGAAATAATTCAACGGGTCCCACTTGTGCGTGTGCGTGTGTGTGTGTGTGTGTGTGTGTGTGTGTGAGAGAGAGAGAGAGAGAGACCCATCGCTCGATGCTCGTAAATACATCTTTCAGCCATATGCACTGCTGATGCTCAGTAAAAACTTATATAATTGACACAATCATATAGAACATCATAGCACACTGACCTTGCATAAAAAAATTTCACGCAGGCGGCACAATCAGGATGGAAGCAGTGGATCGCTACGGGTAGGGCTATGTTGAAACCAACGAACTCGTACATAACGGTTCATCGTCTTTATCAAAGACAGGGAAATATCTTGAATGATGTGCAAAGAAAACAGACAGACAATACAATAAGTTCCACTAGCACATTAAGTTGACGTACAACCGTTTCTAAAAAAATTTCAGGTAAAAATTAGAACAGGTCACAATCAAATGTACTGGCACATCAGTGCTTCACACCCATAGCTCGGATTTAACTAGTATCTGACAAGATTCAGTTGTTACCCCAAATTAGAGCACATCTAGGCAGCCAGCCCTGCCTCTTCTCCCAAAGAAGCAGTGGCCTCCGCCGCGCGATGGAGTAGGCCCTGTGCCATCCATCATTTCGAGCAACAAGGGGAAAGTCTGACGTTGACTCCTATAATGGACGTCGTCGACGGACCCTGGTACCAGCGGCGCGGGAGGACTTCAATTGATGGATTGACCACATCTTCGACATGCACGAACACTCGATACAGGTACATCCCTAACGTGGTCCGCGGCGGCCTTGGTGGCGACGAATAGTACAACCCTGCTTCCTGCATCGGTATCTCAACACCAATCAACTTCCGTATGGTGGACGATTTCTTCATCCATGCCATAACCGTCAGAGCCCAGCTGTCTGGAGGAACAAACATACTTACGAGCTCACCTCCAAGGTCATTGATAAGCTCATTCATGGACTCGCTGTTCCAAGCTCGTCCAGGCATGCCGTGGAAGGTAACCTTTGTTAAAAACTCAAGCTCAGAGGGCACCGAGCCCGATCCTGGGTGCCACCGATCAAAGCTCACCAGCGCGCCATCACCGAACAAACACCGGGAAGATTCGAACACACGACTGCAGTCGAAAGTTGTCCGGAACCTGACGAAGAAATCAGCCGGTGGCGGACAGACTTCGACGAGCAAGTCACTTATTTGGATGTCGTGCGCTATGCCAAGAGCTTTGACAAGGTCGTCCGACGAGACGGGAGGCTGGTCGTCGTTGATGGTTACCATCAGCACTTTGCCAGCAAACTGGTCATCAAGCGCTGCCATGCCACTGTTGAGCGACAGCATGCAGCGACCAAAGGCAGGACGGACCTCAAGATCTCCGGCTCGGAGATCCGCGTTGACCGGTGACATGATAGTGAGCTTGAGTATAGGGAGTACATGAGGGGGATTTGGGGGAACTGGAGGAGGAATTGAGATTCCAGAGGTGGGGGAGGGGCGGGAGATTGGGGATGAAAAGGTAGCTTGAATTTCGAACACGCGCCAATATGCTCTCGGCTTGCAAGCGCACGAAAACACCGGTGGCGCCCACATGTCGGCCTAAGAGTCCTTATTCTTTCTTTTTTGGAGAGCCCGGCCTTTTTTTGAGGATCTTTTGGGAGCCCGGCCTGAGAGTCATAATTGACCTGTTTGGCATTGCGTTACTACTTGGCCCATATTCAACGACACCTCACTGGCCCAAACAAGTGTACATCATCGAAAAGACACTGATCTCAAATTATATAACTTGAAAAAGGAGATACACTCTGAACACTGGAGAATGGTGATGACCTCATTTAGCCCACCAGTAGTTCAAGACAATAAACAGTTCTAAACAACGATATATACAGCATTCAAACACTGCCTAGTGACTACTACTGACATAAACATCAAGACATGATAGTTCATAAGAAGTCTTGCTACACCACCAAAACGCACCCATCTGTAGCGCTCAGACTCTCGTTATCCAGACGAGAATGACATTCTAAACAGAGCCAACTATTACATAGTAAGAGTGACATAGACGAGGATGACCAAAGGAATATGCATAACAAAAGAAAGAACTACCCACCCAGAACAAGCAGCAAAGACAATAAAGTCATTCGAAGAGATGATCCAACACCATCATAATTTGCAGCCCCGCTTCAGCGACCAATGATCCGGAGACACCAGTACTCCACCCTTTCGACGCAACAGCCCAATTACCTATCAACCGAAAGGCTTGAACCACATCACTGCCTGTCGTAATTGAGACATCCAAGGATCAAAGTTAGTCCGGATGCCTTTGTCATTCTCACCTTCTTTTGGCTGCAGGCTGTATCGTTGACAATCAGGGGAGTTTGCTCCCGAACTCCTAGGGCTCGCCATGTAGACACAGTTTTCCATAGCAAACAGAGCCTCTTTGCCATCAAGGTCCTTGCCAACGGTGATCTCCTGGTTAATTAGATAATTGAGTCCGAGAAACAGAGAGTGTGAACGAAGGTTGTTTACCCGCCTCCAACTAAAAAATCCTGAAGGCCCCAACAAGCTGGTATCCTGCTCATAGACGTAACAGCCACTGTCTAGATACTCATGTATTTCATGGTGCTTGTATACAGTGGGGTTTTTGCAATATAACTTTTCCGGCTCATGTGACCGAATGATCATCAGTATTTTGTCGTCGTCTGATCGAGCGAGGAACCAGTTGTACTTCCCTGTTTTTGGCAAAGGTGGTGTGATTACAAAGGGCAGTAACTGTCGGGACACTGCATCATATCAAAAAGGATAGGCATTGTTAATGTAAGATCAACATTGTTCATAGTATGAGTAGGATAATGCAAGAAACAACATTAATGTCCCTGTTGGAACTAGGAGGAAAATACATGGAAATGTATACTGGGTTCGAAAATATAGATGTGCCATGCATGGTTATACTCATGTTATCTCGCAATCGATTCTTCACAGGAAACTACCATGTCATGCATGTTATGGAATCATGTTCTGCCCTCGCAAACAAATTCTTCAAGGTAACTAACAGACCATGCATTGTTATATACTCGTGTTCTGTGGGCAAATTTTTTGTGAGGATATTATTCTAGCCATTGATTGCTGAAGGGAGAATATAGGTATGTACACATGGTAAGCATTACAGGATTTCACTACTTCCAAATATAGAGTGTGGTGCATGTGTGGTGCATGTTTCTACATCATGAAAATGAGGAAACTAACATGGCCATTGATACACACTCATATTTAGTAGCAGTATATAGATTACTGTAAAATAAGGAGAGTATCCGTATATTCCTAACCGTTTGATTACTCAGGGGGTACAAATCGTCTGTAATGACATGATCACAATCGCATGAATTAAATCATTCCAAATATAGCTGATTTACGGCGTCTCTAATACATTGCCATAGTTCTACTCAAATTCTGCTCAAACAGGGATATGCCAATCATCTCAAAAAGTTCAAACACTGTCATGGCAGCATCATTAACATGAAACGGAAACAACTTACACGCGCCGTCCCAGCAATACATTGTGCCATCTGGTTTGTCGATCACGTAGATGATGCCATTCTGTTCAATAGCATCACAGAAGTGTGTATCAGCTTTGACGATGATCCACTGCGAGCTGAGTTGTCTCCAGCTAAAGAAGGCACCGGCGTAAAGATAGGCGAGTCCACGGTCGAACAAGGCAATTATCTTGAAGTCTACGTAATTCGCATGTCGTGTGGGCACTTGGCAGATTACAATCTTCTGCAAAACAAGGTTCGTCTAACTGACGTGGTAATCTAGATGACTAGGACCGCGATGGTAAAACTCTATATAATCCAACGGAGGAAGGATAATCTCATGGGAGGTCTGGAAGTTCACGAGCACCAACTTTTTACCGTCTTCTCTGAAGGCATCTATCTAGTGGGAGTTCATGCCGACCCAGCACACACCTACCAAGAAGTTTCGGGCGATGGTGATCGGATCGAAGTCGAGGGAAATGATGTACGGCGACCCACTACATACATGCAAAGAAGTTTTGGCTAATGGAGATCGGATTGAAGTCGAGGGGCATCATGTATGCCTCCCTATCATGGTGAGCCAATCTCGCATCCAAGTCCAGATAGCAGCAAGCAGGGTGTCTTGAAAAGCTTTGGCCTCGCTTCGATGATGGCCGTGTGCATGCCCCTTGAGCATGCAGCCAGCCACAGGGCGCTCAACATATCCATACACGAACAACATAGGTCGAGGACATCACTGGGGAGTTTGCTCCAATCGCGGCTCATATGGATCCTGCACGATTCGCATTCGGACATGGTGGAGTTTGGAAGATGGGGTTTTGGGGGGCTTGATTTATGGGGGAGAAGGCTCTCGGTGCTGGAGTGGCTAGCGAGGGAATAGTAGTATTGTGGGAGGCGAGCAAGGCGAGGGTATGCGGGGGCACAGTGAGATAATGAAGAGTGACCTTCGGATCTCCGGCAAGACGGAGATGGAGATGGAGTGGTGCTGGGGGAGAGGGAGACGAGGCGAGTCATGCTATACAGCGGCGGTGACAGTGACTGCACAGTGCACAAGGTGAGGCTGACTTTGGTAACCGGACACGCCGCCTGGACTGGTGTCACCTCGGGTGCAGGGTCTTGTCACTTCACTATGAGGACCGGATAAATAATAGTATTTTGACCATCAAGTGTACCACAGTTGTACTACTACTAATAGTAGGAGTAGTAGGAACATGAGTAGTAATCCCGTGCTAGCATGCCTCTGGGTTCACTTCATCCTCCAGGTATCATCCATATTGCGAGAAGAACCGAATTCTCGTTTGCGTAGGTCCCACCTGTCAGGAGGGGTGCAGAAATAAAAAGGAATCATAAAATGTCTCGCCACGGTGATTCAAAAGAGTGACATCAACTAGCCAGTGGCACATGTAGCGCTGGAAGGATGGGAACATACAAGGACAGGCCCCACTCCTCAGCCTACCAGCGTAGCCTTTTCGTTTAGTCTACCTAGCCATCTAATCAACTGCCTGCAGGCCACTTCTACCATTTACTTCTCCATCAGGAACCGATTTTCCTCGGCCTCTTCACTACTCCTTGATCTTCATTTGCATCCAAACCACACTGCATTCACATTGTTTTAACCTCTTCACATCCTCCTGGAGTAATTCTGAAGCCCCTATAAATAATCATTTTGTTCAGTTAGACTAGCCATATAATCCTAATTCTCCAAACCATAGCCCTCCGGTCCAGCGGTTCCAAATGGAGAAAGAGATCGAGATGCAGGTTTTTAGCGACCAACATGTCCTCGTCGGAGGCTCGTTGAGCATTGTTGCCATAGTCACCAACCACCCAAGGGTTGTTCGGAAGTGGATCAACAATGTATCCAACTCCCTCCAAAAGGTGGAGATGAATGTCATCGGTCTCAGCGCAGAGTACACGGAGCGTGCCACTCGAAAGATCCAACGCGCCGCCATCCTTCAGCTGTGCCTCAAAGATGATGTTTTGGTGTACCACATCATACACGCACCCTCCATACCAGGTGAGCTTCACGATTTCTTGTCTCGGGAGGACATATACTTCTGTGGGGCAGCCATCGCAGGGGACAAACATAAGTTGGAGCCGTACAACCTTGATTTGAAAAGCATCACTGACCTACAAACCAGAATAAAAATTCATGTAGAAGATTGTGATAAACCGACACCATCCCTATTCGACGTAGCAATTTTTTTGCTAGGAACAAATCTTAAGAAGGGTGACGAGACGCTGGCATTAAGGTCATCTGGATGGGAGAATTATCCCTTGAGATATGAGCAGATAAAATATGCTGCGCTCGATGCCCGTGTGAGTTTCGAGGTAGCTGCAAGGTCCAGAGAGCTTGTTGCGAAGCCGTCTCCCACAGAAAATGAGAACAAGAAGAAGAAGTAGAAGAAGAAGCTGATGCACCATCTGTCAGGGATATGGTTAATAGGTATAAACCGGATATTATAAACCGGCTTAATTATATCGTACTTGGTTTATTATTAGTAGAGATTACGGCCCATGAGATTTCAAGGCCCATGTATAGAAATACGGTTTGTAAACCGCCAAAGAGATGTAACTTGAGAGATAAGAAAGGAAGAGCAGAGACCGAGGCGGACACGATTATGAGCCGGCCTCGGGACTCTGTAAACCGGACCAGGCGTCACCTCTATATAAAGGGACGACCCGGCACCGGTTCAGGGACAAGCAACAATCGATCCGTCGAGACGCAGGCAAGCGATTCCGCTCCCTGTAATCCGACGCCAAAGCAATACCAAACCAACTAGACGTAGGCTTTTACCTTCTCAAAGGGGCCGAACTAGTATAAACCCCTTTGTGTCCTTTGTGTGCCATGAACCCTTTCAAGCTAACCCGTGCGATGGTTCCATCATCAAGTCCGCTAAATCGGACATCTGCCGTGTTAATTCCACGACAGTTGGCGCCCACCGTGGGGCCTGCGCACGATAGTTTCGAGTTCTCGGAAGGCGGCCTCAAGGGGTTAAAGGGTTACGCAGTCGGCCGGATGACCAAGAGTCGTCGCGGCCGGATCTACATCGACGACGCGGGTTGGGGACCGGAGGCCGATTCGATTGAATACGGGTACCGGGTCCCCTTCGGCAGCATCCAAGTCTTCATTGGCAAAATCGGTGGACCGGGACCTGAGCCGGACACCTTCCCCAACATCGTCGAGCCGGCTCAGCGTGCGAGGTCGACCCGGATTCAACCTGCCATGAAGCATGTGTTAGTTGGAGCGATTCACGGAGGACAAGCTGAGGACGGATCGGAATCTGATGGTGCAACCGTCGTCTGTTCAGACGACGAATCTTCGTCCGGGGAAACTGAATCTCTGTATCAGTTGCGGGACGGCCGGTCTGAGGGTGAGTCCGATGGAAACAGTATTCCGGGCCCCTCCGACCCGCCAAACCGGGTGGCGGTTTTCATGGCCGGTTCACAACCCCCGACGAACGGAACAACAGCGGAGGCTGGCGCAGGAGGAAGCGGTTCAAATCCCTCCGTTACTGCGGTTCTATCCACCTTGATGGAGTTGTTCGCGGCTAAGGCAGTAGAGGTCGTAGCTCCAGCAGACAAGGCGCAACATGATGCAGTGCTTCTTCAGTTGAAGGCCCGGATCGATCAGTTAAAGGAGGATTTAAAGGCAGAAGGAGAGATGCTAGCGATAAGGCAAGCGGAGTTAGATGAACAAGCTTTTCACTTAAGGATGGAACAGGCTTCCATGGAAGGGGTAAGAGGACGAAAATATCGATCCCGCCTGCCACCGGGTTATGAATCTGCGAATTTGTTCAGAACACCGGGGGCTGGAGCCAGTAACAATCCGATCTTAAACCGGAGAAGCCCACCGGCTCGAGAGGAACCGGTTCAGCAACCCGCCGCGGAGCGGGAGCGACGGATTACATCGGCGCCTTATGTTCCGGTCCCCCCGGGGCACTATTCAAACCCTGTGGATAATATCGCTGCAGCAGCAGCACGGTTGGCCGCTTTACCGGTGGAAGAGACATCCCCTGTAGCGATAGAGGCGCGCAGGGCCCAGAGGTTACTCAACACGGCGTTAATACAGCAGCAAGCGTACTCTCACAGCAGGGAAAGGTTGCATTCAACACCACGTCCCAACCGAAGTTATTCTAGACATTGGGAGGAGCCCGAAGTATCTAGCAGCGAACGGAGGAGACATCAGCACAGGCAAGATAATCCGGCAAGGGCAGAGATGCCGGCCCCGGATCGAAACCGGCCTAGATCGGAGGCCAGGGAGGAGATCCGCCAGTCGACGCCGGTTCACACCGGCACTACGGGGACAGGAGCGACAGCGAGCGGTTTTGGGATACAGTGTCTTGTCCCGGCCCTGCGGAGCGTTAAGCTGCCCAAGGATTTCAAAGGACCTCGCAAGGTGCCCAATTACACAGCCGATTTACCGCCCGAGGCTTGGGTGGAAAGCTACGAGATGGCTATGGAGATGCTGGACGTGGATGAATCGGCTTGTGCCAAATATTTCACTATGATGCTTGAAGGAACGGCCCGGACTTGGCTAAAGGGACTTCCTCCGAATTCCATCGGATCATGGGGGGAGCTGCGTAGTCAGTTCATCAAAAATTTTAAAGATACATGCAAGCAACCTATGTCGGTGATAGATTTAGCAGCATGCGTGCAAGGAGAGCAGGAGTCTACAGCAGCTTGGGTACGCAGAGTGGCAGAGATCTTGCACTCCTCAAACGGTATTAATCCGAGCACCGCAATTGTAACCTTGGAGAACAATTGCCGGTTTGAATCTTTGAAATTAAAACTCGGACGGCTCAAACGAGAGTGCAATGACATGGGGACTTTGATGAGTGCCTTGGTGAAGTACGGAGACTCAGATAATACCAAGTATCCGGAGCCAGAAGGAGATAAAGCGGGAAAGGCCAGCAAGACTGGTAAACCGGCTTCAGCCAGTCCGATCACTTCAGGTCTGTTGGGCAAACGGAAACCGGAAAGCAGCTCCGATTTTGTGGCTAATACACAGGTTCAAGGCGGTTTTCAGGGAAATCAGCGAGGTCCCGCTCGCCAAGCCGGTGGAGGAAATCCGGGTTGGGAGCAGGATTTGGATCAACCCTGTATAAAGCACAGCGGGAGTAAGGGGCCTGCACGGCACACTGCAAGAGAATGTCTGAACCCCACGATAGCAGGGAATGGCCGTTTTAATCCTCATAGCCGGCCCCCGAATGCCGGTTTAGGGCCCGGGTTACCAAGGGAACAATTTCGGTTCAGGATATAGGGGCAACAGCGGTTATCAAGGGAACAACGGTGGTTATCAATCCCGGCCAGGCGGCCCAGGTGGTCAAGGAAGCTATAATGGTCAAGGAAGCCAATCACATTATCAAAGTGGTTATCAGAATCAGGGAAATCAGCCGTATCATCAAGGTGGTTACAACAATCAGAATAATCAGCAGCAGGGCCAAGGGAGTCACAATAACCAAGGAAATCAGCAGCAGCAGCGTCCGCAGCAACAACAGCAATCCGGGTACCAGAGTAATCCAAAGGAGTTGAGCAGCGGCCAATATCATGTTTTCACCACAAGTCTATGCAAAAGAGACCAGAAGGTTTTAAAGCGGACTGTTAATGCGGTAGAACCGGCGACACCGCAGTTTCTACGATGGTCAGAGCAGCCCATTGTTTGGAGCAGGGAGGACCACCCGTTACGGGTAGATAATCTGGGACATTTAGCCTTGGTGGTGGCACCTCTGGTAGGAGGATACAGGTTCACTAAAGTCCTCATGGATGGAGGTAGCAGTATCAACATATTATACTATGAGACCTTTCGCCGTATGGGTCTGACAGATAAATAGTTAAGGACATCAAACACAGTGTTTCACGGGGTGGTCCCAGGTAAGTCAGCTTATCCAGTTGGTAAGATTGACTTAGAAGTTACCTTTGGGGATGAGCATGATTCTAGATCGGAGATGATCACCTTTGAAGTTGTCAAAATCAAAAGTCTGTATCATGCTTTGTTTGGAAGGACGGTTTATGCTAAATTTATGGCTAGGCCATGTTATGTTTATCTGCAGCTCAAGATGCCGGGTCATAAAGGCACGATTACGGTGCACGGCAGTCGTAAGATAGCAGTGGAATGTGAAGAAGGTGATGCAGCTTATGCAGAAGCGGTGTGTGCCGCGGAAGAGTTAAAATTTTACAAGGATAATGTTGATCCGGCAGACATGACTCCGCTGAAGAAGCCAACCACTGAGCATGATCCGGCTTTGAAGTTCAAATCAGCGGAAGAGACTAAGCAGGTCGATTTTGTGCCCGGAGATTCGTCCAAGCAGTTCACCATCAGTGCTAACTTGGATCCTAAATAGGAAAGCGCGCTCATCGAGTTCATCCGTGAGAACCGGGATATCTTTGCATGGAAGCCCTCTGACATGCCAGGTATACCGAGGGAACTCGCTGAGCACAAGTTAAATATTGATCCGAAGTTTAAACCGGTAAAGCAGTATCTGCGCCGCTTCAACGAAGAGAGGCGCAAGGCCATAGGAGAAGAAGTGGCTAAGGTTTTGGCGGCAGGTTTCATAGTAGAAGTGTTTCATCCGGAATGGTTGGCTAATCCGGTGCTGGTTCTAAAGAAGAATGGGAAGTGGAGGATGTGTGTGGACTACACAGATCTCAATAAAGCTTGCCCAACTGATCCTTTTGCTCTACCTTGCATTGATCAAATTATTGATGCTACAGCAGGGTGTGAGCGGCTGAGCTTTCTGGATGCGTACTCAGGCTATCACCAGATCAAAATGGCAGTTGAAGACCAAGAGAAGACGGCATTCATAACCCCTTTTGGTGCTTTTTGTTATGTATCTATGCCCTTTGGACTCAAGTGTGCGCAGGCAACTTATCAGCGTTGTGTTCAGAATTGTTTGAAAGGACAGATAGGAAGGAACGTACATGCTTACGTGGATGACATTGTGGTTAAGTCAAAGGAGGAGAGGACAATGATAGAAGATCTCAGAGAAACCTTTGATAATCTTCGGGCTTACAAGATGATGCTCAATCCGGAGAAGTGTGCTTTTGGTGTCCCGGCCGGTAAGCTTTTGGGGTTCCTGGTCTCAAACCGGGGAATAGAAGCCAACCCGGAGAAGATCAAGGCCATCACATCTTTGACGAAACCGGCTTGCATTAATGATGTTCAGCGCATAGCTGGGCGGATCACGGCTCTGAGCCGGTTCATCAGTCGCTTAGGAGAAAAGGCGATTCCGCTTTATCAAATGTTGAAGAAAACGGACCGGTTCATCTGGAGTGATGAAGCGAATACAGCATTTGAGAATCTGAAACAGCAACTAGCGAAGCCGCCGGTTTTAGCTGCCCCTATTGACAAGGAGCCTTTGCTACTATATGTTGCTGCAAACACACGGGCAGTTAGCGTTGCAATTGTGGTTGAGCGCAAGGAAGCAGGGAAAGAACATCCGGTTCAGCGTCCGGTTTACTATGTGAGTGAAGTACTCATCGAGTCCAAGCAAAGATACCCTCATTGGCAGAAATTGGTGTATGGGGTGTTCATGGCGAACCGGAAGTTGAAGCATTATTTCCAAGGGCATCCGATAACTGTGGTCAGCTCGGCTCCGTTGGGAGATATAATCCAGAATAGAGAAGCAACAGGCAGAATAGCCAAGTGGGCCATTGAGCTCAGTCCACATGAATTGAAATATGTACCACGTACTGCTATCAAATCTCAGGCACTGGTGGACTTCATCAACGACTGGACAGAATTGCAGACCCCGGAGGAGAAGCCGGATCTCACTTATTGGACGATTCACTTCGACGGTTCGAAACAGTTGGAGGGCTCAGGGGCCGGAGTGGTTTTAACTTCCCCCAGAGGTGATAAATTTTGTTATGTCCTCCGGTTGTTATTTCCTTGTACTAATAATGCAGCGGAATACGAAGCACTACTTCATGGTTTGCGGTTGGCAAAGGAGATGAATTTAAGCCGGGTTAAGTGCTTGGGCGATTCAGACCTAGTGGCACAGCAAGTTTCGGGCAAGTGGGATTCAAGGGATCCCCTCATGGCGGCTTATCGACGAGAGGTTGAAGCGGTGGCAGGTTACTTCAAAGGGTATCAGGTGGAACACATAGACCGGCGGAAGAACGAAGCAGCTGACGCTTTAAGCCGGCTAGGGTCGCAACGTAAACCGGTACCACCGAACACCTTTTTGGATGAGTTGCACAATCCTTCGGTGCAAGTACCTTCAGAGGACGATCTGGCAGTTCCGGACCCAGAGGCACAGTTGGTTGCGGCAACCCATGTTATTCCGGATTGGACGATACCTTATTTGGTATATTTAAGCCGGGGAGAATTGCCAGAGGACGAAGGTGAAGCACGGCAGGTAATCCGGCGTTCCAAGTCTATGACAATTGCCAATGGGGAGCTGCATCATCGTAGCACCTCTGGAGTATTTCAACGGTGTGTTTCAGCTGAGGAAGGTTGTGAGATTCTAAGGGAGATTCATGAAGGGGATTGCGGTCATCACGCCGGATCAAAATCTTTAGTGGCTAAAGCTTTCCGACATGGCTTTTATTGGTTAACCGCACATGCAGATGCGGCAGACCTGGTCCGCAAGTGTGATGCTTGTGAGAAATTCTCAAGACGTGCCCTTGTTCCGGCACAAGAACTCCGGATGATACCAATAACTTGGCCTTTTGCAACTTGGGGGCTTGACATGGTTGGTCCTTTCAAGAGATCCCAAGATCAAAAAACTCATCTACTAGTGGCAGTAGACAAGTTTACAAAGTGGGTTGAAGCGGAACCTATAAGCAAGTGTGATGCGGCAACGGCGGTTAAGTTCATCAAAAAAGTAATATTCCGGTTTGGTTTTCCACACAGCATCATCACAGATAACGGCACCAATTTATCTCAGGGTGAGATGGAAGAATTCTGTCAACGAGAGCATATTCGTTTGGATGTATCTTCTGTGGCTCAACCCCAATCCAATGGTCAAGCAGAAAGGGCAAATCAGGAGATTTTGCGTGGAATCAAGCCCCGGCTTATGACACCTCTGCAGAGAACCCCAGGGTGTTGGGTTGAAGAATTACCCTCTGTCCTTTGGAGTATTAACACTACACCAAACCGGTCTACAGGTTATACACCTTTCTTCATGGTTTACGGGGCAGAAGCAGTTCTTCCAAGTGACATACGCCATGATTCCCCAAGGGTGGCGGCCTATGTAGAAGCCATCAACGAAGAGTCAAGACAGGATAGTTTGGATCGGTTGGATGAAGAGCGTGACATAGCTGCAGCACGGTCGGCGATTTTTCAGCAAGACCTGCGCAGATATCACAGCCGCCGGATCAGAACCAGGACATTCCAGGAGGGTGACTTGGTACTCCGGCTTATCCAAGATCAAACAGACATGCACAAGCTCTCCCCGCCATGGGAAGGGCCCTTTGTAATCAGCAAAAATTTACGCAACGGGTCATACTATTTGGTGGACATTCGAGAGCACAAAGATTCACGGACATCAGAAGAGGAGACGAAAAGGCCATGGAACATTGCTCATCTACGGCCATATTACACTTGAGCCATAGGCTCCCATGTATCCTATGTATATATTATGAATAATGAATAAACCGGCACCCTCGGTAAACCGGGGGCTCAGCCCTTTTTCCACATACATCAAATTTGCGGCAAATATCCATATCAGTTTGTCATCAAAGAAACATATTTCAATATTAGCTGGTTTTTAGAAACTAATCTTTACAGGGTATGTGAAGGAGCGGTAAAACTCACAGGAACAAAAGATCACGTCCGGTTCAAGAAGAGGAAAGCCCTGTATAAAAAAAAGGGAAAAAGTGGAATATTAGCAGCCCCTGGGGACAGTGGTTCACCCACACACCCCTTGAATGGCTATGTTATGAATTTTTGGGCTCCCTGAACAGTGGTATCGCCCACGTTCAAATGATGACCCGGCCCCTGGGGACAGTGGTTCACCCACACACCCCTTGAATGGCTATGTTATGAATTTTTGGGCTCCCTGAACAGTGGTATCGCCCACGTTCAAATGATGACCCGGCCCCTGGGGACAGTCGGGTTCGCCCACACACCCCTTTGAATGGCTAAATCTTGTTTTGAGCCTGGCAGCTCTTTGAAAAAGCCTCGATTGCATAGTTTAATTTACAATAGTTATGTGTTT
>LR738711.1:128589760-128672406 GCA_902687465.1 Secale cereale
GCCCCTGGGGACAGTGGTTCGCCCACACACCCCTTGAATGGCTATGTTATGAATTTTTGGGCTCCCTGAACAGTGGTATCGCCCACGTTCAAATGATGACCCGGCCCCTGGGGACAGTGGTTCGCCCACACACCCCTTGAATGGCTATGTTATGAATTTTTGGGCTCCCTGAACAGTGGTATCGCCCACGTTCAAATGATGACCCGGCCCCTGGGGACAGTCGGGTTCGCCCACACACCCCTTGAATGGCTAAATCTTGTTTTGAGCCTGGCAGCTCTTTGAAAAAGCCTCGATTGCATAGTTTGATTTACAATAATTATGTGTTTCTTGATGATTTTGTGTTTCATAACCTTTCTAACCAAGGGGAACAGCTCTAGAAGTTGACCGCCTATCTAGTGTTATAAAGTCTGGGTCATGAGCACCAGCGAGAGTTAAACCGGTGTTCATCGTAGCCCGGCTTGACTTCATGATGAGCTGACAATTGGCAGCACGCAGTCAGATACAAGTTACAAATTGCTGAACCGAGAAAAGAAAAATTTATGGATAAGTTGAGCTGAAGAGTTTCAAGGGTTTATTGGAATTGATGAAGACTGATTAAAGTAATTTTAAAACATCCTGCCGGTTTAAGGTATTTTGGTTACATGCAATTCAGGTATCACAGATATTTGTTAAAGATATGCTTATTAGTTATATTAAGAGAACAATTTAATCCGTCCAGTGGTAAAACCATTAGGACATATTTTTTATCTTTTTATGGACAGAGCAGGGAATCCGCATCAATCAACAGGTCAGCAAACGAGTACTTATAAAGACCAAAAGCCGGATCACAGTGCACAAGTTTCAGCTAAACCTATTACAAGGCATAAGAGCCAAATAGTTGGAAACATTGTTTACGGAATAACAGTTATGATTACAGCAATAGCATTCAAGATTCCGCTTCTCCTTGTCGGGATGATTGGCCACCACCTTGTTCCGGAACATCTTCCTCCTCGTGAAGCGGCGGGAAATCTGGTGCATGCCAATCAATCTTGGCCAAGGCACGGAAATATACTTCATCGTTGATTAACTCAGCAGGGTCAATGTCAGGAGCAAAGGTGTGAGGACGAACCGGCGGAATTAAATTTGCAACATCGTAAACCGGCCGATCCATCCGCTCGTTCTGTAGGTTGTACGCTGGATGGTATCGAGACAAGTCAGATTCCAGTGCAATCTTGCTGGCAAGGGGACGCACTTCCTTGGTCAGAACATAAAGATCTTTTTCGTCAAAGGCCGAACCATCCTCCTTGGTATCAGGAAATCCGGTTAGCACTTCTTCCGGATAAAGGTCTGGAACCCAAGCTTTAGCCCTTGTAAGGGCCAGAAGAGCACCTCCACGAGCAGCTGATTTCTTCACCTCTTCAAGACGAGTTGGCAGAATGGACAAACTGTTCAAAGTAGCCTTGATGGTTGAAGGAGCCGGTTTACCAAAGGAAGTGGAGCTGATAATCCTTTGTGCTCCTGAGTAGAGTTGTTCGACCAGTGTATAGCAAGCCTTCAATTTCTTCCGTATGTCATCACCAAGATGGGAGACCCGGCGTCCTACATAAAACAATGAAAGTTAAACCGGTACAGGTCACAGTTTGCAAAGATAGCCGACAGAGGTTAAGGTTATGCTTACCAAAGATAGCAGAGGTCATCAAATCAATTTGGCATTTTAACCCGGCCAATTCTTCAGTAACCGGGTTAAGGGCTCCTTCGGCATCTTGAACACGCTTTTCAAGATCCTTCTTCTGGACTTCAAAAGCAGTCCGTTCCTCATCAAAGAACTTCTTCAAGTCTTCAGCAGTTTTTAAACTCACTTGAAGTTCTTTCTTCGCCTTTGAAGCGGCTGCCTCAGTCTCTATAAGCCGGCTTCGAAGTTCACTGTTTTCCACAGCATTCCGGTTTAGCTCAGCCTGTAGACAAAAGTTCAAAGATAAGATTAGAAATTACAAGTCTCAAGCACACAACCAAGTTGTATACTTGACACTTGGGGGCTAATGGCAGTTGAAGCAATGCATCAAAGACAATTTTTACAAGTCTCAAGCACACAACCAAGTTGTATACTTGACACTTGGGGGCTAATGGCAGTTGAAGCAATGCATCAGAGACAATTTTTTACAAGTATCAACTACATAAACAAGTTATCTACTTGATACTTGGGGGCTAATGTATGGATCAGCAGTTAAAAACTACAAAGTTCCGGATTACCTTCGATAAAGAAGATAAACCGGAACTTGGGGGCTGGCCTAAAGTAAAGATGCGTTGAAAAAGCAAAGTCAGAACAGGAAAACTTACTTCATATTTCTCTCTCATCAAGTTCACTAAGCTGGCTTCATAGTCCCGGCTGCTGTGGAGCCGGCTCAAATATCCGGAATAAATGTCTTGAGCACTCATACTCGAAAGACTGGATATGTCCGTACTCCACTTCCCCTTTTCCTGAGTTACTTTCTCCGCTTTAGCAGTATGTTTTGCTAAAACGGAGGGTTTGGCTGGCGCAACATAAGCAGCGCCAGTAACCACAACGTCAGGGGAAGTGGGTGCATTGGGAGGTGTAACTTCAGCTTGAGCCGGATCAGGAGACCCCGGGTTAACTTGAGGAGAGCTAACCCGGGCCGGACTTGGTGGATCTTGGGCAGCATCAGTAGCAGGAGTATCAAGAAAAGGTTCTTGAACCGGAGTGACAGGAGTACCTTCAGGAGGGATAGCTGTTGACGGCTCAATTACTGGTTCATCAGTAGAAGGATCAGCAACAGGCTTCTTACCCTTAGCTCTTTTGCTGGGTTTCGGTTTGCTGGAAAAACAAGCAAAGATAAGTCAGCATTATAAAGAAAAAGAAGATTATAAACCGGAAGAAGTAAAGAGAATTACCCTGGGACAGTCTTCAAAGGTGGAAGCTGTGTAGCGGTTGATTCGCCAGATGAAGACAGTGGAGTTTCCTGATAATCAAGATCAGTCGGTTTAAGTGGTTTTCTGATAAGACCGGCCTTGGGGTGAAGAAGAGTTGGAGAGAGCATCACCACAGCGCGGCGTTTTCGAGCCGGAGTTAACGAAATTCCAGAGGACTCCACTGCCAAGCCGCTATGGCGAGTGGTCCGGTGCAAGGCTTCGTGCTGTTGTTTCTTCAAAGTAAAATTGGGATCCAACTTAGCATAAGGGTGAGAAAATTGATACTTTCTAACAGTCCGACGGCTCTTTTGAGGAGGGGGTTCTGAATCGGAAGAAATAAGGGTTACCTCAATCTCCGCCGGGTTATCACCTTCGAGTGGATCCTGTGAAAAGGGCATCATTAGAGATATGAACAAGTATATAAAGACAAAATGTAAACCGGCGTAAGGCGTACCTCGGAGTCCGGATCATCATCCTCAGAGGGAGAACCGGCGTCAACGGCTGCTTTCCTTTTCTTATTTGCAGGAGTTTTTCGGCGAGCTTGCCTTGCAGGTTTTTCCTGAGGTTTCCTCCTCCAGAAAGGATCATCAGCCTAAATGAAAAAAGGGAAGGCAACTAAAAGACGGTTCAAAAAGGACGGTTTATAAAGTACAAGTTAAAGACACTTACCTCAGGCAGCTTATTCTTCTTGAAGTATGGGGCCAAGCCAACCCTAGTGCAGTCTGTTAGAGCAGGATTGACAATCTTCTTGGCCGATTCAATTACTTCCGATTCAGACAACTTCTCCTTAGAAAACGTCTGAGGATCATCCGATTTACCGGAGTAATTGCACATCAAATCAGGGCGCCGGCTTAAGGGAAGGATACTCCATGATAACCAGCAGCGAAGGAAATCTGTGCCGATCAGGCCATTGGCCATGAAAGCTCTCAGCGTGGAGAGTTGAGGAGAAAACTGGATCCGTTCAGCAGCACTTAATCGTTGCGGCAAGGGGTGATTTGCCAGGATACGAGTTTCACGATAGCCCGGTAAAGGGTTTTCACCTTCAGGGGATGTGTTTATACAGTAAAACCAAGACTTATTCCAGTCCTTGGGGTGAGTGTGTAAAGAGGCGTGAGGGAAAACTGCATCCCTCCTTTTCTGAATACTGATACCACCAAGCTCTTGGTGAGGCCCGCTGGTGAACTCAGTACGCCGGTTTGCATGGAAGAAATCCCGAAAAAGATCAACCGAAGGCTCTTCTTGCAGATACGCTTCAGAAAAAACTTGGAAATCACAAATATTGGAAACGGAGTTTGGCCCGATGTCCTGTGGATGCAGCTGGAAGGTGGCAAGGACGTCCCTGAAAAATTTTGAACCGGGGGGAGAGAAACCCCTGGAGATGTGATCCAGAAATACAATCACTTCCCCGGACCTAGGAGCGGGAGGACACTCATTACCCGGAGCGCGCCATTTCAATTCGGCCTGAGGACCTAACGTGCCAATGCTTGATAGTTTGACTAAATCTTCTTCAGTCACGACAGAACGAACCCAGTCGCATGAAACATACTGCTTAGCCATTTGAGCAAAGTGCTGAAGAAGAGAAAAGTGCAAAGACGGATTATGAAAAAGCAACGATCCGGGATTTGTTCATGATATGCAATGGTTAAAACGGAGAATTATTTGGCAAGATTAAACCGGTAATTATGAACAGAGTTTTATCATTTCCGGTTTAAATGGCAGTTGAAGAAGAATAGTTTAAAGTTATTGCATCAGGTTACATCATTTCCGGTTTATGACATGATGATCTAAACCGGAGCATACTTAGCAGATCTATTGAAGAGAAAAACAGGTTTTCAACGCATTGCTAAGAAGGAATAGATCTGAGCATAAGGAGATAAAGAAACGAAAATTGCACAGAAAATCTACAGAGGTCCAATTCAGAGCAGATGAGTTTACAGGATGTGCATAGAAAGGAGACCTAAAGCAGGCAACAGCAGAAATAAAAATGGCAAGATCTAAAGTACCTGACGCATCTACAGCAAGATCAGAAAGGTAAAGATATTACGGAGTTGCAGGTTTCAGAGAAAGAACAGTATGAAGCTCGCGGAGAACTCTAATGGCGGAACGTATAAAACTACAAGGTCACTATGACGAAGATCTAATCTGATGCTAAGCGAGAGACCTATGGACTAGGGTTTAAAGATTACAAGATTTCTATGAGAAAAAGATCTACGAAGGAACGGAGCTTCATCGGAAGCCCTAATGGCGGAAGAACACAGGCGAAGCAATGGCGGACACAGATCTACAGAGAGGTGGATAAACGTACCAGGGACAGCGAGAATCGGCGGCGGAGAGAATCTGGTCAAAGCTCAGGTTGATGCAGCGGCCGGTCGAAGAATGAAGATCCGGCGGTCGCCGGTGGCGTTCTTGAGCTCAAGCAGCAATGGAGTCTTGCGGGTCAGGAAGCGGAAGGAGGAAGAAGACGCGAGAAGGAAGAATGAGGAGGAGCAGCACTATTTATAGACAGAGAGGCAGATATGAAGCGACATGTGCGGTAATCAAGGGAGAAAAATCGGATAAAGATCCGTTGAACGCCTCGATTCTCGGGATAACCATTAAAAACAAACTACAGTACAGCTCGCGGCGTTGAATGCGGAGATGATGTCATTGTCAGACTTTAATGATTTTGGAGGATGACGTCAGAGCCGGTTTACAAAAGATGAAGACAGAAGAGAAATTGCAGGAGACGATGGAGACTGATATGAACAAGTTCAAATCATTCTGGGGCCTAATGTCAGGGATATGGTTAATAGGTATAAACCGGATATTATAAACCGGCTTAATTATATCGTACTTGGTTTATTATTAGTAGAGATTACGGCCCATGAGATTTCAAGGCCCATGTATAGAAATACGGTTTGTAAACCGCCAAAGAGATGTAACTTGAGAGATAAGAAAGGAAGAGCAGAGACCGAGGCGGACACGATTATGAGCCGGCCTCGGGACTCTGTAAACCGGACCAGGCGTCACCTCTATATAAAGGGATGACCCGGCACTGGTTCAGGGACAAGCAACAATCGATCCGTCGAGACGCAGGCAAGCGATTCCGCTCCCTGTAATCCGACGCCAAAGCAATACCAAACCAACTAGACGTAGGCTTTTACCTTCTCGAAGGGGCCGAACTAGTATAAACCCCTTTATGTCCTTTGTGTGCCATGAACCCTTTCAAGCTAACCCGTGCGATGGTTCCATCATCAAGTCCGCTAAACCGGACATCTGCCGTGTTAATTCCACGACACCATCAGCAGGGCATTATGGATAGATGAAATATTTCCTCTCTTCTAAAAAATATATTCCCTCTCTATGTATATTGATATAGATGGACTATTTCAATGATGTGCACGTCTTTGGAACAAGTAGTAGCGTGGGACCGCTTGACTATAAGGAACTATTTATCCGCCTAGCTTTCTCTACTACTTCTTCCAGTGATCGGTATGCAATGCATGTGTCCATAGACATGACAGCTTGTCCTTGGAAGTTCAACTACGGCGACCATCACGTTTCATCCACTGCCACTCGCAATTCCCACGACACCGCTCCAACACACGGCACCACGTCCCCCGACGTGCGCCTCACACCTCTCGGCCACACCGCCCCTCTACCTTTGTGTGCATGACATGTGGGCCACCTTAAATGCGGCGAGCATCAAGTTTCTACCACAGCCACATGCGATTCCCATGACGCCGCACGAACCCATGACACCACACGTCCCGCACCATCGAATTTCCATCCAGCGGCTGTGACACATTTCGTCCCGGGCATCAATCCTCAGCTGGAGTACTTTTGTACTACATGTAGTACCCGCCGGTGTGGCCATCTACGCCTCGTAATGCCCCGACGCCCAACTGTGGCACCCTCGAACGATTGAGTTGCGAACCACACCACCACCATGAGAATGACATGTGGTCCAGCCGCATTTAAGGTCCGCATGTCATTGTCTCATTGGCTGTGTAGTAAGCCACTGAAGTTTGGTACCGTGGGCCCTGGGAGGGAAATGTAACTCCCGCGGCAGGCCTTGTGGTGCTCCCGCAGTACGAGCTCATTCCAAACCCGGAATTTGTTTCTTACTACTACCAAATACTAGTAAGGTACACGTGCATTAAACGCATGAGATTCTGGTGGTTTGTGCATTATGCTTCTACATGTGGAGTCTTCTAGATTCTACATGTGACAGAATCTGTTGGAATGTAGATGATATCCAACGGCCAGTAGTGCTTGGATTTTCCATCTTTGTACCATCGGATTGGCTTCATCCAACGACCAACTTTCAAAGTTATTCACACACTATATAGGGGGTATAGATATAGATGTGCCGGCCCGTTGCAATGGATCCAAAGTATATCTGTTTAGTGGAGTGCACTCTAAACACACTATCTATTTATTTTCCTCTAACCTTTCGTAGCCATGCAACCAAGCCACATAAGCTTCATGGGTGCCCCCCACATCATATTATTCATACTACGTTGACAGAAAAAAAGATAAATCACCCAAAACAAGATCTTCCCGTTTTTTGTTCCTACGATGTTGTGCCGTGCACGTACCTACTAGTTGTATAGTGGTAGTACTAGTTGTATAGTACAAACTTGGTACTAGTAGGAGTAGAGTAGTACGGAATGCTCCTACTCTATCAATGAGCCCCATCCGAGACCAAATTTCTTGGCTTCCGTGCTACAGCTAGATCTTCCCCTCGTTTCTGTTTTCCAACCCGGCGGCGGGCGGGGTGCGGTTTGCCAATAATTGGTTTGCTCAACGGCGGTCCCACATGAAAGTGAAAATGCTAGGCAACACGCCTTCCCTAAGCTATGTGTCGTGCCGGACGGGCCGTGGAGTACTCCCGATTCCCGGGCGTGTGTGAGGGGGAGTGCGACGCGAACGTGGCATGCCTTTTACTTTTACTAGCAATGTGCCCGTGCGTTGCGACGGATCCAAAGTAGTAGAATAGTAGTACTTGTTCACAAACTTGAAATAAATTACTCTTGTTTTGATATACTCTTGATATATTACTCCCTCCGTTCCTAAATATTTGATTTTAGAGATTTCAATTGGACTATCACATACGGATTATATAGACATATTTTGAAGTGTAGATTCACTCATTTTGCTCCGTATATAGTCACTTATTGAAATCTCTAGAAAGACAAATATTTAGGAACGGAGGGAGTACTTTTCACTCAAAATATATTTCTAGGGCTGTTTTGATGAGGTGAGGGAGGGATGTGGTTGCTTTCAAGATAATAAGGGGTTTTCTGCAAATTGGAGCAGAGAAGTGGGCTATTGTTGCAAAAATACCACAACTTACCTCACAGTCGTTCGATGCAGATCTAATGGTTAGAAACGACGGATGGCAAACACAACACCATCACCAACTGAGTCTTTTATAGGAGTATATATATATTTCTCAGGCTGTTTTGATGAGGTGAGGGAGGGATGTGGTTGCTTTCAAGATAATAAGGGGTTTTCTACAAATTGGAGCAGAGAAGTGTGCTATTGTTGCAAAAATGCCACAACTTACCTCACAGCCATTAGATGCAGATCTAATGGTCAGAAACGACGGATGGCAGACACACCACCATCACCAACTGAGTATTTTATAGCAGTATATATATATTTCTCAGGCTGTTTTGATGAGGTGAGGGAGGGATGTAGTTGCTTTCAAGATAATAAGGGGCTTTCAAGATAAGGTATTTTATAGCTAGGTTGGCGCATCGTCGGTTTGGTCACACGCGGTCCGACATGTTCTAGTGTTTCTAGAAAGATGCCCGCGTGTTGCACGAAGTTGATGGAAAAGGTAAGCCCAACTTATAAATGACGGATGGAGTACTAGTTACAGTGATGCATATAATTAAGCAAAGGGATCACACATGTCGGTATTGACTGGAACGAGAATGCAACAGGACATAAGAATTAAGACCACGATGATGATGCGATCGTAGTGGTGGTTACAGAAGGTAAGATGAAAGATGCATCCATCAACCTACGACCTCCTCCTCCTCAACTTAGTGCGCCGGGCCACCGACCGGCGGCTAAGGAGCGGCGTATTTTGCGGCGAGGTCGAGGTGCTTCTCAGCAAAGGCATCCAAGGCTTCCAGCCTGTTGAGGAAGGTCAACATCGTAGCGTCCTAACTGGCCTTGTAGATACCTATGTACACGATTTGCTCATACACGTGGATGTGTAGGTCGATGAATTCTTGCAGGGCGAGGCGCCTCCCGCGAGCGCGACCTCTAGGTGGACATTCTTTGTGGCGTCGGCGGGCAGTCGTAGGGCCACCAGTGCTTCAAATAGGTTCTGGCCATGGAGGCTGATTAGAGTGGTAGGCAATGAGGAGCCCGGGCGCGCGGGCTGGAGGAGTACGGCGATGTCGTCCGCGAGCTTCTTGAGGACGGTGAACTCGTTGGTGGTGGCAACGATCATCTGGTCCAACTGAGAGTCGTAGTTGGCGTCGATGGCGGCCATCCACCAGCCGGTCTCCAACATCATCCGGAGACGAACCTCGGCGCCATGCCGCAGGCCGTTGTCGTGGACCATCTGGTAGAGCCGCTGGCCGCTCACGCGCATCGCCGCCGTGGGTCTGGAGTGAGCTCTTTTGCGCTTAGTGTAGGTGCTTAGGCAAATGCTTAGGTGCGTACGATGTGGTAGATGCATTGGAATGGAGGGGTGCCTTTATATGAGGGCAAACTGCGTTGCATTTACATCGTGCAGCCTCTTTTCCCGGTCCCCCTCCCATTACTCCCCTCATGCATTAATTGACGGAGGATGCATTGACCGTTCAAATATTTCAGGAACCACTACTCCCTCCCTCGTATGCATTAAAGCCATATCGGGAACTGCGCCGCCCAGTGTCAAATCGAATAGTACTGCACTGCCCACTACATGCCCGGCTGAACACGCCTCCTCGCCTCCATCAAACCCCTCCGTTAAACCGGCATGCAAACCGAGAAACCTACTCCGGCCACATGTCCGTTCCTCAGTGGGCCGGAGTTAAACGCAACACCGGCCGGGCTCCTCCCGTCCGCCCTCAGCTTAAGATCAAGTATAATAGGGTGATGTAAGCGAGCTGTAAGGATTTAAATATTGTATTATTGCTTAGTTGGAAGAGAGAGGGGAAGCGGGCTGTAGACTTACAGCCGGCTGTAGCATGAGGTCCAAGAAGCTTTGTGAGAGTGGATGGTGGGCCATATGTTGACAAAGTAGTTCTTTCTTATAGCCAACTATTATACGTGTTAGCTATTACATTGGCTGTAAATGACATGGCAACATGTTATAGCCAGCAGCTGGCTATATTATTAACCATGCTCATGAGGCCAGACGCCGGCCAAGCTCCTATAGTCCGCCCTCTATTTACACGAGGCCAGACAGACAGCGGTCAAGAATCGCACCCCTCCGCCGTTCCTCATCTCCTCCTTCACCATTTTCTCCACTCTTCCGATGGCTTCCGAGGAACTGTTCTACGGCGTATTATCCGGCTGGGTGGCCCGCCGAGCCCTCCAGATACGGGCGAGGCCGCCTGGTGCTTCACCAACCTCACTTGGCCCGACAGAGCCAGTTGCCGCCCCAAGCAGGCGCGTGGTTCAATAACTCGCTGCTCCAGTTCAGCTCGATGAGGAGTGGCGAGTTGCTCCACGCCGGCACGGCGGCGAGCGCACCGGTACGGGCGTCGTCGCTGCCGCATCGTACCGCGCCACCAGTGTCTGCGGTGTCGTGCCTCCCGTGTGTGTGGGCGCGCCTCCCGTGCCTGCGGCAGCGCCATGCAGGCAGAGACAGAAGCCGGGTGCGTGGAGAGCGACGAGTCGGTGGCCAGCTTCTCCGTGTTCGCCGCCATCATTGAGGAGAAGTAGAACACGGGAGGCCGCCGCCACTTGGGTCCCATGAAGGCCCCCGTCGAGGCGACGACTCCGCATTCAGGTGGTTTCTTTGCTTCTTCGTCTCTTACGAGGACCTTCGTCGACCCCGCAAAGTGTCTGCCTGGCATGAGGAAGACAAAGGGATCCGTGGGCGGCCATTTAGATTATGTACTCCCTCTCCATTTAGATTATGTACTCCCTCTCCAGCTGACGGAGGGAGTATTAAATATACCAATAGAGCCATATTGGCACCGCTTAGTCCATGTAAATGTAATGAAATCCATCATGTTTATATGAAGATCCGGCTTTTTTATACGAAATCCTTCATGCTTATATGAAATCAGTCTGTGTTTGCACGAATTTCATCTGGTTGGTTAGAGTTGTGAAAATGTATGCCGCTGGAATTTGATGTCGTCCTCCGCGGAAGGAAGCGGGAGGAAATTTGCCGGCTGCCGTTGGAGATGCTCTTATGCTGGAAATAATATAGTGACATCCAATCCATTTGAGTTAATTGCGTGTATGATTGTCCCTCTATAAAAAGTTAATTCCATGTACAGTGTACACATGACTTGCATGGTGGCTACAGCTTCGTACAGAACGTTAAAAAGAAACAAGTCCATCCTTAACCTTGTATTCTAAGTACTATGTGGGTTCCACTGTCAGTACAGTAGCGAAAGAAGTATATATTAAATAAATAATATATAATATAAAAATCTAAAGTTAAAGACATAATTTGAACTCATGTCATCGCGTTGCGAGCATCTCGCGCTAACCAGTCCAACACATTTTTGTTGTAGACCATGCTTGTCATGGTTTTGTCACGGTAGATGTCCTAGTGTGAGGACTTAGTCGTGAGACCAACGCATCTATGTGGTAGCTTGAGAGGGCTTGAGCGGAATTGAGAGACGCAACGCAAGACAAGGGTTTAGACAGCTTCAGGCCCCGGGAAACATCATCCGGTAATAGCCCTACATGCTGTTTGAGGCTAGGTCTCATTATGATCCTCATGGGGTCGCCGGTAAACCGGCTCTTTGTGTCTAGCCCTAGAGATTATGGCGCCTCTAACTTGTGAGAACTTGTCCCTCTTTGGGGAGCCCTGCCCCTCCTTATATATGTTGAAGGGGCAGGTTACATGACTAGTCCTAGTAGGATTAGGATTACTCTATTACAAGGAGTCCTAGTCTTGCTTCCTTTGTAGAAGAATATTCGTTGTGCTTTCTTCATAAACCGGCCCACCATAACATGAACCGGCCTTCTAGCCTTGGGCCTTGTCATCCGTCCGCCGCCAGCCGGGTTACCAGTGAGTGATATTATTCAGGCAGGTTGCTTGTAAAGCGTCTAGTCAGGGCGGGTTGCCAGTGAATCGCCAAGTGTAAACCAGGTCTCAAGTAAACTGCCAAGTCCGGCCGGGTTACACCACGGGGTATATCCCCAACATTAGCCCCAAGTTTAGCTTGGATTTATCCATGGTAAACTTATGCTGCAAAATAAACACAAGAACAAATTTGACAGGTTGTGCTCCGGGTTAAGAATTTCCTGTAAATCGGCACTTGATCATCCTTAAGTCCTTGTCATTTCTTCCTTCTGAAAATCCGGGTCAGTAGACCAGCTTCATAATCAACTTTCTTGCATAAGAAATATTGTAAATCAAGAATCCATTTGAGTCGGACTTCCATGCTCTGACTTGACGAAAATATTGGTCTTCAAATATTCAACTGATATTCATCCGGTTTGAAAATGTAGAACTTGCCAGTTTATGATTGCCAAAATTGTCGGGATATAAAAACTGATGATCCCAGGTCATGATTGTTTATAGACGCCGGGTTATGATTGTTGCCAACGCCGGGTCACACAATTAATCTTCCTGATTTGCCCTAAACTAAGAATTGATGTTCCTCCTTTATATGCATATTACCTGTAGCCCCCAAGTCTTAAGAGGAGAACATAGTGATAGGTTAAGACTTGTTTCAATATAAATGTTGCAACCTTGAAGAAATCCAGATTGTTCATCCCAGTCACTAGTAAAAACTGAATATTCCACGTATGTAGCCCCAAGTGCCGGGTTGTCATGCTTACAGCAACCTGGGACTTGTAATTGCCTGATGCTCAAAAAACTTCAACCAATGTAGCCCCCAAGGGCCGGGTCATTATGCAATAATGAGCAGGGACTTTATAAATATGATCATGTAGACTTGAACAGCAACGTGTAACCCCCAAGGGCCGGGTCATTATGTAATAATGAGCAGGGACTTTGTATATACTTCATTGAAAATAACAATATATAACGTAACTCCCATCATTGGGTTTGAACCCATGTCCACAAGGTTCAGAGCTTTGTGCTTTACCAACTGAGCCGTGGACCCTTCAATATAATGGTTTAATACTTGTGTACCTTGAATTGTTGACAAGAGCAATTGGTAGCCCCCAAGGGCCGGCTCATTATAATGTGATGAGTCGGGTCTTCAATAAGGTGATGAAAAAATGACTTTGCATTATCCCCCAAGTGTCATGGTGCATGCTTGCAGCGACATGAGACTTGTATATTTGATGTAATCTCAATTTGGATAATGTAGCCGCCAAGTGCCGGGTCGTAAGCCTGCAGCGACTCGGGACTATTCCTTTGTAGAATAAATCATACCCATTGATAAAATAATATCCATTGCGCTGAAGCGACTTTGAAAACCTCAATCATAATATTGGTTATTGATAACCATAATAAAAATCCAGCCTTGTTGGCTATTTAAAGATTTGAATAATATAACCCGGTTTGAAAACCAGTTCCAGTGATATTTGATCACAACCAGGCCGGGTTAATAAACATCGGTCATTATTTTATCTCATACTGGCGACTTATAGTAAAAAGCCAGGCCGATTTAATAAACACCGGTCATTAGGCCGATTTAATAAACACCGGTCATTATCTTATCTCATACTGGCGACTTATAGTCAAAAGCCATGTCGGTTTAATAAACACCGGTCATTATCTTTCCTGCTTCTGCATAAAACAATGTTTAAAGTGTCCTGGCGGTTTATCGCCGGACGGGTCATAGTGCCCAAACACATGATCTAAGTTTATAACTTGAACAGTGTACAAAATATAAAGTATGTATCATACCTGTGATTAAGTGTGTCACGATAAACCTTAATTCGGCAGAAACCATTCAAGGTGTAAGTGCTGATGACTCCCTTGATGTTTTGTCGGCTCGTCATGAAGGCCGAACCGGGTTACCATGAGCTCCGGTTTAACTGTAAACTAGTACTGGTGTTTATAACCCAGACTATAACTGTGTTAATACAGATGTAGCGGCAACTTTGTAGTCATCCACTCTCGAATCAATGGACTTGGTTGAAAAAACCAATGACCTTGAAGATAAAGATTTGAGAAAACATAAAAAATGAAAAATAATGTTTTTTGGGCAAATAAGACCATGTAGTCGAGGCTTTTTACGAGCCGCGGGGCTCCAAATTTGAGGCTTTTTATGAGCTACCAGGCTACTGTCATTAACCATTTGAGCAAAGCCTGTTAAGATGGTCCGCAATCCTTAACCAAATCATCAATGTCAAAAGCTACCAAGTTCAAAAAATCTCGTAAAGATTTGACTTGTGTAATCACTTGATGATCGTCAATTTAACGTTACCAAGTTCAGGGTCCATAAGGATTGACTTGTTTGTACGTTCGACGGGTCGTACTAGGTTTACCTGGACGGCGTGACTTACTTGATGCACGGACGTTAATCCGCGGTTTTAGGTGTATACACCAAGCTTCCAAGCCGTGTTTACTACAAGGGTTGTCAACTCGCTGATGTCTTGCATCAGGAGCCCCCAAGTAGCATTTGCGCATTGCTTGTCGGGGCCTATGTTTGAGTTGTGCTAGGCATCAAAACTCTCTTTTGCCCCTCATCATCATGTGGAAATTGCCGAAGCAACCAGAGCTATGCTCTTATGATGGCCTTGATGTGGTCGCCGGTTTGAGAGGCCATAGGTACTCCCTTGCACACAGAAGCCCCCATGTGACAAACTCTTATGATGGTCTTGGTTTGGTCGCCGGATCAGGAGGGTAGTCAGGACTGTACTTTATAAACAGAAGCCCTCATGTGACATATTTCTGAGCTGTGCTCGCCGGGTGCCTATGTTTGAGTTGTGCTGTCCAACAAACTCTCTTTGGTCCCTTTAACTTTTCCCGAGAACTCGAACTTGCGAGAGATACTTCTTCTTGAACCGGATGTTAAACCGGATATTGAGAGCTTCAAAGCTTTGTGGGAGACATCTTTCCCTTGATTCGGATTTTAAACCGGAATCTTCATTTTCAGCCGGAATGTTTCTGACGGCCTTTAAACTCGAACTTGCGGGAGATTAATTCTTTTTGAACCGGAGATTCTTAAACTGGATTTGAGAGCTTCAGAGCTTTGTTGGAGACAAAATTTCTTTGAACCGGATTGTAAACCGGATATTTGAGTTAGGTCATCGTAGCCCCCGAGTCTTGAGACTACTCGAGGAGTTGTCTTGAGACTCTCCACACTTGATTATATCCTATGGTGTCCATCATTGTTGTTGACAGTGCGATATGAATCCATAGGAAATTGAGGTGACTGCGGCGGGTTATCAATGATCCCGTATGAGCCGTGTCAGCAAATCGGCCAATGGTTCCTTCCAACTGGCGACTTGAAGTTAACCAGACTGTAGTGGCGGCGATTTGTGCGCCTGCCCATTGGGCCACCCAGTGCAGACGGCGGTTGATAGTATATGATAATTTGCCTCCATTTTGTTGAAACAAAACCAGGCTACCCAAGCTGTGACTTGCTCATACTCAATAAACAGCTCGTGTAGACAGGCGCGGCCCGGTGTGTTGATGTAGACCAGGCCGCAAGAAATTCTCCATAATGGGCCGTAATATCCACTGGCATATAATTGAACAGCGGAACGTTGTAATATTGTGCGCAAGTTGATGACCTTCGCAATACTTATTGTATATCCCAATATGAATCATTCAATAAACTTGGTGATGTGGTGGCCACTTCTGTAATAGACAATTTGTCCTGCCCATGAAAATATATAGACCAAAGTAATTGTTCTTTGACAAAGATAATATTTGCCAATAAAATAGACTTAGATAGACATCACCTGACATTGTCTAGATGATAGATGATTCTTATATCATATATCGTCCATGAATAATTCGGAACAATTTCAATGACACTTTAATCATTTTCTCGAGGAGACCTCAAAGATAACCCGGTGGGTTAAAGCCCGCAAGATGAGCGTGGCAGGAGCAGGACCACAGGCATCTCGCAGCGGCGGTTTGGATGCAACACCCGCAAGGAAGATGATGGATCGGCGGTTTAAAACGGCACCGTGACGATTTAGGGCCCTGCATTAGATAATTTTGCAAGCCGGAGTAAATGCTCTTTTAAATAAAGCGATATACAATATAAAAATATACTGGATGGATTTCACCTGACATCTTTAGGCCAAAAATTATCCACCGCGGAGTTGATTATCATCACGGTGAAACCGACGTCAATCACGGTCGAGTCGACCATAGGAGCAGATAGATGAGTCGGCCGCAATATTACAGGCCGATGTGGACGGGTGAGTTGTCCTCCTCGTTGTAAGCCGGCGCGGTCGCGAGAGACGACCACGGTGTGATAAACCGACGCGGTCACAAGATACGGCCACCACGTCGTAAGCCGGTTCGGGGTCCGTTGAATAACGAGATCACTTGTGCCAAATGATGTTGGCGTGCCTCCATCTCCGCGGTATAATACCACTTTGTAATGAATAATTTTCCTGTGTATAAAATACAGTAGGGTGAGGTATTTTTTGCTCGGATGAATTAATATGTATTAAAAATAAATAGGATAGATATCACCTGATTCGCCCGGACAACAGATGAGTCGGCCGCAGTGTTGTAAGCCGACACGTGCGGGCGAGTTAATTGCAGGCGCGGACGGCTGAATCGGCCACGTATTGATGCAGCAACGGAGGCAGCCACTTGCACGCGTATCCGTCGGGCGGTTTATGAGAACAGGTGTGGCACCGGCGTGTTAATGCAGACCGGACCGCGGAAGCGGTGGCGTGCCCACGTCCATTGGCGAGGGAGTCGGCCGCGGTGTTGTAAGCCGGTGCGGACGGGCAAGTCATTCGCAGGCGCGGTAAAACTGCGCGGACGGGCGTAGTTGATGTAGACCAGGACACAGAGTCGGCGACTTATGTACGTCCGCTCTTATGATAGCATGGTACGGACGAAAAAACCGGTGTAGAACATTTCCAGCGGATGCTCCGTACCCGCAGTATAATGCCTCATTTATAGTGAATAATTGTCATGCAGGTCAATGGAGTAGCTCCAAGGCGGGACAGGTCACCCGTGGCGGAGTGAGGTGGCTTGAGTAAGCCCCTGGCAATGCAGAAGTGCGTGGCGACTCTAGACGGCTCAATCGAGGCGTGACGATGGAGGCAACCCGGACAGGCGACTCAGCAGCAGTATAGGCTGGCTCAGAAGCTTCAGACCACACCACAGGCGAAGAACAGTAGCGGCTCAAGGAAGCTCCCTGGGAGGCAAGGCAATGGCCCTCAAGGGCAGCGGCTTGACGGCTGAATCCTGGTAGATCAATCGACTGCGTATATACATGAAGTAATTGTTTCTTTATTCCTTCAGCGGCCGGATTAAACATCAATTAGCTCCAGCTTTCGTCTATACTAGTGCAAGTAGCCCTTTGTTTCTTTTGGATTTAATTAATCTCCACCACAGGAAAAAAGTAGCAGCGGCACCGGTTCCTTCGGGACTTGAAGCTGTGGCAAGCTTCCGGCTAGTAGTGGCGTACAACGGCTGGCTCAGATAGATGATCCCGCCATGAGCCTGCTCGGGCATTTTCAATTTCTCAATTTCGGGCGGATCGCAAACCATGAGGATGGCGTAGGCGGCAGCAGACACGGCAATAGCAGACACGGCCCAAGGCGTCCCCGCAGCCATAGCAGGTGCGGCCCGAGGTGAGCCCGCCATAGTGGCAGAGGCGGCCGGCGTAGGCGGCTTGGAAGCAGACGGGCACGGGTCGAAGAAGGCAACCCAGTGCAGGCGAGGTGAGGCGCGACGGTAACTTGGACAGAAGATGAGGCGCGGCTGCGATTCGGAAGGGGGGCGGAATCCAGACCAGCCACAGGTCATGGCCGTCTTTTCCGGGTCGTCAACGCGGAATCCTCCAAGGCGGCTGAGAGCAGAGGGACGCGGGCGACATAGGAGTCCGGCTTGTGGTCATACGAACGAATCCGCCTCGGCGTGTTTTTTTTTAATACTCCTTGATGCAAAGAATAGATCGCTTCTTGTTTCCGAATTGGTAAGTCCTTCTGACTCGATCACAAGTCATGGTGTGGACCAAATCTGCCGTGAACTTTGTCATCTCGGGAACATGCTTCAAAAATTGATCTGGCTTCAAATTGCCGGATCTCCAGTGCATGCGGCGACACGCGACGCAATCTTAACTTCCCTCCAATTCTTCTTCATCTGATCAATCCCGAGCTTCTCGATCCTAAAAGTGTGCCCTCCAAGATCTCAACACCATCGTGCGCAGGCCCCACGGTGGGCGCAAACTGTCGTGGTTTTCTCACGGAAGATGTCCTAGTGTGAGGACAGTCGTGAGACCAACACATCTATGTGGTAGCTTGAGAGGGGTTGAGCGGAATCGAGAGACGCAATGCAAGACAAGGGTTTAGATAGCTTTGGGCCCCGGGAAACATCATCCGGTAATAGCCCTACATGCTGTTTGAGGCTAGGTCTCATTATGATCCTCATGGGGTCGCCGGTATACCGGCTCTTTGTGTCTAGCCCTAGAGATTATGGCGCCTCTAACTTGTGAAAACTTGTCCCTCTTTGGGGAGCCCTGCCCCTCCTTATATATGTTGAAGGGGTGGGTTACATGACTAGTCCTAGTATGATTAGGATTACTCTATCACAAGGAGTCCTAGTCTTGCTTCCTTTGTAGAATAATATTCCTTGTGCTTTCTTCATAAACCGGGCCACCATAACATGAACCGGCCTTCTGGGCCTTGGGCCTTGTCATCCGTCCGCCGCCAGCCGGGTTACCAGTGAGTGATATTATTCAGGCAGGTTGCTTGTAAAGCATCTAGTCAGGACGGGTCGCCAGTGAATCACCAAGTGTAAACCGGGTCTCAAGTAAACTGCCAAGTCCTGCCGGGTTACGCCGCAGGGTATATCCCCGACAATGCTGGAGATATATCTCCATGTCTACTCTTATACTCCATCCGTTCCTAATTATTTGTCTTTATCAGATTTCAAATGGACTACCACATATGGATGTGTATGTAGACATATTTTAGAGTGTAGATTCACTCATTTTGCTCCATATGTAGTCACTTGTTGAAATCTCTAAAAAGACAAATATTTAGCAACGGAGGGACTAGAAAACAGAGTTGGTGATGATGGTGTGCGTGCCATCCTGCAATATAGGCCATCGAATTTATATCTAACGGATAGGAAGAAAACTATGGCAATTTTGCAAAAATATACCCACACCCCTTTCCACGTTTTCAAATACGGCCTTCCCCCGTTCATCCTTTTCTCTCACAAGATAAACTACTCATACAAATGCATCTTGATGTTCCGTGCAATGCACGGGCATCTAGCTAGTTTCTTTTAAAATAGTTACAGTGATAATTGGGTTGAAGTGATATATTTTATGTCTGCCCCGAATGATTCCAGATTCACTAGTAGTAACAAAGAAAAGGTTGCCATGTTAATTAACAGAAAACAGGATGAAAACTATCACATGAGGCCGGTACAAACGAGGCACGCTGGGTTCAGTGTCATCGTCACTACAGCTGTGCGCGCGCGAGAAGTCTACATATCGAGGGGGCTACTGAGCGAGGCACAGAGGCACAATGTTCGAAAGAGAAACCAATTGACGGATTACGATCAGATCGAGTTGTCACCCTTCTATTGTCATTGTTGGGGAGGGGGGAGGGGGAGAGAAAGACATATCGAGAGTGTGCGCGGTAGGAACAGAGGCACAACTAGCGAGTGTGTGTGTATGTGTGTGTGTGTGTGTGTTTGAAAGAGTAGTAGATAGATTACTATCAAGATCGAGGTGCCGCCCTACTCCTTCGGTGTCGGGTAGTGTGTGTGTGTGTGTTTGAGAGAGAAGCCAATCGATAGATTAGTATCAAGATCGAGGTGTCACCCTACTCCTTCGGTGTTGGGAAGTGTGTGTCTGTGGTTGTGTGGGTGTGGGTGTGTGTGTCGGGGGGGAGGTGGCAGTGACACTTACATATCCCTACTCTTATAAAAAACAGAGTTGGTGATGATGGTGTTCCTGCCATCCTGCAATATAGGCCATCCGATTTATACCCGACGAATAGGAAGGAAACTATGGCTATCTTGCAAAAAGATACCCACACCCCTCTCCGCATTTGCAAATAAGGCATTCCCTTGTTCATCCTTTTCTCCCACAAGAAAAACTACTCATACAAATGCATCTTGATGTTCGGTGCAACGCATGGGCATCTTGCTAGTAGGGAGAAGGAGTTTGTGTGACACGTATCTATCTATATTAAGGGATAGGTAGATAGCATTTGTGCGAGGCATACTTAAAGCATCACGAGGATAAGCAAAATTGTGTGCATGCAAGTGCCGAAAAAAATGAAGCGAGAAACAATGTGTGTGCGGGCGCGCGTGTGTGTGTGTGTGAGAGGGAGAGAGAGAGAGAGAGAGAGAGAGAGAGAGAGAGATAGCGAAATCTCAAAACAAAAGTTGCTCTGTTGGAATACCATTGTATGTATTCATATGGTTCCGGAACTCGAGTTAACCTTAGGCATATGTGTGAGAGGAATTATTATACTTTGAGACATTAGTGGCTCTGGGTGGGCGGAATTAAAGGGGTGGGCGTGTTCGACGGAGAGATCGTGTGTGTTTCTGTGTTAGAGACCTGTAGGACGGGGTAGAAAGACGAATTCTAACCTTGACAGAGGGAGAGAAATACACGAAGTGCGCGTGTGTGATTCCGATGCCCATAGTGAAATGAGATATGTATGCGTGTGAGAGAGATTGCACAATTCATTCACGTATCCCTATCTAGCGATCGTGAACATAAATCAATATCTACTTCGTATCGTGGCCAAAGGTACAATATTGATTCAATGGTATAAATATTGGACACTCACATATCACATTTTTTCTATTTAAATAAACCTTTTCAGTTGTGCATGCCAAAGTTAAAGTGATGTTTCTTCAAACAACCAATGTAGCTATCATGTACATGCACCATTGTTACTCTTGCATTCAAAATCATTAGTCTTAGATGATTTAAGGTTCTATTATGAAGTAATACATGTAATATTCATATATGAATTCAACGAGTACGCATTTTATGAAATGGAGGCTATGTAATCATATGAGGTAACACTTTTAAGTAGCGGACTGCAATATCCATTTCTTTTTGTGTGCCTCTACACTAACACGTCAATGCATTATGTTTAAAGTAAATAACCAATTACACTAAATTATCTATTTACACGAGAAATACATAGGCTGAGCGTTTGATCCCTTTTTTTGCGAACGCGCCACTACACCCGTACGATTGGTCGCGCCCGTGTGAATGTCCAAGTTATTGGCGCATCATCCTGAGTTATTGTCTTTTTTTTGGGGTGGACTTCATACCAGTTATTAACTGCTGACGTGTGCCCCATGTACACAATCTCGCATGACCTTCCCGCTAGCACGGTCCAAAATTAGTTGAAACTGGATATGAACGATCCCGTGGGCGGCAAAATCTCCCGCCTTCTTCTAAAATTTCCGCCACCTTAGTCTTTAGCATGCGAAATTCCCCTTTTGTCCTTGGTGCACGGAGACCAACAGTTACTATACCGCCCTCATCTACATAATAGGTCGGGGATGCTTTGGTAACTTCCGGTTCCCCCCACTACACGGCACCCCCATTTCCTCTCCCCCTCCCGCAAAAATGACTAACTCCACAGCACCAGAGCATCTCACATCACACCATCCGTACTTCATCGATCTTTCTCCCCTCCCCTCTCGAAACCCTAGACTGCTCATCCACCGGCGTACCAGAGCCCATTCGCTACCAGCGGTGTCAACCTCACCGGATCTGCTTCTATGGCCGCATCTACCCCTCCCACCTCCCCTAGAAACAAGTAGACTGCTCATCCACCACTGTACCATAGCCCATTCAGTGTCGGCCTTGTCCACGGCGCCGGATCTGCTTCGCCGGTACTCTCATCAACCGCAGTGCATCTGCCGCCCCACCGACGCCCCGGTTGACGGCCTCTGATCCTCTTCGCCGACACCTTCCTCAACCCTACCGGAGCTGCTTCGCCGACACCATCATCAACCCCACCGGAGTAGCTTCGCATATACCATTTTCAACCCTACAGGGGCCGCCTTGCCAACTCACAAGTCCACGGCCTCAGATCCGCTTCCTCGCACCCTCATCCAACCTACCAGAGCAGCTTCTGACGCCCCGTCCACAGCTGCAGATCCGCATCGTCGACACCATCCTTAACCCAACCACCGGAGCAGCTTCACCTACGCCCTCGTCCACGGCCACAGATCCACCTCGCCCACACCGTACTCCACCCTACCGGAGCCGCTCCACAAACACCCTACTCGACGGTTCTAGATCTCCTTACCGGACCCCGACAACCAGCGCAGCGTCATCATCCTTGACATTTCTAACCTGATTCCCACCGTCTGGCAAGATGTCAAGCACCCGCCACGGCCTAGGTACTTGTCACCTTTAAACCCGTCCAGCATCATGATACGTCCAAAACGTATCTATAATTTCTGCTTGCTCCATGCCTCTTTTGTGTGATATTGCTATGATATTTATGCACTTCCATACACTTTTGATCATATTTGGACTAACCTATTAACTCAGTGCACCCCAGTGCCAGTTTCTGTTTTCTGCTGTTTTTGTATTTCAGGTTTTCCCATTACTTAAATTGCCAGAAAAATTCCGGGAGAAATATATAAAAAATCAGCGGTCCAGAAGCTTCCACGCGCCAGAAGTGGGGCTAGAGGGGAGCCAGGGGCAGCCCAGGCGGCCTGCCCACGCGGCCGCCCTCCTGGCCGAGCCGAGGGGGCGCCTGGGCCCCCCTTACCTCCTCTGGTGACCCCCTTTGGCATATATTTACATCGCGTCCCGAAACCCTCGAGGACGGAACCCTTTTTCGCGATCTCATCTCTTTTCCGCCTCCACCGCGCTTCCAAGATCGGGAGCACCAGGAGAACACTTCCCGGCACCCTGCCGGAGGGGAGAACCACCATCGGGAGCTTCTCCACCACCATGGACGCTTCCCGGATGAGTTGTGAGTAGTCCCCCTTGGACCATGGGTCCATGACCAGTAGCTATGTGATGTTCTCCTCCCCTCTTTGTTCTTCATCGATTAGACCTCGTGAGCTGCCCTACATGATCGAGGCACATATGTAATCTTTATGTTGTTGCTATGCTGAGTTTGCTGGGATTCGATGGATTATGATATTATGTTCAGATTGTGTGTGAGTAATATATTTGATTCACCTCTTTTATATTTATGTTCTTGAGTAATTCTTGCATGTTCTTCGTTGCTGTTTATTGCTTTGGCCAAGTAGTAGGTAGTAACTCCAAGAGGGAACGTTATGCTTGATTGTGGGTTCATGCCCCTCGATGACTAGCTTGAGTGACAGAAACATGAGTCTAGGGGATGTGCTGTTGCCACAAGGGGGAAAACAACGGTGCTTGTACTTGCGGGTGCAAGGATTGTTTACTTTACGCAAAGTTCTTTTAATGCAGTTGTCTGTTGCTTTGAGTTTACACTATGGGTGGGACTCGCAACTTAATACCAGCGAGATGTTCTGGATAGATTTCTCAAGGTGGATGATTAGTAGTAGATGCAGATGGATTTCGGTCTACTTGCCTTGGCGTACCGCCCATGCTTTTGAGCCTCTACCTTTCATACAGCATAGTTAGCATTGGTTTGCGCACATAATCCTGTCAATTGCCCAGCTGTAATTCGTTTACCTCGCTTAGCTGTTTTATCGTCTTTTGGGAGAGAGACATCACTAGTGAACATCATGGGACCCCGGTCCATATTGCCATCACTGATCACACCCGTTATTTACTTCCTGTTCTTATTTACTAGTTGCAGTCATACCTATCACTATTATCTCTTGCGTTTGATCCCTTGTAAACGACAAGGCCGGAGGGATTGACAACCTCTCTGTACTCGTTGGGAGCAAAGTTATTTGTATCTGTGTGCAGGTCCTGTCAAGCAAAAGTCTCTGGCGCTATTGACACCTTCTTGTCGACCCTCGGAGTCTCACGGGATTCGATCCTTGGTATCTTTGCCAAGGGAAAACTACCGCTACGCTACATCTCAAACCTTCCACTTGGGGTAACCAACGAGGGGCGAGAAGCCATCAAGCAAAGTTTTCTGGCGCCGTTGCCGGGGACTCCACTCTTCAAGATAGGGGAGTTGCACGCTATCTTTTATCTTTGCTTTTTAGTCTTGTTAGTTTACCTTTCAGTTTTGCTTTAGTGTCTTCTATCAAAAATCAGAAAAATAGTTATCTTGCTTGCTGCTGCTATGGGTTCCACCGAGAACACCAAGTTGTGTGACTTCACTAGTCATAACAACGATGACTTTATCTGCACGCCTATTACTACACCTGCCACTTCAGCACCTTCTTATGAAATTAAACCTGCTTTACTGAACCTAGTTATGAAAGATCAATTCTCCGGTGCTGGAGATGATGCTGCTTTGCACTTAAATAATTTTGTTGAACTCTGTGATATGCAAAAGTACCGAGAAGTAGATAGTGATATTGTTAAGCATAAGCTTTTTCCTTTCTCCTTGAGAGGAGGAGCTAAAATTTGGTTTCAATCTTTGCCTAGGAATAGCATAGATTCTTGGGACAAGTGCAAGGATGCCTTTATTGGGAAGTACTATCCACCTGCTAAAATTATCCAACTAAGGAGTAACATAATGAATTTCAAACAATTAGATAATGAACACGTTGCCCAAGCTTGGGAACGCATGAAATCTCTTGTCAAGAACTGCCCTACTCATGGTTTGACTACTTGGATGGTTACCCAAACTTTTTATGCAGGCTTGAACTTTACCTCGCGGAACTTGTTAGATTCGGCCGCGGGAGGAACCTTTATGTCAACTACTCTTGGTGCTGCCACGAAGCTTCTCGATGAGATGATGACCAATTATTCCCAATGGCACACCGAACGCGCTCCAACAGGTAGGAAGGTAAACTCTGTCGAGGAGATTTCCTCCCTAAATGAAAAAGTTGACTTGATCATGTCTCTACTTTCCAAGCAATCTTCTATTGATCCTCATGATGTTCCTTTAAATTCTTTGATTGCTCAAGATCAAGTAGATGAACTTTATCTCTAGAAACAATTTCAATAACAATGCTTATAAGAGTAATTTTGGTAGCAACCCTAGACCGTTCCCCTTTAATTCCTATGGGAACAACAATGCTTATCCTAACACCAAGAACTCCACTTCTGAACTAGAGATTATGCTTAAAGACTTTATCACTACCCAAAAAGCCTTCAATAAGAGTGTAGAAGAAAAACTAAACAAACTAGATAATCTCTCTTTGAAGGTAGACAATTTAGCCCATGAGGTAGAATTGCTTAAAATTAGAACTTCCCCTCTTGAGGAGAGGAAGATCACTCCTATGAATGCTATTCAAGTGCAAATTAATGAAAACATTAGGATGTTGGCTATACTTAAAGAGAGATGGGCTAGAGAAAGGGAGGAAGAAGATAGAATTAAGAGCCTTCCTACCCACCACACTGTTGCTACTATCCAAGTTGTTGAGGATATCCAAACTCTTAGAACCCAATGCACTCCTGGTCCCATTGGACCTATTAATGGTGATGCTATGACCTCAACCGTAGAAACTCCTATGACCATAGAAGCTACCAAACAAGTGAGCCTAAAGGACACCACTACCACTTCACTTGATAGTAGTGACCTTGATTTTGATAATTGCACCCTTTCTGAAGTTATTGATTTCCTTCACAGAATGGCTAAAGATCCCCACACTAGCACACTCAATCTTGCCTTCACGGAGCATATCATTAATGCTCTCACCAAAGCTAGGGAGGAGAAACTTAGGGTAGAAGCCTCCATACCTAGAAAGCCAGAGGATGGTTGGGATCCTATGATAAAAATTATGCCTCCATTATGCCCAAAAGAATATATGATATGCTTAAATTGAAACCTTTTGATTCTTGTTCTTTTGGTGTTCGTCTTGTTGATTCTTCCATAAAGAAACCTTTGGGGAGGATCGACGATGTTCTTATCATTGTCAATGGCAATTATGTTCCCGTTGATTTTACTATTATGGATATTGAATGTGAACCTTCTTGTCCAATTATTTTGGGACGTCCTTTTCTTCGCACCGTTGGTGCTATCATTGACATGGAAGAGGGGAATATAAAATTCCAATTTCCTCTCAATAAAGGGATGGAACACTTCCCTAGAAAGAAGATTAAGTTACCTTTTGAGTCCGTTATACGGGCTAGCTATTCTTTTACTCTTGATAAAACTTGATCTCTTTGCATTATGCCTAGCTTAAAGGCATAAAAGAAAGCGCTTTTGGGAGGCAGCCCACAATGAATAAAGTTTTATTTTGCTTTTGTTGTGTCTTGATGTTTGTTACTACAGTAGCATCATCATTGTATCTTTACTTTTCAGCTTTGTGCCAAGTTTAGCCTCTGATTGCATGAAAGTTCAAAAGTCGTGACGTGCTGTCCAGGAAACAGATTCTGTCCTTGGACAGAAAAATTCGTATAAAATCACCAGATCATCTTTTTGGTCTGAAATTTTTCGACAGCGTGCTCTATACAATTGGCTTTCGGGTGTCTGTTCTGAGTTTTTTTATTTGAGTTGCAGAAGTGCCCCGAAAGAATTATTTACTACCTGCTGGTCTGTTTTTCACAGATTCTGTCCTGTTTTGCCTTTTCTTCGTTTTGCAAACCTTGAGCTTGCTTTTTCTTTGCAAAAACCTTTTGGCAATCTTGAGAAACAGTAGATTTTCAAGATTATCCTTATTTCCAGCAAGGAAAAATTATTTTATTATGGGTACTAACCTCGCTAATCAGATTATGATGAGTTATGTATGAAGGGAGTTTTCAAGTGTGCGAGGGAAGATGATAAAAAGATTCAGGAGGGTCAAACGCTCAAGCTTCGGGATGCCCCCGTGCACCCCCAAGAAATATTCAAGAAGACTCAAGCGTCTAAGCTTGGGGATGCCCCCGTGGATCCCCTTCTCCACCAACAATTATCAGTTCGTCTTTCGTTCCACTATATTTTAATCACTTCATGCGTTATGTGCTATGCTTGGAGCGTCTTGCTTTTAGTTTCCTTTTTAGTTTTCTTTAGCTTTGCTTGCTTTTCATAACGAGTTAGAACCCAGCTTTCTTTGTGTGGGAGAGAAACGCGCTCCACTTCAACCTAGAACACAACATAGGATTTTTCATGTTTATCTTTGCTGTGTATGTTCTTTGTCTTTCAATAGCTACTGTCATGTTTAGCTCTTAGTTTTCATGCTTTTCTTTTTAAAGAGCTTTTGTTTAGTTGGTTGCTTCTGGAACTCTATTGAGTTATCATGCTTATCTTGTTAAGAGAGTTGGCTTCTGTGGCACTGGTTGATATGTCTATGATAAAAATGCTATGTGCATAATGGTGCTTAGTAGTTCATGTTTTCTTATGGTTAGTCTCAAATAGCTGGGGGTTCTTAATGTGTTATTGAAGTACCAGCATGATTTGTTTGCCTATGATGTGGTATGGTTTAGTCATATCTTCCTCCAAGAATTTATTTTGATTGACTTGGCATATGCTCACGCATATTTAAGACTGTAAAGAAAGTCTATCAAGCCATGATGATCTTTAATTTCTGAGTCGCGATATAACTTCCATGCCCGATTCAATGTTGCTTTGTCGCTCTGCATGATTATGACCGTCATTGCTCTCTTAGTTGGTCGCTCCCAGTCTTTTGCTAGCCTTCACCTGTACTAAGCGGACTGACTACTTGTGCATCCAAAATCCTTGAAACCAGTTATGCCATATGAGTCCACCATACCTTCCTATATATGGCATTACTTGCCATTCCTAACGAAGACTTTCTTGTACCATCTCAAAATTATTCAAAAGCATTTCTCTTTTGTGCCTCTGTTTTAGTTCATGAGGAAGTAGTAGTTAATTCATGATCTTTTTAAGTTGGACAAGTTTTACCTCGGGATTGCATGTCTAATCTGCAAACCCCTAATACGAGAAGGAACTGGCATGAGTGCGCCTGGCTCATAAAAAATACAACAAACAAACCCTCCTTCACGCTTTGTTCATGAGAAATCAGAAAACTTTTGGCAGTGATAAACAAAGGAGATTAAGGGGATGTGATCGTCCCCGTGCGGGAGCCGTTCCTCGAAACTTGTCCAGCTCGAGAAGTAATTGAGTTATCTACTAGCATTCGTTGACGAAATATGCATCTCCCAAAAATCATTTTTACCTCTGTTTTTAAAACCAAGAGCTCTGGTACATGTTTAGTCTTTGCTTCCAACCACGGGTTTTCAACCTTGCCATCAAAATCCACGGTTCGAGAGTCTCCACCTTCTTTCTTCAAAGCACCAACTATTGAGAGCATGATTGTCATTCTGAGTGTAATGTGCATTGTCCCAAAGTACCATTGTCTTCTGCATGACTATGATATCGCTTATTCTGAAATCATTGTATCTAGTCGTCACTTAAACTTCGGAGGTGCTCCTGCATTTATGTTTTGCTTCTATAAAGGGGGCAAGCGAGGTATCACTTTGTCATGTTTGCACACCATCCTCACTACAAATCTATTGGGTGTTTCAGTATCATATTGTAAAACTTTCAGTTCTTTGTGATATTCTCATGAGGCAACTTAATTACTAAAGATTCATTATCTCAGTAAGCATTTGTCATGTGACTATGAAAAGTTCTTATATGGTTGATAGCATGCCACCACAGAAATTATGCTTGTTATCATTTACCTACTCGAGGACGAGTAGGAATTAAGCTTGGGGATGTTGATACGTCCAAAACGTATCTATAATTTCTGCTTGCTCCATGCCTCTTTTGTGTGATATTGCTATGATATTTATGCACTTCCATACACTTTTGATCATATTTGGACTAGCCTATTAACTCAGTGCACCCCAGTGCCAGTTTCTGTTTTCTGCTATTTTTGTATTTCAGGTTTTCCCATTACTTAAATTGCCAGAAAAATTCTGGGAAAAATATATAAAAAATCAGCGCTCGAGAAGCTTCCACGCGCCAAAAGTGGGGCCAGAGGGGAGCCAGGGGCAGCCCAGGCAGCCTGCCCACGCGGCCCCCCTCCTGGCCGCGCCGGGGGGGCGCCTGGGCCCCCCTTACCTCCTCTGGTGACCCCCTTTGGCATATATTTACATCGCGTCCCGAAACCCTCGAGGACGGAACCCTTTTTTGCAATCTCATCTCTATTCCATCGCCGCCGCGCTTCCAAGATCGGGAGCACCAGGAGAACTCTTCCCGGCACCCTGCCGGAGGGGAGAACCACCACCGGGAGCTTCTCCACCACCATGGACGCTTCCCGGATGAGTTGTGAGTAGTCCCCCTTGGACCATGGGTACATTACCAGTAGCTATGTGATGTTCTCCTCCCCTCTTTGTTCTTCATCGATTAGACCTCGTGAGCTGCCCTACATGATTGAGGCACATATGTAATCTTTATGCTGTTGCTATGCTGAGTTTACTGGGATCCGATGGATTATGAGATTATGTTCAGATTGTGTGTGAGTAATATATTTGATTCACCTCTTTTATATTTATGTTCTTGAGTAATTCTTGCATGTTCTCCGTTGCTGTTTATTGCTTTGGCCAAGTAGTAGGTAGTAACTCCAAGAGGGAACGTTATGCTTGATTGTGGGTTCATGCCCCTCGATGACTAGCTTGAGTGACAGAAACATGAGTCTATGGGATGTGCTGTTGCCACAAGGGGGAAAACAACGGTGCTTGTACTTGCGGGTGCAAGGATTGTTTACTTTACGCAAAGTTCTTTTAATGCAGTTGTCTGTTGCTTTGAGTTTACACTATGGGTGGGACTCGCAACTTAATACCAGCGAGATGTTCTGGATATATATCTCAAGGTGGATGATTAGTAGTAGATGCAGATGGATTTCGGTCTACTTGCCTTGGCGTACCGCCCATGCTTTTGAGCCTCTACCTTTCTTACAGCATAGTTAGCATTGGTTTGCGCACATAATCCTGTCAATTGCCCATCTGTAATTTGTTTACCTCGCTTAGCTGTTTTATCGTCTTTTGGGAGAGAGACATCACTAGTGAACATCATGGGACCCCGGTCCATATTACCATCACTGATCACACCCGTTATTTACTTCCTGTTCTTATTTACTAGTTGCAGTCATACCTATCTCTTGCGTTTGATCCTTTGTAAACGACAAGGCCGGAGGGATTGACAACCTCTCTGTACTCGTTGGGAGCAAAGTTATTTGTATCTGTGTGCAGGTCATGTCAAGCAAAAGTCTCTGGCGCTATTGACACCTTCTTGTCGACCCTCGGAGTCTCACGGGATTCGATCCTTGGTATCTTTGCCAAGGGAAAACTACCGCTACGCTACATCTCAAACCTTCCACTTGGGGTAACCAACGAGGGGCGAGAAGCCATCACATCACATGCCCGACGTACTTCAAATATACTAACAGGTCGTTGTTACCTGTTATGCAGCTGTAAAAAACTACAAAGATGTTGTTTCTTCTGGATCTAACACCTTGGCCAACCAAGATCCTGGACCGAGGCATTGCTATGATCTTGTAAGCGTGTCTCTCTCTCTTGTATTGTACTGTGCCTGCCAGCGTGCTTTGCTAGGATTTTTAACCAGTAATCCCTTTGTGCGGACAATGATTTCTACTACTGGCTGCTAAATTAGATATGTAGATGTCATACATGATACTACCTCGTACCTCTGTTCCTAAATATAAGTCTTTCTAGAGATTCCACTATAGGCTACATACGGAGCAAAATGAGTGAATCTACACTCAAAAATGCATCTATATACATTTGTATGTGGTCCATACTGGAATCTCTTCATAGACATATATTTAGGAACAGAGGCAGTACATTACACAAAATCGTAGGTGGCATGTAGGGATTCCAGTACACTACATTAGGCTCCCTTAGAGTTCCTGCTAGTCCAGCACACAGAGTCATGGCTAGTTTATGCTACGCACACAATCATTAATTGGTAGTTTAAATATGCGCAAGGGATATGCAATGTATTATCATGTAGAGATGTCTAAAATTATCCATGTCAACTTGCAGATAGGGTTACACAATGAAAAAGTACAAAATGTCTGTGGCAATTTCATGGAACATCACCAAAAAAGAGAGCCAATGGTGAGCCTATACAGTGTGCTATGGTACGTCACTCCTCCATTGCAATCATCGTGACATGTTATTTGTATGTCAGTTCTATTGGCCAAGTTTCTTAGGGACAATTATTACGAGTTATCCTAAAAAAATAAGCACCTATGATTACAAGCTCCCTGTAATAAGCCAACCAGTTCTTTTCATTGCGTTTTCAGCTTATCTTTGGTATGATCAGTGAAAAGTCTAGATTGCATTATATTTTTTCATTTTGCTGCCCATATGAAAATTAATTTGACTTGCAAACATCACAAATTGAACCCAGTGCAGTAATAAATATGATAGGAAAACAGACCATCAATATTTGCTCAAAATGCAAATACAAAGATACAATCTACTTGGCACAATCTACTTTGGTCAATGTTTTCCATAGAGATCCCATTGCCTAATTTAAACAAAAACGCATGACCATGACTGTTTTCTTTGATTACTTGTTATTCTTGACCTAACACTCTAACAGAGCTTGTCAACGATTTAAACACTAAGGGCTGCTGTACTGGGGCCTTTCCTAACTCATAGGTGACATAGAGGTTTGGCTGTACACTAAAGTAGGCTCTCCAAGAGTACCTGGAGATCTAGTTCAAAGGTATGCCTAGTTTTGACATAGTGAAGACATAGTAAATGCTCATTTCATTGTTTGCAAGTGCAAGACATGCGGCATGTTTCATTATATGGTGTTGTTTTGTTATAATCTCATCCTTTTGTGTTCACAGACTGGAAAGTATGCATATTTATCTTCCAAGGAGACGAGTAACTAGTTTGTGTCACCTTGCAGAGGGGGTGCAATGAAGATAAGATTGAGGATTTCGAAGTACAAGATGTTAGGAAGGAACCTTGCAAGAGAAGTAGGAGCTACGTTGAGCCTCTTCAACCTGTTAAGGTAAGTCACTGTATCCAACTCAATAGTTCAATTCCTTGTTTGCTTCAGGCATAGTTAATTTGCTCTTTTCAATTGCTTTATTTGTCCTCAGTTAATGAGATGCCCAAAAAATGATGCCTAATGTTGGGTACTTGTATAACTATTAGTTGACACAATTAAAGGCCTTACCATTTAATTACTCTACCGAAGTGTGTCAGAAGCTTTGAAGTCTATTAACCAACTATTATTGAATGAGGCTCACAATCTAATTTATACTAGACTAATGATTGCATAGTTTTGCTTGTTGTAGTATGTTTGTATGAAATCCTCTGCTGTTCATTATGCTCCCTAAGACCTTAATTGAGCTACAAAATGGCTAACTGCTTGCTTACTTCTATGCAACATGATGTCTAAATTTGTAACTTGTCTGTGTTTTGGATTGGGCCCCAACATCATGCTCCTCTGCTGAGCTAACAGAGATTTCTGTATGCAAGCTGCACAGACTACCTTTTTTATAATTTTTAAAATATCACCTGGTTATGCTTCATGATGTGTAACATTATTGTTAGTCCTGTTTTGCCATGTACAAAATAGTCTTTTTTGCTCGCATCACTGTTGTAACTATATTTTTGCCCTAGTCATGTGTACTTACAGAAACATTTCAGGATGAAGTGACATCAACACAAAGATCTGTGAGCAGTGCGGCATGGCCGTTACCGAATGATAATGGATTAGAACTGGAATATGCTGATGTTCTCGAGCATCAACTAGAGATGGCAAGACAACCTGTACATGATTCTGAACGTACAATCAACAAGTTGAGACTGGACATGCATGTATTAGATGCAGGAGTCAAAAAAATGAAACAAGACACTAAGGTAATAATGAAGGAATTGGAGATTTTGCAGACTGAAATTTGTGCTATCTAAATCCGGCCAATCCTAGTTTTTGAAGAGAGTATAATTCAAATGGTAAGTTATGTTGATGCGCGTCCATGATGTATGAGCTGTATTTGCCCAATGTATGTAATTTGCTGTTTGTGTATGCTTTATTATCACTGGTGCCGAACCATAATGCCCAGTGGGTATAATCGGCTATAATTTTTTATTGTATAGTGTAGGATTATTCTACGTTTCTATGCCTTAGTCTCTTTATTGTATAGTGTATATTTTTTAGAGGTGATAGTATAGAGTGGGATAATTCTTTGAATATGCTTTATCGTTCAAACGGGGGCCAACTCGCCCAAACGTTGTAGTGACCATGGCCCTCCACATGCCGTATATGATCCATGGTCCATCTACGGGACGGACGATGCATGGCCTTCTATGGCCGTCGGATTCGTGTGCCTTCTATGGGCTATGGGCTCCGTGGGCATTCTAACGGCTGTCGGATCCATGGGCCTTCTATGGGCCAGTGGATCCATGGGCCTTCTATGGGCCATCGGATTAATGGGCCTTCTATGGGCCTTCGGGTCAATGGGCCTTCTACGTCCCGTAGGATCCATGGGCCTTCTATGGGCCGTCTCATCTATGGGCCTTGTATGGGCCGTATAAGGGGCCATAAACGGGCTAGAGTGGAAAGCGTATGTTTTATGAGCTGACCATAATGGGCTGTTAATAGGCCGTATTTGATGATGCTACGAAAATGGCCCAACGTATTAACGGACCACAAACGGGACGACTGTATCCACGGGCTGAATTTGGCCCACAAGCAAAAAATGACAGTGATGGGCCGAAAGCAAACGAATGCTGGAAAAGAGCCCAAGAATAAATGGGCCCTGAGAAGGCCGAAAGATAACATGGGCTGGAAACGGCCCAACGGAATAATGGGCCGTTAATGGGTATAAAGTGATACACTGTTCATTACGGGCCAGTTTTACCACGGGCCGTTAATGGGCTGAGTGTTACTAAGGGCCTCATATGGGCCAAAAGACGTCATGGGCCATACATGGGCCAGAAGTTAAAATGGGCTGGAATTATATTGGACGGCCCAGATGACGCTACTAGGCCTAATTCTGATAGGCCGTAAACGGGCCCTGGGTTAGCGGGCTGTAAATGGGCTATACGCGAACATGCTGTTAGCAGGCTTGCCGTGGGTCGGCCCGCCTCCTTTTGACCAAGTCAAACGGGCTGGCCTTTTCACATGAATGGGCTTCTATTGGGCCGTTGCACGTGTTGACGTATCATAGGCGCTTTGGGTCCAATGAGTAGATGACGCTACTGGGCCAAATTCGGATAGGCCGTAAACGGGCCATGGCTTAGCGGGCTGTAAATGGGCTATATGCGAACAGGTTGTTAACAAGCTTGCCGTGGGCCGGCCCGCCACCTTTTCACCAAGTCAAACGGGCCGGCCATTTCACAGGAATGGGCCTCTGTTGGGCCGTACCACGTGTCGATGTATCATAGGCGCTTTGGGTCCAATGAGGGGATGACATCTGTCCCAACGGTGAGCCGACACGTGTTTCCTCCAGCCAATGATGATTTTACACGTGGAAAATCCCCATTGGTCGGGGCTGTTAACGGATTATCGGATCCAAAACCGGACCCGATAGCTTAACGGCGTTCCGTTACGGTGGATGCCACGTGTCGGTCACCCATGACGAAAGCACTTCTGGGACGCGCGATTTATCGTCATGGAAGTGGACACTTCCGTGATGATAATTTTGGTAATGTCATGGAACACTTCTATGACAGCACATGTATGACTATCTTGATTCCGTCATAAATTTGTCATGGATGTACATGCATGACATAAAACGTGGCCTACTGTGACATAGACGTATCATCACGGAAGTGTATTTTTTTTTGTAGTGAGTAGATCCAGGCAGGAGTCGGTCTACTAATCTTGGACGTGATACCTATATAATGATCATTGCCTGGATATCGTCATAATTGTTTGAAGTTCTATCAATTGCCCAACAGTATTTGTTTTCCCACCGTATGTTATTTTTCTCGAGAGAAGCCACTAGCGAAACCTGCGCCCCCCGGGTCTTATTCCTCATATATTTGCCTTTGCGATCGACTTTTCCTTTGATTTTATTTTCATATCTATTAAACCAAAAATACAAAAATACCTTGCTGCAATTTATCTACCAATATTGATATCTCTCTCACGTCCGTTACCCGAAAGGGATTGACAACTCCTTTTACACATTGGGTTGCGAGAAGTTGTTATTTGTGTGCAGGTGTTGTTTACATTGCGTTGCTTGGTTCTCCTACTGGTTCGATAACCTTGGTTTCACACCTAAGAGAAATACCTACCGCCGTTGTGCTGCATCATCCCTTCCTATTTGGGGAAATACCGACGTAGCTTTAAGCGACATCAGCCTCCGACGGATTGATAAACCTTAGGCCATCCACTTGAGGGAAAATTGCAACTGTACTACAAAACTCTGCGCTTGGAGGCCCAACACAAGTCTACAAGAAGAAGGTTGTGTAGTAGACATCAAGCTCTTTTCTGGCACCGTTACTGAGGAGGTGAGTGCTTGAAGGTATATCTTTAGATCTTGCAATTGAATCTTTTAGTTTCTTGTTTTATCACTTGTTTGGTTTATATAATAAAACTAAAAAATGGAATTGAGGTTACCTCATATGCTTCATCTTTTTAATGTCTATCGTGAAAATGATGGAAAGGAAAATTGTGCTAAATAGTTAGAAGAAGAAGTCAATAAATTGTTTGGCGCTAAATATTTGAATGATGAGCATAATTGCAATGTTGTTGTTATGAATTCTTTGAATATTCGTGATGCTAATGATATGCAAAGCTACAAGCTTGGGGATGCTATGTTTGATGAAGATGATATTTTTAATCCCCCAAGTTTTAATGAGCAAATTCATTATAATGAAAGCATGCCTCCTATTTATGATGATTATTGTGATGACACTTATGTTATAATAAATACTAATAACCATTAAACTTGTCATCACGATGCTAACCAAGTATCTCATGATAGTTATTTTGTTGAGTTTGCTCCCACTATTATGAATGGGAATAAATTTGCTTATGTGGAGAGTAATAAAATTTCTATGCTTATGCATCATGAAACGAATTTTTTATGTGATAGTCATATTATTGAATGCATTCATGATGCTACTGAAAATTATTATGAGAGAGGAACATATGCTTTTATAGATCCCAATAATATCAAGTTTCCTCTCTATGTGTTCAAATCTTGAAGTTATGCTTATTTTGCCTTCCTATGCTAGTTGATTATTGTTTCCATAAATTGTTTGCTCACAAAATGCCTATGCATAGGAAGTGGGTTAGACTTAAATGTGCTTAACATGTGATTCATGATGCTCCATTTGCGTTTCAATTCTTATCTTTTATGTGAATATCATTGAAATCTTCATGCCTAGCTCAAAAGGCATTAAATAAAATCGCTTTTTTAGAGGCAACCCAATATTTATACCTGCTTTTTTTGTGTGCCCACATGATGAAGCTATTGTAGAAATCTTGTTTTATAGCTTTTGTTTAAATAAAGTGTCAAGTAAAGCCTTTGCGATAGTGTGGTTGATAGTTGACTTGATTCTGTGCAAAAAGAGAAAGTTTTGCGTCCAGTGCAGAAAATTCAATAAATCACTGGAATGTGATAATTAGCTGAATATTTTACACATGATTGATATACAAATTTCCTACGTTTTCCTAATGTTTCATAATTTTTAGAGTGGCATAAGTATGGTGGTTGTCCAAATCATTACAGACTGTTCTGTTTTTGACAAATTCTATTTTCAATGCATAGTTTGCTTGTTTTATTGTTTCCATAGCTTATATTAAGTGATATAAATGGTGTAAATGATAAGGTACAGTAGGTATTGTGTGAGAACAAATATGAATCTTGTCTTTGACAGTACCCAAGTGAATGATTTGATCTTTATCATACTAACCCGTCTCACGAAGTTCCGTTAAGTTTTGTGTGATTAAACTTTTCAAGTTTTGGGTGAGATATCGACGTGAGGAGAATAAGGAGTGTCAAGACACTAAGCTTGGGGATTCTCAAGGCACCCCAAGGTAATATTCAAGGAATATCCAAGGAACTAAGCTTGGGGATGCCCCGGAAGGCATCCCCTCTTTTGTCTTGAACATTATCAGTAACCTCACTTGGAGCTATATTTTTATTCGTCACATGATATGTGTTTTGCTTGGAGCGTCACTTTATTTTGTTTAGATATCCTTGTTGTTATTTAGAATAGTGGGTTGCATATTTTTTTTCAATAAAAGTGTCAAGGATAGTCTTTACCATGCACAATTTGTAAGTTTATGAGTTGCTGCTTCAAAACAGAAAGTTTGTCGCTGTTGCAAAAATTTCTGAGGAAAGTCAGAATGTGATAAAAGCTTGAATATTTTACACAATGTGAAATGATAATTTTTCTACAGTGTGGTAAATTTTCAGAAATTTTTGAGTTAAATAAGTATGGATTTTCCTTAATCCTTTACAGACTGTTCTGTTTAGATAGATTGTTGTTATGTTTGCATTGTTTGCATATGTTGGCTTGTTTAATGATTCCATTTGAGGATAAGAGTATTAAATATGCAGACGCATTTAGTATGCAATTTAAAATCATAATTTTAGTGATTTTCTACAGTAGAGAATGATAAGGTTTTGCATGGATTTATGCTTACTTATCATACTATCTTTTCTCGCGAGTTCTTGTTGAGTTTTGTGTGGATGAAGTATTTAAGATTCCGGAAAACTATGATATGAGAGGAACTAAGGAGACGCAGAAGCTCAAGCTTGGGTATGACCAAGGCATCCCAAGATAATATTTCAAGAAGTCTCAAGCATCTAAGCTTGGGGATGCCCCGGTAGGCATCCCACCTTTCTTCATCAACAACTATCGGTTAGTATCGGTTTAGCCTAAGTTTTTGCTTCTTCACATGATATGTGTTATCCTTGCAATGCCATTTTATTTTGTTTTGTTTGTTGTTTGAATAAAAGTACTTAAGATCTGAAATTCTTAAATGAGAGAGAGTCTTCTCATAGCTAGTTAATTATTTGACTACTCATTGATCTTCACTAATATCTTTTTGGAGTAGTTTGTCAGTTGCTCTAGTGCTTCACTTATATATTTTTATAGCACGGCGGTGGTTTTATTCTATAGAAATTTATGAATTCTCATACTTCACTTATATTATTTTTAGAGTCCCTAAACAGCATGGTAATTTATTTAGGTTATGAATTTAGTCCTAATATGATGAGCATCCAAGAGGGTATAATAAAAACTTTCATATAGAAGACTGAATCTATGAGAAGTTTGATTCCTTATGATTGTTTTGAGATGTCAAGATGGTAATATTAGAGTCATGCTAGTAGTAGATTGTGGAGTTAAAGAAATAATCGTGTTAAGGTTAGTGATTGCCGTAGCATGCACCTATGGTCTCCTAACTATGTAACCAAACTGAAGCGCATTGTGTCCTGATTGTTCATCTTTGCGTGAAGGTCGGGGGCGCGCGATGGCTAACTCCAACCAACCTCCCCCCTAGGAGCATGTGTAGTAGTACATTGCTTCTAGGGCTAATAATTTTTTGCAATAGGTATATGAGTTGTTCATGATTATGTTGAGTCCATAGACTAATCGCACTCTCACCCTTCCACCATTGCTAGCCACTCTAGTACCGTGCAACTCTCACCGGTGCATCAAACCACCTTATACCCTTCTTAAAAACAGCCACCATACCTACCTATTATGGCATTTCCATAGTCATTCCGAGATATATTGCCATGTAACTTCACCATTCCGTTTATTATGACACGTACCATCATTGTCATATTGCTTTGCATGATCATGTAGTTGACATAGTATTTGTGGCTTGGCCACATTTCATTATTTTTTATACATGTCACTCTTGATCATTGCACATCTCGGTACTCTGCCGGAGGCATTCATATAGAGAAATATCTTTGTTTTAGTATCGAGTTGTAAGTAAATAAAAGTCCGATGATCATCATTATTATAACATTGTCCCATGTGAGGTTATGAATAAAGAGGCAAAGGAGTCTCTAAAATAAAGAGGCCAAAAGAGTCTCCAAAAAAAAGAGAAAAGGGTCTCCAAAAAAAGAGGAGCCTAAAAAAGGAGAGAAATACATAAAAGGAAATAAAATGAGAGAAAAAAGAGAGGAGGGACAATGTCACTATTCTTTTCCACACTTGTGCTTCAACGTAGCACCATGTTATTCATGATAGAGAGTCCCCTATTTTATCACTTTCATATACTACTAGAGGGAATTTTCGTTATAGAACTTGGCTTGTATATTCCAACGATGGGCTTCCTCAAATGCCCTAGGTCTTCATGAGCAAGCAAGTTGATGCACACCCACTAGTTTTCTTTTGAGCTTTCATACACTTATAGCTCTAGTGCATCCGTTACATGGCAATCCCTACTCACTCACATTGATATCAATCGGTGGACATCTCCATAGTCCATTGATTTGCCTAATTGATGTGAGACTTTCTCCCTTATTTTGTCTACTACCACCTTCTATTCCACCCATAGTGCTATATCCATGGCTCACACTCATGTATTGTGTGAAGAGTTGAAAAAGATGAAGCGCGCTAAAAAGTATGAAACAATAGCCTGGCTGACACCGGGGTGGGCATGATTTATAGTTTGTGTTGAGAAGAGGGAGCATAATAAGACAATATGATTTTGTATGGATAACTTTCTTTAGCCATGTTATTTTTTAAGCTTCATAATTTGCTTTTTAGTATGATTGAAGTATTATTGTTTTGATATTGATAAACTTTTGTTTTGAATCTTATGGATCTGAACATTCATGCCACAATAAAGAAGGATTGCATTGATAAATATGTTAGGTAGTACTAGTCATCAACCCATGCATCTGCACGGCTGGTTTTTGAATGGTACATTGCGTCAATACCTTTGTTAACCACTTTAAGTTTCCATGTAGCAGAAAAATACATTTGTTGTGTGTGAAGCATGAAGAAATGATGTATATGAAAATAGAGCAATATTATGTTGATAGTTTAATAATCTTGAGAAAACGAGTATATTTCATTTTATAACAAATGGGAATTTTTTTACTAATTTGTGTTAGCATCCCGAAACATAACACAAATGTCCTATAAGTAACTTAATTTTGAATGGTAAGTACTATAAGATAAATAATAATTCATTCACTTAATATTCATCCTCTTTTTTCTTATTAAGCCTTTTGGATTAACAATTCGTATTTTTTCAGCATGCTTAGACTCGTCGAATAAAATAAGCATATTATAGTAATAGTTGTATATATATACTTCTCCTTTTTATAACGGCCTTAGTCTATGCAGATCGAAAACTACATCAATTCTACATTTAAAGAAAACCTCACGAAATACTAAAGAAGCAATCAGGAGTGTACTACAACCTCAATTCCCCGTACATGCTATCACAACCAACTGATTAGTCTTTGCACCATTTTTAGCACATCGTGAATTTTTTTCATGGATGGTGGGTTGGATTTTTCTCCCTGTAATGTATGCTTCTTCGTTCCTGACAAAAGACTTGATCGGTTGGCACTGCTCTTATATTTGTGTGTAATCTATTAGCATTTCAACATTTTGCTTTCAAACTATCCATTTGGAAGGTTAAGTCTATGGAAAAATAGTTTCATATCTTCACTACTATACCACAGAAGTGAGTCACGTGGAATGTTTCAAGTATTAAACATACAAGTACTAGGAAAGTAAATGTACAAACTGAAAGTTTAAGTGTTGAAGAAAACAAAATTTCTTTTACACTCTTATTAAGTTCTAACTATTGTTTAGATGTCGGATGTCAGTTTTAGGTAATACTTATTTTTCTAGGAAATTAGTTATGTATATTTGTATTCTGGAAACGTTTGACCAAATATGACACAAAATATTCTCTCTTGCCACATACACATTTATCATATCCATACTATCTTAATATTTAATTTGATATTTTAGTATGTAATATTTTGCATGATATATTACTAACTTCTTATTCTAGTTAAATCACCAATTGTATTATATGTAATTCATATGGAAAATGACACTTTCAAACCCTGTCTTGGGAAACTATAATTAAATTATATTTGAGCAAATCTCGGCACCATGGTGTCTTTGCTATCTACACATTTCTGGCATACATATGCCTTTTTATTCTCTATTTAATCCTTTCTATATGTAATATTTTAGAAGATAGTACTGTATTTTATTTCCATTGATTTGACTAATATTGATTGGTAAAGATCTGAGTCAACGCTGCCAAGCCAACTACATAGCATTCCTCCATTTGGATTTCTGGTATTTATTAGTAATGAGTCTGATTACTTCGGCACTAAGTGTCACTATGCATCCAAATTATTTCCTGGTGTTAAAAGTTGTCATGCGTCATATTAGACGGAATTTGTATAAACTCAATGTATAGAAGAATCTAGCCTGTTGACCATGATCACGTTACCACTCATATTGCATACACGCACGGTGTGTCCAAAGAACTTCATTTAGGGATGCCCAAACAAAATCTTCAAGTGACACATAATTCTTTGTTTGTTTCTTAAAAAACATAAGTTGCTCAGTTTAGTTTATAGTACTACATAATTACTCTCCATTTATTTTATCCTTTTCGACGGTAAAATTACTGTGTTTCAACTTGTCTGTATATTTAACTTAGTAAAACATAAGGTAGTTCTATATACTAAAACTTCGTTAAAAATCTACATACTTGGAGATCAGATAGGAAATAAATATGTGAAATTCGGTAAAATAATACGAAGAATAATAATATGATAATTTATGATGCGTGCTCATTGTAATTCAAATAGATTTTTACGGCGCGTTAGCGTCGCTTAATTGGTGTGCATTGACTTACTTTTATTTTCTCAACTTGAAAATTATCAGATTCGTCAGATGTATATGTGTCCATATATGTTATACATACATTTAAATTTTATATTTTTGATTTTTTTTATAAAAATGTGATTTATTCTAAGTTAATTTATATTGTAGTCCAATTAATTTTTGCCAATCCTTGCATGCTACTTCTTTTTGTTATCATTCGATCGTTCTGGTGTAAGCAGGTTTGTGCCTACATGGTGAAGGTTGTCAAGTAAACTTTGGGTATATATTCATATTGCATTCGCACAGAACAAATCATACATCGAATGTAAACAAATAGAAACAACTTCGTTCAACTATTGGGAGATTCCTACAACACCTTGTAATTTTTTTATTGTTTCTGCATAGTTATTTTTTTAGAATATTTGCATTGTTGGCCTGTTAAAAACCTTGTTGTGTTGACAAAGATCAAGATCGTGTTTCTTTATTATCCATATCAAAATTTCTTACTGGACCAAAGCAGACTTCTAGTGCGGAGACTGCCAACACTTGATCATCTACTCCAGAAGCAACCAATCTTCTGGTAACCATTGCATGCAGGCTGGAACATGATGCGCCGGCAAGCCACAAACAGCAAAAATGTTGGAAAAGAAGCAAAGAGCCACAATGCATAAATTTAGAAAGGAAAATGAATATGTAAGGCTCAAATACAATCAGTGTATTGTGTACATACGCGTCCAGCCAACTAGCGGAGCTAGCTTCCGACGACCCTGGGCGGCTCGCCAGGCTCCTGCAAGTATCCATTAAGCAATACAATGAAAACATGCTCCTGCGATGGCTCCTTTAACGGGATGGCTCCTCCGCTCTAGACGTCGGCTTCTCCTGCCTCCCGCTAGCTTCTTGTACATGTGTTTCTCAAGGTCAAATCAGAATCAATTAGTGTACGTGTGTGCCGCATACATCCACTCGCCGATTTCTCTTGCCTCCCAATAGCTTCACCAAACATCCTAGGTTAGTTTTCTAATGTACGTCCAGCTATGCACGATCAATTTTTCTTTTATTTTCTTTTGGAGAAACGGAGAGAGACCATGGGAAGGATGACTCATCCAGGTGGGACAGGAGAGCAGGACTCCTATTTCATCCAACGGCAATGCACACATCATAAATTAATCCGACGGTCAAATTTTCTGATCCCAAGGATTAATGTGGTGTCTCGTATGGTACCTCCAATTAGTAAATATAAGATTCCACGTCAGAAATTCTGTTTTTATCATTTAACTACATGAGGACGAGTAGGACTTAAGCTTGGGAATGCTTGATACGTCTCCAACGTATCTATAACTTTTGATTGTTCCATGATATTATATTATCTATTTTGGATGTTGTATATGCATTAATATGCTCTCTTATATTATTTTTGGGACTAATATATTAACCTAGAGCCTAGTGCCAATTTCTGTTTTTTTCCTTGTTTTTGAGTTTCGCAGAAAAGGAATCCAAACGGAATCCAAATGAGCTGGAAATTTACGGTGATTTTTATAGACTAGAAGAAGCCCCCGAAGCAAAAGAGTTGGGCTAGAAGAGTCCCGAGTCAACAACAAGGGTGGAGGGCGCGCCCCCTACCTTGTCGTCGACTCGTGGACCCCCCTGACTTGTTCTCGATGCCAAAAATTCCTATAAAGACCAAAATACCCAGAAAGAAACCTAGATCATGAGTTCCGCTATCGCAAGCCTCTGTAGCCACGAAAAACCAATTGGAAGCCCGTTCCGGCACCCTGCCGGAGGTGGAAACCATCACCGATGGCCATCCTCATCATCCCGGTGGTCTCCATGACAAAGAGGGAGTAGTTCACCCTCGGGGCTGAGGGTATGTGCTAGTAGCTATGTGTTTGATCTCTCTCTCTCTCTCTCTCTCTCTCTCTCTCTCTCTCTCTCTCTCTCTCTTGTGTTCTTGATTTGGCAACCTGCCGAAGAAGGGATGACAACTTCATCATGATGACCTGAAGCAGAGAAATGAAGACATCAATGCAATGGATCGACCTCTTCGGGAAGAGCCACTAAGACCGAGAAGACTCATTAGAATTTCGCAACCAAATCCCTTCCCCCTTACCTCCCCTCTTAAATCTCGTAATAAGACTTCTTGTAGTGGAGAAGAATTGTGACGTCCGGATAATTAAGCTACAATAACCCTCTCCTAATGCTGCCACGTCACCTCGGCCACTGTTATTAAATTTGTGTTAGTTCAAAATGGTTCAAGTTCTAATTTAAAATAAAGGCAAACAACAAAAGTTTTCAAACTTTAAAACTAAAATGTTCTAGAGCTGTGAGATAAAACATAGGTAATTATGGTGGAGAAACCAATCATTGATAAAATGTTTAAAGGCTCTAAATTAATTAAAACAGTGGCTATAACAAATATTTAAATGCCTTCTAAATTTATAGAAGTGCAAAATATTTCATTTAGGTACCAAACTTTTTGTGATAGTGTCTCATTTTGCCACTCTAAATATGGAGCCAGTTTTATATTTTTCTAAAACTATTTTACTAACTAAAATAAAATAAAAGAGAAGCAAAAAAATAAAAGAACAAAAAAAGAAGAAAAAAGAAAAGAAAAGGGCCGACCCCTCCACTGGGCCGACTGGCCCAGCTGGCCAGCCAGGCCCACACTGCGCCCCTAGCCTACATGGACCCGCTCCCGCACCTAACCCTAATCCCTCTCCACACTCACCCAATCCCCTTCCCCCGCCCGATCTGGATCGCCCCAGATTGCAGTCGCCCCCGACGGTGCTCGACGCCACTGCCCGAATGCCTCGTCACCGGCGGCCCGCGTCGCGTCGGCCATCGGAGCAACCAGCCAGAACCACCAGCTCCTCTTACGCGACGCCCGTGTCATTCTCCTTCGTCCGCCTCACCACCGCCGCCCGACCCCGACTCGACACCGAGCACATTGCCCTCCCCATCCGACACCCGGTGAGCCGCGCCTGCCTTCCCTCCTCTCGAACCCCGCCACGCTCACCATAGCCGCCCCGGCTCGCCCCACCGCGTGCTTGCTCACCCACTGCCGCCATGCGCCCGCCTCCGCGCCGCGGGCGCGCTCGCCGTGTCCTTGCGCTGGTAGTGCGCGAGCCCACCGCGCCCGCGGCCTCATCCCGCCTACCGCAGCAGCTGCCGCCCGCTGTCCGTCGACGCTGCCCATCGCCAACAGCCTAGCCACCATCGCCTAGCTCCACACCGTCGTCGCTATGACCCTTCTTCGGTCACCCCAAGGCCACCCCTAGATGCGCCGCACCAAGGGCTCTCCAACACACCCGCTAACGCGCCCATCGGCCACCGGAATTGGCTGGCTGGCGAACTCTGCCCAGCACTAGCGGCTAACACCAACAGCTGCTAACGTGGCGCGTCGTTAGCCACTAACAGCACCCCCCCTAATTACCCCTAGCCGCCGACAAATGGACCCTGTCGGTGTACTAAAGTAGGGGTACCTTAGTATCCCGAACTTGTGCACGGGCAGTCGCAGCGTCCCGTGGCAGGGCTTGCCGTGCGACCGCCAAGGTCCACTGTGGTTCCTCTGGAGCCATTCAAGAACAAAGTATTCAAGTTAAAGAGACAAGGCCCCGGCAAGAGGAGCTTGCCAGGAAGGCCTCTCAAGGCTCAAGACCACTTCTTTGACACAAGACCCTAGCAAGAAGAACTTGCCGGGAAGGCCAAACATGGCATTTCAAGAGACTTGCCGCGACGCGCCACGCGTCTCGGCAAGGCCCGGAGAGCGACAAGCTTCCGGGCGCGACAAGGTAGCGGCCGCGGCAAGACGCTTGCCGCGGCAAACTTCCACTAAGTTCCCGCGCTCCAGCTCATCCGCCCACGCGTCGCCCTGGGACCCTTCCAGGCACACGTGGCGGAAGGCTGTGCCGCCTGGGGTACACGGTGGCAAGCTGCGATGACAAGGCCACCGTCGTGGCGGACGGTGGCGCCCTGACGGACGCTTTTTTGCACTGTTTGGAGCGACGGTGACGGGCATTTAACGCCCTTGTCCCCTGCCGTCAGAGTTAGGTATAGAGCACTATACGAACACTGTTCCAACTACCACCCATTTTACATTTTTACCCTCGACTGCGTTGCCACTGTAGCTCTTCTCGCTCCCGAGCCATGCGAAACATAGAAAAGGTTCCGATCATCGATCACTCTCACGCTCGGTCCTGTTAGCGATCAGCACTGTAGCTCTTCTCGCTCCCGAGCCAAGAACGCAATACAAACCAAGGGAGGAGTAGGGTTTTACGCATGCGTGCGGCCCGAACCTGGGTAAACTGCTCGCGTGTTTGCCTCGACCTGCTCTTTGTGCATCATCCACCCCCTTGTCGTACCGAAAAGGGGCTCCGGTCCCATAGGTGTTCGTGGGCGATCAGTTTCCCCGACATCTTTGGCACGCCAGGTAGGGGGTGCGTCGAGGTTGTGTGAACCTGATCCGGCGTTCACGCGAGCGAAATCTCCACCAGCTTCGTCATTTTCATCGACATGCCGCCGAAGAAGAAGGCTTCGGAGGCAGCAGGCCCGTCCGCGTCGATCCCACCACCGCCGGAGCCGATGGCTGGGGGGGGTAGACGCTGGCGGAAGGACGGACGTCGGCGAGGAAACTCACGGCGCCGCCAAGTCCAAGGACAAGACGGACGACCGGGCGCATTCCAAGACCTCGGTGTCCGTGCACGCACCGCGCCCCTCTCAGGAGGCGCGGGACCGGCAGCGACGTGGTACACAAGGTACCATACGCTTGCTAGGCCAAGGTCAAGCTGGCGGTTCGCGGGACGCTCAAGGCCAACATGCTGGCACGAGCAAGGCGTGGTCGCCAGGACGAGACGCTGCTCCTTCTAATGCAGTTAGAAGTCCGAGCATATCTCGCTCCTCGCACCGCTCGCCACCGCTTCCCGCCACTCCAGCAGAAGCTCTAGCTCGAGCTCAACTGCTCCTCGACTTCCCTCCAGCGGCAGACAAGGCCGACGACTGGAGGGCCACCATCCAAAGCCTCATCGCCATCGCTAACAACGACACTCCGCAGCAGCCGACGACGTCGCGGTCGCGGCAAGTTAGCCAGGCGTGGGCTGATGGCGACAAGACTGCCGGGGGTGCAACCACCGTGCACTCCCCGCCCCGGAGGCCAAAATCGCCGACTCGCCGGATCATAATCGACGACAACTCCACAGCGTCATCGGATCCGCGAGCTCGCCGCGATCAGCGCCAAGTCCTTGACGACCGGCAGCAAGAGGACGCTCGAACTCGCATCGAGCGTCGAAGAGAAGCGCGGCGTCAATCTGACCAGCGCGCTGGGCCCGCTGTAGACATGCAAGCGCCAGGGGGACCAGGCGACCTGTCGTACGCGGCGGGTTGTCCTGCGTTCACTCGTGAGCTGCGGCAAGTCCAGTGGCCCAGCATAAAAAACTTCAAACCCGACGTGCCCGAGAAGTACGACGGCAAGACTCATCCGTCGGAGTTCCTCAGCATCTCCACCATCGCGGTGCAGGATGCCGGGGGACGAGACGAGAAGATACTTGTGAACTACTTCCCGCTAGTGCTCAAGCCAAACGTCAGATCTTGGCTCATGCACTTGCCGGAGAACTCCATCTCTTCTTGGGCCGACCTGTGCCATCAGTTTGTCGGCGCCTTCACAGGTGGCCACAAGCCCCATGGCCAGGAGAGTGACCTTCATATACTCGCCCAGAAAGAAGGAGAGTCCCTGCGAAAGTACATCCAGAGATTCAGCCGCGTCCAGCACAACATCCCAGACGTCCACCCTGCCGCGGTTATTAGCGCGTTCCACCAGATCATGCGTAACCGCAGGATGAGGGAGGAGATGGCGATGTGCAAGATCCGAGACGTCAGTGAGCTTTATGCCCTGGCCGACAAGTGCACACGCGCTGAGGAGGCGAGGAAACTCCCCGGAGAGGATACTGGAGCAGGGGGAACAGATAGTGAGGATGCCGCCCCGGCAAAGAAGAACCGGCGGCGGAACAACAGGAAGAAAAAGAACAAGGAGGTGCTGGTCATGGAGCAGTCCGGCAAGGAGGCAGGCGCCAAGAAAGCCCCGACAGGTGGCTCCGGCAAAGAGGCTGCCGCGTGCACCAACAGCCAGACTGTGGCAACCGCCGAGAAGCAGGACGGCTCCGACAAGCAGTACTACAAGATCCACCGCACCAAGGGCCACGACCTCCAGAACTGCAAAAGAGTCGAGTACCTCGTCGAGTAGCAGAAAGATGAGTACGAGCGACGCGACAAGGAGAAGGCCCAGGGAGGTGGTGGAGAGTCCGGCAAGAAGCGTCCATTCAACGGCCGGGGAGGACACCGCGGCAAGGCCAAGCAGCGGCAAGGAGATAGACCTCCCCGCGGCCGCGACAAGGACGAAGATGAAGACGACAACGAAGACATGGATGACGGAGATAACAGCGAGCAGGAGTTCCAGAAGGCCACGGAGGTTCTGTGCGTTGACGGTGGTGCTTCTCTGCATGCTTCCCACCGCCAACTCAAGCAATGGGTGCGGGAAGTTAATGCGGCAGAACCGCCCGTCGAGTCGCGCAAACTTCTGAAGTGGTCCAGCACGCCCATCATCTTTGACATTGAGGACCACCCTGACTGCACAACTGCGGTCGGGTGCTTGCCGATGTTGGTTTCACCAACTATCCGCAACCTCAAGGTCACCAAGATGCTGGTTGACGGTGGGGCCGGCCTGAACTTGATCTCCTCTGCTGTGGTTCGGAAACTCTAGATCCCCGACAACGAGCTCGAAGAAACCGACACGTTCCAAGGGATCAACCCGGGAAGGAGCAAGCCGAAGGGGAAGATCATGCTGCCAGTGACATTTGGCGGAGAGCTGAACTTCAGGACTGAGAGGATCACCTTTGACGTTGCCGATATCCCATTACCTTACAATGGGATACTTGGCCGTCCCGCGTTCGCCAAGTTCATGGCGGCCTCTCACTATGCCTACAACATGCTCAAAATGCCAGGCCCGATAAGCGTCATCTCTGTCCCCGGCGACAAGAAAGATGCCCTTATCTGTGCCGACAAGATTTACCGGGACGCAGCAGCCGCGACCGAGAGCAAGACACTTGCCGCTGAAGCTCCCGGGGGGAAGAACAAGACCAAGTCCGGCAAGAGCTCTGGGGCCCACTCTGGCAAACGCACCTCTTCGGAGTGCTGCGCTGCCGTCGAGGACGCACAATCGAGCTCCACCGGCAAGTGCAAGAAGGCGATGGCAGCTCAACCAGAGACAAAGAAGGTGTCAGCCAAGGAGGACGGCACTGGTGGTAATTTCACCATCAGTGCCACGCTCGATCCTAAATAGGAAAGCGCGCTCGTTGCTTTCCTGCGGGCGAATGTCGACGTGTTTGCATGGCAATCGTCTGACATCCCCGGTGTTCCCAGGAAAGTGATTGAGCACAAGCTTGCCGTTTGTCCTCACGCGCGGCCCGTCAAGCAGAAAGTTAGAAATCAAGAAGTGGAGCGCCAAGAGTTCATAGCAGAAGAAATCAAGAAGCTGGAAGCGGCAGGCCTTGTCGGAGGTGTAATCCATCCCACGTGGTTGGCCAACCCTATTGCCGTGCGCAAAGCAAATGGGAAGTGGAGGCTTTGTATAGACTTCACCGATGTGAATAAAGCGTGTCCCAAAGATCCATTTCCCTTGCCGCGCATTGACCAGATTGTTGACTCCACGGCCGGATGTGAGTTGCTTTCATTTCTTGATGCATATTCAGGATACCACCAGATATTTATGGCTGAAGAAGATGAGGAGAAAACCGCATTCATTACTCCATGTGGCACTGATACGTCCAAAACGTATCTATAATTTCTGCTTGCTCCATGCCTCTTTTGGGTGATATTGCTATGTTATTTATACACTTCCATACACTTTTGATCATATTTGGGCTAACCTATTAACTCAGTGCACCCCAGTGCCAGTTTCTGTTTTCGGCTGTTTTTGTATTTCAGGTTTTCACATTACGACAACTGCTAGAAAAAATCCAGAAAAATTATATAAAAAATCAGCATTGCGGAAGCTTCCATGCGGCCAAAGTAGGGCCGGAGGGGACCCACAGGGGCTCCAGGCGGCCTGCCCACGCGCCCCCCCTGGCCGCGCCGGGGGGGGCGCCTGGGCACCCCTGACCCCCTCTGATGCCCTCCTTTGGCATATATTTACACCGTGTCGCGGAAACCCTGATTCCGGACCCCTTTTCTCCAGACGCGATTCCGATCTCCGCCGCCATCGCCATCAAGCTTCGGGGGACCAGAATTCCTGCGCCGGCACCCTGCCGGGACGGGGAAGTGCCCCCGGATTCATCTCCATCGACGTTGCTTCCTCCCTCCATGATGCGGGAGTAGTTCCTCCTCGGGGCTGAGGTTCTTACCAGTAGCTATGTGGTCAATTCTCTCTCCCATGATGTGATCTTCGTTGTGATCATAGGCTATGTTAATCTAGGGTGATCCCATGATATTTCCCCTTCCTCTATGTATTGGATTGATGTACTCACTTGTCTTTATCTAGTATAATCCCCGAGACCAAGGTGACAGCGGTCTATTGGACATGGATTAGAACAGTATTTTCATGAGTGATTTCCTCTCTTGTGTGTTAATTGAAGATTGAGAGTCTCTTGGTGCTTGTCTTTGACTATCCTTTAGATATGTTGTGGTGATTGTGGGACTCTCTTTGGATGGCCGCGATGACATTGGGAAATCCTTAGATTGAGAACTACGAACTTTGACGTGTGCTTTTGTAGCCCTACATAATTCTCGTCCTCTCTTGACCACGAAGGAATGACCTCCGAGTGCGTCCCCTTTGCATGTTTTATGGGAAATATCATGTGATTCGATTATGTTAATGTTGTTGGGAGTTGCCACTAGTGAAAGTATGAAGCCTAGGCCTTGTTTCCACCATTGCAATACCATTTGTGCTCACGTTTACCACTTGTTTGCTTGCTGCACTTTTTATTACAGATTTATATTACTTTGTTTTGCCATCCATATCACTTGCCATTTAACATCTCTTCGCCGAACTAGTGCACCTATACATCTAACAAGTGTATTAGGTGTGTTGGGGACACAAGAGACTTCTTGTATCTTAGTTGCAGGGTTGCTTGAGAGAGACCATCTTCAACCTCTACTTCCCTGAGTTCGATAAACCTTAGGTCATCCACTTGAGGGAAATTGTTGCTGTCCTACAAACCTCTGCGCTTGGAGGCCCAACATAGTCTACAAGTGTAGAAGCGTGTGTAGACATCAGCCGGCACCCTGCCGGGACGGGGAAGTGCCCCCGGATTCATCTCCATCGACGTTGCTTCCTCCCTCCATGATGCGGGAGTAGTTCCTCCTCAGGGCTGAGGTTTCTACCAGTAGCTATGTGGTTATCTCTCTCTCCCATGATGTGATCTTCGTTGTGATCATAGGCTATGTTAATCTAGGGTGATCCCATGATGTTTCCCCTTCCTCTATGTATTGGATTGATGTACTCACTTGTCTTTATCTAGTATAATCCCCGAGACCAAGGTGACAGCGGTCTATTGGACATGGATTAGAAAAATATTTTCATGAGTGATTTCCTCTCTTGTGTGTTGATTGAAGATTGAGAGTCTCTTGGTGCTTGTCTTTGACTATCCTTTAGATATGTTGTGGTGATTGTGGGACTCTCTTTGGATGGCCGCGGTGACATTGGGAAATCCTTAGATTGAGAACTACGAACTTTGAGGTGTGCTTTTGTAGCCCTACATAATTCTCGTCCTCTCTTGACCACGAAGGAATGACCTCCGGGTGCGTCTCCATTGCATGTTTTATGGGAAATATCATGTGATTCGATTATGTTAATGTTGTTGGGAGTTGCCACTAGTGAAAGTATGAAGCCTAGACCTTGTTTCCACCATTGCAATACCATTTGTGCTCACGTTTACCACTTGTTTGCTTGCTGCACTTTTTATTACAGATTTATATTACTTTGTTTTGCCATCCATATCACTTGCCATTTAACATCTCTTCGCCGAACTAGTGCACCTATACATCTAACAAGTGTATTAGGTGTGTTGGGGACACAAGAGACTTCTTGTATCTTAGTTGCATGGTTGCTTGAGAGAGACCATCTTCAACCTCTACTTCCCTGAGTTCGATAAACCTTAGGTCATCCACTTGAGGGAAATTGCTGCTGTCCTACAAACCTCTGCGCTTGGAGGCCCAACATAGTCTACAAGAGTAGAAGCGTGTGTAGACATCAAGCTATTTCTGGCGCCGTTGCCGGGGAGGTGAGCGCTTGAAGGTATATCTTTAGATCTTGCAATTAAATCTTTTTGTTTCTTGTTTTTATTTCACTAGTTATGCTTATGGACAACCTTGCTATTGGATCGTTGCTTGCGGGAAGACGCCCCACACCTGTGGTGGTTGCTCCTCCCCCTACTGAAATTGTGCCCTATAAAATACCAGCTGGTATTATCAATTATGTTTTGGCTGATCGTTATGCAGGAGACAGACATCCCGGTGAACACTTGCTATATCTGTCACAACTATGTTCATTATTTAAGCTTGCAGGTGTATCAAGGGAGTTTGTCATGAGGAAATTATTTGCCTTGTCACTGAAAGGAAAAGCATTGGAATGGTATAGGCTACTAAATGACTCTCACCTGCTGGAGTGGGAAGAGATCCAGTCTCTCTTTTACTCCAAGTTTTATCCTCTTCATGAAGTCCATGAGAATAGGAATTATGTTTATAATTTTTATCCTCATGACGGAGAGAGCATAGCTCAAGCTTGAGGGAGACTGAAAATGTTAATGCTAAAATGTCCTAACCATGGGCTCCCCAAAGATATGATTATTACTAATTTCTATGCGAGGCTTTCTCGACAGGATAAAGATTTGCTCGACGCTTCCTCTATGGGTTCTTTCACAAACAAAAAGATTGATGCTAAATGGGAACTCCTTGAAAGAATTCAACGCAACACTGAAGATTGGGAGATCGACAAAGGTAAAGAGTCAGGTATAATTTATGAGTATGATTGCATTAAGTCCTTTGTTGAAAGGGATAATTGATTTTATGCCCCTAGTTGGGTCACACTCGGCAGGTTTACCCCTAGTTTCTCAAAACACTTGTTCCTGCCCAAACCACTTTGCTCCTCTTATGCTTTAGCCATTTGACCGTTTGACCATCACTTTGAAAACTTCATAAAAAAATCATACTAACACAGAAAAATTCAAATAAGATAACAAAATTTTCAGAAAAGAATCACCTATATGTGCATGTCATTTTCATTCATGAAAAAAGTGATGTCCAGTCCCCATCTCAGTTTTGACCGTTTGCATTCATGGGGACTAGCAACCACTTTTTCCATGAATGCAAATGCCATGCACATATAGGTGATGCTTTTATGAACATTTAGATATCTTATTTGAATTTTTCTGATTTAGTATGAATTTTTTATGAAGTTTTCAAAGTGATGATCAAACGGTCAAAGGGCAAAAGCATAAGAGGAGCAAAGTGGTTTGGGCAGGAACAAGTGTTTTCGGAAACTAGGGGTAAACCTGCCGAGTGGGACACAACTAAGGGCACCAAATTAATTATCCCTTGTTGAAACTACAAGTTTCAATAAGTTTAGTGCTAAGTTTGGGCTTGATTCTCAACTCCTTGTTGATTTCCTCAAATCTTTTGCTTCACATCTTAATATGCCTAAGGAGGATTGGATCAAGTATCATAAACCTTTTAAAGAGACTTGCAAAGAAAATGAAATTGTTCATGATGATTGCAACATGCATGATCCAATTCCTAAAAATGAAGTTTTATATAAGCATGTTAATTTTTGTGGAGTGGATAGACCTTGTGAAAGGCCTATGATTGAAGAAGAGAAGTATTGTAAGCAACATAAACATGAAAGAATAATCACTTGGGTCAGAGATTTAAATGAAATTGCTAGAGAATTGTGTGACCTTTATCCTTTTACTTGTGAACTTTGCCGTATAGAGGGTCACTTTAATTTTATATGCATGAACTTTCAAAACATAACTGTTAATCGGTTGTGTGATAACATGATCACCTCTGATATTTATGATGAGCTTATGTTATTTTTGATGTTTGAAGAGTTATCAGAAAAGACTTCATGGCTAGATGTTAATGCCATAGGAATAAAAAACACTTTGCAAAATTGCCATCTCTATTGTGTTGTTAATTGCCATGAAAATGATTACATAGGTAAGATTATAAAGGAGGGAACTTTACCAAAGTATAAAAATGTCTCTTATATTTCTGCTAATAAAAAGGAGAGTTTCTCCCAAGTTTCCCCTATTGTTTCTAATGATAAACCAGGATATGTGGAGAAGCTTCATCTCCAACCACTCCCTCCTAAGGTTAAGAAGAAGAAAAATAAGAGGAGGAGGAAGAGGAGCAAGAAAGAAGAAGAATGGGTATCAACCTGGCCTGAGCATATTCCTCCCATCAACTTTTATCCTAACGATTGTAAGTTTAAAGAAGAAGGTGAAGTTTATTGCCTTAATTATCATCTTGATGATACGTCCGTCGGTACTATTGAAGATGATTTTGATTATGATATGCATGTTACTTATTGTGATTGGGAAAATGATGATAATGCTACTTATGATCTTGAAAATCTTTTTGGTACCAACTCTGAAAGTGATGATATGGGAAGCTCTAAGCTTGGGGATGATAGGATTGCAAATCCTTTACCCACTAGTGATGTGATAATTGATAATTCTTTTGCTAGTAAGAATAAAGACAACATGATTACAAATATAGTTGCTAGCAATGATAATGCTCTTCTCTACTATGATGATGTCATAACTCCAACCTATAGTGATTATAAAGGTACCTATGACATAAGGAGAAATTATCCTTATGAAACTTGTCATAATCATGGAGGGAATTACTCCCTTGTTGAACACCACCCTCCTAATACACAAGTAATCTATAGTGTTCAAGTTGTTTATGATAGTCCTACTCCCACTATTACCAATGAGAAAGATTATGCTTATGTGGAGAGTAAGAGTACCTTTTTGCATATGGATCATGGTAACAATGCTTTACGTGATGCTTATATTGTTGAGTTCATCCATGATGCCACTGAAATTTATAATGAGAGAGGGAGACTTGGTTCTAAATATCTTAATAATAAGAAGTTTCCTCTCTTTATGGTGAATATTTTGAAGTTATGCTTGTTTTGCCTTCCTATGCTAGTTGCTTTGTGCTTCAATGAATTATTCTATTGCAATATTCCTATGCATAGGAAGCATGTTAGGCTTAAATGTGTTTGGTATTTGCTTCTTGATGCTCTCTTTTGTTCTTCAGCTCTTATTCCTACGAGAGCATCATTAAAGTCTTAAGCCTATCTTTATGGCTATAAAGAAAGAGCTCTAGGGAGACAACCCTTGTTATGTTTACTTTCAGTTTTAGTGGTCTTGATGTTTGTTACTACTGTAGCAACATCATTGTATCTTTATTTTTCAGCTTTGTGCCAAGTTTAGCCTCTGATTGCAAGAAAGTTGAAAAGTTGTGACGTGCTGTCCTGGAAACAGATTATGTCCTTGGATAGAAAAATTCGTATAAAATCACCAGATCATCTTTTTGGTCTGAATTTTATCGGCAGCGTGCTCTATATAATTGTCTTTCGTGCGTCTGTTTTGAGTTTTTTGATTAGAGTTGCAGAAGTGCCCCGGAAAAATCATTTACTACCTGCTGTTCTGTTTTTCACAGATTCTGTCCTGTTTTGCCTTTCCTTCATTTTGCAAACCTAGAGCTTGCTTTTTCTTTGCAAAAACCTTTTGGCAATCTTGAGAAACAGTAGAACTTCAAGAATATCTTTATTTCCAGCAAGGAACAATTATTTTATTATGGGTACTAACCTCGCTAATCAGATTATGATGAGTTATGTATGAAGGGAGTTTTCAAGTGTGCGAGGGAAGATGATAAAAAGATTCAGGAGTGTCAAACGCTCAAGCTTGGGGATGCCCCCATGCACCCCAAGAAATATTCAAGGAGACTCAAGCGTCTAAGCTTGGGGATGCCCCCGTGCATCCCCTTCTCCATCAACATTATCAGTTCGTCTTTCGTTCCACTATATTTTAATCACTTCATATGTTATGTGCTATGCTTGGAGCGTCTTGCTTTTAGTTTTCCTTTTTAATTTTCTTTAGCTTTTCATAACGAGTCGGAACTCAGCTTTCTTTATGTGGGAGAGAAACACGCTCCACTTCTACCTAGAACATAACATAGAATTTTCATATCTATCTCTGCTGTGTGTGTTCTTTGTCTTTCAATAGCTACTATCATGCTTAGCTCTTAGTTTTCATGCTTATCTTTTTAAAGAGCTTTCGTTTAGTTGGTTGCTTGAACTCTCTTTAGTCATCATGCTTATCTTATTAAGAGAGTTTGCTTCCGTTGCATTGGTTGATATGTCTATGATAAAGATGCTACGTGCATAATGGCGCTTAGTAGTTCAGGTTTTCTTATGGTTAGTCCCAAATAGCTGGGGGGTTCCCAATGTGTTATTGGAGTACCAACATGATTTGTTTGCCTATGATGTGGTATGGTTTAGTAATATCTTCCTTCAAAGAATTTATTTTGATTGACTTGGCGTATGCTCACGCATATTTAAGACTGTAAAGAAAGTCTGTCAAGCCTTGATGATCTTTTGTTTCTGAGTAGTGATATAACTTCCATGCCTGATTCAATGTTGCTTTGTCGCTCTGCATGATTATGACCGTCATTGCTCTGTTAGTTGGTCGCTCCCCGTCTTTTGCTAACCTCCACCTGTACTAAGCGGACTAACTGCTTGTGCATCCACATCCTTTTAATCCAGTTATGCCATATGAGTCCACCATACCTTCCTACATGGTATTTACCTGCCATTCCTAACGGAGACTTGCATTTACCATCTCGAAATTATTCAAAAAAAAGCATTCCTATTTTGTGCCTCTATTGTAAGTTCATGAGGAAGTAGTGGTTAATTCATGATCTTTTTAAGTTGGACAAGCTTCACCCCGGGATTGCATGTATAATGTGCAAACCCATAATACGAGAAGGAACTGGCATTGAGTGCGCCCGGCTCAAAAAGATAATATAACAAACAAACCCTCCTTCATGCTTCGTTCATGAGAAGTCAGAAGACTTTGGCAGTGGTAAACAAAGGAGATTAAGAGGATGTGATCGTCCTCATTCGGGAGCCGTTCCTCGAAACTTGTTCATCTCAAGAAGTGATTGAGTTGTCTGCTAGCATTCGTTGACGAAACATGCATGATCTAAAAAAATTATTACCTCTGTTTTAAAACCAAGAGCTCCGGTGCATGTTTTGTCTTTGTTTCCGACTACGGGTTTTCAACCTTGCCAACAAAAGCCATGGTTCGAGAGTCTCCACCTTCTTTTAAAAGCACCAACTACTGAGAGCATGATTGTCATTCTGAGTGTAATGCGCATTGTCCCAAAGTAGCATTGTCTTTTGCATGATTGTGATATCGTTTATTTTGAAATCATTGTATCTAGTCATCACTTAAACCTTGGAGGTGCCCCTGCATTTATGTTTTGCTTCACTAAAGGGGCACGCTAGATATCACTTTATCATATTTGCACATCATGTTCATTACAAATCTATTTGATGTTTCAATATCATATTGTAAAACTTTCAGTTCTTTGTGATTTTCTCATGAGGCAACTTAGTTACTATAGATTCATTGTCTCAGTAAGCTTTTGTCATATGACTATGAAAAATTCCTATATGGTTAATAGCATGTAACCACAGAAATTATTCTTGTTATCATTTACCTACTCGAGGACGAGCAGGAATTAAGCTTGGGGATGTTGATACGTCCAAAACGTATCTATAATTTCTGCTTGCTCCATGCCTCTTTTGGGTGATATTGCTATGTTATTTATACACTTCCATACACTTTTGATCATATTTGGACTAACCTATTAACTCAGTGCACCCCAGTGCCAGTTTCTGTTTTCGGCTGTTTTTGTATTTCAGGTTTTCACATTACGAGAACTGCCAGAAAAAATCCAGAAAAATTATATAAAAAATCAGCATTCCGGAAGCTTCCATGCGGCCAAAGTAGGGCCGGAGGGGACCCACAGGGGCTCCAGGCAGCCTGCCCACGCCCCCCCTGGCCGCGCCGGGGGGGGTGGGGGCGCCTGGGCACCCCTGACCTCCTCTGATGCCCCCCTTTGGCATATATTTACACCGTGTCACGGAAACCCTGATTCCTGACCCCTTTTCTCCAGACGCGATTCCGATCTCCACAGCCATTGCCATCAAGCTTCGGGGGACCAGAATTCCTGCGCCGGCACCCTGTCGGGACGGGGAAGTTCCCCCGGATTCATCTCCATCGACTTTGCTTCCTCCCTCCATGATGCGGGAGTAGTTCCTCCTCGGGGCTGAGGTTCTTACCAGTAGCTATGTGGTCAATTCTCTCTCCCATGATGTGATCTTCGTTGTGATCATAGGCTATGTTAATCTAGGGTGATCCCATGATATTTCCCCTTCCTCTATGTATTGGATTGATGTACTCACTTGTCTTTATCTAGTATAATCCCCGAGACCAAGGTGACAGCGGTCTATTGGACATGGATTAGAACAATATTTTCATGAGTGATTTCCTCTCTTGTGTGTTGATTGAAGATTGAGAGTCTCTTGGTGCTTGTCTTTGACTATCCTTTAGATATGTTGTGGTGATTGTGGGACTCTCTTTGGATGGCCGCGGTGACATTGGGAAATCCTTAGATTGAGAACTACGAACTTTGAGGTGTGCTTTTGTAGCCCTACATAATTCTCGTCCTCTCTTGACCACGAAGGAATGACCTCCGAGTGCGTCCCCTTTGCATGTTTTATGGGAAATATCATGTGATTCGATTATGTTAATGTTGTTGGGAGTTGCCACTAGTGAAAGTATGAAGCCTAGGCCTTGTTTCCACCATTGCAATACCATTTGTGCTCACGTTTACCACTTGTTTGCTTGCTGCACTTTTTATTACAGATATATATTACTTTGTTTTGCCATCCATATCACTTGCCATTTAACATCTCTTCGCCGAACTAGTGCACCTATACATCTAACAAGTGTATTAGGTCTGTTGGGGACACAAGAGACTTCTTGTATCTTAGTTGCAGGGTTGCTTGAGAGAGACCATCTTCAACCTCTACTTCCCTGAGTTCGATAAACCTTAGGTCATCCACTTGAGGGAAATTGCTGTTGTCCTACAAACCTCTGCGCTTGGAGGCCCAACATAGTCTACAAGAGTAGAAGCGTGTGTAGACATCAGGCACTTACTACTTCATACGCATGCCCTTTGGATTGAAGAATGCTGGTTCAACTTTTGCAAGGGTAGTCCACAGTGCTTTTGAGCCAAAGATACACAGAAATGTAGAGGCTTACATGGATGATATAGTGGTCAAGAGCAAGGACTGGGCTACTCTGATTCAAGATCTAGATGAAACCTTTGCGAATCTGCGCAAGATCCAACTCAAGCTCAACCCCGAGAAGTGCGTGTTTGGAGTCCCCTCCGGCAAGCTTCTCGGGTTCTTTGTATCCCAGAGAGGGATTGAAGCCAACCCCGATAAGATCAAAGCCATCGAGCAGATCGAAGCTCCGAAGCGCGTCAAGGATGTACGAAGGCTTGCCGGCTGTGTGGCTGCTCTCAGCAGGTTTATCTCTAAGTCTGCGGTACGCGCCTTGCCGTTTTTCAAAATTTTGAAAAAGGCGGGTCCAATGAAATGGACTCCGGAAGCAGAGGCAGCGCTGCAGGACTTGAAGAGTGTCGGGGGAAACTGTCCTCCCACGAGCACCTATGGGACCGGAGCCCCTTCTACGTTGCGGTAACGGAGCGGAGGGAGCACGAAGAGCAGATCGAGGAAAGCACGCGGGCGGTTTACCCAGGTTCGGGCCGCGCGGACGCGTAAAACCCTACTCCTGCCTTGGTTGTATTGAGCTCGGGAGCTTGAAGAGCTACAGTACTAGCTACACCGAGCGAGAGAGTTGCTTAGGATTCGAACCCTCTCTACGTTGTGCATGGGCCTCCTTTTATAGCTCAAGGGGTCACCGACAGGTGTCAACGTAGAGGAGGGCAAAAATGTAACTTTGGTGGTAGTTGTAATAGTGCGGGAATAGTGCGTGAACAGTGAATGTACAGTGGTCTTCACCTAATTTTGACAGTGGTGGACAAGGGCATTAAATGCCCGTCACCGTCGACCCCAAAAGTGTCCGTCCATGCTTCTCCATTCGACACGGCGGTAGCCTCGTCACCGTGGCTTGCCACCGTGTGCCCCAAGCTGCACAGCCTTCCGCCACGCGTCCCTGGAAGGGCCCCAGGGCGACGCGTGGGCAGGTGAGCTGGAGCGCGGGCACACATCATAAGTTTCCCCCGGCAAGCACCTTGCCGGGGCTATGATCTTGCCGGGCCCGGAAGCTTGTCGCTCCCCGGGCCCTGCCGGGGCGCACGACGCGCCGAGGCATCCCTTCAAGTGCACATTCCTTGGTCTTCCTGGCAAGCTCCTCTTGCCAGGGCCTTGTGCTAAAGTGACAGTCTTGAGCCTGGTACGGCCTTCCCGGCAAGCTCCTCTCGCCGGGGCCTCGTTCTTCTGACTTGTATACTTTGTTCTTGAATGGCTTTATAGGGACCAGGAAGGTTTCCGGCAAGCACGTGGTAATCCCTGCCGCGGGAAGCTGCTACCGCTCGTGCACAAGTTGGGGTACTAAGGTACCCCTATCTTAGTACACCGACAAAGAGGTACCTGTCCTCTACTCCGATACTTGTCGCACCTAAGCCACAAGAGAAGTTGCTGCTATACTTAGCAGCAACCAATCAAGTGGTTAGTGCTGCGTTAGTAGCGGAAAGGGAGGTAGATGATGAGCCAACAGCCCCGACAAGCACATCCAGCGACAAGCAGGGGGCTTCCCCGACAAGCTCTGGTCCCGACAAGGACGGAACTGCACAGACGCAAGAGGATGTACGAAAGAAGATGGTGCAGCGCCCAGTCTACTTCATCAGCTCCCTTCTCCAGGAGGCTAGATCAAGGTACTCTCGTGTGCAGAAGCTGCTTTTCGGCCTTCTCATGGCCTCGAGAAAGCTGCGCCACTACTTCCAAGCACACGAGATAACAGTGGTCACTCGCTTTCCACTGAAGAGGATACTGCAAAATCCAGAAGCAACAGGCATGATTGTCGAGTGGGCACTGGAGCTGTCAAGCTTTGGCCTCAAGTTTGAAAGCACTTCAACTATCCAGAGTAGAGCATTGGCAGAATTCATAGCAGAATGGACGCCAACGCCAGACGAAGAGATTCCAGAGACGAGCATTCCCGTCGAAGAAGCAAGCAAAGAATTGATAATGTACTTTGATGGTGCCTTCTCGCTGCAAGGCGCCGGTGCCGGCGTGCTGCTTGTCGCACCCACCGGAGAGCACCTCAAGTACGTCGTCCAAATGCACTTTCCCAAGGAGCAAGCAACGAACAATACTGCAGAGTATGAAGGTTTGCTTGCCGGCCTCAGAATCGCGGCGGAACTTGGGATCAAGAAGCTGATTGTGCGGGGTGACTCGCAGTTGGTCGTCCGCCAAGTGAACAAGAGCTACCAGAGTCCCTTGATGGAAGCATACGTCGACGAAGTGAGAAAGCTTGAAGAGCACTTTGAAGGCTTACATATGGAGCACGTTCCAAGAGCTCAGAACGACATCGCAGATGGCCTGTCAAAGTGTGCTGCACTAAAGCTACCCGTGGAACCGGGGATCTTTGTGCTCAAGCTAACTCAACCATCCGTAACACCATCAACTGGGCAAAGTAAGAAGAGAAAGTTGGTTTCTGGTGACTACTTGCCGGCAGAGCTTCCCGAAGCCGCCGCCAATAAGGTCCCCAAGATCAATGATAAGATTGCTGAGGAACGGTCTGCTCCTGCTAACCCTAGGGTTTGTACAGTTGAAGCAGGCGTTCCCGACAAGTTTTGCTCCGGTAAGCTTGCCGGGGAACGTCAAGCTCCGGCTGAGCCGCAAGTTCTTGCCGTAGAAGCTGACGTTCCCGCGGTAGCGCAGATGCCTTTAGTCCTTGTTGTTGAGCCACAGGCTCCAGCATGGGCGCAACAGATTGTCCGTTTCCTTCAAACAGGAGCAGAAAGAATAACCCGGCAGTCAAGTATGTATCAGTTTGTCGGTAACGAACTGTACAGAAGAAGACTCAACGGTGTGAAATTGAAGTGTATTCTCCGGGAAGATGGACAAAAGCTGTTGGCAGAGATACGTGGAGGCATATGTGGCCACCACATTGGCGCCAGAGCACTTGCTGGAAAGGCATTCCGGCAAAGTTTCTTTTGGCCAGAAGCCCTCCAGGATGCAACTGCACAAGTAACCAAGTGTGAAGCATGCCAGTTCCATTCCAAGCAGATACATCAACCAGCTCAAGCTCTCCAGACGATCCCTTTATCCTGGCCATTTTCGGTCTGGGGGCTCGACATCCTCGGCCCCTTTCCCCGCGCAGCCGGGGGCTTTAAGTACTTGTACGTCGCCATCGACAAGTTCACAAAGTGGCCGGAAGTGGAACCAGTGAGAAAGGTGACCGCACAATGAACAGTCAAGTTCTTCAGGTCGATTGTTTGCCGTTTCGGAATCCCTAACAGGATCATCACCGACAACGGCACACAATTCACAAGTCGCACCTTCATGCAGTACGTCCAAGACCTTGGCGCCAAGGTCTGCTTCGCTTCTGTTTCTCACCCGAGGAGCAACGGTCAAGCAGAGAGGGCAAACGCTGAAGTGTCGCGCGGACTCAAGACGAGAACTTTCAACAGGCTGCACAAGTGCGAAAGAAACTGGATCGAGGAGTTGCCGGCGGCTCTTTGGTCGATCAGGACGACGCCAAATCGAGCCACTGGACAGACACCCTTTGCTCTCGTTTGTGGAGCAGAGGCAGTTCTCTCCACGGAACTCGTATACGGGTCGCCTCGAGTGCTCGCTTACGATGAGCTTGAGCAAGAGCAGCTACGACAAGATGACGCGCTGCTCCTTGAGGAAGACCGTCTTCAGGCTGCTGTACGAGATGCTCGATACCAGCAAGCTTTGCGCCGCTACCATAGCCGCAAAGTTAAAGCCAGAAGTCTCGAGGAAGGCGACCTTGTTCTTCAACGCGTTCAGTCTGCCAAGAATTCCAACAAGTTGACGCCGAAGTGGGAAGGCCCTTATCGGGTGAAACAAGTCACAAGGCCCGGCACTGTCCGCCTTGAGACCGAAGAAGGCTTACCGGTGAGCAACTCCTGGAACATTGAGCATCTTCGCAAGTTTTACCCATAAGGCGCGGTTGCCGTGATCCGCTCCGGCAACCACCTTTTGTACAAGATTTGCCGCTGTTGCATGTAATCCTTTGTACAAAGCCGGGCACAGACCCCGTGCATCAGTAAAGCTTATGTGCATCACACAACTTGTCTTTTCATGCCTTTTCATTTCCTTGCATGTACTATCTGACACTTTGTGCAGCACCTATTCCCGGTAAGCAATAACGAGCAACAAAACTCCATATCCCTGTTTTCTCTAGTTTCTTTTCTCTCAAGCAGAAGAAGTTTCCTCGCGCACAAGTTTGCCGGGGGGAAGGAGATAGTGATGTGGACCAAGTACCGTTCAAGAGAGCCTTGCCTTGCCGGGAAGCAAACGACACAAAAGCTAAGTTGCCAAAGTTTGAGCAATCAAAATTTTAAATTTTTAAGTTTTCTTCCTTGAATGACCGCACTTTGTATGGAAAACCTGTGTGCGGAGGAACCAACTCGTAGCTAGCCGCGCCCTTACTTTGTTTCGAGCACGCTCAACGGCTTAAGTGTGCTGCGACTAATGTCGCGCCCTTACTTAGTTTTCGAGTTCGCCCAACAACCTAAGTGTGCTGTGACTAGCTGCGACAAGGTTTCTTGTCGGCAACGGCATTACCAGCAGGCTGCTGAAGTTCCGCACTCAGTGCTCGCGGCAAGGGTCCCTACGCTGGCAAGTTCCCTAAAAGCATAGGGTGAAAGCATACAAAGCAAGGAAGTCAAGTAAAGGAAATAACATTGCATTGACTACCCAAAATAAAGTTATATTACAAAGCAACTTGTCGCAGTGCTAATAGACTATTGTTCATAACATGGTTGGCAGTGACAAGGAAAGAAGAAAGTAAACAAGACTAGTCCGTGCGGTCGCCCTCGACCCTCTTGATGCCGCCCACCTTATTCACAATAGGCGCGACAAGGGCCTTAAGCGCCTCCTGGTCAACGTCCGGCGGCAAGGTCCTGAGGACGTTGGTGAGGTTGAGGCCTGGGTTGCGGTGCGCTATCTTCATCAACACCTTCTCGAGGGCCCCCGCGCAGAGCCTGCACGACTCGTCCGCCAGCTGCTTTGGGATCCTTTCCCGGAGCTGCTGGAGGGCCGGCGCCACCCCGCTGAAGAACAAACTCAGCTTGGCGCTGTGAGGGAGATTCTCGTCGGTGGAGTACCCGAGGTGCTCCGCCCCCAGCTCCGCCAGCTCCTTGTCGACATCGGCAGCGGCGGCAACAAGCCCCTCTGTCCAGTGCTCCACCGTCAGCCTGAAGTTGTTTTGGGAGATGGCGGCGCTCTCCAGCAGCGCTTTCTCGGCCCTGAGCTCCTCCTTCAGGTTCGTCTCCCGCTCTCTGGCGCCGTCAAGCGTCGCGGTGAGGGTGGACAGCTTCAACTCCAAGTCAGCAACAGAATCCTTAGCGACGACGAGCTCCTTGCCCTTGTCGGAGAGGCGGACCTGCAGCTCGGAGTGGCTGTGGGCGTCCTTCTCTCTCTCAAGCACAAGTGCGGCAACCTTCTCGTTGCTCGTCTTCAAGTTGGCTTCGAGTTCCGCCGCCCTCGCCTCCAAGTCCCTCTTGGCGGTCTCAGCAGCCGCGGCAACATCCTTCGCTTCCTGCAAAGCTTCGCCAAGAGACTGCTCGCGCACGGCAAGCTCGTCCTCGTGGCTGTCGAGGTTGACCTTCCGCTGCGTCAGTTCGCCTTCTCGCCGGGACAACTCCTCGGCGGCAAGCCGTTGCTGCTCCTCCGCTTCGGCCTTCTCCAAGATAAACGCCTGATGCGCCTCGGTGAGCTGCTCCCGCTCCTCCGCCAAGGATCGGAGAGCCGCCTGGTTGGCGGCCCGGAGCTCTTTTGCGCGCTTCTCCAAGTCAGCGCCCGCCTTGGCGGCCAGAGCCTCTCGGGACTCCAGCTTGGCCTGCCTGGCGCGGTACGGAGATAGAAGCCTCCGCAGAAGCCGCTCCTCCTCGGGCTCACTGCTGCTGCTTGGCGCATCGACAAACTTCAGCCCGGCGGAGGCAAGGACCTCCCCGTCGAAGACCTCTCCCTCTACGGGCGCCCTGGATGTGGACGCCCACGGGAGCTGGATGAAGACTCCGTCGCCGGCCTCCAGATAGGCACCTGGCTCGGCCGCGGCGGCAGAGGGATCGGCGACCGGCGCAGCGTCTGATGCTCCTACGGCCTCAGGGCCGTCAGTGCGACTGTCGGATCCCTCCTCAGCCGCCGCGCCAGCAGCCTTGGCGGCCTCGTCGGTGGCGGGCTCGTCAGCACAAGCCGCCTCTTCGGTAGCGGCGGCGCCAGTGTTGCCGCGCGCGTCCTCCTCGACGGCGACCTCCGTCTCCATCGGCTCTGCGGCGGACGGGTCTGACAGAAGAAAAGAAGAAAAAAGAAGAACTGTCAAGCAAATATCCAAAAAGAGAAATTCAGAAAAAGAAAAGTCCAAGGGTCTACCTGTGCGGGCCTCCTCTTCGGTGGGGTTCCTTGCCGGGGAGTTCTCCCTCGGCGACGTGGTGGTAGCTCCTGCCGGCGGAGGGCCGCTGGCGCCGTCCCTTGGCGGCGTGCTCGCCCTTGGCGGAGTACTCGCCCTTGGCGGGGTACACGCCCTTGGCAGAGTATCCGCCCTTGCCGGGGAGTTTCCCCTTGGCGGTACGGTCGAGACGTGCGGCGCGTCGGGGGCGGCCTCCTGGCGCTCCTGATGCTGCTGCTCTGCTTCTGCACAAGTCAACAAAGAAAACATCAACAAGGATAGAGGGCCCACGCGCGCCCGACAAGCGGAGAGTGGACAAAGAACTTACGCTGGGGGCTGCGCTGGGGGCTGCTCTGGAGAACAGCTGCCTGGTCCGGCAAGCTTGTCGCAGGCGCACCCCCTGCTGCGGCGGCGGGCTCGTCCTCAATGACGATTACTGGGACTTTGGCCCTCTTCGCCGCCCTCTGGGCCAGAGTCCTGGAAGAAAGACAAGATCAGAATCAGGCAAAAGAGATACAAGACAAGAATCAACAGAAAACCAAAGAGAAACAAGAACCGCGAAGACTTACTCTTCTTCCTCCTCATCGTCGGAGCTGAGCGCCGAGAAATCAAAGTCTGGCTCGCGCGTCCCGGCGCGAGGAGCGGGGGGAGTGGGCTCGCTTGGTCGCTTGGCGGGAGCAGGGGCGGTGGTCAGAGAAGACCCCGCTCCGATTGTCGCCGAAGCACAAGGGGCGGATGGAGCAGTGGAGCCGGCGCGGGAAGATCCCCCTCCTGTTGCCGCTGAAGCACGAGGCACTACCTTAGCGGCCTTGCTCGTCGCGGTGGTGCGTGTCGGGCGGCGCTGCGGCTGCTGGCCCGCCTGCCGCCCCGCCGCGTCGACGGCCTTGCGGAGGCGCCTCCTTGTCTGAGCTGGAGGACTTGCTGGAGGTGGCGAGCTGCCCGACGAGGAAGATGATGAGTCGAGATTCAGCGAGCCGCCTGAGTCTTCGGCAGGATCGATTGACCCGACGCCCTGCTCGGCGGGCCCGCTCGACTCGGCGCCTTGCTCGGTGGTCTCGTTTGTCTTGGCGAGTCGCCCGGCAAGCTTTCCCGCTTTGCGAAGCTCTTCCTCCTCGGCGAGGCTTGTCGCCTCCACCGCCTCCGCCTCCTCCACAGTATACCCGAACTCACCCCCGGCCCTGGCCGCCGCTGCCTCTTCCAGCCTGGTGGCAATATATGCCATCTCCTGGTCGGTGGTGTCGCAGGTGAGTCCCCTCTTCTCGTCGGCGTTGATTAGCGACTCCACCAGGTTGTCAAAGAACATCTACACGGCTTCTTCGGAAGGTTCCCTCCAAGTGGGGTTGATCCCGTGGGAATCGCACAATGGCATCGCCGCGCGAATAGCACTGAGCACAGAGCTATTGCACAATGGAACTACGCCCGGCGGCAACGCGAACCACTCAGGATGGGCGGAGTCGTACTTAAATAGCGCTTGGAGCATTGCGTTGAGCTCCAGGACAGTGAAGTTGTAATTAAGGCCCGGGCGCAATCTCATGTTGTCTGCCGCGTTCTTGAACTCCCAAGCAGCCCTCTTCCTCTCCTGCAAGGGAACGATGCGGCGCCGGAGAAAGTCTGCCCCGACGGCACCTACAGTGAGCCTGGCTTGCCGGAGGCGAAGGATCCGGGTGATGGCTATCTTCAGCTTGTCATCCTCGGGGGCCAGGTCACTCCAGTCGTTGCCGCGTACTACTGCGACTTGGCACCGGGAAGTGAATGACTGCGGGTCGTCCTCTATAATCCAACACCAGGTGGCCCTCCACTCATCCCACTTGCCACGGAGCTCCCCCGTCAAGTAAGCCTCTTTCTTATGGAGCCTAAAGATCCAAGAGATTCCGCCAGACAGAGGTGACCCTGACTCGACTCGAGGTATGAAGTAATTGCGGAAGAGAGCTACATTGGGGTAAACTCCGACGAAATTTTCGCACAGATGTGCGAAAATGGCCATGGTCAAGACGGCGTTTGGGGTGAAGTCAAGGAGATGAAACCCGTAGGTATTCATGATATCGCAGAAGAACTCCGAGAAGGGCGGGCAGAGCCCGCAGTAGAAGAACAGAGCAAAAAAGGCATAGCCACACGGAAACATCTCGCAGGCCACGGCGGGGAGTACCTTGGTGCGCGGATGCGCCTTTGTCTCCCTCGACCAGAAGAGTTAGAAGGCGTCTTTCAGCTCCTCCGCACTAAGCTTCGGCAGGAAGACCGCCATCTTCTTCCGCATTGCTACTAGCCGCAGCGCCTTGGCAGACTTCGCGGCCTTTGCCTTTTCGCCCTTCGGGGCCATGGCGGGGACGATGGGGGAAGTCGACGGCGCTGGTGATGCTGGCGGCGGCGGAGGGAGGGCGGAGTGCTGCTCTCTTTCGACCTTCGGGGAGGAGGGGAGCGGCGGGGGTTTCTGGAGGATGAAGAAGCAACGGGCGAATGGAAGGGACTGCCCCTGTTTCCCCTGCTTTTAAGAGGGAGGGGGGACGTTCCGCATTTCCCCATTAAAGAAACAGGCCACGATCTCTCCCACGGCGCCGCGATTGACACGTGCCGTTAGGGAGAGGCGCGGTGGATACGGAGTGGGATACGGCGTGTCGCGGGCCACGCATGCCCGTGCACTGTTTTGGGCCTGGCCCAACAGCGCTCGGCACCGTGTATGGCCCAGGCCTGGGGGCTCCTGTCGGTGTACTAAAGTAGGGGTACCTTAGTATCCCGAACTTGTGCACGGGCAGTCGCAGCGTCCCGTGGCAGGGCTTGCCGTGCGACCGCCAAGGTCCACTGTGGTTCCTCTGGAGCCATTCAAGAACAAAGTATTCAAGTTAAAGAGACAAGGCCCCGGCAAGAGGAGCTTGCCAGGAAGGCATCTCAAGGCTCAAGACCACTTCTTTGACACAAGACCCTGTTAAGAAGAACTTGCCGGGAAGGCCAAACATGGCATTTCAAGAGACTTGCCGCGACGCGCCACGCGTCCCGGCAAGGCCCGGAGAGCGACAAGCTTCCGGGCGCGACAAGGTAGCGGCCACGGCAAGGCGCTTGCCACGGCAAACTTCCACTAAGTGCCCGCGCTCCAGCTCATCCGCCCACGCGTCGCCCTGGGACCCTTCTAGGCACACGTGGCGGAAGGCTGTGCAGCCTAGGGTACACGGTGGCAAGCTGCGATGACAAGGCCACCGTCGTGGCGGACGGTGGCGCCCTGACGGACGCTTTTTTGCACTGTTTGGAGCGAGGGTGACAGGCATTTAATGCCCTTGTCCCCTGCCGTCAGAGTTAGGTATAGAGCACTATATGAACACTGTTCCAACTACCACCCATTTTACATTTTTACCCTCGACTGCGTTGCCACCTGTCGGTGACCCCTTTGACCTATAAAAGGAGGCCCATGCGCAACGTAGAAAAGGTTCCGATCATCGATCACTCTCACGCTCGGTCCTGTTAGCGATCAGCACTGTAGCTCTTCTCGCTCCCGAGTCAAGAACGCAATACAAACCAAGGCAGGAGTAGGGTTTTACGCATCCGTGCGGCCCGAACCTGGGTAAACTGCTCGCGTGTTTGCCTCGACCTGCTCTTTGTGCATCCTCCGCCCCCTTGCCGTACCGAAAAGGGACTCCGGTCCCATAGGTGTTCGTGGGCGATCAGTTTCCCCGACAGACCCCCATCCTAATTAAGCACAGGCTTAAGTAAAAGGGTATCTAAATTAATTGAATGTCCCACTATTATGTGGGCCCCTATGATAACTAAAGCAAATTAAACCAATAAATAACCCAGTTAAAAAGATGTGTGGCTGACAGGTGGTCCCCACCTGCCAGTTTGACTGGTCAAATGTTGATCCAGTCAATGCTGACTGGGTTGCTGGCTAGGCAGCCTTGGCCCACTGTCAGCCTCAATGGCTAGCCCCTATTATGTGACAAAAGTATTTACTGTGTATTTTTCATTTTAAATGTATTCCAGAATTTAAAATAACATTTAAAACTTTGAAAAATAATAATAAATAATCTGTAACTCGGATGAAAATACTTTGAATATGAAAGTTGCTCAGAACGATGAGAGGAATCCGAATACGCAGTCCTTTCATCCTCCACACATCCCTAGCATAGTGAATATGCAACGTTCCCCCTCTGTTTCATCTGCTCAAAAATGCCTAACACCGGGAATACTTTCACGGATGTTTTCCCCCTTCATCGGTATCACCTCCCACCGCGTTAGGGAACACCTGGCACCTTTACTTGTCATGTCATGCATCGATATGCATCTATTTGCATTGTATTCATTGTTTCTCCCCCCTCTTCTCTCCGGTAGACTACGAGACTGACGCCGTTGCGGCTGCCCCGATTGACTACGTTGTTGATGACCCCTCCTTACCAGAGCAACCAGGCAAGCCCCCCCCCCTTGATTAACCCGATATCTCCTATTCCTCTCTCTATTGCTTGCATTAGAGTAGTGTAGCATGTTACTGCTTTTGATTAATGCTATTCTGCTGCATAGCCTGTCATTGTTGCTACAACTGCTGATACCTTTACCTACAATCCTAAATGCTTAGTATGGGATGCTAGTATTCCATTAGTGGCCCCACACCCTTGTCCGTCTGCTATGCTATTCTATCGGGCCGTGATCACTTTGGGTGCGATCACGGGTATATACTACATAAATGTTATACCTGATACATGTTTTTACTAGAGTCGGGTCGGCTCGTTGAGTACCCGCGGTTGATTCGGATTGGGGGCTGAAAGGACATACTTTCCCAATGGCCGTCTATGTGGATATTTGTGGCGGAGCGACAGGGCAGGTCACGACCACCTAGGAGACAGGTGGGTTTGGCCCTGGTCGTTGTCCATAGTTTTTTCATGATAACACGCTTAATGAGTTTGGATATTTGATCTGAGTCTGGCCACTGGCCTATACACACTAACCAGCTATGTGGGAACAGTTATGGGCACTCGACGTCGTGGTATCAGCCGAAGCCTTCTTGACGTCAGCGACTAAGCGGCGTGCGGTGGATTGGACTGGAACGCTACTCTGGCATTAGGAGCGGCTAGGTCTGTTTCCAGCCGCCCACGTAACGTGCAGGTGTGCAATGGGCGATGGGCCCAGACCCCTACGCGCTTAGGGTTTAGGCTGGCGGGCTGACCTCTCTATTGTGCTTAAGTAGGGCTGCGACGTGTTGACCTTCCGAGGCCGGGCATGACCCAGGAAAGTGTGTCCGGCCAAATGGGATCGAGCATGTTGGGTTATGTGGTGCACCCCTGCAGGGAAGTTAATTTATTCAAATAGTTGTGTCCCTCGGAAAAAGGACGACCCGAAGTTGTACTCCGACCTCATGACAACTAGAACCGGATACTTAATAAAATACACCCAGATAAGTTCCAGAGACAACTAGGTGATTGCTTCCCACAGGGCGACGAGGGGAGGATCGTCGGGTAGGATTATGCTATATGATGCTACTTGGTGAAATTATCATCTACTCTCTTCTACTGCTGCAAGATGTAGGCTGCCAGAAGTGTAGTCTTCGTATAGGATTAGCTATCCCCCTCTTATTCTGGCATTCCACAGTTCAGCCCACAGATACTACCCATATCATTGTTACCATTGAATATGTAGTATAGAACCTTGCTTACAAGTACTTTGGATGAGTACTCACGGTTGCTTTGCTCCACTTTTCCCCCTTCTATTGCTTCTCCTCCTACTACACCGAAGGCGCCTATTACTACGTGCAGTCTACCGATGACGACCAGGAGTAGTTAGGAGGTCCCAGGTAGGAGGCCTTGCCTTTTCGATCGTTGCTACATTTGTGCTAGCCTTCTTAAGGCAAACTTGTTTAACTTATGTCTGTACTCAAATATTATTGCTTCCGCTGACTCTTGTGTATTCAAGATTATGTATTCGAGCCCTCGAGGCCCTGCTACTTCTCGAGCTTGCATTGTATCCCCTCGAAGAGGAAAGGGAGATGCAACACAGTAGCGTAAGTATTTCCCTCAGTTTTTGAGAACCAAGGTTTCAATCAAGTAGGAGACCGCGCGCGAGTCCTGATACGTCTCCAACGTATCTACTTTGCCAAACACTTTTGCCCTTGTTTTGGACTCTAACTTGCATGATTTGAATAGAACTAACCCGGACTGGCGCTGTTTTCAGCAAAATTGCCATGGTGTTGTTTTTGTGCAGAAATAAAAAGTTCTCGGAATCGCCTGAAAATCAACGGAGAATTATTTCATAAAATATAAAAAATACCTGCAAGAAGATCCACACCAGGGGGCCCACGGGTTGTCCTCGAGGGTGGGGGCGCGGCCCCTGCCTCGAGGGCCCCCCGATGCCCCACCTACGTATCCCCAGGTCCTATATATTCCATTTTGTGGAGAAAAAAATCAAGGAGAAATAATTATCATGTTTCACGAGACGGAGCCGCCGCCAAGCCCTAATCTCTCTCGGGATGGTTGATCTGGAGTCCGTTCGGGGCTCCGGAGAGTGGAGATCGTCGCCATCCACATCATCAACCTTCCTCCATCACCAATTCCATGATGCTCACCGCCGTGTGTGAGTAATTCCATCGTAGGCTTGCTGGACGGTGATGGGTTGGATGGGATCTATCATGTAATCGAGTTAGTTTTGTTAGGGTTTGATCCCTAGTATCCACTATGTTCTGAGATTGATGTTGCTATGACTTTGGTATGCTTAATGCTTGTCACTAGGGCCCGAGTGCCATGATTTCAGATCTGAACCTATTATGTTTTCATTAATATATGTGTGTTCTTGATCCTATCTTGCAAGTCTATAGTCACCTACTATGTGTTATGATCCGGCAACCCCGAAGTGACAATAATCGGGACCACTCCCGGTGATGACCATAGTTTGAGGAGTTCATGTATTCACTATGTGTTAATGCTTTGGTCCGTTACTCTATTAAAAGGAGGCCTTAATATCCCTTAGTTTCCAATAGGACCCCGCTGCCACTGGAGGGTAGGACAAAAGATGTCATGCAAGTTCTTTTCCATAAGCACATATGACTATATTCGGAATACATGCCTACATTGCATTGATGAACTGGAGCTAGTTTTGTGTCACCCTAGGTTATAACTTCTACATGATGAATTGCATCCGATGTAATTTCCCATCACCGATCCAATACCTATGAGCTTTTCCTATATTGCTTGCCGATTATTTACTTTTACGTTGCTACTATCACCAAAACTACAAAAACAATATCTTTACTTTTATTGCTGATACTGCCACTATCATATTACTTTGCTACTAAACTACCTTGCTGCAGATACTAAGTTTCCAGGTGTGGTTGAATTGACAACTCAGCTACTAATACTTAAGAGTATTCTTTGGCTCCCCTTATGTCGAATCAACAAATTTGGTTTAATACTTTACCCTCGAAAACTGTTGCGATCCCCTAGAATTGTGGGTTATCAAGACTATTTTCTGGCGCCGTTGCCGGGGAGCATAGCTCTATTCTTTAAGTCACTTGGGATTTATACCTATTTATCACTATGAAGAATTGAAAAGACTCAAAAACCAAGATCTTACCCTCAACTACGAGGGGAGGTAAGGAACTGCCATCTAGCTCTGCACTTGATTCTCCTTCTGTTATGAGTAAACTTGCGACACCTACTCCTGCTATTGAATCTGATATGTCGTATGTTCTTGATGATGCTACTTCTGCTATGTATGATGAAACTACCTCTATGCCTGATACTGTGCCACTAGGTGAATTTCTAGATGAACAAATTGCTAAGGTTAGGGAGAGTGCAAATGTTGATGATATTTATGAAAGTGATGATGAAACTACTCCCAATAGATTTGAATTGCCTGTTGTGCCTGAGGGTTATGCTATGGATGAAGAAACTGCTATAGACTTTCTTGCTTGCAATGATAGATATGATCTTAAGAAGTTATTAGCTAAGCTGAAAGAAAAGTCCTTGAATGCTAGAATGAAACATGACCCTGCTTTTTTCGTTGATCCTGAGTTAATTACTTTGGTTGAATATGATCCTTTCCATGTCTATGAGTCTGAAACTATTGTGGCACATCTTACTAAGTTGAATGATATAGCCACCCTGTTTACCAACGATGAAAAGATTCGTTACTATTATATCCTTAAGCTATTTCCGTTCTCGTTAAAGGGTGATGCTAAGACTTGGTTTAATTCTCTTGATCCTGGTTGTGTGCGTAGTCCCCAGGATATGATGTATTACTTTTCTGCTAAATATTTTCCCGCTCATAAGAAACAAGCTGCCTTACGGGAAATATATAACTTTGCTCAAACTAAAGAAGAAAGTCTCCCACAAGCTTGGGGGAGGCTTCTCCAGTTACTTAATGCTTTTCCTGATCATCCTCGTGAGATGCATGATATACTTGATGTCTTTTATAATTGACTAACCGATGCTTCCAGAGACCACCTGGATAGTTGTGTTGGTTGTGTTTTCAGGGAAAGAATAGTGGAACAAGCTGAATTACTATTGAATAATATGCTGGCCAATGAAAATAATTGGACACTTCCTGAACCAGCCCCTAAGCCAACTCCGAAGAAAAGAGGTGTTCTATTTCTCAGTCCTGAAGACATGCAAGAGGCAAAGAAATCTATGAAAGAAAAAGGTATTAAAGTTGAAGATGTTAAGAATTTACCGCCTATTGAAGAAATACATGGTCTTGATAACCCAACACAGGTAGTAAAGGTAAATTCTCTTTATAGATTTGATGAAGGTGATATTCCTCGTTATAAGTCTGCTAGCCAATGTCTAGATGAGTTTGACAATTTTATTGTGAAACAAGAAAACTTCAGTGCTTATGTTGGTAGACAATTACAACACAATGCTCATATGATTGAATGCTTGAGTGATTATCTGTCCAGTGCTAAAGATGAACTGAAACTTATTAGTATACATGCTTCCATGGTCACCACTCAAGTAGTACAAGTACTTAAAGCTTAGAATGATTTGCTCAATGAGTTAAATAGTAAGAATAATGACTATGTTGTTAGAGTTGCGATTAGAGGTGGTAAAGTGACTCGGGAACCTCTGTATCCTGAAGGCCACCCTAAGAGAATTGAGCAAGATTCTCAGAGAGCTAATATAGATGCACCTAGTTCTTCTAAGAAGAAGAAAAAGAAAACTGATAGAACCTTACATGCTTTTAGTGAACCTATAGCTCACCCACCTGAGAATCCCAATGATATATGTGTTTCTGATGCTGAGACACAATCTGGTAATGAACATGAACCTAGTGATAATATTAATGATGATATTTACGCTGATGCTCAACCTAGCAATGATAATGATGTAGAGATTGAACCTGCTGTTGATATTGATAACCCACAACCAAAGAATCAATGTATGATAAGAGAGACTTTGTTGCTAGGAAGCACGGTAGGGAAAGAGAACCATGGGTTCAGAAACCCATGCCTTTTCCTCCGAAACCATCCAAGAAAAAGGATGATGAGGACTTTGAGCGCTTTGCCGAAATGATTAGACCTATCTTTTTGCATATGCGTTTGACTGATGTGCTTAAAACAAATCCTTATGCCAAGTATATGAAAGATAATATTACTAACAAAAGAAAGATACCTAATGTAGAAATTTCCACCATGCTTGCCAATTACACTTTTGAGGGTGGAATGCCTAAGAAATTAGGAGATCCGAGAGTACCTACTATACCTTGCTCCATTATGAGAAATTATGTTAAAACTGCTTTGTGTGATCTTGGAGCAGGTGTTAGTGTTATGCCTCTCTCTTTATATCGTAGACTTGACTTGAGTAAGTTGACACCTACTGAAATATCCTTGCAAATGGCTGATAAATCAACTGCTATACTGTTGGTATTTGTGAGGATGTGCCTGTTGTTGTTGCAAATGTTACTATTCTAACGGACTTTGTTATACTTGATATCCCCGAGGATGATAGTATGTCTATTATTCTTGGAAGACCTTTTTTGAATACTGCAGGGGTTGTTATTGATTGCAACAAAGGCAATGTCACTTTTCATGTCAATGGTAATAAGCATACGGTACACTTTTTGAGGAAATAACCTCAGGTTCACAGTACCAATTATATTGGAAAAACTTCGACTATTACTATTGGAGGTTTTGAGTTTCCTATTCCTACTATCAAGAAGGCATATGACATACTTATTGTTGGGGACATACATATCCCCATTGAGGTAACATAGTCTTATTCGAAAATTCTCCGGTTTCATGTTACTCGGAAAGAATTTATTAACAAGACTTGATCAACCTTGTTAACGGATTCCTTTGATGAACATGGGATATGTTAATCTAGATGGCACAAATCTTCTGTACCCTCCTTTTATTTTTTATTAATTAGGTTAAATAAAAGAAAAATAGCATTATCAGTCTGCTTCCAGACTTACCCGTGCAATGAAAAATATCCCGAAAATAAAAGTTCTCCAAATACCATGAAAATTAAATAGGATTTTTTTTCTAGATTATTTAAGAAAATATGGCACTGAACACACAGCGAGGGGAGACAGCACGTGGCCTCGAGGGCACAGGGCGCGCCCCCCTTCACAGGGCGCACCCCCTGCCCCGAGGGCCCCACGTGACCCCCCTCCACTTATCCTTTCACCCATACTCTTCTTCTTCCTCCCCAAAAAAATCCCCAACCAGCTCAAACCCGAGTTCTAGCTCATTTTGCTGCCATTTTCGATTTCCTTGCTCAAAGCACCATTCACCAAACTGTTTGGGGAGATTGTTCCTTGGTATGTGACTCCTCCATTGGTCCAATTAGTTTTTGTTCTAGTGCTTTATTTGTTGCAAATTTATGCTGCTGTGGTGACCTTGTTCTTGAGATTGCATGTCAAATTTTCTTGGTCCCAAGTACTTCTAATGCATGATATAGCTTCTAGGCACTTATAGGAGTTGTTGATATCAATCTTGTTGAGTTTGGTTAACTTTTATTGTGAGTTACTAAAAATTTAATAAAATTCAGAAAAGTGTCTAGGAAGAACCTCCAAGGTGGTCCTTCAAGGAAGCAAGAACCGAGGCTCGCGTTCTGTGAGCCGGACGATGAACCACCGAGGGATGCTTATGTACGGCCTTGTGAATGGCCGTCAGATGAATTTATGAGTCAAGCGGGCATCAAAGATGAATTTTATGCATATGTGCGTAACTTTGACCTCGAGGACTTCATGCAAGATAAGTGCCTGCAATACCGTGGCTTAACTGATAGCTTTGTGAGAAGGTTTAAATTTTCATCTTCACGTAATTCTCACACTATCCTATTTGATGTTTAAGATAAATCTTATACCATGGACTTAGAGGATTTTAATGAAGCCTGCAAGCTCCCACAGTGGGGCAGTATGAGTGATCCTCGTAAATCTGAATTTAGAGAATTCCTTGCTAGTAATATAGTGGGAGAATCCAGGGACATCACACAAGCCACCACAGGGAGCATACATTTTCCTGTAATTCATTACTTTGCTCTCTTTATTGGTAGATGCATAAATGGTAAAGATGAAGCCTGTCACATGTGTGTCCCTGATCTCAGCATTCTCACGAGTGTTGTACTAGGTGATAGGAAATATAATTTAGGAGCAATTATTGCACGTAGAGTACACCATAATGGTTTGTATGGAGATTTATATGGTGGGATCTATGCTACTCGCATAGCCCGCTACCTTGGTGTATCTGTGCACCCGTATGATGACCCTTTACCTCCTGCTTATTTAGACTGTAATGCTATGGCTAGTCACCAGTTTATAGAGTGGGATAATCAAACTCTCAAATATCGACTAATCTTTAACCGGCAACATGCCATCCCTATTGTTCTTCCTGCCCCTACTTTGTTTAACTTTCAGGAAAAGGGGAGATACACTATAACTATGGAGGAGGCGAATGCCCATTACAACGTGACGGAGGCAGCCCGCCTTCGAGCTGTAGCTCAGCGGGCAACATCTGATGCATCTCAGTACGACCCCAACTACAACTTTGGATATCCGTTAGGCCAGTACTGGCCATAGACCAACTTAGGCCTAAAGCCTAAGCTTGGGGGAGTACGTGTTTCTCACCGACTTACATTCATGTTCACACTTATTCTAGCTGTGGGTGCTCACACTCTTTCACTGTACCATCCATGCTTAGTTTAAATATCTTATTCATAGTCTTTTTCTTGTGTGTTAGAAAAAACCCGGAAAAAAACACATTAGTTGTAGCTTCCAGCTAGTTTACTTTCTTTGCTTGTAGTAGTAACTAAAAATGAAAACCCAGTAAGATTTCCCGTTCTTCTTTTGCTTGTTGGGAGCTTTCCGGTGTAAATAGTTTCTTTTTCTTTAGGGGTTAAGAGTAGAAGACCATGATTGAAAATGCTTAGTGGCTCTCATATGCTTTGTTGATTGATTGAACCTTGAGCCATATTACATTGTCTTCTCTCTTGTATCGAATGTCTGCAGATTCTAGCTTAGTCTAATGCACGTGCACTATTATTGTTATCCACACCGTTCGGTCGTGCGAGTGAAAGGCAATAAGGATGATATATGATGAACTAATTGAGATGAGAAAAGCTGGTATGAACTCGACCTCTCTTGTTTTCGTAAATATGATTGCTCGTCGTTCTTGATTCAGCTTGTTTTGAATGAAACATGTTTGCAATGACGATTAGAGATCATAGCTGCTTATGCCATGCTTAATTAGCTGAGAGTTTATAATGGTCTATCTTGCGTGCCAACATGATATTAAAATGGTTGTGATGTGTTATGATGGGGTGGTATCCTCCTTTGAACGATTTAAGTGACTTGACTTGGCACATGTTCATGCATGTAGTTGAAACAAATCAACATAGCCTTCACGATATTTATTTTCATGGTGATTTGTATCCTACTCATGCTTGCATTCATTGTTGATTAATTTTAATCCATGTTCATGACCGTTGTTGCTCTCTAGCTGGTCGCTTCCGAGTCTCTTTCTAGCCTTCACCTGTACTGAGCGGGAATACTGTTTGTGCATCCACTTCCATAAACCCCAAAGTTATTCCATATGAGTCCACCATATCTTCCTATATGCGGTATTTACCTGCCGTTCCATGTAAATTTGTATGTGCCAAACTCTAAATCTTCAAATGAAATTCTGTTTTGTATGCTTGAACAGCTCATGTGTCAACTAGGGCTGTCTATATCTTCCATGCTAGGTGGGTTATTCTCATGATGAGTGGACTCCGCTCATCATTCACGAGAAAATGGCTGGTAACCGGGATGCCCAGTCCCATGCTCAAAATCATAATAATTAAACAAAACTCCCCCAGGGCTGTTGGTTGTTTGGATGGTAACCCGTGGATTCGGCTGGCCGTGGAGTGTGCTTGTTGGTGGTTGAGGGAGTATAAATTTTACCATTCTGTTTGGGAACTGCCTCTAATGTGCGTAGCATGGGAGATATCGAGATTCTTGGTTGTTATGTTGACAATGAAAGTATACCGCTCAAAATGTTATTCAGTCTCTATTTAAAAATCGAGCTCTGGCACCTCTACAAATCCCTGCTTCCCTCTGCGAAGGGCCTATCTATTTACTTTTATGCAGAGTCATCATTCTTTTATCAAAAAGCACCAGTAGGAGAGCACCTCCGTCGTTGCATGTATTATTATTAATTTGCATTCAGTATGGTCATGACTGGATCTCTTTTACCATGAATTACAATGTCTAGTCAGTCCTTCATCTTTAAAGGTGCTCTGCATTTATGTTTTGCGGTCTCAGAAAGGGCAAGCTAGATACCATCCTGTTATATCATATCATGATTGTTTTGAGAAGTGTTGTCATCCGAGGTTTATTATTATTGCTCGCTAGTTGATTATGCCATTGATGTGAGTAGTCTTGAGACCTGAAAGTTATTGTGAATGTGGTTAGTTCATGATCTTGTTGAAAACTTGAATGCTAGCTTACATATTTACAAAAACAAGAGCAAACAGAGTTTGCCAAAGTTTTTCTTTATCATTTTCAGTTTGTCAACTGAATTGCTTGAGGACAAGCAAAGGTTTAAGCATGGGGGAGTTGATACGTCTCCAACGTATCTACTTTGCCAAACACTTTTGCCCTTGTTTTGGACTCTAACTTGCATGATTTGAATAGAACTAACCCGGACTGACCCTGTTTTCAGCAAAATTGCCATGGTGCTGTTTTTGTGCAGAAAGAAAAAGTTCTCGGAATCACCTGAAAATCAACGGAGAATTATTTCAGAAAATATAAAAAATACATGCAAGAAGATCCACACCGGGGGGCCCACGGGCTGTCCTCGAGGGTGGGGGTGCGCCCCCTTTCCCAGGGCACGCCCCCTTCCTCGAGGGCCCCCCGATGCCCCACCTACGTATCCCCAGGTCCTATATATTCCGTTTTGTGGATAAAAAAATCAAGGAGAAAGAATTATCGCGTTTCACGAGACGGAGCCGCCGCCAAGCCCTAATCTCTCTCGGGAGGGCTGATCTGGAGTCCGTTCGGGGCTCCGGAGAGTGGAGATCATCGCCATCGTCATCATCAACCTTCCTCCATCACCAATTCCTTGATGCTCACCGCTGTGTGTGAGTAATTCCATTGTAGGCTTGCTGGACGGTGATGGGTTGGATGGGATCTATCATGTAATCGAGTTAGTTTTGTTATGGTTTGATCCCTAGTATCCACTATGTTCTGAAATTGATGTTGCTATGACTTTGCTATGCTTAATGCTTGTCACTAGGGCCCGAGTGCCATGATTTCAGATCTGAAACTATTATGTTTTCATGAATATATGTCTGTTCTTGATCCTATCTTGCATGTCTATAGTCACCTACTATGTGTTACGATCCGGCAACCCCGAAGTGACAATAATCGGGACCACTCCCGGTGATGACCATAGTTTGAGGAGTTCATGTAGTCACTATGTGTTAATGCTTTGGTCCGGTACTCTATTAAAAGGAGGTGTTAATATCCCTTAGTTTCCTATAGGACCCCGCTACCACGGGAGGGTAGGACAAAAGATGTCATGCAAGTTCTTTTCCATAAGCACGTATGACTATATTAGGAACACATGCCTACATTGCATTGATGAACTGGAGCTAGTTCTGTGTCACCCTAGGTTATAACTTCTACATGATGAATTGCATCCGTCGTAATTTCCCATCACCGATCCAATGCCTACGAGCTTTTCCTATATTGCTTGCCGATTATTTACATTTCCGTTGCTACTATCACCAAAACTACAAAAACATTATCTTTACTTTTATTGCTGCTACCGCCACTATCATATTACTTTTGTACTAAACTACCTTGCTGCAGATACTAATTTTCCAGGTGTGGTTGAATTGACAACTCAGCTGCTAATACTTAAGAGTATTCTTTGGCTCCCCTTGGGTCGAATCAACAAATTTGGGTTTAATACTTTACACTCGAAAACTGTTGCGATCCCCTACACTTGTGGGATAAACTCAAGCAATATGATATAAACCCCATCTTTTTATCCTCGATGGCAACAATACAGTACGTGCCTTGCTGCCCCTACTGTCATTGGGAAAGGACATCGCAAGATTGAACCCGAAGCCAAGCACTTCTCCCATTGCAAGAACTATAGATCTAGTAGGCCAAACCAAACCAATAATTCGAAGAGACTTGCAAGGATATTATAATCATACATAAAGAGTTCAGTGAATGACCAAATATTTCTCATAGATAATCTTGATCATAAACCCACAATTCATTGGATCTCGACAAACACACCGCAAAAAGAGATTACATCGAATAGAACTCCTCAAAGATCGAGGAGAACCTTGTATTGAGATCCAAAGAGAGAGAAGAAGCCATCTAGATACTAGCTATGGACCCGAAGGTCTGTGGTAAACTACTCACAACTCATGGTGAGGCGATGATGATGATGTAGAAGCACTCCGTGGTAGATCCCCCCTTCGACGGAGCTCCACAACAGGCCCAAGATGGGATCTCACGGGAACAGAAGGTTACGGCGGTGGAACTAGGGTTTTCTCTGTTGTTCTGATGGTTTCGGGGTACGTAGGCATATATAGGAGGAAGGAGGGCAGCGGGGGCCTTACGTGGGACCCACGAGGCAGGGGCGCACCCTAGGGGGGGCTCCCCCACCCTCGTGGGCACCACGTAAGCCCTACTCCGTGGTTCTCAAGTCTCTCGTGCGTGATTTTCTCCAAAAATATATCTCCCGAAGGTTTCATTCCGTTTGGACTCCGTTTGATATCCCTTTTCTGTAAAACCCAGAAACAGGCAAAAACAGCAATCTGGACTGGGCCTTTGGGTTAGTAGGTTAGTCCCAAAAATAATATAAAAGTGTATGACAAAGCCCATTAAACATCCAAAACATCATAAATAATAGCATGGAACAATAAAAAATTATAGATACGTTGGAGACGTATGAGGCCTTGGCTTGTAATATAAAGCTTGTATTATTTTAACTTTTGTCTAGAGTTGTGTTGTGATATCTTCCAGTCAGTCCATGATCTTGGTCGGACACATTTGCGTGCATGATTAGTGTACGCTCGAACCGGGGGCGCCAAAGATAGTTCGAAGAGAATTACTAAGATATCAAATCATGCTTATAAGAATTCAGAGAAGACTCAAATATTATTTATAGATAATATGATCATAAACCCACAATTCATCGGATTTGACATACACACCACAAAAGAAGATTACATCGGATAGATCTCCAAGAACAACAAGGAGACCATAAAGAATAACGAGAGATAAGAAGCCATCTAGCTACTAGCTATGGACATGTAGGTCTGTGGTAAACTACTCTTACTTCATCGGAAGGGCAATGGTGTTGATATAGATGCCCTTCATGGTTGATTCCCCCTCCGGCAGAGTACCGGAAAAGGCATCCAGATGGGATCTTGTGGGAACAGAAGGTTTCGGTGCCAAAAAAGTGGTTTTGATGGATATTTTGATGTTTATGGATATATGGGTATATATAGGCTGAAGAATTAGGTCAGGGGACGCTCGAGGGGCCCACAAGGGTGGGGGGCGCCCTACCCCCCCCCCC
>LR738711.1:128672461-128695977 GCA_902687465.1 Secale cereale
ACGGCCTCCGTCCTTGTGACCACCTCGCAGCTCCCCTGACCTGCACTCCAAGTCCATCTGATGTCTTCTGGTCCAAGAAAAATCCTCGTGAAGTTTCGTTCCATTTGGACTCCGTTTGATATTCCTTTTTTGCGAAACTCGAAAACAAGGAAAAAACAGAAACTGGCACTGGGATCTAGGTTAACAAGATAGATAATATAATAGCATGGAACAATCAAAAATTATAGATACGTTGGAGATGTATCAAGCATCCCCAAGGTTAATTCCTTCTCGTCCTCAAGTAGGTAAATGATAAAAACAGAATTTTTGATATGGAATGCTACCCAACATAATTATTAATGCAATATTCTTTACTGTGGCATGAATATTCAGATCCATAAGACTCAAAACAAAAGTTTATCAATATCAAAACAATAATACTTCTAGCATACTTGAAAGTAATCTATGAAGCTTCAAAAATAACAAGGCTAAATAAAGTTCTCCCTACAGAATCATATAGTCATTTATGCTCCCTCTTCTCAACACAAAGTAAAAAATCATGCCTATCGCGGTGTCAATCAAGCAATTGTTTTCATACTTTAACATTCTTAAACCATTTCAACTCTTCACGCAATACATGAGCATGAGCCATGGATATAGCACTATAGGTGGCATAGAAGGTGGTAATAGACAAAAGTAGGGAGAAAGTCTCACATCGACTAGGAAAATCATTGGATTATAGAGATGTCCATTAATCGATATCAATGTGAGTGAGTAGGGATTGCCATGTAACAGATGCACTAGCGCTATAAGCGTATGAAAGCTCCAAAAAGACAACTGGTGGGTGTGCATCAACTTGCTTGCTCATGAAGACCTAGTGCATTTGAGGAAGCCCATCGTTGGAATATATAAGCCAAGTTCTATAATGAAAAGTTCCCACTAGTGATATATTAAAGTGACAAGATAGGAGACTCTCTATCATGAAAAACATGGTGCTACTTTGAAGCACAAGTGTGGAAAAGGATAGTAACATTGTCCCTTCTCTCTTTTTCTCTTTTTTATTTTTGTAGTCTCCTCTCTTTTTTTTGGCGACCCTTTTCGCTTTTTTTTAAGACTCAACTGGCCTTATTATTGATAACCTCACATGGGACAATGTTCTAATAATGATGAACATCACACTTTTATTTACTTACAACTCGATGCTAGAACAAAAATATGACTCTATATGAATGCCTCCGGCTGTGTACCGAGATGTGCAATGACCAAGAGTGACATGTATGAAAAATATGAACGGTGGCCTTGGCACAAATACTATGCCAACTACATGATCATGCAAAGCAATATGACAATGATGAAGCGTGTCATAATAAACAGAACGATGGAGTTACATGGCAATATATCTTGAAATGGCTATGGAAATGCCATAATAGGTAGGTATGGTGGCTGTTTTGAGGAAGGTATAATGAGGGTTTATGCACCGGCGAAAGTTGCGCGGCACTAGAGTGGCTAGCAAGGTGGAAGGGTGAGAGTGCGTATAATCCATGGAGTCAACATTAGTCACAAAGAACTCACATACTTATTGCGAAAAAATTATTAGCCCTTGAAGCAAAGTACTATGACGCATGCTCCTAGGGGGGAGGTCGGTAGGAGCTAACCATCACGCGCCCCCGACCTTCACGCAAAGACAAACACTCAAAATACAATGTGCTCCAATTTGGTTACATAGTTAGGAGACCATACATGCATGCTATGGGAATCACAAACTTTAACACAATTATTTCTTTAACCTCACAAACTACCACTAGCATGACTCCAATATTACCATCTTAACATCTCAAAACAATTACAAGGAGTCAAACTTCACATCGTCTTCAATGCTCTTTATACAAAGGTTTTTATTATATCTCCTAGGATACCTATCATATTAGGACTAAATTCATAACCCAAGCAAATTACCATGCTCTTCTAAAGGACTCTCAAAATCATATAAGTGAAGCAAGAGAGTTCAACAATTTCTATAAAATAAAACCACCGCCGTGCTCTAAAAAGATATAAGTGAAGCACTAGAGAAAACTTGCCTATCTCAAAAGATATAAGTGAAGCACATGGAGTATTCTAATAAATCACAATTGAAGTGTGTCCCTCTCAAAAGGTGTGTACAGCAAGGATGATTGTGATAAACTAAAAACCAAAGACTCTTATCATACAAGACGCTCCAAGAAAAACACATATGATGTAGTGAATAAAAAGATAGCCTCAAGTAAAGTTACTGATGGATGAATACGAAAGAGGGGATGCCTTCCCAGGGCATCCCCAAGCTTAGGCTCTTGGCCGTCCTTGAATTCTACATTGGGGTGCCTTGGGCATCCCCAAGCTTAGGATTTTTCCACTCTTTATTCCATAGTCCATCAAATCCTTACCAAAAACTTGAAAACTTCACAACACAAAACTAAAAAGAAAATCTCGTGAGCTCCGTTAGTAAAACAAATCAAATAACCACTCAAGGTACTATTGTGATCTTATGCTAATTTTATATTGGTGTAATATCTACTACATTCCAACTTTTCCATGGTTCATACCCCCCCTATACTAGACATAGATGCATCAAAATAAGCAAACAACACATAAAAAACAGAATCTGTCAAAAACATAACAGTCTATAGTAATCTGAAAACTTCGCATACTTCTGTAACACTAAAAATTCTGAAAAACTTGAACGGCGTGGGGAATTTGTATATTGATTTGTGTAAAAATGTCAGAAGGTTTCGACGTTCCAGTGAATTATTGAATTTTCTGCACTGGACATAAAAGTTTCTATTTGTCAGGGGAAACTATCCTCCCACGAGCACCTATGGGACCGGAGCCCCTTCTACGTTGCGGTAAGGGAGCGGAGGGAGCACGGAGAGCAGATCGAGGAGCGCACGCGGGTAGTTTACCCAGGTTTGGGCCGCGCGGACGCGTAAAACCCTACTCCTGCCTTAGGTTGTATTGAGTTCTTGAGCTCGAGAGCTTGAAGAGCTACAGTACTAGCTACACCGAGCGAGAGAGTTGTCTAGGTTTCGAACCCTTTCAACGTTGTGCATGGGCCTCCTTTTATAGCTCAAGGGGTCACCGACAGGTGTCAACGTAGAGGAGGGTAAAAGTGTAAATTTAGTGGTAGTTGTAACAGTGTGTGAATAGTGCATGAACAGTGGTCTTCACCTAACCTTGACAGTGGGGGACAAGGGCATTAAATGCCCATCGCCGTCGACCCCAAAAGTGCCCGTCCATGCTTCTCCGTTCGCCACGGCGGTAGCCTCGTCACCGTGGCTTGCCACCGTGTGCCCCAGGCTGCACAGCCGTCCGCCACGCGTCCCTGGAAGGGCCCCAGGGCGACGCGTGGGCAGACGAGCTGGAGCGTGGGCACACAACGTAAGTTTCCCCGGCAAGCACCTTGTCGGGGTAGTGATCTTGCCGGGCCCGGAAGCTTGTCGCTCTCCGGGTCCTGCCGGGGCGCATGATGCGCCGAGGCATCTCTTGAGGCATGTGTTCCTTGGTTTTCCTGGCAAGCTCCACTTGCCAGGGTCTTGTGTTAAAGTGATAACCTTGAGCCTTGTGCGGCCTTCCCGGCAAGCTCCTCTTGCCGGGGCCTCGATCTTCTGACTTGTATACTTTGATCTTGAATGGCTTCATAGGGACCAGAAAGGTTTCCGGCGAGCACGTGGTAAGCCCTGCCATGGGAAGCTGCTACTGCCCGTGCACAAGTTGGGGTACTAAGGTACCCCTATCTTAGTACACCGACAGGAGCCCCCGGGCCTGGGCCACACACGGTGCCGAGCGCTGTTGGGCCAGGCCCAAAAAAGTGCACGGGCACACGCGGCCCACGGCAAGCCGTATCCGCCGCATCCCTCCCTAAGGGCACGCGTCGATTGCGGCGTCGTGGGAGAGATCGTGGCCTGTTTCTTTAATGGGAAATGCGGAACGTCCCCCACTCCCCCCTTAAAAGCAGAGGAAGCAGGGGCAGCTCCCCTCTATCGTCTTCATTGCGCTTTGATTCTCCAGAAACCTCCGCTGCTTCTTGCCTCCGCCCCTCCTCCGCCGTCTTCCGCATCCGCGGCGCCGTCGAGCTCCTCGCCTCTTCCCTCGCCGCCTCCGCCATGGCTCCGAAGAGCGACAAGGCGAAAAGCGACAATGCTAAGAACGACAAGGCCAAGAAGGAGAAGTCCGAGCAGGCGGCGAAGCTGGCCGCCCTGCGGAAGAGGTGCGTGGTCTTCGCGCCAAGGCTTGGTCCGAGGGAGCTGCGGGACAAATATTATTTGTTCTGGGCGAGGGAGACCAAAGCTCATCCCCGCACTCACGTCTTCCCCGCCATGGCCAAAGATATGTTCCCCGGCGGGTACTTCTTCTTCGCTGCATTTTTCCACTGTGGTCTGTGCCCTCCGTTCTCGGAGTTCTTTTGTGATATCATGAACACATATGGCCTCCACCTCCTAGATTTCACCCCCAACGCCATCCTTACGATGGCCGTTTTCGCACATCTGTGCGAAAACTATGTTGGGGTTCATCCCAATGTAGCTCTTTTCCGGCACTTCTTTATGCCTAGAGTAGAGGCTGGCGCTCCCCTCTCCGGTGGCATCTCCTGGATCTTCAGGCTGAACAAGAAGGACTCGTACCTGAAGGGAGAGCTCCGCGGCAAGTAGGAGGAATGGAGAGCCGATTGGTGTTGGGTGGTGGAGGATAAGCCGGAGCCCTTCACCGCGCCGCGCACAACTGCCATAGTGTGCGGCAGGGATTGGAGCGAATTGGCCCCGGAGGACAACAAGCTAAGCATCGCCCTCATTAGGATCATTCGTCTCCGGGTCGCCAATCTGACTATCGGAGAGGTTGGAGCAGATTTCCTCCGCCGCCGCATCGCCCCTTTACAGGAGAGGAAGAGGCGCGCCTGGGAATACGGCAACGCGGCGGACATCATGAGGTTGCGCCCTGGATTGAACTACAACTTCACCGTCCTGGAGTTGAAGGGGATGGTCAAGGAGCTCTTCAAGCACGACCCTGCCCATCCAGAGTGGTTCAGACCTTCCCGGGGAGTGGTACCGCTGTGCAATAGCACTGCTCGCGATTCTCTACGAGCGATGATGCCCGCGTGCGACTCCCATGGCGTCGTCCCCACTTGGATAGAGCCTCCGCCAGACACCGTGCTGAACTTCTTCGACAACTTGGTCGAGAAGCCCTGCAAGGCCGACGAGCAGAAGGGTCTTACCCGGGACACTACTGGCCGGGATATTGCTTACATAGCCTCCAGGATGGAGGAGGCCGCCGCAGCTGCAGCTGCGAGCGAATTCGGGTACACTGTGGACGAGGCACAGGCCGCGGACGCGGTGAGCCAAGCAGAGGAGGAGGAAATCCTCAAGCTGCTCAAGCTTCCGCCCGAGGAGTTTGCCGGGGTGCCTTCCCTGAGGTTTGCCGGGACGAGCGAGGTTGCCGGAGGGAGCGAGGTCGCCGGAGGGAGCGAGGTCGCCGGACATGGTGCTGAGTCCAGCGGGCCTGCCGAGGAGGAGGAGGACGTCGAGGCTGATGAAGACTCTGGTGGATCCCTGAATCTCGATGACGACGCCTCCTCGTCCTCAGAGAACTCCCCGCCTCCGGCAAGTCCCACGCAGCAACCGAAGAAGCGCCTCCGCAAGGCAGCTGAGACGGTGAGGCCGCAGGCGCCTCGACAGCAGCCAGCGCGCCGTGCGATGCGCGCCACCAGGACGAGCGAAGTCGTCAAGGAAGCGCCCCGTGCTCGAGCGCCAAGCGGAGCGGGATCCTCCCGGAGCGGAACGGGTGCTCCTTCTGCCCCTCGGTCCTCGGCGACGACGGGGGCTGGGTCTTCGCAGCCCACAGCCCCGGAGACCGCCAAGCGCCCGAGGGAGCCTTCTCCTCCAGCTCCTCATGCGGGAGCACCTCAGGCGGATTTTGACTTCTCTGCCCTCAGCTCCGAGGACGAGGAAGAGGAGTAAGTACTTGCAACTTGTGGTTTCTTTGATTTTGTCTTAATTTTCCTTGTTGATTCTAATCTTGTTTTTGCCTTGCTTTCAGGACCCTGGCCCAGCGGATGGCGAAGAGGGCCAAGATCCATGTGGTCGAGATTGAAGACAACTCGCCCGCCGCGGCGACGGGAGACGTGCCGGCGGCAAACTTGCCGGATCAATCTGCTGCTCCGAAGAGCAGCCCCCAGCGCAGCCCCCAGCGTATGTCTGGTTTTTATGTTTCTGTTGACGGGCGCGCTCGAGGTGATCATCTTCATCTGATATCTTGTTTGTCTTGTGCAGAAGTGGAGCCGCAGCCGCAGGAGCGCCAGGAGGTCGCCCCCGACGAGCTACTTGCTCCACCCTCCCCGCCAAGGGAGAACTCCCCAGCGAGGGAGAACACTCCGCCAAGGACGGGTACTCCGCCAAGGGCGAGTACCCCGCCAAGGGTGAGCAGCCCGACAAGGGTGAGCACCCCGCCAAGGGAGGGCGCGGGCGGCCCTCCGCCAGCAGGGGCCACTGCTCCGCCGCCAAGGGAGAACTCCCCGGCGAGGGACCCTGTCATTGAAGAGGTCCGCGAAGGTAAGCCTTGCAACTTCTTCTTCTTGGATTCTTCTTTTTGGATATTTGCTTGATTCTTTCTTTTCTTTTTCTTCTACTAGATCCTCCCGCCCCGGAGCCGATGGAGACGAAGGCCACCGCCGAGGAGGAGGTGCACGGCGACGGCAGCAACGCCACTGCCGCTGAGGGAACGGCGGGAACTGGCGAGCCGGTCGTCGAGGAGACCGCCCCTACCGCCGACGCCGCGGCTGAGGAAGGGACCGGCGACCAAACTGCTGGCCCGAAGGCCGCAGAAGCGCCGGCCGCTGCACCGGCCGCCGACCCTTCCGCCTCCGCGGAGCGGTCGGGTGTCTACTTGAAGGCCGCCAACGGGGTCTTCATACAAGTCCCGTGGGCGTCCTCGTCTCGAGCACCCGCGGAGGGAGAGACCTTTGACGGAGAGGTCCTCGCCTCCGCCGGCTTGAAAATCGTCGAAGCGCCCGGCGACAGCGACGAGCCTAAAGAGGAGGGACTCCTTCGCCGGCTCCTGGCTTTGTATCGGGCCAGGCAGGCGAAGCTGGAGTCCCGGGAGGCTCTTGCCGCCAAGGCTGGAGCAGACTTGGAGAAGCGCGCCGCGGAGCACCGCGCCGCCAACCAGGCGGCCCTCCGCAACTTGGCGGAGGAGCGCGAGGAGCTTGCCGGGGCGCATCAAGCCTTCCTCCTGGAGAAAGCTGAGGTAGAAGAGCAGCAGCCGCTGGCCGCCGAGGAGTTGTCTCAGCGGGAGGGAGCGCTCAACCAGCGGAAGGTCGACCTCGACAGCCACGAGGACGACCTCACCGCCCGGGAGCAAGCCATTGCCGGGGCCTTGAAGGAGGCCAAGGACGCCGCAGCCACCGCGGAGACCGCCAAGAAGGATCTGGAGGCCAAAGTGCAGCAGCTGGAGTTGTTCCTGAAGGCAAGCGAGGACAGAGTCACTGCGCTCAATGTGGAGCAGGAGAAAGACGCCCACACCAACTCTGAGTTGCAGGTACGTCTCTCCGAGAAGGGCACAGAGCTTGCTGCTGCCAAGGATTCCATCGCTGACTTAGAGTTGAAGGTCTCCAACCTGACTGGTTCGCTTGACGCCGCTCGGGATCGCGAGACGAAACTGAAGGACGAACTCCGCAAGGAAAGGAACTTGGTGGAGAGCGCCGCCGTCTCGGCAAACAACTTCAACCGGGCAGTGGAGCAATGGACTGATGAGCTGGTCACCTCCGCTGCCAATATCGACAAGGAGATGGTGGCGCTGAGGGCGGAGCATCTCGGGTACTCCCCGGATGAGAATCTCCCTCCCAGCGCCAAGTTGAGTCTGTTATTCAGGGGAATAGCACCGGCACTTGCGCGGCTGCAGGAGACGATCCCCGTGCAGCTGGCCGACGAGGCGCGTCGGCTCTGCATGGGCACCTTGGAGCGCGTCTTGACGAAGATCGTCTACCGCAACCCCGACATCAACCTCGTCAACGTCCTCCGCAGCTTGCCGCCCGAAGCCGATCAGGAGGCGTTGAAGGCGCAGGTTGCCCACATCGTCGCCAAGGTGAACAAGATCACAAGGCGTGAGGGCGACCGCGTAGATTAGATTCCTTTCTTTCTGTTTCCCTTGCCGCTGCAAGGCATGTTATGGACAAGAATCTATTAGTATTACGGCAAGTTATCTTTGTAATATACAATCTTATTTTGAACAATCAATGCAGTGTTATCTCCCTTGCTTTTGGTCCTCCACTTTGTATGCTTTCTTCCCTACGCTTTCAGGGGACTTGCCGGCAAGGGGCCCTTGCCGCGAGCGCTGAGTGCTGGACTCTTAGCAGCCCGCTGGCAAAAGACCTTGTCGGCAAGTAACCTTGCAGCAGCTAGTCGCAGCACACTTAAACTGCTGAGCGAACTAGAAAACGAAGTAAGGGCGCGACACTTGTCGCAGCTCACTTAAGCCGTTGAGCGTGCTCGAAACAGAGTAAGGGCGTGGCTAGCCACAGGTAGGTTCCTCTGCGCACAGGTTTTCCATACAAAGTGTGGTTGTTCAAGGAAGACAACTAAAATTTAAAAATTTGAATTACTCAAACTTTGGTAACTTAGCTTTCATAAATTGCTTGTTCCCCGACAAGGCTTCTCTTTCTTGAACAGCACTTGGTTCATCCTCCACCTCCTTCCCCCCCGGCAAACTTGTGCGCGAGGAATATTCCTTCTGCTTAAGAGGGAAAGAAAAAGAGGAGGGAAAACAAGTATATGGCCTCATGGCTTGCTAATGCTTACCGGGGCTGTGCGTTGCACAAGGTGCCAAACAATGCATGCAAATAACAAAGAAAAGCATGGAAATGGCAAATAGTGCGAAGCACAAAAACTTTACTGATGCACGGGATCTGCGCCCGGCTTTGTACAAAGGATTACATGCAACAGCGGCAAGACTTGTACAAAAGGTGGTTGCCGGAGCGGATCACGGCAACCGCGCCTTATGGGTGAAACTTGCGAAGATGCTCTATGTTCCAGGAGTTGCTCACCGGTAAGCCTTCTTCGGTCTAAAGGCGGACAGCGCCGGGCCTTGTGACTTGTCTCACCCGATAAGGGCCTTCCCACTTCGGCGTCAACTTGTTGGAATTCTTGGCGGACTGAACACGCCGAAGAACAAGGTCGCCTTCCTTGAGACTCCTGGCCTTGACCTTGCGGCTATGATAGCGATGCAAGGCTTGCTGGTATCGAGCAGCTCATACAGCAGCCTGGAGACGTTCCTCCTCAAGGAGCAATGCATCATCTTGTCGCAGTTGCTCTTGCTCGAGCTCATCATAAGCGAGCACTCGAGGAGATCCGTATACGAGTTCTGTGGGGAGAACTGCCTCTGCTCCATAGACAAGAGCAAAGGGTGTCTGTCCGGTGGCTTGATTTGGTGTCGTCCTGATTGACCAAAGAGCCGCCGGCAACTCCTCTATACAGTTTCTTCCGCACTTGCGCAGCCTGTCGAAGGTTCTTGTCTTGAGTCCACGCAGCACTTCAGCATTGGCCCTCTCCGCTTGACCATTGCTCCTCGGGTGAGCAACAGAAGCGAAGCAGACCTTGGCGCCAAGGTCTTGGACGTACTGCATGAAGGTGCGACTTGTAAATTGTGTGCCGTTGTCGGTGATAATCCTGTTAGGGATTCCGAAACGGCAAACAATTGATCTGAAGAACCTGACTGCTGACTGTGCTGTCACCTTTCTCACTGGTTCCACTTCTGGCCACTTTGTGGACTTGTCGATTGCAACGTACAAGTACTCAAAGCCCCCGACTGCGCGGGGAAAGGGGCCGAGGATATCGAGCCCCCAGACCGAGAAGGGCCAGGACAAAGGAATCGTCTGGAGAGCTTGAGCTGGCTGGTGTATTTGCTTGGCATGGAACTGGCACCCTTCACACTTGGTTACTTGTGCAGTTGCATCTTGGAGGGCTTCTGGCCAGAAGAACCCTTGCCGGAACGCCTTCCCGGCAAGCGCCCTTGCGCCAATGTCGTGGCCACATATGCCTCCATGTATCTCTGCCAACAGCTTCTGTCCATCTTCTCTAGGAATGCACTTCAACGTGACACCATTGAGTCTTCTTCTGTACAGTTCATTGCCAACGAACTGGTACATACTGGACTGCCTGGTTATTTTCTCTATCTCTTCTGGCTCGTCGGGAAGTTCTCCAGTTTGCAGAAAACGGACGATTTGCTGTGCCCATGCTGGAGCCTGAGGCTCAACAACAAGGACTAAAGGCATGAGGGCTGCTGCGGGAACCTCAGCTTCTACGGCAAGAACCTGCGGCTCCGCCGGAGCTGATGGTCCCCCGGCAAGCCTGCCGGGGCAATGCTTGTCGGGAACACTTGCTTCAACTGTACAGACCCTTGGATCTGCAGGAGCAAACTGTTCCTCGGCATCTTGGTTGTTGATCCTGGGGACCTTGGCGGCGGCTTCGGGAAGATCCGCCGGTAAAGAGTCGCTGGAGATCAACTTTCTCTTCTTACTTTGCCCAACTGACGGTGTAACGGATGGCTGAGTTAGCTTGAGCAGGAAGGTCCCTGGTTCCATAGGTAACTTCATGGCAGCGCACTTTGAGAGGCCATCTGCAATGTCGTTCTGAGCTCTCGGGACGTGCTCCATTTGCAGACCCTCAAAGTGTTCTTCAAGCTTCCTCACTTCATCAACATAAGCTTCCATCAAAGGGCTCTGGTAACTCTTATTCACTTGTTGGACCACCAACTGTGAATCTCCCCGCACAATCAACTTCTTGATCCCAAGCTCGGCCGCAATTCTGAGGCCGGCAAGCAAACCTTCATACTCAGCAGTATTGTTCGTCGCTTGTTCCTTGGGAAAGTGCATCTGGACAACATACTTGAGGTGCTCTCCGGTGGGCGCTATGAGTACCACGCCGGCACCGGCGCCTTGCAGCGAGAAAGCACCATCAAAGTACATTACCCATTCACTGCTCGCTTCTTGGACGGGGACGCTTGTCTCTGGAACTTCTTCATCTGGCGTTGGGGTCCATTCCGCTATGAATTCTGCCAAAGCTCTGCTCTGTATAGTTGAAGTACTCTCAAACTTGAGACCAAAGCTTGACATCTCCAGTGCCCACTCGACGATCCTGCCTGTTGCTTCGGGATTCTGCAATATCCTCTTCAACGGAAAGCGAGTGACTACTGTTATCTCGTCTGCTTGGAAGTAATGGCGCGGCTTCCTTGAGGCCATGAGGAGGCCGAACAGCAACTTCTGCACCCCAGAGTATCTTGATCTAGCTCCCTGTAAGCAGGAACATACAAAATACACTGGGCGCTGCACCATCTTCTTTCGCACTTCACCTTGTTCCTGCGCAGACTTGTCCTTGTCGGGGCCAGAGCTTGTCGGGGAAGCCCCCTGCTTGTCGCTGGGTACGCTTGTCGGGGATCTGGATTCCTCATCTGCCTCCCTCTCCGCTACTAACGCAGCACTAACCACTTGATTGGTTGCCGCTAGGTACAGCAGCAACTTCTCTTGTGGTCTAGGTGCGACAAGTATTAGAGTAGAGGACATGTATCCTTTCAAGTCTTGTAGCGCTGCCTCCGCTTCCGGAGTCCATTTCATAGGACCTGCCTTTTTCAAGATTTTGAAGAAAGGCAAGGCGCGTTCTGCAGACTTTGAAATGAACCTGCTGAGGGCAGCCACACAACCAGCAAGTCTTCTGACGTCCTTGACGCGCTTCGGGGCTTCAATCTGCTCGATGGCTTTTATCTTGTCGGGATTGGCTTCAATCCCCCTCTGGGACACAAAGAACCTGAGAAGCTTGCCGGAGGGGACTCCGAAGACGTACTTCTCGGGGTTCAACTTGAGTTGGATCTTGCGCAGGTTCGCAAATGTTTCTTCCAAGTCTTGGATCAGGGTATCCTTGCTCTTACTTTTGACCACTATATCATCCATGTATGCTTCCACATTTCTGTGTATCTGTGGCTCAAAAGCAGTGTGCACCACCCTTGCAAATGTCGAGCCTGCATTCTTCAATCCAAAGGGCATGCGTATGAAGCAATATGTGCCGCATGGAGTAATAAATGCAGTCTTCTCTTCATCTTCCTTGGCCATAAAAATCTGGTGGTAACCTGAGTATGCATCAAGGAAGGAAAGCAGCTCGCATCCGGCGGTGGAGTCAACAATCTGGTCAATACGCGGCAAGGGAAATGGATCCTTGGGACATGCTTTATTCACATCAGTGAAGTCTATACAAAGTCTCCACTTCCCATTAGCCTTGCGCACGACAACTGGATTTGCTAACCACGTAGGATGGATCACGCCTCTAACCAGGCCTGCTGCTTCCAACTTCTTTATCTCTTCGGCGATGAATTCTTGGCGCTCCACGGCTTGCTTCCTGACCTTCTGCTTGACGGGCCGCGCATGAGGACAAACAGCAAGCTTGTGCTCAATTACCCTCCTGGGAACGCCGGGGATGTCAGATGGTTGCCATGCAAACACATCGACATTCACCCGCAGGAAGGCAACGAGCGCGCTTTCCTATTTGTTGTCGAGCGTAGCACTGATGGTAAAGGTACCACCAGTGCCGTCCTCCTTGGTGGGCACCTTCTTGGTTGCCGGTGGAGCCGCCATCCCTTTCTTGCACTTGCCGGTGGAGCTCGATGGTGCGTCCTCGACGGCAGCGCAGCACTCCGAAGAGGTGCGTTTGCCGGAGTGGGCCCCAGAGCTCTTGCCGGACTTGGTCTTGGTCTTCCCCCCGGGAGCTTCAGCGGCAAGTGTGTTGCTTTCTGCTGCGGCTGATGCATCCCGGTAGATCTTGTCGGCGCAGATAAGCGCGTCCTTCTTGTCACCGGGGACAGAGATGACGCTTATCGGCCCAGGCATCTTGAGTATGTTGTAGGCATGGTGGGAAGCTGCCATGAACTTGGCGAGGGTAGGACGGCCAAGTATCCCATTATATGGCAATGGGATATCGGCAACGTCAAAGGTTATCCTCTCCGTCCTGAAGTTGAGCTCCCCGCCAAAGGTCACGGGCAGCGTAATCTTCCCCTTCGGCTTGCTCCTTCCCGGGTTGATCCCTTGGAACGACCCGGTTTCCTCGAGCTCGCTGTCGGGGATCTGTAGCTTCTTGATCACAGCTGAGGAGATCAAGTTCAGGCCGGCCCCGCCGTCAACCAACATCTTGGTGACCTTGAGGTTGCGGATAGTTGGTGAGACCAACATCGGCAAGCACCCGACCGCAGTTGTGCGGTCAGGGTGGTCCTCAAGGTCAAAGATGATGGGCGTGCTGGACCACTTCAGCAGCCTGCGTGACTCGACGGGTGGCTCAGCTGCATTCACTTCCCGCGCCCACTGCTTGAGTTGGCGGTGGGAAGTGTGCAGAGAGGCGCCTCTGTCGACACATAGAACTTCTGTGGCCTTCTGGAACTCCTGCTCGCTGTTATCTCCTTCTTCCATGTCGTCGTCGTCGTCTTCTTCCTCATCCTTGTCGCGGCCCCGGGGAGGTCTGTCACCTTGCCGCTGCTTGGCCTTGCCGCGGCGTCCTCCCCGGACATTGAATGGCCGCTTCTTGCTTGGTTCTCCTCCGCCTCCTTGGGCCTTCTCCTTGTCGCGACGCTCGTATTCAGCCTTTTGCTGCTCTACGAGGTACTCGACTCTCTTGCAGTTCTGAAGATCGTGGCCCTGGTGCGGTGGATCTTGCAGTACTGCTTGTCGGAACCTTCCTGCTTGTCGGCTGCCGCTACAGGGGCGGGCTCCTTGCCGGAACCGCCAGCCTGTGCCTTCTTGGCGGGAGCCTCCTTGCCGGACTGCTCGACAACCAGCACTTCCTTGCTCTTCTTCTTTCTGTTGTTCCGCCGCCGGCTCTTCCTTGTCAGGGCGGCATCCTCGCTGTCGCTTCCTCCTGCGCCAGCATCCTCTCCGGGGAGTCTCCTCCCCTCATCGGCGCGCGCGCACTTGTCAGCCAGAGCGTAGAGCTCGCTGACATCCCGGATCTTGGTCATGGCCATTTATTCCCTCATGCGGCGGTTACGCACGTTCTGGTGGAACGCGCTGATAACCGCGGCAGGGTGGACATCGGGAATGTTGTGTTGCACGCGGCTGAACCTCTGGATGTACTTGCGCAGGGATTCTCCCTCCTTCTGGGCTAGGATATGGAGATCGCTCTCTTGGCCGTGGGGTTTGTGGCCGCCCGTGAAGGCGCCAACAAACTGATGGCACAGATCCGCCCACGAAGAAATGGAGCTCTCCGGCAAGTGCATAAGCCAAGAGCGGACGTTAGGCATAAGCACTAGCGGGAAGTAGTTGGCTAGTATCTTCTCGTCGCGTCCCCCGGCAGCCTCCACCGCGATGGTGTAGATGCTGAGGAACTCCGAGGGGTGTGTCTTGCCGTTGTACTTCTCGGGTACGTCGGGCTTGAAATTCTTCATGCTGGGCCACTGGACTCGCCGCAGCTCACGGGTGAACGCAGGGCAACCTGCCGCGTACGGCAAGTCGCCTGGTTCACCGGGCGCGTGCGTGTCGACAGCGGTCCCAGCGCGCTGATCTGACTGTCTTCGGGTTTCTCGTCGACGCTCGATGCGAGTCCGAGCGTCCTCTTGCCGCCTGTCGTCGAGGACCTGGCGCTGGTCACGACGAGCCCGCGGATCCGACGACGCCGTAGAGTCGTCGTCGACGTTAATCCGGCGGGGTGGCGTCTTCTGCTTCCGCGGCGGGGAGTGCACGGTGGTTGCACCCCCGGCGGTCTTGTCGCCATCGGCCTTCGCCTGGTCAACTTGCCGCGGCCGTGATGTTGCCGGCTGCTGCGGCGTGTCGTTGTTGGCGAAGGCGATGAGGCTCTGGATCGTCGCCCTCCAGTCTTCGGCCTTGTCTGCCGCTGGAGGGAAATCGAGGAGCAGTTGTGCTCTTGCTAGAGCTTCTGCTGGAGAGGAGGGGAGCGGCGGCGAGCGGTGCGAGGAGCGAGATATGCTTGGACTTCTAACAGGGTTAGAAGGAGCAGTTTCTCGCCCCGGCGACCGCGCCTTGCTCGTACCAGGACGATGGCCTTGAGCATCCCGCGATCCTCCGGTTTGTCCTTGTCCCAGCAGGCGTATGGTACCTCCTGTACCACGGCGCTGCTGGCCTTGTACCTCCTGAGAGAGACGTGGCGCGTCCACGGACACCGAGGCTTTGGAATTCGGCCGGTCGTCCGTCTTGTCCTTGGACTTGGTGGCGCCGTGAGTTTCCTCGCCGGCGACCACCCTTCCGCCGGCGTCTCCTCCACCAACCGTTGGTTCCGGTGGTGGTGGGATCGACGCAGACGGGCCTCCGACCTCCGAAGCCTTCTTCTTCGGAGGCATGTTGATGTTGCTGATGAAGCTGATGAAGTTGGAGAGGTTGATGAAGAATGCGCCCGCGTGAGCGCCGGATCAGGTTCGGACAACCTCGACGCCCCCTACCTGGCGCGCCAAAGATGTCGGGGGAAACTGTCCTCCCACGAGCACCTATGGGACCGGAGCCCCTTCTACGTTGCGGTAAGGGAGCGGAGGGAGCACGGAGAGCAGATCGAGGAGCGCACGCGGGCAGTTTACCCAGGTTCGGGCCGCGCGGACGCGTAAAACCCTACTCCTGCCTTAGGTTGTATTGAGTTCTTGAGGTCGGGAGCTTGAAGAGCTACAGTACTAGCTACACCGAGCGAGAGAGTTGTCTAGGTTTCAAACCCTTTCTACATTGTGCATGGGCCTCCTTTTATAGCTCAAGGGGTCACCGACAGGTGTCAACGTAGAGGAGGGTAAAAGTTTAAATTTAGTGGTAGTTGTAACAGTGTGTGAATAGTGCATGAACAGTGGATGAACAGTGGTCTTCACCTAACCTTGACAGTGGGGGACAAGGGCATTAAATGCCCGTCGCCGTCAACCCCAAAGGTGCCCGTCCATGCTTCTCCGTTCGCCACGGCGGTAGCCTCGTCACCGTGGCTTGCCACCGTGTGCCCCAGGCTGCACAGCCGTCCGCCACGCGTCCCTGGAAGGGCCCCAGGGCGACGCGTGGGCAGACGAGCTGGAGCGTGGGCACACAGCGTATGTTTCCCCGGCAAGCACCTTGCCGGGGTAGTGATCTTGCCGGGCCCGGAAGCTTGTCGCTCTCCGGGTCCTGCCGGGGCGCATGATGCGCCGAGGCATCTCTTGAGGCATGTGTTCCTTGGTCTTCCTGGCAAGCTCCACTTGCCAGGGTCTTGTGTTAAAGTGATAACCTTGAGCCTGGTGCGGCCTTCCCGGCAAGCTCCTCTTGCCGGGGCTTCGATCTTCTGACTTGTATACTTTGTTCTTGAATGGCTTCATAGGGACCAGAAAGGTTTCCGGCGAGCACGTGGTAAGCCCTGCCACAGGAAGCTGCTACTGCCCGTGCACAAGTTGGGGTACTAAGGTACCCCTATCTTAGTACACCGACACTATTTTTCAGCAAAATCAAATCAACGATCACTTTAAGCCATCACAAGGGTCTTACTTGGCTCAAACACTAATTAAAACACCAAAACACAATTATTACAGAAGTAATAATGTGTAAAACTTGCAAAAAAGAATCAAAAAGGAAAAATAAAGAAAAATGGGTTGCCTCCCAACAAGCGCTATTGTTTAACGCCCTTAGCTAGGCATAAAAACGTAAATAGATCTAGGTATTATCATCTTTGGTATGCAATCCATAGGTAGCTCTTATAATAGATTCATAAGGCAATTTAATTTTCTTTCTTGGAAAGTGTTCCATGCCCTTGCTTAATGGAAATCGAAATCTAATGTTTCCTTCTTTCATATCAATAATTGCACCAATTGTTCGAAGGAAAGGTCCACCAAGAATAATAGGACATGTATGATTGCAATCTATATCAAGAACAATGAAATCTACGGGCACATAATTCCTATTTGCAACAATAATAACATCATTAATCCCTCCCATTGGTTTCTTAATAGTGGAATCCGCAAGATGTAAATTTAAAGAACACTCATCAATTTCACGGAATCCTAGCACATCACATAAAGTTTTTGGAATCGTAGAAACACTAGCACCCAAATCACACAAGACATGGCACTCAAAATTTTTAATCTTGATTTTAATAGTTGGTTCCCAATCATCATAAAGTTTTCTAGGGATAGAAACTTCTAATTCAAGCTTTTCTTCAAAAGATTGCATCATAACATCAACGATATGTTTAGTAAAATCTTTATTTCGATTATAAGCATGAGGAGAATTCAACATGGATTGCAGCAAGGGAATACAATATATTAAAGAACAATTGTCATAATTAAATTCCTTGAGATCCAATCTAGTGGATTCATCACTACTTATAGTTTTGACATCATCAATTCCCCTTTTATCAATTTTTGCATCAAGATTTAAAAACTCCGAATTATTGGGACGCCTTCTAGCTAAAGTTGACTCGTCTCCAGTCCCATCTTTATCAAGATTTATATTAGAAAACAAAGATTCAATAGGAGTCACATCAATCACTTTAAGATCTCCATCATGATTTTCATGGGAACCAAAAGAACGCGCTTTCACAAATAAATCTCATCTAGCACGCATCTTAGTGGTTCTTTCTTTGCACTCATAAATGGAAATGCTCATAGCTTCGAGAGACTCATTGATATCATGCTTAGGTGGAATAGATCTAAGTTTCAAGGAATCAACATCAAGAGAAATTATATCTATGTTCCTAGCCAAATCATCAATCTTAAGCAATTTTTCTTCAATCATAGCATTAAAACTCTTTTGTGAAATCATAAATTCTTTAACACTATTCTCAAATCAGAGGGCATCTTATTATAATTTCCATAAGAATTGTTATAGGAATTTCCATAATTATTGGAGGAGTTACTAGGAAAAGGCCTAGGATTAAAATTTCCTCTATAAGCATTGTTACCAAAATTATTCCTACCAACAAAATTCACATCCATAGATTCATTAGTATTTTCAATCAAAGTGGATAAGGGCATATCATTAGGATCAACATTAGTACCCTTGCTAGCAAACAATTTCATAAGTTCATCCATCTTTCCACTCAAAACATTAATCTCTTCAATTGCATGCACTTTTTTACTAGTGGAAGATCTTTCGGTATGCCACTGAGAATACTTAACCATTATATTATCTAGGAGTTTAGTAGCTTATCCTAAAGTGATTTCCATAAAAGTACCTCCTGCAGCCGAATCTAAAAGATTTCTAGAAGCAAAGTTCAATCCGGCATAATTTTTTTGTATAACCATCCATAAATTCAAACCATGTGTAGGACAATTTCTTATCATAAGTTTCATCATCTCCCAAGATTGTGCAACATGCTCATGATCAATTTGTTTAAAATTCATAATATCATTCCTAAGGGAGATGATCTTAGCTGGAGGAAAATACTTGGCAATAAAACAATCTTTGCACTTATTTTATGAATCAATACTATTTTTAGGCAAAGATGAAAACCAAGTTTTTTCCCGATCTCGTAGTGAAGACGGGAATAGCTTTAATTTACCAAGATCATTATCTACATCTCTTTTCTTTTGCATATCACACAAATCAACAAAATTATTAAGATGAGATGCGGCATCTTCACTGGGAAGGCCAGGAAATTGATCTTTCATGACTACATTCAATAAAGCAACATTGATTTCACAAGATTCCGCATTAGTAGTAGGAGCAATTGGAGTGCTAATAAAATCATTATTATTGGTGCTGAAAAAGTCACATAATTTGGTATTTTCTTGAGCCATCGTGACAAAGCAAGCAATCCAACACCCAAGCACACAAAAAGCAAGCGAACACGATGAAAGAAGGGAGAAGAAAAGGCAAAGGCAAATCTTTTGAAAATCATTTTAGAAGTGGGGGAGAGGAAAATGAGAGGCAAATGGTAAATAATGTAAATTCGAGAGATGAGAGTTTAATGAAGGGTACTTGGTGGGTCTTGACTTGGCGTAGATCTCCCCGGCAACGGCACCAGAAATCTTTTGCTTCCTCGCTACTTTCCCGAGGTGCGTTGGTGTTTCTCTTAAAGAGGAAAGGGGATGCAGCAAGAGTGAAGTAAGTATTTCCCTCAGTTTTTGAGAACCAAGGTATCAATCTAGTAGGAGATCACACACAAGTCGCCAAATACATGCACAAACAATCAAACAACTTGCACCCAACGCTATAAAGGGGTTGTCAGTCTCTTCTAGGTTATTTGCAAAAGTGAGATCCGATAGAGATAAATGAACAAAAAGTAAATATTTTTGGGTTTTGGTTTATAGATTGAAAAGTAAAAGATTGCAAAATAGTAGATCAGAAACTTATAAGATGTAAAAGAGACCCGGGGGCATAGATTTGAGAGAATTCCTTATTTAACATCGTGTCTAAATTTTATGCCCTATTTGACATCGGCAAATAATTTCTTCCTTATGCCACAACAAGTCTAAATATTATGCCTTTTATAACACTTTTTTCTATTTTGAGTCTAAATGACAGCTGAAAAGACCCTTCTGCCCTCATGTGGTATGTGTGAGTGTGTGTGTGTACGCGTGTACCCGTGTGCTACTGATGTGTGTGTTTGTGTGCGTGTGCGCTGCGTGTGTGCTTGCTAGTGCATGTGTATGTATGTGCGTGCTGTTTGCGTACCCATGTGATGTGTGCGCCCCTGCTGTGGCGTGTGTGCGCTACATGCGTGTGTGATGCTGCCCCTGTGAGTGTGTGTTGGTTTTAGAAGCGCTAGGCGTATCCTCCCAAAAGCAGCACGTCAAGTACAAAACTATGCAAGCAAACAAGCAGTGCACGTTGGCAATGTATGTATACGCCCTACGATGGCTAGCTTTTCTTCGGATCAGATCGTATCGATCTCGACGGAACACAGCGACTTGGCGCTCTCTCTCGCACCTGTTGAATACTTTTTTATTACTTTTTCGTTGATCTACCTGGTCTGGTTTCATTACAAAGGGGTATGCAAACGTGTAACCGGACGTCGGGTTTAATCCTAACAGTGTTGCATGCGTGTTTATGTGCGGATGTGTGTTTCTGCGTGTTTATGTGCTGATGTGTGTCTTTGCGTGTTTATGTGCTGATGTGTGTGTGCTACTACCCTCACACTGATGTTGCGTGTGTGTTCTACTGCTCTCCATACACATATATCACATGAGGGGCGAAAGGGTCTTTTCAGGTGTCATTTAGGCTCAAAATAGACGAGAGTGTTATAAAAGGCATAAAATTTAGACTTGTTGTTAGATAAGGAAGAAAAAGTTTTTCAGTGTCAAATAAGGAAACAAAAATTAAGATAGTGTTAAATAAGGAATTGTTTCCATAGATTTCACGAGAGGCTTCTCTCATGATAGCAAGTATTACAGGGGGTGAACAAATTACTTGATAGAAAAGTGAATAATTATAACGGTATCTATGGCAATGATCATGAATATAGGCATCACGTCCGTGACAAGTAGACTGACTCCTGCCTGCATCAACTACTATTACTCCACACATCGACCGCTATACAACATGCACCTAGTGTATTGAGTTCATAAAAACAGAGTAACACATTAGGTGAGATGACATGATGTAGAGGAATTAACTCAAGCAATATGATGAAAACCCCATCTTTTTATCCTCGATGGCAACAATACAATACGTGTCATGTCCCTTCCCGTCACTGGGATTGAGCACCGCAAGATTGAACCCAAAGCAAATCACTTCTCCTATTGCAAGAAAACCAATCTAGTTGGCCAAACCAAACCGATAGTTCGAAGAGAATTACTAGATATCAAATCATGCGTATAAGAATTCAGAGAAGACTCAAATATTATTCATAGATAATCTGATCATGAACCCACAATTCATCGGGTCTTGACAAACACACTGCAAAAGAATATTACATCGGATAGATCTCCAAGAACAACGAGGAGAACATGGTATTGAAGAACAACGAGAGAGAAAAAGGCATCTAGCTACTAGCTATGGACCCATAGGTCTGTGGTAAACTACTCACACCTCATCGGAAGGGCAATGATGTTGATGTAGATGCCCTCCGTGGTTGATTCCGCCTCTGGCAGAGTACCGAAAAAGGCCTCCAAATGAGATCTTGTGGGAACAAAAGGTTACGGCGGTGGAAAAGTGGTTTCGATAGATGTTCTGATGTTTCTAGAATATATGGGTATATATAGGTTGAAGAATTAGGTCTGGGGACGCTCGAGAGGCCCACAAGGGTGGTGGGCGCGCCCTCCGTCCTTGTGGCTGCCTCGCAGCTCCCTTGGCGTGCACTCCAAGTCCATCTGATGTCTTTTGGTCCAAGAAAAATCCTCATGATGTTTAATTTCGTTAGGACTTCGTTTGATATTCCTTTTCTGCGAAATTCAAAAACAAGGAAAAAACAGAAACTGGCACTGGGCTCTAGGTTAATAGGTTAGTCCCAAAATCATATAAAATAGCATATAAATGCATACAAAACATCCAAGATAGATAATATAATATCATCGAACAATCAAAAATTATAGATACGTTGGAGACGTATCACAGACCCTGAGCAACAGAAAAATAAACGAAGCGTTGGGGGGGGGGCCGAAGAAGATTGCATGCATGCATAAACATATCATGAGCATTGCATGCTCATGTAGATAAGATCACACATGGCATTGATTTCATCTGCATCCAACTGCAGGATTCTTACCGTGGACTTGGACCCGAAGAGAAGAAATGAAGACAAGCCTACGCAGCGATCCCCGGCAGGCCAAACAAATAAGTTCTCTTATTATCCATACATGTTCTGTAAAATGAAGAATTGTGCATATAAAAACCTCGTCACCCTTGAAACTTAGGTGCTCCCATCCTTCGGCTCGAGCGTTGCTTCGGTCAGGATGGTCGAAGTTGACTTCGACGAAAAGGGTTGGCGGGGGCTGGTCTCCTTTTATGGTTTTATGCTTGGTACGCCTAGCCCCACGGCAGCAAACCAAGGGTACCGGCAAGATAGCCTGCTGGGGAAAACTTGTTTACTTACGCGTATAAAGGTGTCCCACCTCTGCATGGATACCATACATGCATAAGTACCCGGCAAGGCTTGTCTATTTCATTAATATGCTGATCAGCAAGTACATATTTTACATAACACAAACATGGATAAAGAAAATTACATAATTTATACTAAAGTTTGGCAGTCGCCTACACATTTTAACATGGAAAAATATAAGTGCCTCATACTCCCCTTCTGTGTCCCTCCTTTCCCAGGCACTGTGATGGGCCTCGAACCCCTCGTTGGTTACCCCAAGTGGAAGGTGTAAGATGCAGTATGTAGAAGTGTTTTCCCTTAGCAAAGATGCCAAGGATCGAATCCCCAGAGACTCCTAGGTTCAACAAGTAGGTGTCAACTGCTAACGGCGCGGATTAGCAATCAACGTGGACCTGCACACAGATACAAATAACTTTGCTCCCAACGAGTACAGAGAGATTTTCAATCCCTCCGGCCTTGTAGTTCACAAAGGGTTAAAAGCAAATGATAGTGGTGATAGATAATGTTTTGCAATAGTAAATAATAGCGAAAAGTAAATAGCGGATGTGATCAATGATGGTAATATGGACCGGAGTCTCATGATGTTCACTAGTGATGTCTCTCTCCCAAGAGACGATAAAACAGCTATGTGAGGTAAACAAATTACAGCTGGGCAATTGACAGGACCACGAACGCAAACCAATGCTGATTACATTGCAGAAAGGTTGAGGTTCAAAGCATGGGCGGTACGCCAAAGTAAGTAGACCGAAATCCATCAATATCTACTACTAATCATCCACCTTGAGATATCTATCCAGAACATCTCGCTGGTATTAAGTTGCAAGTCCCACCCATAGTGTAAACTCAATGCAACAGACAACTGCATTAAAAGAACTTTGCGTAAAGTAAACAATCCTTGCACCCGCGGGCACAAGCACCGTTGTTTTCCCCCTTGTGGCAACAACACATCCCCTAGACTCATGTTTCTGTCACTCAAACTAGTCATCGAGGGGCATGAACCCACAATCGAGCATAACGTTCCCTCTTGGAGTCACTACGTATTACTTGGCCAAAGCAATAAATAACAACGGAGAACATGCAAGAATTACTTATGAACATAAATATAATAGAGGTAGATCAAATATATTACTCAAGATCAATCTGGACATAATCTCATAATCCATCGGATCCCAGCAAACTCAACATAGCAACAGCATAAGGATTACATATGTGCCTCGATCATGTAGGGCAGCTCACGAGGACTAATTAGTGAAGCACAAGAACGGGAGGAGAACATCACATAGCTACTGGTCATGGACTCATGGTCCAAGGGAGACTACTCACGACTCATCCGGGAGGCGTCCATGGTGGTGGAGAAGCTCCCGGTGGTGATCCTCCCCTCCGGCAGGGTGCCGGGAAGAGTTCTCCTCGTGCTCCCGATCTTGGAAGCGGCGGCGGCGGCGGAACAGAGATGGGATCGAGAAAAGAGTTCCTATTCTGAGGGTTTCGGAGGACGCTTTAAATATATGCCAAAGGGGGGCATCGGGGAAGCTTCGGGGGGCCCAGGCGCCCCCCCCC
>LR738711.1:128696043-128765209 GCA_902687465.1 Secale cereale
GGGGGGGGGGGGCGCCGCCAGGGCGCCTGGAGCCCTGGTGGCCCCCCCGGCTGCCCTTCGGACGCATTGTAGTTTCCGGAACGCTGATTTTTTATATAATTTTTCTGGATTTTTCCTGGCAGTTCTCGTAACGTGAAAACCTGAAATACAAAAACAGCCGAAAACAGAAACTGGCACTGGGGTGCACTGGATTAGTAAGTTAGTCCAAATATGATCAAAAGTGTATGGAAGTGTATGAATATCATAGCAATATCACCCAAAAGAGGCATGGAGCAAGCAGAAATTATAGATACGTTTTGGACGTATCAACATCCCCAAGCTTAATTCCTGCTCGTCCTCGAGTAGGTAAATGATAACAACAATAATTTCTGTGGTGACATGCTATTAACCATATAGGACTTTTTCATAGTCATATGACAAAAGCTTACTGAGACAATGATTCTATAGTAATTAAGTTGCCTCATGAGAAAATCACAAATGACTGAAAGTTTTACAACATGACATTGAAGCATCAAATAGATTTGCAATGAACATGGTGTGCAAATATGATAAAGTGATATCTAGCTTGCCCCCTTTAGTGAAGCAAAACATAAATGCAGGGGCACCTTCAAGGTTTAAGTGATGACTAGATACAATGATTTCAAAATAAACGATATCACAATCATGCAAAAGACAATGCTACTTTGGGACAATGCACATTACACTCAGAATGACAATCATGCTCTCAGTAGTTGGTGCTTGAAGAAAGAAGGTGGAGACTCAACATAAAAGTAAAAGAATGGTTATGTGCTAGAGTTTTTTATTTTGAAAACATGGAAGCAATTTTGTCAACGGTAGTAGTATTTCAGATGTGTCATGCATAAAACATCCTACAAGTTGCAAGCCTCATGCATCGAATACCAATAGTGCTCGCACCTTGTCCTAATTAGCTCGGATTTCCATGGGTTATCATTGCATTACATATGTTTCAACCAAGTGTCACAAAGGGGTACCTCTATGCCACCTGTACAAAGGTCCAAGGAGATAAATCGCATTTGATTTCTCGTTTTTGATAGATCTCAACTTGAGGACATCCATACCGGGACAACATAGAAAATAGATGATGGACTCCTCTTTAATGCATAAGCATATTCTCATAAGAGATTGAGGATTAATGTCCAAGCTAAAACTTCCACCATGATACATGGCTTTGGTTGGCGGCCCAATGTTCTTCTCTAACAATATGTATACTCATTCAACCCATGGCAAATCACCCTTACTTCAGACAAGACGAACATGCATAGCAACTCACATGATATTCAACAAAAGTGTGACAGTTGATGGCGTCCCCAGAAACATGGTTACCGCTCAGCAAGCAACTTATAAGAAATAAGATACATAGGCAACATATTCTTTACCACAATAGCTTTTAAGCTACTTTCCCATGAGCTATGTATTGCAAGGTTAGTCTTAGTACAGGTAGAGGTCAGCAAAAGACTGGGAGCGACCAACTAAGAGAGCAATGACGGTCATAATCATGCAGAGTGACAAAGCAATATTGAATCAGGCATGGAAGTTATATCGCTACTCAGAAATAAAAGATCATCAAGGCTTGACAGACTTTCTTTACAGTCTTAAATATGCGTGAGCATACGCCAAGTCAATCAAAATAAATTCTCAAAGGAAGATATTACTAAACCATACCACATCATAGGCAAACAAATCAAGTTGGTACTCCAATAACACATTGGGAATCCCCCAGCTATTTGAGATTAACCATAAGAAAACCTGAACTACTAAGCACCATTATGCACGTAGCATCTTTATCATAGACATATTAACCAATGCAACGGAAGCAAACTCTCTTAATAAGGTGAGCATGATAATTAAAGAGAGTTCAAGCAACCAACTAAACAAAAGCTCTTTGAAAAGATAAGCATGAATACTAAGAGCAGAGCATGATAGTAGCTATTAAAAGACAAAGAACACACACAGCAAAGATAGACATGAAAATTCTATGTTATGTTCTAGGTAGAAGTGGAGCGTGTTTCTCTCCCACATAAAGAATGCTGAGTTCCGACTCGTTATGAAAAACAAAACAAAAACTAAAAGCAAGACGCTCCAAGCATAACACATAACACAAGAAGTGATAAAAATATAGAGAAACGAAAGACGAACTGATAATGTTGATAGAGAAGGGGATGCACGGGGGCATCCCTAAGCTTAGACGCTTGAGTCTCCTTGAATATTTCTTGGGGGTGCACGGGGGCATCCCCAAGCTTGAGCGCTTGACACTCCTGAATCTTTTTATCATCTTCCCTCGCACACTTGAAAACTCCCTTCATACATAACTCATCATAATCTGATTAGCGAGGTTAGTACCCTTAATAAAATAATTATACCTTGCTGGAAATAAAGATAATCTTGAAGTTCTACTATTTCTCAAGATTGCCAAAAGGTTTTTGCAACGAAAAAGCAAGCTCTTGATTTGCAAAATGAAGGAAAGGCAAAACAGGACAGAATCTGTGAAAAACAGAACAGCAGGAAGTAATCGATTTGTTCGGGGCACTTCTGCAACTCAAATCAAAAAACTCAGAACAGACGCACGAAAGACAATTATATAGAGAACGCTGTCGAAAAAATTCAGACCAAAAAGATGATCTGGTGATTTTATACGAAGTTTTCTATCCAAGGACAGAATCTGTTTCCTGGACAGCACCTCACAACTCTTGAACTTTCTAGCAATCAGACGCTATACTTGGCACAAATATGAAAAGCAAAGATACAATGATGATGCTACAGCAGTAAACAACATCAAGGCACAACAAAAGCAAAATAAATTTATTCATGTGGGCTGCCTCCCAAAAGCGCTTTCTTTTATGCCTTTAGACTAGGCATAATGCATAGAGATCAAGTTTTATCAAGAGTAAAAGAATAGCTAGCCCGTACAATGGACTCAAAAGGTAACTTGATATTCTTACGAGGGAAGTGTTCCATCCCTTTCTTGAGAGGAAACTGAAATTTTATATTACCCTCTTTCATGTCAATGATAGCACCAACGGTGCGCAAAAAGGGACGTCCCAAAATAATTGGACAAGAAGGACCACATTCAATATCCATAATAGTAAAATCAACGGGAACATAATTATCATTGACAACGATAAGAACATCGTCGATCCTCCCCAAAGGTTTCTTTATGGAAGAATCAACGAGACGAACACCAAAAGAACAAGAATCATATGGTTTCAATTTAAGCATATCATATATTCTTTTGGGCATAACAAAGGTACTAGCTCCAACATCATATAATGCATAGCAAGAGAAGTCATTCAATTTAATTTTTATCATAGGATCCCAACCATCTTCTAGCTTTCTAGGTATGGAGGCTTCTACTCTAAGTTTCTCCTCCCTAGCTTTGATGAGAGCGTTAGTGATATGCTCTGTGAAGGCAAGATTAAGCGTGCTAGTGCGGGGATCTCTAGACATCTTGTGAAGGAAATCAATTACTTCGGTAAGAGTGCAATTATCAAAATCAAGGTCACGAGCATCAAGTAAAGTGGTAGTGGTGTCCTTTAGGTTCACATCTTTGGTAGTTTCTATAGTCATAGCATCACCATTAATAGGTCCATTGGGACCAGGAGTACATTGGGTGCTAAGAGTTTGGATATCCTCAACAACTTTGATAGTAGCAACAGTGTGGTGGGTAGGAAGGCTCTTAATTCTATCCTCTTCCTCCCTTTCTCTAGCCCATCTTTCTTTAAGTTTAGCCATCATCCTAATATTTTCATTAATTTGCACTTGAGTAGCATTAATAGGAATGGCCTTCCTCTCCTCAGGAGGAGAAGTTTCAATTTTTAGCAATTTTACCTCATTGGCTAAATGGTCTACCTTAAAAGAAAGATCATCTAGTTTATGTAGTTTTTCTTCTACACTCTTATTAAAGGCTTTTTGGGTGGTGTTGAAATCTTTAAGCATAATCTCTAGTTCAGTAGTGGAGTTCTTGGTACTAGGATAAGCATTGTTGTTCCTATAAGAATTAGAGGGGAACGGTCTAGGATTGTTACCAAAGTTACTCCTATAAGCATTGTTGTTAAAATTGTTTCTAGAGATAAAGTTCACATCTACTTGTTCTTGAGCAATCAAAGAATTTAAAGGAACATCACGAGGATCAACAGTAGATTGCTTCGAAAGTAGAGACATGATCAAGTCAACTTTTTCATTTAAGGAGGAAATCTCCTCGACAGAGTTTACCTTCCTACCTGTTGGAGCGCGTTCGGTGTGCCATTGGGAATAGTTGGTCATCATCTCATCGAGAAGCTTTGTGGCAGCACCAAGTGTAGTTGACATAAAAGTTCCTCCCGCGGCCGAATCTAACAAGTTCCGCGAGGTAAAGTTCAAGCCTGCATAAAAAGTTTGGATAACCATCCAAGTAGTCAGACCGTGAGTAGGGCAGTTCTTGATAAGAGATTTCATACGTTCCCAAGCTTGGGCAACGTGTTCATTATCCAATTGTTTAAAATTCATTATGTTACTTCTAAGTTGGATAATTTTAGCAGGTGGATAGTATTTTCCAATAAAAGCATCTTTGCACTTGTCCCATGAATCTATGCTATTTCTAGGCAAAGACTGAAACCAAATTTTAGCTCCTCCTCTCAAGGAGAAAGGAAAAAAGCTTAAGCTTAACAATATTACCATCTATTTCTTGGTACTTTTGCATATCACAAAGTTCAACAAAGTTGTTCAAGTGTAAAGCAGCATCATCTCCAGCACCAGAGAATTGATCTTTCATGACTAAGTTCAGTAAAGCAGGTTTAATTTCATATGAAGGTGCTGAAGTGGCAGGTGTAGTGATAGGTGTGCTGATAAAGTCATCGTTGTTGTGACTAGTGAAGTCACACAACTTGGTGTTCTCGGTGGAACCCATAGTAGCAAGCAAGCAAGATAACTATTTTTGGGATTTTCGATAAAAGGTACTAAAGCAAAAACTGACAGGTAAACTAACAAGACTAAAAAGCAAAGGTAAAAGATAGCATGCAACTCCCCTATCCTGAAGAGTGGAGTCCCCGGCAACGGCGCCAGAAAATACTCCTTGATGGGCCTCGAACCCCTCGTTGGTTACCCCTAGTGGAAGGTGTAAGATGTAGTATGTAGAAGTGTTTTCCCTTAGCAAAGATGCCAAGGATCGAATCCCCATAGACTCCTAGGTTCAACAAGTAGGTGTCAACTGCTAACGGCGCGGATTAGCAATCAACGTGGACCTGCACACAGATACAAATAACTCTGCTCCCAACGAGTACAGAGAGGTTTTCAATCCCTCCGGCCTTGTAGTTCACAAAGGGTTAAAAGCAAATGATAGTAGTGATAGATAATGTTTTGCAATAGTAAATAATAGCGAAAAGTAAATAGCGAATGTGATCAATGACGGTAATATGGACCGGAGTCTCATGATGTTCACTAGTGATGTCTCTCTCCCAAGAGACGATAAAACAGCTATGTGAGGTAAACAAATTACAGCTGGGCAATTGATAGGACCACGAACGCAAACCAATGCTGATTACATTGCAGAAAGGTTGAGGTTCAAAGCATGGGCGGTACGCCAAAGTAAGTAGACCGAAATCCATCAATATCTACTACTAATCATCCACCTTGAGATATCTATCCAGAACATCTCGCTGGTATTAAGTTGCGAGTCCCACACATAGTGTAAACTCAATGCAACAGACAACTGCATTAAAAGAACTTTGCGTAAAGTAAACAATCCTTGCACCCGCGGGCACAAGCACCGTTGTTTTCCCCCTTGTGGCAACAGCACATCCCCTAGACTCATGTTTCTGTCACTCAAACTAGTCATCGAGGGGCATGAACCCACAATCGAGCATAACGTTCCCTCTTGGAGTCACTACGTATTACTTGGCCAAAGCAATAAATAACAACGGAGAACATGCAAGAATTACTTATGAACATAAATATAAAAGAGGTAGATCAAATATATTACTCAAGATCAATTTGAACATAATCTCATAATCCATCGGATCCCAGCAAACTCAACATAGCAACAGCATAAGGATTACATATGTGCCTCGATCATGTAGGGCAGCTCATGAGGACTAATTAGTGAAGCACAAGAACGGGAGGAGAACATCACATAGCTACTGGTCATGGACTCATGGTCCAAGGGAGACTACTCACGACTCATCCGGGAGGCGTCCATGGGGGTGGAGAAGCTCCCGGTGGTGATCCTCCCCTCCGGCAGTGTGCCGGGAAGAGTTCTCCTGGTGCTCCCGATCTTGGAAGCGGCGGCGGCGGCAGAACAGAGATGGTATCGCGAAAAGAGTTCCTATTCTGAGGGTTTCGGAGGACGCTTTAAATATATGCCAAAGGGGGGCATCGGGGAAGCTTCGGGGGGCCCAGGCGCCCCCCCCCCCCCCGGCGCGGCCCAGGGGGGCGCGCCGCCAGGGCGCCTGGAGCCCTGGTGCCCCCCCCCCGGCTGCCCTTCGGACGCACGGTAGTTTCCGGAACGCTGATTTTTTATATAATTTTTCTGGATTTTTCCTGGCAGTTCTCGTAACGTGAAAACCTGAAATACAAAAACAGCCGAAAACAGAAACTGGCACTGGGGTGCACTGGATTAGTAAGTTAGTCCAAATATGATCAAAAGTGTATGGAAGTGTATGAATATCATAGCAATATCACCCAAAAGTGGCATGGAGCAAGCAGAAATTATAGATACGTTTTGGACGTATCACACTGCAGCGGGAGGAGAAGAGGACAAAAGGAGTGCCTGGGCGAAGGTGATGGTGAAGAGAGCGGCATGAGCGGCTCCCCAATCACTGCCACCAGGGCCAGCAGGACACGGCAGGGTGAACAAAGCCGGAAGCCACGAGGAGGCCTACCGGAGTACAGCTAGAGGACTACTGGAGGAATCAGAGACACCACCTACACCTGCCCCATCCAACTCCCCGTCAGGTCGCCTTGCAAGGAATAGACAGGTGCAGGTGGTGGTGCCACCGACTGACGGTGATGGTGCAGCCGGAGGTCAGCTGGAATGAGAGTCGTCACCCTCCCCGCCGACTCCGACGTCATCGCCATCACTACCCTCCTCGTCGCTGTCACTCAAGGAGGAGCTTTCTGATACGTCTCCAACGTATCTATAATTTTTTATTGTTCCATGCTATTATATTATCTGTTTTGGATGTTTTATATGCATTAATATGCTATTTTTTATTATTTTTTGGGACTAACTTATTAATCTAGAGCGCAGTGCCATTTTTTGTTTTTTCTTTTTTTTTGAGTTTCACAAAAAAGGGATATCAAACAGAGTCCAAACGGAATGAAACTTTACAGTGATTTTTCTTGGACCAGAAGACACTCCGGAGACTTGAGAACCAAGTCAGAAGAGCCACGAGGCAGCGACAGGGGGGAGGGCACGCCCTAGGGGGTGGGCGTGCCCACATGCCTTGTGGGCCCCTCGTGACCCACCCTAACCTACTTCTTCCTCCTATATATTCACATATATTCCAGAACCATCAGAACGCGCCACGAAACCACTTTTCCGCCATCGTATCCTTCTGCACCCGTGAGATCCCATCTTGGGGCCTTTTCCGGCATCCTGCCGGAGGGGGATTCGATCACAGAGGGCTTCTACATCAACCCTATTGCCCTTCCGATGAAGCGTGAGTAGTTTACCACAAAACTACAGGTCCATAGCTAGTATCTAGATGCTTCTTCTCTCTCTTTGATTATCAATACCTTGTTCTCATCGATATTCTTGGAGATATATCCGATGTAATATTCTTTTGCACTGTGTTTGTCGAGATCCAAAGAATTGTGGATTTATTATCAGCTTATCTATCCAATGTTCTTATATGCATGATTTGATATCCTTGTAAGTCTCTTCGAATTATCGGTTTGGTTTGGCCAATGATATTGGTTTTTCTTGCAATGGGAGAAGTACTTGGCTTTGTGTTCAATCTTGCGGTCTCTTCACCTAGTGAAAAAGTAGGGGTAGCGAGGCACGTATTGTATTGTTGCCATCGAGGGTAAAAAGATGGGGTTTTCGTCACATTGCTTGAGTTTATTCCTCTACATCACATCATCTTACTTAAGGCATTACTATGTTCTTCATGAACTTAATACTCTAGATGCAGGTAGGAGTCGGTCTATGTGTGGAGTAATAGTAGTAGATGCAGGTAGGAGCCGGTCTACTTGTCACAGACGTGATGCCTATATTACATAACCATTGCCTTGGATATCGTCATAACTTTGCACTTTTCTATCAATTGCTCGACAGTAATTGGTTCACCCTCTGTATTATTTTCTATCATGAGAGAAGCCTCTAGTGAAATCTATGGGCCCCGGGTCTACTTTCTATCATATTAGTTTTCGATCTACTATCTTGCAATCTTTTACTTTCAGATCTATAAATCAAAAACCCAAAAATATTTTATCTTTTATTTATCTTTCTTTATCAGATCTCACTTTTGCAAATAACCGTTAAGGGAGTGACAACCCCTTTAGAGCATTGGGTGCAAGTGTTTGATTGTTTATGCAGGTATTAGCAATTTGCGTGTTCTTATCCTACTAGATTGATACCTTGGTTCTCAAACTAAGGGAAATACTTATCTCTACTTTGCTGCATCACCCTTTCCTCTTCAAGGGAAAAAACAACGCAAGCTCAAGAAGTAGGAGGAAGAATTTCTGGCACCGTTGCCCGGGAGATCTATGCCAAATGAAGATCTACATCAAGCCTACCAAGTACTTTTCATAAACCCTCATCTCTTGCATTTACTTTATTCACCTTTCACCTCTCGTTTTCCTCTCCCCCACTTCTAAAACGTTTTCAGAAAAAGACAAAAATAGTTTCCTTTTTATTTGCCCTTTTTCCGTTCGCCTTTATGTCTTACTTGGTTTGTTTGCTCATTTGCTTGGCATAATTGTGTTTATTGGAATTCAGAAGCAAAGAGATCTATGGATCATCATCCACTTGCTAATCTTTTTAAAACATCCAATTATGTTGAACCAATTGCTAGTGAGTTGAGTGCACTAGATTATCTTTAATTATGAGGTTTTGCTTGAAATTTGTGAATCTGAAAATTGTGATGAAGTGTTGAAAGAAGAAATTTATGAAGTGATTCACGATAGCTCTTTGAATTAAAAACATGATTGCAATGATGTTATTATAAATTCTATTAATGTCAATTGTGTTAATGATATGCAAAACCCTAAGCTTGGGGATGCTAGTTTTGTTATGCCCACTATTTGTTGTAATGATCATGATTGGGGTGATTCTTCTTATGATCTTGAAAATTCATTTAAGCCCCATGATGAATATGAGATTGATAATAATGTTTGTAATAATATTGAAAGTGGGTTTGGAAGAGTGTCAACTTTGGATACCACATATTTGGAGAACGTTCAATCTTATGAATTTTTTTATGAAGGTGGGTTTGAAAGGTCATCACTTTAGTTAATGATAATACCGCTATTTTGGAAGAGTGTCAACTTTGCATGCATATGGATCATGTAGAGAATATGTCATGTGATAGCTATATTTTTGAGTTTGATTATGATCCTACATGCAATTATTATGAGAGGGGAAATATGGTTGTAGAAATCTTCATGTTACTAAATTACCTCTCTTCATTTTGAGATTGATCTTGTTTTCTTCTTCTTCCTTGCATATGCTAGATACTGCTTGTCTTGATTTGTTTTACTATAAAATGCATATGCATAGGAAGCATGTTAGACTTAGATGTGTTTGTCAGATGTTCTATGATGCTCTCTTTGTGCTTCAATCCTTGTCTTTCATGTGAGCATCATTAAAATTATCAATGCCTAGCTAAAAGGCTTTAAAGAAAAGTGCTTGTTGGGAGACAACCCAATATTTTTATTTCCCATCTTTCAATAAATACACATTATTACTTATGTAGTAATTGTGTTTTCATGTTTTAATTAGTGTTTGAGCCAAGTAAGACCTTTGGGATGGCTTACGGTGATTGTTGATTTGATTTTGCTGAAAAACAGAAACTTTTGCGTCCGATGCAGAAAATTCAATAAATTGCTACAGCGTGATAATCTTCTAAAATTTTACAAAGAAATTATATACAAATTCCCCAGGATGTCCTAATTTTTCAGAATTTTTTGAGTTGCATAAGTATGTGAAGTTTTCAGATTGCTACAGATTGTTCTATTTTTGATAGATTCTGTTTTCTATGTATTGTTTGCTTATTTTGATGAATCTATGGCTAGTATCGGGGGGTATGAACCGTGGAAAAGTTGGAATACAATAGATATTATGCCAAAATAAAATAATAATGAGTTCAAAAAAATACCTTGAGTAGTTATTTGCTTTGTTTTACTAACGGATCTCACAAGTTTTCTGTTGATTTTTGTGTTGTGAAGTTTTCAAGTTTTGAGTGGAGATTCAATGGACTGTGGAATAAGGACTGACAAGAGCCTAAAGTTGGGGATGCCCAAGGAACCCCAACGTAATATCCAAGGACAACCAAGATCCTAAGCATGGGGATGCCCCAGAAGGCATCCCCTCTTTCGTCTTGATCTATCAGTAAATTTACTTGAGACTATATTTTTATTCACCACATGATATTGTTTTGCTTGGAGCATCTTGTTTGATATGAGTCTTTGATTTTGAGTTTCCCGCAATCATCCTTGTTGTACACACCTTTTGAGAGGGACATGCTTGAACCGTGATTTTAGAATACTCTAGGTGCTTCACTTATATCTTTGGAGCTAGGCAATTTTGCTCTAGTGCTTCACTCATATCTTTTAGAACACGGCGGTGGTTTTATTTTATAGAAATAGTTGAACTCTCATGCTTCACTTATATTATTCTGAGAGTCTTTAAAACAACATGGTAATTTGCTTGGGTTATGAATTTAGCCCTAATATGATGGGCATCCAAGGGAGATGTAATAAAAACTTTCATATATAGAGCATTGAATACTATGAGAAGTTTGATTTCTTATACTTGTTTTGAGATGTTAAGATGCTAATATTAGAGTCATGCTAGTGGTAAATTGTGAGGTTAAAGAAATAATTATGTTATGGTTTGTGATTCCCGTAGCATGCACGTTTGATCTCCTAACTATGTAACAAAATTGAAGCGCATTGTGTCTTGATTGGTTATCTTTGCGTGGAGGTCGGGAGCGCGCGATGGTTAACTCCTACCAACCTCTCCCCTAGGAGCATGCATCGTAGTACTTTGCTTCGAGGGCTAATAATTTTTTCGCAATAAGTATGTGAGGTCTTTATGACTAATGTTGAGTCCATGGATTATACGCACTCTCACCCTTCCACCTTGCTAGCCACTCTAGTACCGTGCAAATTTCGCTGGTGCATCAAACCACCTGATACCCTTCCTCAAAACAGCCACCATACCTACCTACTATGGCATTTTCATAGCCATTCCGAGATATATTTCCATGTAACTCCACCGTTCCATTTATTAAGACACACACCATCATTGTCATATTGTTTTGCATGATCGTAAGACAGCTAGCATGATGCTTTCATGGCTTGTCCGTTTTTTATGTCATTGCTATGCTAGATCGTCGCACATCCCGATACACTACCGTAGGCATATAGAGTCATATTTTGTTCTAGTATTGAGTTGTAAGTAAATAAAATTGTGAATATTATCATTATTAGAGCATTGTCCCATGTGAGATTATAAATAAAAGAAGCCAAAGAAGCCCAAATAAAATAAAAGAGGCCAAAGAAGCCCACAAAAATAAAAATAAAAGAGGCCAAAAAGCCCAAAAGAAAAAATGAGAGAAAAAGAGAGAAGGGACAACGTTACTATCTTTTTCCACTCTTGTGCTTCAAAATAGCACCATGATATTCATTACAGTCTCCTATGTTGACACTTTAATATACTAGTGGGAATTTTTCATTATATAACTTCGCTTGTATATTCCAACGATGGGCTTCCTCAAATTGCCCTAGGTCTTCATAAGCAAGCAAGTTGGATGCACACCCATTTAGTTTCCTTTTGAGCTTTCATACACTTATAGCTCTAGTGCATCCGTTATAATGGCAATCCATACCCACTCATAATGATATTGATTGATGGACATCTGATGTCTACAAACGCTTCTATTCTTGTAGACTATGTTGGGCCTCCAAGCGCAGAGGTTTGTAGGACAACAGCAATTTCCCTCAAGTGGACGACCTAAGGTTTATCGAACTCAGGGAAGTAGAGGTTGAAGATGGTCTCTCTCAAGCAACCCTGCAACTAAGATACAAGAAGTCTCTTGTGTCCCCAACACACCTAATACAACTAGGAGTTGTATAGGTGCACTAGTTCGGCGAAGAGATGGTAAAATATGGATAATAGGAGTGGCAAAGCAAAGTAATATAAATCTGTAATAAAAAGTGCAGCAAGCAAGCAAGTGGTAAACGTGAGCACAAATGGTATTGCAATGGTGGAAACAAGGCCTAGGCTTCATACTTTCACTAGTGGCAACTCCCAACAACATTAACGTAGTCTAATCACATGATATTTCCCGCACTCGGAGGTCATTCCTTTGTGGTCAAGAGAGGACGAGAATTATGTAGGTCTACAAAAGCACACCTCAAAGTTCATAGTTCTCAGTCTATGGATTTCCCAATGTCACCGTGGCCATCCAAAGAGTGTACCACAATCACCACAACATATCTCAAGGATAGTCAAAGACAAGCACCAAGAGACTCTCAATCTTCAATCAACACACAAAAGAGGAAATCACTCATGAAAATATTCTTCTAATCCATGTCCAATAGACCGTTGTCACCTTGGTCTCGGGGATTATACTAGATAAAGACAAGTGACTACATCAATCCAATACATAGAGGAAGGGGAAATATCATGGGATCACCCTAGATTAACATAGCCTATGATCACAACGAAGATCACATCATGGGAGAGAGAATTGACCACATAGCTACTGGTAAAAACCTCAGCCCCGAGGAGGAACTACTCCCGCATCATGGAGGGAGGAAGCAACGTCGATGGAGATGAATCCGGGGGCACTTCCCCGTCCCGGCAGGATGCCGGCACAGGAATTCTGGTCCCTCAAAACTTGGTGGCGATGGCGGGGAGATCGGAATTTCTTCTAGAGAAAAAGGGTTCGGCCTCGAGGGTTTCGGGACGCGAGGAATATATATGCAAAAGGGGGTCACCAGAAGCGGAGAGGGGGGCCCAGGCGCCCCCCTAGGGCGGCCAGGGGTGGGGCCGCCTGGGCTGGCCGCCTGGGCTGCCCCTGGCTCCCCTCTGACCCCACTTTGGTTTTTCTCGAAGCTTCCTGTACGCTGATTTTTTATATATTTTTCCCGGAATTTTTCTGGCAATTTAAGTAATGGGAAAACCTGAAATACAAAAACAGCAGAAAACAGAAGCTGGCACTGGGGTGCACTGAGTTAATAGGTTAGTCCAAATATGATCAAAAGTGTATGAAAGTGTATCAAAAGCATAGCAATATCACCCAAAACATGCATGGAGCAAGCAGAAATTATAGATACGTTTGGGGCGTATCAACATCCCCAAGATTAATTCCTGCTCGTCCTTGAGTAGGTAAATGATAACAAGCACAATTTCTGTGGTGACATGCTACCAAAGAGTCTTTCACAATCACATGACAAATGCTTATTGAGATAATGAATCTTTAGTAATTAAGTTGCCTCATGAGAATATCACAAAGAACTAAAAGTTTACAATATGATACTAAAACACCCAATAGATTTGTAGTGAGCATGGTGTGCAAACATGACAAAGTGATACCTCGCTTGCCCCCTTTAGTGAAGCAAAACATAAATGCAGGAGCACCTCCGAAGTTTAAGTGACGACTAGATACTATGATTTCGGAATAAGCGATATCACAATTATGCAGAAGACAATGGTGCTTTGGGACAATGCACATTACACTCAGAATGACAATCATGCTCTCAATAGTTGGTGCTTTGAAGAAAGAAGGTGGAGACTCTCGAACCGTGGATTTTGATGGCAAGGTTGAAAACCCGTGGTTGGAAGCAAAGACTAAACATGTACCAGAGCTCTTGGTTTTGAAAACAGAGGTAAAAATGATTTTGGGAGGTGCATAATTCGTCAACGAATGCTAGTAGATAACCCAATTACTTCTTATGCTGGACATGTTTCGAGGAACGGCTCCCACGCGGGGACGATCACATCCCCTTAATCTCCTTTGTTTATCACTGCCAGAGTTTCCTGATTTCTCATGAACAAAGCGTGAAGGAGGGTTGTTTGTTGCTATTATCTTTTGTGAGCTGGGCGCACTCATGCCAGTCCCTCCTCGTATTAGGGGTTTGCAGATTAGACATGCAATCCCGGGGTAAAATTTGTCCAACATAAGAAGATCATGAATTACCTACTACTTCCTCATGAGCTAAAACAGAGGCACAAAAGAGAAATGCTTTTGAATAATTTTGATATGGTACAAGAAAGTCTTCGTTAGGAATGGCATGTAAATACCATATATAGGAAGGTATGGTGGACTCATATGGCATAAGTGGTTTCAAGGATTTTGGATGCACAAGCAGTCTGTCCGCTTAGTACAGGCGAAGGCTAGCAAAAGACTGGGAGCGACCAACTAAGAGAGCAATGAAGGCCATAATCATGCAGAGCGACAAAGCAACATTGAATCGGACATGGAAGTTATATCGCTACTCAGAAATTAAAGATCATCAAGGCTTGATAGACTTTCTTTACAGTCTTAAATATGCGTGAGCATATGCCAAGTCAATCAAAATAAATTCTTGGAGGAAGATATCACTAAACCATACCACATCATAGGCAAACAAATCAAGCTGGTACTTCAATAACACATTAAGAACCCCCAGCTATTTGAGACTAACCATAAGAAAACATGAACTACTAAGCACCATTATGCACATAGCATTTTTATCATAGACATATCAACCAGTGCCACGGAAGCCAACTCTCTTAACAAGATAAGCATGATAACTCAAGAGAGTTCCAGAAGCAACAACCTAAACAAATGCTCTTAAAAAGATAAGCATGAAACTAAGAGCTAAGCATGACAGCAGCTATGAAAAGATAAAGAACACACACAAGAAGATACGCATGCAAGCCTATGTTGTGTTCTACAGTGGAGTGGAGCGTGTTTCTCTCCCAAACAATGAAGGCAAGGATCCAACTTGTTAAGAACAGCAAGTAAAACTAAATAAACTAAAAAGAAAAGAGCAAGACGCTCCAAGCATAGCACATAACGCATGAAGTGATTAAAATATAGTGGAACGAAAGACGAACTGATAATTGTTGATGGAGAAGGGGATGCATGGGGGCATCCCCAAGCTTAGACGCTTGAGTATTCTTGAATATTTCTTGGGGGTGCACGGGGGCATCCCCAAGCTTGAGCGTTTGACCCTCCTGAATCTTCTTTTATCATCTTCCCTCGCACACTTGAAAACTCCCTTCATACATAACTCATCATAATCTGATTAGCGAGGTTAGTACCCACAATAAAATAATTTTTCCCTACTGGAAATAAGGATAATCTTGAAGAGCTAATGTTTCTCAAGATTGCCAAAAGGTTTTTGCAAAGAAAAGGCAAGCTCAAGGTTTGCAAAACGAAGAAAAGGCAAAACAGGACAGAATCTGTGAAAAACAGACGAGCAGGTAGTAAATGATTTTTTCGGGGCACTTCTGCAACTCAAATCAAAAAACACAGAACAGACGCTCGAAAGCCAATTGTATAGAGCACGCTGTCAAAAAAATTCAGATCAAAAAGATGATCTGGTGATTTTACTCGAATTTTTCTGTCCAAGGACAGAATCTGTTTTCTGGACAGCACGTCACAACTTTTGAACTTTCTTGCAATCGGAGGCTAAACTTGGCACAAAGCTGAAAAGAAAAGATACAATGATGATGCTACTGTAGTAACAAACATCAAGACCACTAAAAACTGAAAGAACAAACTGAAAGCAAAGATAACAAGGGTTGTCTCCCTAGAGCTCTTTCTTTATAGCCATAAAGATAGGCTTAAGACTTTAATGATGCTCTCGTAGGAATAAGAGTTGAAGAACAAAAGAGAGCATCAAGAAGCAAATACCAAACACATTTAAGCCTAACATGCTTCCTATGCATAGGAATATTGCAATAGAATAATTCATTGAAGCACAAAGCAATAAGCATAGGAAGACAAAACAAGTGCAGCTTCAAAACCTTCAACATAAAGAGAGGGAACTTGATATTATTGAAATATCTATAAGCATATGTTCCCTTCTCATAATAATTTTCAGTGGGATCACGAATAAACTCAACAATATAAGCATCACATAAAGCATTGTTACCATGATCCACATGCAAAAAGGTACTCTTACTCTCCACATAAGCATAACCCTTCTCGTTGGTAATAGTGGGAGTGGGACTATCATAAACAACTTGAACACTATAGATTAATTGTGTATTAGGAAGATGGTGTTCAACAAGGGAGTAATTCCCTCCATGATTATGACAAGTTTCATAAGGATAATTTCTCCTTATGTCATAGGTACCTTTATAATCACTATAGATTGGAGTTATAACATCATCATAGTAGATAAGAGCATTATCATTGCTAGCAACTATATTTGTAATCATGTTGTCTTTATTCTTACTAGCAAAAGAATTATCAATTATCACATCACTAGTGGGTAAAGGATTTGCAATCCTATCATCCCCAAGCTTAGAGCTTTCCATATCATCACTTTCAGAGTTGGTACCAAAAAGATTTTTAAGATCATAAGTACCATTATCATCATTTTCCCAATCACAATAAGTAACATGCATATCATAATCAAAGTCATCTTCAATAGTACCTACGGACGTATCATCAAGATGATAATTAAGGCAATAAACTTCACCTTCTTCTTTAAACTTACAACCGTTAGGATAAAAGTTGATGGGAAGAATATGCTCAGGCCAGGTTGATACCCATTCTTCTTCCTTCTTGCTCCTCTTCCTCCTCCTCTTCTTTTTCTTCTTCTTCACCTTAGGAGGGAGTGGTTGGAGATGAAGCTTCTCCACATATCATGGTTTATCATTAGAAACAATAGGGGAAACTTGGGAGAAACTCTCCTTTTTATTAGCAGAAATATAAGAGACATTTTTATACTTTTGTAAAGTTCCCTCCTTTCTAATCTTACTTATGTAATCATTTTTATGGCAATTAACAACACAATAGAGATGGCAATTTTGTAAAGTGTTTTTTATTCCTATGTCGTTAACATCTAGCCAAGAAGTCTTTTCTGATAACTCTTCACACATCAAAAATAACATAAGCTCATCATAAAGATCAGGGGTGATCATGTTATCACACAACTGGTTAACAGTTATGTTTTGGAAAGTGCATGCATTGAAAAGTAAAGTGACCCTCTATACAGCAAAGTTCACAAGTAAAAGGATAAAGGTCACACAATTCTCTAGCAATTTCATTTAAATCTTTGACCCAAGTGATTGTTCTTTCATGCTTATGTTGCTTACAATACTTCTCTTCTTCAATCATAGGCCTTTCACAAGGTCTATCCACTCCACAAAAATTAACATGCTTATATAAAACTTCATTTTTAGGAATTGGATCATGCATGTTGCAATCATCATGAACAATTTCATTTTCTTTGCAAATCTCTTTAAAAGGTTCATGATGCTCGATCCAATCCTCCTTAGGCATATTAAGATGTGAAGCAAAAGATTTGAGGAAATCAACAAGGAGTTGAGAATCAAGCCCAAACTTAGCACTAAACTTATTAAAACTTGTAGTTTCAACAAAGGACTTAATGCAATCATACTCATAAATTATACCTGACTCTTTACCTTTGTCGATCTCCCAATCTTCAGTGTTGCATTGAATTCTTTCAAGGAGTTCCCATTTAGCATCAATCTTTTCGTTTGTCAAAGAACCCATAGAGGAAGCATCGAGCAAATCTTTATCCTGTCGAGAGAGCCTCGCATAGAAATTAGTAATAATCATATCTTTGGGGAGCCCATGGTTAGGACATTTTAGCATTAATGTTTCCAGTCTACCCCAAGCTTGAGCTATGCTCTCTCCGTCATGAGGATAGAAATTATAAACATAATTCCTATTCTCATGAACTTCATGAAGAGGATAAAACTTGGAGTAAAAGAGAGACTGGATCTCTTCCCAATCCAGCAGGTGAGAGTCATCTAGTAGCCTATACCATTCCAATGCTTTTCCTTTCAGTGACAAGGCAAATAATTTCCTCATGACTCCATCTCTTGTCAAACCTGAAATCTTTAAAAACTCACAAAGTTCTGCAAGTTTCAACAAATGAATACTAGGATTGACTGTCCCATCATAACAATCATTCCTAATTATTTCAATTATCCCAAGTGGTATTTGGAACGGGATACATTCAGTAGGTGGAGGAGACTTCTCTACCACGGGTGTGGTAAAGCGGCCTTCCCCAAGTAGCGAACTAAGAGTGCGGTTTTCCATAAACATAACTAGTGAAACTAAAAACAAGAAACGAAAAGATTTAATTGCAAGATCTAAAGATATACCTTCAAACACTTACTTCCCCGGCGCCAGAAATAGCTTGATGTCTACACACGCTTCTATTCTTGTAGACTATGTTGGGCCTCCAAGCGCAGAGGTTTGTAGGACAGCAGCAATTTCCCTCAAGTGGATGACCTAAGGTTTATCGAACTCAGGGAAGTAGAGGTTGAAGATGGTCTCTCTCAAGCAACCCTGCAACTAAGATACAAGAAGTCTCTTGTGTCCCCAACACACCTAATACAACTAGGAGTTGTATAGGTGCACTAGTTCGGCGAAGAGATGGTAAAATATGGATAATAGGAGTGGCAAAGCAAAGTAATATAAATCTGTAATAAAAAGTGCAGCAAGCAAACAAGTGGTAAACATGAGCACAAATGGTATTGCAATGGTGGAAACAAGGCCTAGGCTTCATACTTTCACTAGTGGCAACTCCCAACAACATTAACGTAGTCTAATCACATGATATTTCCCGCACTCAGAGGTCATTCCTTTGTGGTCAAGAGAGGACGAGAATTATGTAGGGCTACAAAAGCACACCTCAAAGTTCGTAGTTCTCAGTCTATGGATTTCCCAATGTCACCGCGGCCATCCAAAGAGAGTACCACAATCACCACAACATATCTCAAGGATAGTCAAAGACAAGCACCAAGAGACTCTCAATCTTCAATCAACACACAAAAGAGGAAATCACTCATGAAAATATTCTTCTAATCCATGTCCAATAGACCGCTGTCACCTTGGTCTCGAGGATTATACTAGATAAAGACAAGTGAGTACATCAATCCAATACATAGAGGAAGGGGAAATATCATGGGATCACCCTAGATTAACATAGCCTATGATCACAACGAAGATCACATCATGGGAGAGAGAATTGACCACATAGCTACTGGTAGAAACCTCAGCCCCGAGGAGGAACTACTCCCGCATCATGGAGGGAGGAAGCAACGTCGATGGAGATGAATCCGGGGGCACTTCCCCGTCCCGGCAGGATGCCGACACAGGAATTCTGGTCCCCCGAAACTTGGTGGCGATGGCGGCGGAGATCGGAATTGCTTCTGGAGAAAAAGGGTTCGGCCTCGAGGGTTTCGGGACGCGAGGAATATATATGCAAAAGGGGGTCACCAGAAGCGGAGAGGGGGACCCAGGCGCCCCCCTTGGGCGGCCAGGGGTGGGGCCGCCTGGGCTAGCCGCCTGGGCTGCCCCTGGCTCCCCTCTGGCCCCACTTCGGTTTTTCTCGAAGCTTCCTGTACGCTGATTTTTTATATATTTTTCCCGGAATTTTTCTGGCAATTTAAGTGATGGGAAAACCTGAAATACAAAAACAGCAGAAAACAGAAGCTGGCACTGGGGTGCACTGAGTTAATAGGTTAGTCCAAATATGATCAAAAGTGTATGAAAGTGTATCAAAAGCATAGCAATATCACCCAAAACATGCATGGAGCAAGCAAAAATTATAGATATGTTTGGGACGTATCAACATCTCCATAGCCATTGATTTGCCTAGTTGGTGTGCGACTTTCTCCCTCCTTTTGTCTATTACCACCTTCTATTCCACCCATAGTGTTATGTCCATGGCTCACGCTCATGTATTGCGTGAAGAGTTGAAAAAGCTCAAGCGCGCTAAAAAGTATGAAACAATTGCTTGGCTGATACCGGGATGGGCACGATTTACACTTTGTGTTGAGAAGAGGGAGCATAAAGAGACTATATGATTTTGTAGGGATAATTTTCTTTAGCCATGTTATTTTAGAAGCTTCGTATATTGCTTTTTAGTATGCTTGAAGTATTACTGTTTTGATATTGATAAACTGTTGTTTTGAGTCTTACGGATTTGAAAATTCATGCCACAATAAAGAAGAATTACATTGACAAATATGTTAGGTAGCATTCCACATCAAAAATCTGTTTTTATCATTTACCTACTCGAGGACGAGCGGGAATTAAGCTTGGGGATGCTTGATACATCTCCAACGTATCTATAATTTTTTATTGTTCCATGCTATTATATTATCTATTTTTGATGTTTTATATGCATTAATATGCTATTCTATATTATTTTTAGGACTAACTTATTAATCTAGAGCCCAGTGCCAGTCTCTGTTTTTCTTTGTTTTTGAGTTTCGCAGAAAAGGAATATCAAACGGAGTCCAAATGGAATGAAACTTTACGATGATTTTTTTTGGACCAGAATACACCCCGGAGACTTGAGAACTAAGTCAGAAGAGCCATGAGGCGGCGACAAGGGGGGAGGGCGCTCCTAACCTACTTCTTCCTCCTATATATTCACATGTATTCCAGAACCATCACAACAAGCCACGAAACCACTTCTCCGCCGTGGCAACCTTCTGTACCCATGAGATTCCATCTTAGGGCCTTTTCCGGCATCCTGTCGGAGGGGGATTCGATCATGGAGGGCTTCTACATCAACCCAATTGCCCTTCTGATGAAGCGTGAGTAGTTTACCACAGACCTACGGGTCCATAGCTAGTAGCTAAATGGCTTCTTCTCTCTCTTTGATTCTCAATACCATGTTCTCCTCGAAGTTCTTAGATATCTATCCGATGTAATATTCTTTTGCGGTGTGTTTGTCGAGATCCGATGAATTGTGGATTTATGATCAACTTATATATGAATATTATTTGAATCTTCACTGAATTCTTATATGCATGATTTGATATCCTTGTAAGTCTCTTCGAATTATCGGTTTGGTTTGGCCAACTAGATTGGTTTTTCTTGCAATGGGAGAAGTACTTGGCTTTGGGTTCTATCTTGCGGTATCCTCACCCAGTGACAAAGTAGGGGCATCGAGGGTAAAAAGATGGGGGTTTCATCATATTGCTTGAGTTTATTCCTCTACATCATGTCATCTTACTTAAGGCGTTACTCTGTTTTTCATGAACTTAATACTCTAGATGCAGGCAGGAGTCGGTCGATGTGTAGAGTAGTAGTAGTAGATTTAGGCAGGAGTCGGTCTACTTGTCACAGACGTGATGCCTATATTACATAATCTTTTCCTTTAATGTGATCACAAATTTGCACTTTTCTATGAATTGCTCGACACTAATTTGTTTACCCACCATATTATTTGCTATCATGAGAGAAGCCTCTAGTGAAACATATGGCCCCTGGGTATATTTTCTATCATATTAGTTTCCAATCTACTATTTTGCAATCTTTTACTTTTAGATCTATAAATAAAAAAACCAAAAATATTTTATCTTTTATTTATCTTTCTTTATCAGATCTCACTTTTGCAAATAACCGTGAAGGGCTTGACAACCCCTTTATAGCGTTGGATGCAAGTGTTTGATTGTTTGTGCAGGTATCGGCAATTTGCGCGTTCTTCTCCTACTTGATTGATACCTTGATTCTCAAACTGAGGGAAATACTTATCTCTACTTTGTTGCATCACCCTTTCATCTTCAAGGGAAAAATCGACACAAGCACAAGAAGTAGCACTTTCGCCATCAATCGAGCTCTCCACGCAACACCATAAGCGAGAATCCTCGCGTCTGAAGACCTTGATGGACAGCAATGTCGCCTCCACAAACTTGAAATGGAGGACGTGACATGCCATCAAGCTGTGAACGCACCTGAAGGTTTTCCAACCACGCCGGAGAAGCATGATGTGGGGGGTTGGGAACACTATGTTCACCTACGTACTGTCGTTACAGCAGCCTCTCATGTGCAGCCTCAGTGTCGGCGGTCGATCTGCCTCCATCACCCTGGAAAAAGGGGTAGGAAGACGGAAGCGGCCCTCAGGGGGACCGTGCAACTTGACTACAAATTCCAGCGGCTGGTCCCCAACGTGACCTTCCGGCGGCCCAGGAGCTACCGGGGGAGGAAGGATCATGATGCCACCACGCCCTCCTCAACACCGGGGATGGCCTCTCCCTCGTCTGGCACCTCTGCCATGAGCGCTCGGTTCCACCACCACATCGTCAACCGGGGGAGTAATGCGCCGTCGAGAAGAATCTCTCGTCGCCACCGCCAAAGCGCCGGCACGTCCTCTTCCCCCCACCATCAGAAGGAAAGGGGAAGACGGATGAGAAGAAGAAGAAGAAGTCTATGAGTTAGCCCTCGACCATCTTCCCTTTTTATAAGAAGATTAGGGCCAGGGGCTGACCCCTCACCAAGAAGGCCGTCGCCCCACTCCACCAATGTGGCTCCTCTGCACTACTAACGGAACAAAGAATCAAGGTCGCCCGGATGCACCAATTCATGGCGCCCGGCTTTCCGCCAGGGCGCTCCATCCCGTGTCCGACGTATCCGCCACCAGCCATGTGCAATGCATGCGGTATACATGGCAAAAACGGCAGGGGCGGCGTAAAAAAAGGGTAGTTACCGTCCCATGAGCGTCAAATACGGGCATCCAACAAGTCGTGGGCCGAAAATCACCCCACGATGGCTCACACGACGAGCAGGAAGAACGGAAACTGTCCTTATTCAATCACAGGTTAATGAAGAAGCAAGGAAGATATCAAGACAATGTCAAAGCCACTGCATGTGTACATGTTCGAACCTACCTCGAGGACGCCCAACTACGCGTTCGTGCTAGGCTCGGGGGCTTCTGTTGGTGCAACAGACCCAGGTGTATGTTGCCCTAACTGTACACAGGCACGGAAGCAAGATCACAACGACCACAACCACGTCAAGCAGAAGAGATATCTCTTTGAGAGGGGCGGATCAAGAGGACCAAATCCAGGAGGAGGAGCAAGAGCTCGCTGAGGAAAAAACTCCCTTGCCGGCAGGCGAGCCCAACAAGGGCAAGGTACCCCATAGACAAGTCCCAAGGACGTCCCGACAAGCCTGCCGGGAACGCGGAGGATGGATTTAGCCCAACGAGGCTCCACCACATCACCTCACAGCGACCCAAGTCGCCAATCAGTGTGGTGTCAAGCCCTCAAATGGCTAAGTGGCTGTAATTCAGCACGTGGCGACCATTTCCAGAGGAAATAACCTAGAGATGACACCCATCCAGCAACATGTCATGCAGGCAGGAGAGGAGGTGGCAGAATCGGCCTAGCAAGGCTTGTTGGGCTGCGCACCGATGTGACACTAACCCGTGCATTTACTACGCCTTGTCTTGTCTGCAGAGTTAGGTAGCACTGTTTGCTACCTAATCAGTACACAATGACTGATTTGCCATTGTTGTAACCCCTTGAGCTATAAAAGGAGGACCGTGGCGACCGTAGAAAGGATTCGGACCATTGTACACTCATACATGCGTAGTTGCTCTCGCCCCCAGGCCACCTTGCGGGGCAAGAGCATTGCGTCCCCACTACGATCCACCCCATCAATCCACCAAAGCAGGAGTAGGGTTTTACGCCTCATGGCGGCCCGAACCTGGGTAAAAACTGCCCGTGTCATCGTTGTCGCGCTGCCCCGCGCCGTCCGCTTTTATGCAACGTGCCCTTCCCTTTGCCGAACCAAAAGGGGCACATGGTCCCATAGGTGGCCGTGTTTTCCCACGACACCGTCCTGTGCTTTCCATCCTACGCCTTGTGTCGCTTGTTGTGCCTCATTCAAGCCGCCCCAGAGCATGCAGCCGCCGACATTGATGTTGCGATTTGACCGGACATGAAGGCGGCGCAGATGCAAGTGACCTTTCGGGCGTCGCCGCCGCTTCAATGCGGGGACGCCGCGTCCCGAGAAACCAACTCCGGCCACTGTGCCACATTGAAGCGGGCTGACCGCCCGTCCGCCTGCCCTGGCCATGGCTATTTAAGCCACACTCCTGCGTCATCCAAATCTGCACCCTCCCCAGCACCGCACCGTCCTCCTCCCCCTCTCCGAGCCCAGCGGTGATGCCAAAGTCCTGGTTCTCCACGCCAATAGGCGGCACCGGTGGAAGTTCGTCGTCACACAGATCGTGGCGTCGCCGCCCTCGCTCACCTGGACCATCGGCATCCATGACGGCGGGCTCCTCTGGTGACGAGGAGGACTACCCACAGCAGCGGCCACATCTACTCTCGAAGGCGGGTCTGACGGACTAAGAATTCATCCATCAAATGGAGATCATGACGGAGCGCTCACTCCGTCAGATGGGTTCGGTGCCATTGTTGCCGGTGCGCGTGAAGGAGGCGCCACCTTCCTCGCCACGGGTCCGCGTTAAGCGGGAGTTGGCATCACCACGTCGGCAGGTGAAGGACGAGGTGGCATCCCCGTCACACAACCGCAGCCTCCACATTGGCGGCTATGTGAAGCAATAGCCGGCGTCCCCCTAGAACCTCCGTCGCATGAAGGAGGAGCCGCACAGCCGCTACACGCGGATTGACAGACACTCTTCGCCACCACAGGGCCAACGCCGCCCGATGAAGGAGGAGCTATCGCTTGCCATCGCCAAGGCGCATGGCCGCATCCTCCACTATCTTGGAGGCGGCGGTGCCTCTGGCTCTTGGGCAGTGGTATCCGAGGCCGAGCGCGTGGTGAAATAGCGGGCGAGGAACGACCGGTGCAATGTCGGTCGCCGCTCCGAGTTCGCCAAGACGGACATGGCACCGGAGTGCGTCCACAACGACCCTGACCTCGCCGCCGTTTGGGCGCTTGACCACTACGTCACCATCGCGTAGATGGCCACCAGGCGAAGCCACCGTGTTCAGCGACTGCTCCGCGAATGCCAGTTGCGGCGAACGCTAGTTGCAGCAAGGCCGCTACCACGGCTCCGCAGGCCACGTCGGTAGTGGCCAGGGTGGCCCTCCGCACGGTGCAGCAGGAGGCGAAGCGGCTTCTCCGTGAGCTGCAGGCAGCCGTCGGGCAAGGATGCCGCGGCCCTTCGGCGCCATTCCACCTCTGGAGGGGCCACAATGACGATGACGACGACGGCACCGACGGAGACGATGGTGCGGCAGGGCAGGGCGGACACGCGTACGAGGTGGTCGTCCGGTATAGGTTTTGGGTTTTTGTTTTTAGTTAAACGGTTGAAATATCGACATTTTTATGTAAATTAAATCCAAACTTGAATGAAAACCATCCAGTTTGAACAAATTTCATGAAGTTGGTTTGAATTGTTCGGCAAATATACATATACGGTTAGCATTGGATGGTTGCCTTCCGCATCCGTATTCGTGGGCTGCCCCCCTTCTCCCCCTCCACGCAGTCCACGGATGGATGTGAGAGGATTTTGCGGATTGCCGTTGGAGATGCCCTTAGAACTTAGAAGTACGGCCCCCAATCACATCAAGGCTGACGGCTCCAGCGAAGAGGTCATCGACCTGATCACCGGCGACGACAAGGGTTAGGATTTAGAATTAGTGTTTATATGTAATGTGCAGTTTTATAATGTGGAAAAATAAAACCTATCTACCAACATTGCATGGCTTGCATGGTCCGGGTTTCGCCGAGATTTTCAGCGGATAACGTTGGATGACCGATGCTTATCTGAATGTTTGTAGACATGTTTGAACGTGTTCATGAACAGTTAAAAGCGTATGTTCTATGCTTCACATTGGAGATGCCTGAGAGTCTGAGACCTCCAAAGGATGTCGACGGCACTTTTCTTTAAAACGAAGACGCCAGAGGCGTCTGCTTTTTAATAAGAAAGCCTTTACACATGCAAAACACACATGATCCGCAGGAAACGAGAAATAGAAACAGTTAAAGATCCAGTTTATTACAGGGCTCTCAGCCCGGACACAGCACGCAGACTCGGAGTACCAAAAGTTGGCACTACCCAAAGAAGCAACAGGGGACGCTTTGGCGATGCCGTTGATATGACGAAGTCTAGAAAAGCATAGTGCATGTATACAACATGCATAAAAGAGAACCACTAAGTTAGTTCGCTCGATGGACAAGTCTTCCCAAAGTCCCAGCGTCGTGTACTCGCCTGAATCACAAATATATATATTCAAATTTTCTGAATGAACCATCTACCTCTGATCTATCAAATCATATGTCACGTTATTTTCGTATTTATGTAGTTTCCGCTGCACCCTTCGCAAATCGCAGTCGCCTAACTAGCTTTACGTAAGCTATCTGAATGAGATTGTGCGAGTAGTTGCATGCGCACGTAGACACATTGCAAAAAATAATAATTCAAAATGGCTTCAGCTAGCTTCTGGTGCCTTTGATTTGATCAAATATATAGAAGAAAGATAAATATATAGCAACCACTAGTACTGTGCGTGCGTATAGATTGAGCTCCGCCACCAGTTTGTGACCTGCTTAATTGGTTGAAACCGTTGGTTACTGTAGAGAAGATAGATTGGTTTGGAGAAGCGACTCTCGGATGAGTATCCATCAGTACTGTATAACGTTACAGCTAGCAAATGGTTGGCCGCCGATCACGCTAAGATTGGTGGCATGAATGCCCTAATTTCACTGGGATCCAATCTAAATCCAAGTTGTTCACTTGGACCCAACCTGAGTTAGAGGTCCACTTGGCTTCAGTCCAATTGAGTTTCAGCCTCGCACGCGCGACCATCTTCATGTACAGAGACATGATCCAAGTCAATAGCTGATAGTAGCATCTAGCAAAGCTTAAGGATATTTCTAATCGATCCCTTATCCGCCGTAGGGGAGTAAATTTGATTGTTATTTTCTCCTCTAAACCGCACATATAACGGATCCGTTATAACGGTTTGTGGAGTAATTTTTTTACTTCTGTTGGGTTTGTGTTGAATATATTGTACAAGTTGGGTTATACTTGGACTTGGTGTTGTAGCGTGGGTGGAATACTTGTAGTGTCAGAGTCGGATACGTTGAACCCTTGGCCTCTTATATATGAGGAGGCACCCCCACGTTATAACCCATGACGGCTAGATAGCGACTGGCACGCAAGAGGGAGCGGGCGGCGTATGCCGGCGCCCGGGTGACCGGTGTTGCGGTATCTCGGGGAGGAGCGTCCATAATCATTGCCTCGGAGAGTAGGCAAGCTGAACTTCGTTAACAAATCTCGGTATCGTTATTGTGCTGTGATTACTTATTCCTCGATGGATTGACAGTGTATCTCGATTTAATTCTAACAAGTGATATCATGAGCTAGGTTACGAGGTTGTTTCGATTGATCTGGAGGTAAGGATATCATGAAAGAATTAATCGTCGGCGAGATCGGAAGAAACGGCGCGGTGTGACGATCACGTGGAACAACCCTAGTGGATACGTACTCGGAGTCGGCGAGGTCGGGACGTGTCCTACGGCAGCGCCGCAAGGCACCTGGGCCAAGGAGGTGCGGTCCAGCAGGGACGCGAGCAGGCAACCCAGGCGGCGGAAGGACGCGTGCAAGGACGGCTGAGCGTCGCGGCGTGCGGATTTTAGCAATATGTGATGCAATCGGAAGCAGCAAGGAAATCGTACGTATATACGTGAGACTTTTTTTTTAACAAAAAACAAAAGGGACCGAGTCGCTGGACATCTCGTGTCCGGGCCGGACTGCTGGCCGTGCAAACGCACGCTAAGAGCATCTTCAACAAGAGCGCTATATAAGCAACGCGCGGTATAAAAACTGTTTTTAACGCGCGCGAACCTAATTTAAAGTCTCTAGCAGTCGCATAAAAAGCGTGTGCGCTATAACTAATGCAGCGCGCGCATCAAAAAGACATCGCGCGCAGCATATTTAGTGCGTCCAGTCGCGGGCGCTGCAAACTCTGTGCTGCTGCAGATGGGACCGCTGGACTCGCGCGCGCAGCATATTTTTCAGCGTTTGTTGGAGCAAACGTTTTCTAGCGCCCTAAAAAAACTACTTCCGCGTTGTAAACCCGTTTTTTGGGCTCCGCGAAATGGGTGGCTGTTAGAGATGCTCTAAAACCAGCCGAAGGGACGCACAGAGACATTAGAGCATTTCCGGCCATTGGCCCTCTAGGGACGCGCAAAATCACCGCCTGAGGGCGAATCGGCTCTAACCGCGTCGTGGGCGGCGCATTTTCGTTTTTTTCAAAAAAAAAAATCTATCACAGATTCGGACAAACAAGACGGAAATTAAACCAAATTTCGGCGAGCTCATCAAATATTTTATAAAAAAAAACGCCACTACTAGACCCGTCGTTGTCCTCGCCATCGCCGTTCCTCGCCGCCCTGAAGCTCTAGATGCCGAGGAGCCTGTAGAACTATGTGTAGTCACCGCCGCCGTTGTCGTCATCGTCAGCGCCTCCGCCGCGGCCGCCGTCCCTGTTGCTCCCCTGCCCAGGGTGGCCGAGGCATGGGGAGTTGGACAGTCCAAGGGCGTCGTCGTTGTCACTGTCGAGGATGACGACGTCGTCCTCCTCGCGCCTAAGCCGGCGGGCGGATATGTCCTCGAGGGCTCGATGCTGCCAGACCATCTCGTTGCGGAGGAAGTCATCCCGCGCCCACTTTAGGGCCCCCTCTTCGGAGAAGCCGGACTAGGCAATGGCCTCCTACTCCGGCGGGAAGCCCGACTCCACCTTCGGCCTGACGAGCCGGCCAGAGGTGTGGGGGGGGACTCTGCGATGCGGACGCCGCCGCTGCGGGTGCGCCGACTAATCAACGAGTCCTGGGGCTCCATCTTTACGGGAAGGAGGGAGGGCGAGCCGGATGAGCGGCCGGACGAGGAGGAGGACGTCGGGTCCATGCGTCTCGGCGTCCACGAGCAACCACGCCGACGGGAGAAGGTGAGGGCGCTAGGTACTCGAGCCTCAGCGTGTTGCCGCCCTCGATGTACTCAAGAACGGCCTCCAGCGTGCGGTCGGGCACACCCCACCATCAGCGGCGCCCTTCGGAGTTGTAGTTCACGTTGGGCACGACGCCGTTGGTTGCCTCGAGCTTCTCGGTGTGACGATGCCGGAAGTACGGCTCCCACAGCGTTCTGTCGGAGGCGTACCTCGGCTCGTCCCTCGCCGCCTGCGGCAGACAGGAGCGGATGCGGCCGATCTCCGCACGCCTGGCCGCCCAATGGGCGGCGATGGCACGGAGACCCCGCCGAAGCTTATTTTCCACGTTCCGGGCACCCGCATGTCCGGCGGGACCGGCTACTCGGCCTCATAGAGAAACCGGGCTTCGTCCTCGTGAAGGTGGCATCGGCCGAAGCCATTCGTCGCCGCACCATCGCCTGGGTAGAGCTTGGCCACGGGGTGAAACGAAAACGGCGAGAAGATAGGAGAAACGGGGGGCGTCGGTGGTGGAGAGGGACGTCTGTGTGTGGCTCACCGGCGCGGGAGGGTGCGGCTTATATAGCCACGGTCGGGCGGCCCCCGCGTGGCCGCCGTGTGTACGTGTGGCGATCGAGGGCGGGACACGTCTCGCCGCGCCTTCACTGCGCCGCTCGTCAGGCATCAATGGAGGTTGACCGACGCGGCAACGCGGCAGCTTTGGCATTGATTCCCCCGCGGGAACCGATGCGATCAGGACGATGAAGCGACGAGAACCGTCGAGTCGGTGTCAAGGAGGGCCCGTCGATTTTCGCGCCAAAAATGATTCGGCCGGCGCCCCCAAGCGCTCCCAGCGCGGTGGGTTCGGCCTGGGTCTGCCGACGCTAATTTCGGCCCGAGCCAGTGAAAATGGGTCTTTGGGAGCGCGACTGGGTTGATTTTTTTGGCACCGGCGGCAAAAAAAACCACTTGGGGGACCTTGTTGGAGGCGAGGCTGGAGATGCTCTAAGAAGCAGATCAAACCGCAGAAGGAAAAGTCCATCGTTTGTTGTCTGCATCCATGAGTAAGGCAGTAGCAGAGGCAAAGCAAGTTGTGCTTGTAGTGGAGTTGAGCCAAGGGAGCACTTTCACGTGAAGACCAACTGGTTCGTTGATTGCTAGTAGTACGCGGAGGTTTCGTTCGTGTACTTGGGGAATCATGGAAAGATTATTCGGTTATTTTTTGCAGAGTCTGCCGTATAAAGAACCATGGCGCCATCGGGTATCAAGTTTGAGGTGGAGAAGTTCAATGGAATTGGTTGGGCTATGGCAGACAAGGGTGAAAGATTTGTTGGCACAATAGGGATGCTTGAAGGCGTTGTTGCAGGAAGACAAGCCAGCTAAGATGGAGGCTGATGACTGGGAGGAGTTACAGTTGAAAGCAGCCGAGACTATACGGTTGTGTCTATCGGACGAGGTTATTTATCATATGATGGATGAGAATTCGCCGAAGAAGATCTGGGAGAAGCTGGAAAGTCAGTTTATGTCCAAGACTGCGACGACCAAGGTGTATCTGAAGCAAAAGTTGTATGGGATGAAGATGCAGGAGGGGTCAGATCTTGTGGAGTATATGAATGCCTTTAATCAAGTCGTGACGGATCTAGCACGCTTGGTGCGACGGTTGACGACGAGGATAGGGCAATTCTACTTCTTTGTTCATTGCCATTATCCTATGACCATTTGATCACTACTTTGACGCACGACAAGGAGACCATCAAGAATGAGGATATTACTGCGACATTGCTATCTTATGGTATGAGAAAGAAGAACGCGGTGGAAGTCTCTCATGGTGTATGTTTGCTAGTCAAGGGGGAAGAGTGGCGGAAGGGATATGAGGCAGGGAAGAACAATAAAAAGAAAAGGAATATACAATGTTACAAGTGTAAGAAGTAGGTACATATGAGAAAGGAATGTCCAGAACTCAATGGTGGGGCAAGTGCTAATAAGGCAACTCATGGCGATGACTTAGACAGCAGTAGTGATGTCCTCATAGTATCAAACATGCGGTCAACCAAAAGTGAAGCGTGGATGTTGGATTCAGCTTGCTCTTTTCATGCGACACCCAACAGGGAGTGGTTCTCTGCGTACAAGTCTGGTGAGTTTGGTTTAGCCTATGTGGGCGATGACACATGTTATCGTGTTGCTGGAGTAGGTGACATAAAAATCAAGATGTTTGACGGAGTTGAGCGGATGCTTCTGGAAGTCAGGCATGTGCCAGGGTTAAGGAGGAATCTAATTTCGCTTTGTGTTCTTCATGATGGTGGTATGTTATTCCGTTGTGATCGGGATAGGAAGAGCATGAGAATCATGGAAGATGAGGTGAACGTGATGATTGGAGAGAGGACAACTTCGCATCTTTACAAGCTGCAAGGGAGCACTATTGTAGGTGGAGTCAGGAACTCACGAAGACTGGAGTTGCGGGAGTAGCAACGGGGTCTCACGGCGGCGGCGGGTATGGGGCAGACTGGTCGAGTAGCTCTCGGTAAGCTACGAAGAATACAACACAAGTCCGGAGTACATGGAAGTTTTACCCATGGACAAATTCAAGGTGGTGGAGAATATTCGCCAAGGTGGATTTTGTTGGGTTTGTGTCGAATATATTGAACGAGTTGGGTTACATTTGGACTTGGTGTTTTAGTGTGGCTAGGATACTTGTAGTGTCGGAGTCGGACACGTTGTACCCTTGGCCTCTTATATATGAGGAGGCACTCAACGTTCTAACCCATGAAGGCTAGATAGCGACAGCCACGCAAGGGGGAGCCGGCGGCGTGTGCCGGCGCCTGGGTGGCTGGTGTTGCGGTATCTCGGGGAGGAGTGCCCGTAGTCATTGCCCCGGGTAGTAGGCGAGTTTGCCGAACCTCGTTAACAAATCTCGGTGTCCTCATTGTGCTGTGATTGATTGTTCCTCGATGGATCGACGGTGTACCTCGGCTTATTCTAACAACTTCATCCCTATTCTTGTGGGTCATCGTCCGCGGCCGCTTCCTCGAGGCGCCACCGCTCGGCTGATCCGCCCGCCGCCGTGCCCCTCAATTGATTTGAGGACTTCCCGGACCTCCATCCGCAGCAGCAGCCGATGAGAACCTACATGGGCATCCAACAGATGTCATTCTCCAACGTATCTATAATCTTTTTAATGTTCCATGTTGTTACATTATCATTCTTGGATGTTTTTCAATCATTTTATATCATTTTTTGGTACTAACCTAGTGCCAAGCTTCAGTTGTCGTTTTCTGCTTGTTTTTTACATCACAGGAAATTATTATCAAACGGAGTCCAAATACAGCGAAACTTTTTGTGGATTTTTTTGGACCAGAAGACACCTGTTGGGCCAGAGAAGCACCTGGGGGTGCCTCGAGGGGGGCACAACCCACCAGGGCGTGCCTGGGCCCCCAGGCGCGCCCATGTGGGTTGTGGCCACCTCGGTGGCCTCCCGCACCGCCTCTTCACTCTATAAATACCCCAATATTCCAAAAACCCTAGGGGAGTCGACGAAAATAAATTCCAGCCACCGCAAGTTATAGAACCACCAGATCTAATCTGGACACCATCACGGAGGGGTTCATCAAGTCCATTGGTGCCTCTTCGATGATGCGTGAGTAATTCTTGGTAGACCTACGGGTCCGTAGTTAGTAGCTAGATGGCTTCCTCTCTCTTTCTCTCTCTTTTGATTATCAATACAATGGTCTCTTGGAGATCCATATGATGTAACTCTTTTTGCGGTGTGTTTGTTGGGATCCGATGAACTTAATTTGAGTTTATGATCAGATCATTCTTTTTATATCCATGAAAGTTATTTGAGTCTTTGATCTCTTATATGCATGTTTGCTTATAGCCTCTAATTTCTTCTCCAACATTTGGCTTTTGTTTGGCCAACTTGATCTATTTATCTTGCAATGGGAAGAGGTGTTTTGTGATGGGTTCGATTTTTACGGTGCTTGATTCCAGTGACAGAAGGGTAACCGATACGTATGTATCGTTTCCATTAAGGACAACAAGATGGGGTCTATTTCTACATAAATAGATCTTGTCTACATCATGTCATTGTTCCTATTGCATTACTATGTTTTTCCATGAACTTAATACACTAGATGCATGCTGGATAGCGGTTGATGTGTGGAGTAATAGGAGTAGATGCAGGCAGGAGTCCGTCTACTACTCTTGGAGTTGATTCCTATATAATGATCATTGCCTGGATATCGTTATGATTATTTGAAGTTCTATCAATTTCCCAACAGTAATTCGTTTACCCACCGTTTGCTATTTTTCTCGAGAGAAGCCACTAGTGAAACCTATGGCTCCCAGGCCTCTTCTTTAATATATTTGACTTCGCGGTCTATTTTATTTGCTTTTGCTTTTAGATCCATTAAACCAAAATACAAAAATACCTTGCTGCACTTTATTTTATTTGGCATTCGATCTATCAACTTATTACAACTTTCTCACGCCCGTTGCCAATTTTTGGCACCGTTACCCGAAAGGGATTGACAACCCCTTTAATACGTCGGGTTGCGAGTATTTGTTATTTGTGTGTAGGTGCCGTTCACGTAGTGTTGGGTGATTCTCCTACTAGTTCGATAACTTCGATCTCAACACTGAGGGAAATACCTACCGTTGTTGTACTGGATCATCCCTTCCTCTTTGGGGAAATACCGACGTAGTTCTAGCAAGCATCAAAAGGAATTTCTGGCGCCGTTGATGGGGAGATATCATCATCAACTACCAGGTTCCTAATCACAAATTTCATCTCCTCGCAATTTACATTATTTTCCATTTGCCTATCGTTTTCATCTCCCCCACTTCACAAAAAATTGCCGTTTTATTTGACCTCTTTTCCGTTTGTTGCTTTCCGGTCGGATCTATCGCCTACATGTGTTCTTATTTACAATTTCTCAAAATGACACAAGAGAACACTAAGTTTTGTGATTTTTATAATACCAACAAACAATGATTTTATTTGCACTCCGATTGCTCCTCCTGCCACTAGTGCGGAATCTTGTGATATTAATGCTGCTTTGTTGAATCTTGTCATGAAAGATCAATTTTCTGGTACTTCTAATGAGGATATCGCGTCCCATCTTAACACTTTCGTGGAGTTATGCGATATGCAAAAGAAAAAAGTTGTGGACAATGATATTGTGAAGTTAAAATTATTTCCGTATTCTTTGCACGACCGCGCTAAAATTTGGTTTTCATCTTTGCCTCGAAATAGTATCGATTCTTGGGATAACTGCAAAGATGCCTTTATTACTAAATATTTTCCGCCCGCAAAAAATATGTCCCTTAGAACCTAGATCATGAATTTCAAGCAACTTAAGCATGAGCATGTTGCACAATCTTGGGAAAGGATGAAATTGATGCTAAGGAATTGCCCAACTCACGGGTGAAATCTTTAGATGATCATACAAAAAAATTATTTGGGGTTGAATTATGTTTCTTGAATCTTTTGGAATTCGCCGCGGGTGGAACTTTTATGGAAATTACCTTGGGTGAAGCCACTAAATTGCTTGATAATTATGGCGAACTATTCTCAATGGCATACCGAAAGGGCACCTACTAGCAAAAAAGTTAATTCGGTTGAGATTGATTCTTTGAGTGAAAAAGATGATGCTCTCATGAAAATGGTTGCTATTAAGAATGCTCCTATTAATCTTAATGATATGCCGTTGTCTACTTTGATTGAGCAAAATAGTGATGCTATAGATGTGAATTTTATCTCTAGAAATAATTTTAATAATAATGCTTATAGAGGTAATTTAATGCTAAGACCTTTTCGGTAAATTCCTCAAATAGCTATGGTAATTTCTATGGTAATTCTTCTTATAATAATAGTAGGAATACCTCTTATCTAGAAACAATATTAAAGAGTTCATCAATACTCAAAAGGTTTTCAATACTTCTATAGAAGAAAAATTGAGTAAGATTGATGATATGTCTATAAGTATTGATAGAATTTCTCATGATGTGGAAAATCTCAAGTTGAAATTTTTTGTGCCTAAGGTTGAGGAATCAATTAAATCTCTTTATGTTTCTATGGATCAAAGTAAGAAAAGAACCGCTATGCTTAGAGCTAAAAGAGAATTTTTCAGAAAATGCGTTTTCTAGTGATTGCTTTCATAAAAATGATAAAGATCTTAAAATGATTGGTGTTTCTTCTATTGATTACTTGTTTATTAAAGTTCAAATTGATGATAAAGGGACTGAAGAAGAGTCAACTTTAGCTAGAAGGCGTCCCGATAATTCAGAGGGTGAAAATCTTGTTGAGAAACTTGATAAAAGTGGGTTTGAAGAGGTGAAAACTTTAACTAGTGATGTGCCCACTCTCTTGGATTACAAAGGTTTTAATTATGATAATTGCTCTTTGATTGATTGTATTTCTTTGTTGCTATCCATGATAAATTCACCTCATGCCTACGAATAAAATAAAGCTTTTCCTAAACAGATTGTTGATGCTATGATGAAAGCATTAGAAGATAAGTTGGAATTAGAAGTACCAATTCCTTGAGTTTGCATGATGAATGGGAACCTACTATAAAAATCAAAATTAAAAATTATGAGTGCAATGCTTTATGTGATTTGGGTGCTAGTGTTTCCACGATTCCGAAGTCTCTTTGTGATGTTCTTGGTCTTACCAATATTAAAGATTGTTCTCTTAATTTGCATTTGGCGGATTCCACCATTAAGAATCCTTTGGGGAGGATCAATGATGTTCTTATTCTCTCAAATAGGAACTATGTACCCATAGACTTTATTGTTCTTGACATTGATTGCAATCCGTTTTGCCCCTTTATACTTGGTGATCGTTTTTACGCACTATTGGTGCATTGATTGATATGAAAGAAGGGAATACTAAATTCTAATTTCCCTTGAGAAAGGGCATGGAACACTTCCCTAGAACAAAGATCAAATTGCCTTATGAATCTATAATGAGGGCAACATATGGATCATCCAACAAGGTTGACAACACATGGGATCTTTGAATTATGCCTAGCTAAGGGCGTAAAATGATAGCGCTTGTTGGGAGGCAACCCAACTTGTATCTTTTTGCTTTTTGGTTTTCTTGTTGTTTTCAATAAAATACCCAATAATACCTCTATTTAGATGTGTTTTTGTGGTTTGAATAAATTTTTGTGCCAAGCAAAGCCTTTGGGATGATTTGGTTGAAAGTTGATTTCATCGCGTTTGAAAACAAAAACTTTTGCGTCCAGTGCAGAAAATTCAGTAATTCATTGGAGCATGATAATTTTATGAAATTTTTACAACTTATTAATAAAAAAATTGCCCACGTTTTCCTAATTGTTCAGAATTTTTAGAGTTTCATAAGTATGTCTAGAAAATACATCTTTACAAACTGTTCTGTTTTTGATAGATTCCGTTGTTTAATGTGTTATGTGCCTGTTTTGATGATTCTATGGTCTCCTTTGATGAGTTTTCGCCATAGAAAAGTTAGAATACAATAGATATAATACAATTACAAAATAAGAATTGGTTTTCTACAGTACTTGGAGTAAAGATTGGTTTTGTTATACTGACGGATCTCACGAAATTTTGTTGAGTTTTGTGTGATTGAAGTTTTCAAGTTTTGGGTGATGTTATGATGGATGAAGGAATAAGGAGTAAGAAGAGATTAAGCTTGGGGATGCCCATGGCATGCCAAGCTATTATCCAAAGAGAAGCAAGCAACTAAGCTTGGGGATCCCCTCTTTCTTCTAAATGCCATCGGTATTTTACTCGAAGCTATTTTTTTATTCATCACATATTATGAGTTTTGCTTGGAGCTCTTGTATGATATGAGTCTTTGCTTGTTTTTCTCTAATTTTCAATAAATATCCTTGCTGGACACACCCATTTGAGAGAGCCAAAATTATGCAATGACCTGTTATAATTACTCTCTATGCTTCACTTAAATCTTTATAAGCTATGGAATTGCTCTAGTGCTTCACTTATATCTTTTTTAGCACATTGTGCTTTGTTATTCTTGAAAAATTCTCTCTTGCTTCACTAATATTTATTTGAGAGTTAGTAAAAAATTAAGAAATTCTCTCTTGCTTCACTTAGATTAATTTGAGAGAAAGAAATATGACGCTCATGATCTTCACTTATATTTGTTTGAGCTTATCAAAAGCAACACATGAAATTAGTTTCAAAGTGATAGATATCCAAGAAGGACATAATAAAAATTCTTTGTAATAGTTTTGAGATATGATGATAGTGATATGTCATCCATGTTGATGAGTAATTATGTCTTACTAAGAATATTGATGTTAAGGTTCGTGATTCCATATGCAAGCACTAAAGTCAATAGTCATGCAATGAAATTATACCATACTTGTGTTGCATTATTTGGTGTTGGTTATGTTTAATGTTCCCTTATGATGGTTTTCGTTCCTTGGTTGGTCACTTCTCAATCTCTTGCTAGCCTCCACTTTGTACTAAGTAGAAATATTACTTGTGCATCCAAATCCTAAAACCCAAGTCATGCCAAATGAGTCCACCATAGCTACCTATATGCGGTATTTTAAAGCCGTTCTAAGAAAATTTGTTTGTGCCAACTCTAATTTTCAAAATAAATTTCTCTTTTCTTTGCCCGTACCACTCACGAAGCGGCGAGGGGTGGCTAATATTTTTCATGCTAGATGTGTTATTCTCAAGATGAGTGTTTTATTCACTTGTCATTGCACGATAGTATGGCGGTAATAGGGATTCCCTGTCCTAAAATGAAAAGATTGTTTTTACTTTATGTTGTCAAATAATAAATTCCTTGGAAAGTGTTGGTATGGAGGGCACCCGTGGATACGCTTAGCCATGGCTTGTGAAAATTTGGTGGAAAAAGGAATAAACTTTATTTTATGTTTGGGAACCACCTATGATACATCTAGCATGGAAAGTGTTGGGAACTCTAAGTCTTTCTCGTGGTGAGAAAAGCATGCCACCCAAAATAATTTTCCTCTCAATTTAAGCTTTGAGCTCTGGCACCTCTACAAATCCCTAGTTCCCTCTAAGAAGGGCCTATCTTTTACTTTATGCAATGTGTATTTTATTTGAGTCTCCATCTTCTCTTACAAAGCACAAACTACAAAACACTATTATCATACTTGAGCATTGGATAAAATTGACATTCGGATGTGTGGCATGAATGGATCAATGATTGAGCATGATGGGCTAGGGATAACTTGCTTTAGTATTGAAATTTTGAAGGACATGGTTGTTTGCTGATATGCTTGAATATTGAAGTCCTCATGTCAAAACTAGACTATTGCTTTGAACCACATAAAATGTCCAATTGTCCATGTTATAAAAGAAAGAATATGAGATGACCATGATAGGCAGCATTCCACGTCAAAAATTCTGTTTTTATCATTTACCTACTCGAGAACGAGCAGAAATTAAGCTTGGGGATGTTAATATGTCTCCAACGTATCTGTCGGATCTTTGGTTCCGGCAAAACCCTTGTGGTTTGAACTCTGGGGTGCGCACGAAGATCTCTCCTTCCGCCCTAGCTCGTCTACACGCCGATCCCTAGGCCTAGCTCGTTGTATCCGAAGAACAGGGGACACAAGGTTTATACTGGTTTGGGCCACCGTTGTGGTGTAATACCCTAATCCAGTGTGGTGTGGTGGATTGCCTTGTAGGATGAGGAAGAACTAGAACATAGGGTGAACAACCTCGTGAGGAGAGGTGTTCTTGTGCTCGAGTGAGCTTGTGGGTGTGTGGCCTTCTATCCGATCAACTCAAGATGAGATCAATGGTGGGGGGGTAGTCCTATTTATTGTGGCTCAGGTCCTCTTCCCAAATATTGAGCAGGAAGGGATCCCACAACGGCCAAATTTGAAGGGGGACAGCTAGTACAAGCTATCCTGACAAAAGGTGGTCTTCGCCTGCCAAAGGCTCTGGTGGTGACGCCGTCGTGGGCTCTACGTTGACCTCCGCTCTACCGTCCTGCTGGTCTGGGTCTCGTTGCACCGATATGAAAACCTTTGCCTGACGCCTCGGGACTCCTCGCCTGCACTTGATCCTTTAGTGCCAAAGAGGAAACTGGCACTCTGCACCCGCTAGCGCCCGCCTCGCCTTGGTCGTCACCGCTCACGTCATGAGGACCTCACGAGGTTCCCCTTGCCTCGATATCTTCGATCCTCATGAGCCAGCCTAGTGAGGCCGCCCCAGGGGATGTTTTGTGTCGTTTGCCTCGCGAGGCTCGGCCTCTCGCGAGAGTCTTGAGTGGTTGCTGAAGAGGTTGGGCTGTACCAGGCCGCCTGATGAGCCGCGCCCTGGGCCGCTGATACGTCCAAAGCGTATCTATAATTTCTGCTTGCTCCATGCTTCTTTTGTGTGATATTGCTATGATATTGATGCACTTCCATACACTTTTGATCATATTTGGACTAACCTATTAACTCAGTGCACCACAGTGCCAGTTCCTGTTTTCTGCTGTTTTTCTATTTCAGGTTTCCCCCATATTAAAAGTGCTCCAAATATTCCAGGAAAAATATAGGAAAAATCAGCGTACAGGAAGCTTCGCGAAGAACCAAAGATGGGCCAGAGGGGAGCTAGGGGAGGCCCAGGTGGCCACCTGGCGCGGCCTCACCCCTGGCCGCGCCAGGGGGGCGCCTGGGGCCCCTGCTCCGCCTTTGGCTGCCCCCCTTCGCCTATATATCCCTCTCGTCCCGAAACCCTCGAGGACAGAACCCTTTTTCGCGATCTCGCCTCTGTTCTGCCGCCGCAGCGCTTCCAAGATCGGGAGCATCAGGAGAACTCTTCCCGGCACCCTGCCGGAGGGGAGAACCACCACTGGGAGCTTCTCCACCACCATGGACGCTTCCCGGATGAGTCGTGAGTAGTCCACCTTGGACCATGGGTCCATGATCAGTAGCTATGTGATGTTATCCTCCCCTCTTTGGTCTTCATGGTTTAGACCTCGTTAGCTGCCCTACATGATCGAGGCACATATGTAATCTTTCTGTTGTTGCTTTGCTGAGTTTGCTGGGATCTGATGGATTATGAGACTATGTTCAGATTGTGTTTGAGTAATATATTTGATTCACCTCTTTTATATCTTTGTTCTTGAGTAATTCTTGCATGTTCTCCGTTGCTGTTTATTGCTTTGGCCAAGTAGTAGGTAGTAACTCCAAGAGGGAGCGTTATGCTTGATTGTGGGTTCATGCCCCCTGATGACTAGCTTGAGTGACAGAAACATGAGTCTAGGGGATGTGCTGTTTCCACAAGGGAGAAAACAACGGTGCTTGTACTTGCGGGTGCAAGGATTGTTTACTTTACGCAAAGTTCTTTTAATGCAGTTGTCTGTTGCTTTGAGTTTACACTTTGGGTGGGATTCGCAACTTAATACCAGCGAGATGTTCTGGATAGATATCTCAAGGTGGATGATTAGTAGTAGATGCAGATGGATTTCGGTCTACTTGCCTTGGCGTACCGCCCATGCTTTTGAGCCTCTACCTTTCTTTGCAGCATAGTTAGCATTGGTTTGCGCACATAATCCTGTCAATTGCCCAGCTGTATTTTTTTTACCCCGCTTTGCTGTTTTATCGTCTTTTGGGAGAGAGACATCACTAGTGAACATCATGGGACCCCGGTCCATATTACCACCGCTGATCACACCTTCTATTTACTTCCTGTTTTTATTTCCTAGTTGCAGTCATAGCTATCATTATTATCTCTTGTGTTTGATCCTTTGTAAACAACAAGGCCGGAGGGATTGACAACCTCTCTGTACTCGTTGGGAGCAAAGTTATCCGTATCTGTGTGCAGGTCCCGTCAACCGCTAAGTTTCTGGCGCCGTTGACACCTACTTGTCGACCCTCGGAGTCTCACGGGATTCGATCCTTGGTATCTTTGCCTAGGGAAATTTGCCGCTACGCTACATCTCAACCTTCCACTTGGGGTAACCAACGAGGGGCGAGAAGCCATCAAGCAAGTTTCTGGCGCCGTTGCCGGGGACTCCACTCTTCAAGATAGGGGAGTTGCACGCTATCTTTTATCTTTGCTTTTTAGTCTTGTTAGTTTACGTTTCAGTTTTTGCTTTAGTGTCCTTTATCAAAAATCACAAAAAAATTATTTGTTTTTCTGTTAGTAGTCCTTTCTGTTTAGTCAAGCATGTTAGGACTTGGTGCTTTGAGGGAATCAGAAGTTCTAGATTTCCATCAAAGGGATGGAGAAAATATGAAGAAGGCATGGGACAGAATTTCTGATGCACATAGGAGAATTATGCCTTGGATACCTATAAAAATTGTGCTTAGAAATTTTTACCATGGTCTTTTTAAATGGTGTAAACGCTCTCTTGATATTATAGCTGAAGGAGATTTCCTAGAGTGTGATGAAGCTAGAGCTCTTGAAATTATACATGGTCTATCTAGTTACTTTGTTTATGATCATAGTTTTGATACTGTCATAGATAGACTTGCTACTATTGAGAAGAGAATGGATGCTCTAGACTTGATGAAGGTAGAGAAACCCAAACCCAATAAGAGAGATATTTTGGAAATAGACAATGATTGGGAGCCTTTTGTTAGGATTAGCATCTCTAATCAAGACTTCCTTGCTTATTGTGATATTGGATCTATGGTTTCTACTATGCCAAAAATTGTTCATGATTCTTTAAAATTTAACATGGAGAAATTATCATCCTATCATGAACATGCTAATGGAGATATTTCTGAGATCTAGGGAAGAATAAAAGACGTACCAGTTACATTCCTTAAAGGGATTGCAATGGTTGATTTCTTCATCATGAAGCCAAACCAAGGAAATATAGTGCTTGGAAGAGACTTCCTCCGAGCCGTAAAAGGCTTCATCGATATAGGTAAGGGACAAATCCGCCTATGCGGGAAGGCAAAAGGTATGTACCCCTTTCATAGAAGGAACCAGAATGAACTTGTTGAGGAACCATTTGAAGCAATTTATAACTCCGATTATTATGATGACTTTTGATTCCTCCTTTTTGCATCATGCCTAGCTTAAAGGCAGAAAAGAAAGCGCTTTTGGGAGGCAGCCCACAACGAATTAGGTTTTATTTTGCTTTTGTGTGTCTTGATGTTTGTTACTACAATAGCATCATCATTGTATCTTTTCTTTTCAGCTTTGTGCCAAGTTTAGCCTCCGATTGCAAGAAAGTTCAAAAGTTGTGACGTGCTGTCCAGAAAACAGATTCTGTCCTTGGACAGAAAAATTCGAATAAAATCACCAGATCATCTGTTTGCTCTGAATTTTTTTTCCAGCGTGCTCTATACAATTGGCTTTCGAGCGTCTGTTCTGAGTTTTTTTATTTGAGTTGCAGAAGTGCCCCGAAAAAATTATTTACTACCTGCTGGTCTGTTTTCCACAGATTCTGTCCTGTTTTGCCTTTTCTTCGTTTTGCAAAACCTTGAGCTTGCTTTTTCTTTGCAAAAACCTTTTGGCAATCTTGAGAAACAGTAGCTCTTCAAGATTATCTTTATTTCCAGTAGGGAAAATTTATTTTATTGTGGGTACTAACCTCGCTAATCAGATTATGATGAGTTATGTATGAAGGGAGTTTTCAAGTGTGCGAGGGAAGATGATAAAAGAAGATTCAGGAGGGTCAAACGCTCAAGCTTGGGGATGCCCCCGTGCACCCCCAAGAAATATTTAAGAAGACTCAAGCGTCTAAGCTTGGGGATGCCCCCATGCATCCCCTTCTCCATCAACAATTATCAGTTCGTCTTTCGTTCCATTATATTCTTATCACTTCATGCGTTATGTGCTATGCTTGGAGCGTCTTGCTCTTGGTTTCTTTTTTTAGTTTTCTTTAGCTTTGCTTGCTGTTCATAACAAGTTAGAACCCAGCTTTCTTTGTGTGGGAGAGAAACACGCTCCACTTCAACCTAGAACACAACATAGGATTTTCATGCTTATCTTTGCTGTGTGTGTTTTTTGTCTTTCCATAGCTGCTGTCACGTTTAGCTCTTAGTTTTCATGCTTTTCTTTTTAAAGAGCTTTTGTTTAGTTGGTTGCTGAACTCTCTTGAGTTTTCATGTTTATCTTGTTAAGAGAGTTTTCATGTTGCACTGAGTTGTGTGTCTTAACTTAAAGTAGGTAATTGAGGTTGCTATTTAATTTTAGTAGTAACTTGCAATAGTTTTGAGGTATTGCCATGAGTAATGTCTGAACTTTTGGTGTCAAGAGCTTTAGCCTATTAGTGATAGATGTCATATTTTGGGCAATCCGTGTTTATTTTCGAAAACCTACAAAATAGTTGAGAACTTTAGCTACTAGATGGATCACTAATCTTTGGAGGGATCGAATATTAGAGTACACTCACGTACCATGAGTCGAGGATGCGCAAGGATAACCAAACCCCCATACAGTCCTCCTCGGGGTACTTGTCTCTTTGTGAACCTCCTAATTAGATTGAGAGTTACCGATAATAAGTGCATGAGTTCTTCGGACTAATGTGAGTATTCGAAAGTTGACACTTCCACCTAGCCATATTTTTCTAGCCTCATCGGTACCGTGCATTGCCCTTTTTCACCTCGAGAGTTGGCGCATACTTCGCTGGTGCATCCAAATCCTTGGCACGATACGCTCTGTCATCATAAGCCTCATTATATCCTTCCTCAAAACAGCCACCATACCTACCTATCAAGGCATTTCCATAGCCTTTCTGAGATACATTGCCATGCAACATCCATCTTCTCATGACTTGATCTTCATGTCATACATGATTTTGCTTGATCGATGAGCCGCATGCTAGTTGGGCCTTGCCCTAATCATTGCTACATGACGCGCTAGTATCATTGCATATCCTGCTACTCTGGCAGAGGCATACATTTGCATACATCATGATAGTTTCATCTTCTTTATGTTGAGTACTTTTGTAAAGTGTGAAAGATCTTCTATACTTCTTGTAATATATAGAGTGTTGCCCCTAAAGTGAGGAAAAGATCCCAAAGAGGACAAAATCAAAAGATCCCAAAGAGGACAAATGAGAGTTAAATAGAAAAGGCCATTGAGGCCACAAAAAAATAAAAAAAGAGAAAAAAGAGAAAAAGAAATAAAAAGAGAGAAGGGGGCACACTACTATTCCTTTTGAGAGATCCACACTCGTACTCCATCTTATACCTTGTACTCCATAGAGATTATGATTCATGCATATAGCTATGTGGGGACCTTCACACTATAGAACTTGGCTTGTATATTCCAATGATGAGCCTCCTCAAAAGAGCTCTAGGTCTTCTTGAGCGAGCAAGTTGGATGCACCCCCACTAGTTCCATTGGAGAGCTTACCTTAGCTCATATGTGCATCCGTTGCATGGCAATCCCTACTCCTCACATCATATCTATCATTTGGCTTGCTCTCGCCTATGATTGTCCTCATTGATGTGAGCCTTTCACACCTTTTTTGTCTTCCCCCTTCATCATTTTTCTCTCTTTGCCATCCTAAGTGTCAACTTTCTTGCTTACGCTCATCCATTGCATGAGTGCTCAAAATATCGAAAGGGAGTGGATCATTTTGACTTGTACCTAGCTAGTGGTCTGGGGATGAGCCAAGATAAGATTCCAAAGAAGACCAGGTGTGAAACTTTAGTAGATTAAGTTCTCAACAATACAAAAACTATGTTTAACTCTCTCGTATATCCCTATCCCCTTTCTTGCACGCAAACATCATTTGGAGACATTCGAGTCACGGACAGCGAGAGCTCTTGCACCTTTATGTTCTTATGTTGCTTGTTACAATGCTAATATAGACACTTGCTTGTTATGACTTGAATTGAATTACATGCCTTGATTGCTTTACTTAAAAGGTTCTTATATGGTTGGTAGCATGTCACCACATAAATTATGCTTGTTATCATTTACCTACTCGAGGACGAGCAGGAATTAAGCTTGGGGATGTTGATACGTCCAAAACGTATCTATAATTTCTGCTTGCTCCATGCTTCTTTTGTGTGATATTGCTATGATATTGATGCACTTCCATACACTTTTGATAATATTTGGACCAACCTATTAACTCAGTGCACCACAGTGCCAGTTCCTGTTTTCTGCTGTTTTTCTATTTCAGGTTTCCCCCATATTAAAAGTGCTCCAAAAATTCCAGGAAAAATATAGGAAAAATCAGCGTACAGGAAGCTTCGCGAAGAACCAAAGATGGGCCAGAGGGGAGCCAGGGGAGGCCCAGGCGGCTACCTGGCGCGGCCCCACCCCTGGCCGCGCCAGGGGGGCGCCTGGGGCCCCTGCTCCGCCTCTGGCTACCCCCCTTCGCCTATATATCCCTCTCGTCCCGAAACCCTCGAGGACATAACCCTTTTTCGCGATATCGCCTCTATTCCGCCGCCGCAGCGCTTCCAAGATCGGGAGCATCAGGAGAACTCTTCCCGGCACCCTGCCGGAGGGGAGAACCACCACCGGGAGCTTCTCCACCACCATGGATGCTTCCCGGATGAGTCGTGAGTAGTCCACCTTGGACCATGGGTCCATGATCAGTAGCTATGTGATGTTCTCCTCCCCTCTTTGCTCTTCATGGTTTAGACCTCGTGAGCTGCCCTACATGATTGAGGCACATATGTAATCTTTCTGTTGTTGCTTTGCTAAGTTTGCTGGGATTTGACGGATTATGAGACTATGTTCAGATTGTGTTTGAGTAATATATTTGATTCACCTCTTTTATATCTTTGTTCTTGAGTAATTCTTGCATGTTCTCCGTTGCTGTTTATTGCTTTGGCCAAGTAGTAGGTAGTAACTCCAAGAGGGAGCGTTATGCATGATTGTGGGTTCATGCCCGCTGATGACTAGCTTGAGTGACAGAAACATGAGTCTAGGGGATGTGCTGTTGCCACAAGGGAGAAAACAACGGTGCTTGTACTTGCGGGTGCAAGGATTGTTTACTTTACGCAAAGTTCTTTTAATGCAGTTGTCTGTTGCTTTGAGTTTACACTTTGGGTGGGATTCGCAACTTAATACCAGCGAGATGTTCTGGATAGATATCTCAAGGTGGATGATTAGTAGTAGATGCAGATGGATTTCGGTCTACTTGCCTTGGCGTACCGCCCATGCTTTTGAGCCTCTACCTTTCTTTGCAGCATAGTTAGCATTGGTTTGCGCACATAATCCTGTCAATTGACCAGCTGTAATTTGTTTACCTCGCTTTGCTGTTTTATTGTCTTTTGGGAGAGAGACATCACTAGTGAACATCATGGGACCCCGGTCCATATTACCACCGCTGATCACACCTTCTATTTACTTCCTGTTTTTATTTCCTAGTTGCAGTCATAGCTATCTTTATTATCCCTTGTGTTTGATCCTATGTAAACAACAAGGCCGGAGGGATTGACAACCTCTCTGTACTCGTTGGGAGCAAAGTTATCTGTATCTGTGTGCAGGTCCCGTCAACCGCTAAATTTCTAGCGCCGTTGACACCTACTTGTCGACCCTCGGAGTCTCACGGGATTCGATCCTTGGTATATTTGCCAAGGGAAATTTGCCGCTACGCTACATCTCAACCTTCCACTTGGGGTAACCAACGAGGGGCGAGAAGCCATCAGCCGCAGGCAGGCAAGTTTGGGTACCCCCATTCCCAGAATGCCGATAGTAGCTCCCACGCCCAAGGTGTGCTCAAACTTGGCTTCGCGACGAAGCCAAGGGTCAAGTACGGAGCGCCGTGGGCCCAAGAAGCCTGCGGCCCTGTTGACATGCGGTGATTGATGGGACGTGGGCGTCTCCACTTCCCCATACAGCCTCGATTCTCGCCTGGCTAGATGGCCAATGTTTCTTGCTTGACTCCACCTCCTTTGCCGGTAGCGCGCCCGGCGGCTTCCTCGTCTTCTCGATCCCTTCCCTTGGCTTGATTCGACACCAACTTCTTCCGCCACCATGGCCTCCATCCGAGTAGAGGAAGAGGGGGCGGACTCTGCACCTCGGCCCCCTCACTGGCGCCTTCAGGACCACCATCGAGCGGTCGATGAGGATCAAGGAAGAGATGATGGATAAGGTGCGCCCGGAACTCGCCGCCGATTCCAATGAGTGGGGGCAACGGTGGCTTGGCCCGCTTCCCGAGCCAGGATTGATAGGTCGGCCACCGAGGTCCCCCTCCATCTTCACGCCCTCTGGGCTGGCCTGATCCCTCCCTTCTCTGATTTCTTCAACGAGGTGCTTTCTCACTACCAGATCAGCGCGCTGGATCTTGATCCTCAATCCATCGTCCTCCTTGCTATTTTTGCCTTTGTCTGCGAAGCCATGGTGGGCATTGCCCCCTCCGTGGCCTTGCTCGGCCACTTCTTCTCATTGCACCTGACAGATGCGCTCCAGTGCTCCGGTTGCGTGTCCTTCCAGGCCATTGCGGCGATGGCCGGCTTGAGTATCGACTTCGATCTTTCGACGGTCGTTGGCGGCTTTAGGAAACGGTTGGTGTTCGTCGATGTCGGGGTGCACAGCCCCCTGCTGCGCCCTCGAGGGATTCCGGCCACTCCGAGCTCCGACTGGAACCACGTGAGGCTTGTCGACCGGAGGCTGGCTCCCGTTTGGCTCCGGCTGGCCAGGCTATAGAGGCTCGGGGTGACGGCACCTATGGTGGTGAGGGAGTTCATCCAGCGCCGCCTCGCCCCGCATCAGCGCCACTCTCGGCCGATGTGGGCCTTCTCCGGCCACGGGGACCGCATGAGGCTCCAAGCGTATGCTCTCCCTCGCGAGGTACGGCGCACGGTGCTCGAGGTCCTGACAGGCGACCCAACGCCATCCCATTTACCGGAGGAAGGTTGCCTTCTGTACTGCTGCTCAAACAGGGTGGAGTTCGTGTGGCAGATGCCATCCTTTGATGAATGGGGGCTTCGTCCGCCCGGCCTCATTGGGTCTCGCGAGAACCCTGTCTGCATGGCTCCCTTGTCTGCCGTTGTCGAGGTGATCATCCCAGAAGTGGGCGCAGGGGGACGATCGCTGCCGAGTGCTTGTGGCGCGGCTACTTCCGTGCTGGCGTCTCCTGAGGTTCCTGAAGCGCCATCCTCTAGGGCTCAGGAGTGTCGTCCAGAGAGGGCGGCTGAGGTGCAAGTGGTGCTTGATGCTCCCAAGGCCGAAGCCCCCGTGACCTCTTCACATCGCCCCGAGGCGGGGGCATGGGGTCCCGCCCGACCTAGCGCTTCTGGGGGCGCCTCCTCCGGAGCCGCCCCGGTTGTGCCTGATGTTGCCGATCGCTTCCGGGGTTTCGGCCAGCTCCGGCCGAACTTTGAAGCTCTCCGCAAGAGGAGGAGGTCTCCAAGCTGCAGAGACGACGCCTTCCAGCCATTGAAGCTGCGGAAGTACATCACCATAGACGAGTGAGTAGCTTATCTTTGTAACTCCTTGTGTGCTACCTTCCTTCCTGATCGTGATTCCTCAGGGCCCCTCCTGCCAAGGTGGATAAATCTCCTGAGAAGCAGGCTCCCGTGATCCCTTGCTCCCCGCCAGTCCTGGGCGTCCTCAGCTGATACGTCTCCAACGTATCTATAATTTTTTATTGTTCCATGCTATTTTTTATAAAGTCTTGGATGTTTAATGGGCTTTATCATTCACTTTTATATCATTTTTGGGACTAACCTACTAACCCAAAGGCCCAGTCCAGATTGCTGTTTTTCGCCTGTTTCAGGGTTTGGCAGAAAAATAATATCAAATGGAGTCCAAATCGAATGAAACCTTCGCGAGAGATATTTTTGGAGAAAATCAGGCACGCGGAGCTTGAGAACCACGTCAGGGGACAGAGGGCTGGCCCACGAGGGTGGGGGCGCGCCCCCTGCCTCGAGGCCCCCTCGAGCGTCCCCCGGTGCCCTCCTTCTTCCTATATAAGTCTACGTACCCAAAAAACTCCGTGAACAGAGAGAAAACCCTAATTCCACCGCCGTACCTTCTGTTCCCGTGGAGATCCCATCTTGGAGCCTATTCCGGAGCTCCACCGGAGGGGGATCCATCACGGAGGCCTTCATCATCATCATCATCGCCCTCACCATGAGTTGTGAGTAGTTTACCACAGACCTTCGGGAACATAGCTAGTACCTAGATGGCTTCTTCTCTCTCACTAGATCTCAATACAAAGTTCTCCTTGGTCTTCGTGGAGATCTATTCGATGTAATCTCTTTTTGCGGTGTGTTTGTCGAGATCCGATGAATTGTGAGTTTATGGTCAAGGTTATCTATGAAAGATATTTGGTTCTTCTCTGAACTTTTTATGTGTGGTCAAAATATCCTTGCAAGCCTCTTCGAATTATTGGTTTGGTTTGGCCTACTAGATCTATAGTTCTTACAATGGGAGAAGTGCTTGGCTTTGGGTTCAATCTTGCGCTGTCCTTTCCTAGTGACAGTAGGGGTAGCAAGGCACGTATTGTATTGTTGCCATCGAGGATAAAAAGATGGGGGTTATATCATATTTCTTGAGTTTATCCCTCTACATCATGTCATCTTTCTTAAGGTGTTACTCTGTTCTTATGAACTCAATACACTAGATGCATGCTGGATAGCGGTCGATGTGTGGATTAATAGTAGTAGATGCAGGCGGGAGTCGGTCTACTTGTCTCGGACGTGATGTCTATATACAATGATCATGCCTAGATAGTCTCATAATTATTCACTTTTCTATCCATTGCTCAACAGTAATTTGTTTACCCGCCGTAGAATATCGCTATCATGAGAGAAGCCACTAGAGAAAACTATGGCCCCGGGGTCTATTCTCAACATATCAATCCAAATCTACTTTACTTTTACCGCTTTTATTTGCTGTTTTATTAAACTAAAAATACCAAAAATATAAACTATCATTTCTATCAGATCTCATATTCGTAAGTGACCGTAAAGGGATTGACAACCCCTTATTATCGCGTTGACTGCGAAGTTCTTATTTGTTTGTGCAGGTGCGAGGGACTCGCGCGTGGTCTCCTACTGGATTGATACCTTGGTTCTCAAAAACTGAGGGAAATACTTAAGCTACTGTGCTGCATCTCCCTTTCCTCTTCTAGGGAATACAATGCAAGCTCAAGAGGTAGCAAGAAGAATTTCTAGCGCCGTTGCCGGGGAGGCTTACGTAAAAGTCATATACCAAGTACCTATCACAAACCCTTATCCTTCGCATTACATTTATTTGCCTCTCGTTTTCCTCTCCACCACTTCACCCTTGCCGTTTTATTTGCCCTTATTCCACCGTGTGTTTATCGTTCGCTTGCCTTTTTTGTTTGCTTGTGTGTGTTGGATTGCTTGCTTGTCACAATGGCTCAGAACAATACCAAATTGTGTGACTTCTCCAATACCAACAATAATGATTTTATTAGCACTCCGATTGCTCCTATTACCGATGTTGAATCTTGTGAGATCAATGCTGCTTTGTTGAATCTTGTCATGAAAGATCAATTCTCCGGCCTTCCTAGTGAAGATGACGCTACCCATCTAAACAACTTTATTGATTTGTGTGATATGCAAAAGAAAAGGGATACGGATAACGATATTGTTAAATTGAAGTTATTTCCGTTTTCACTTACAGATCGTGCTAAAACTTCGTTTTCCTCTTTGCCTAGAAATAGCATTGATTCGTGGAATAAGTGCAAAGATGCTTTTATCTTTAAGTATTTCCCTCCTGCTAAGATCATCTCTCTTAGAAACGATATTATGAATTTTAAGCAACTAGATCATGAGCATGTTGCACAAGCTTGGGAGGGAATGAAATTGATGATACGTAATTGCCCTACACATGGTTTGAATCTATGGATGATTATTCAGAACTTTTATGCTGGCTTGAATTTTGCTTCTAGAAATCTTTTAGATTCTGCCGCCGCCGGCACTCTCATGGAAACTACCTTAGGAGAAGCTACCAAACTCCTAGATAATATTATGGTTAATTATTCTCAATGGCACACCGAAAGATCTACTAGTAAAAAAGTGCATGCTATCGAAGAAATTAGTGTTTTGAGTGGAAAGATGGATGAACTTATAAAATTATTTGCTGCTAAGAGTGCTTCTTCTGATCATAATGATATGCCTTTGTCCACTTTGATTGAGAATAACAATGAATCTTTGGATGTGAATTTTGTTGGTAGGAATAATTTTGGTAACAATGCTTATAGAGGTAATTTTAATCCTAGGCCTTTTCCTAGTAATTCATCTAATAATTTTGGTAATTCCTACAACAACTCTTATGGAAAGATGCCTTCTGAATTTGAAACTAGTGTTAAGGAGTTTATGATCTCGCAAAATAATTTCAATGCTATGCTTGAAGAGAAATTGCTTAAGGTTGATGAATTGGCTAGAAGTGTGGATAGAATTACTCTTGATGTTGATTCTTTAAAACTTAGATCTATCGCACCTAAGCATGATATCAATGCGTCTCTCAAAGCCATGAGAATTTCCATTGATGAATGCAAAGAAAGAACCGCTAGAATGCATGCTAAAAGAGAAGATTATATTAAATCATGTTCTTCTAGTTATCATAAAAATAAAGATGAAGATCTGAAAGTTATTGATGTGTCTCCTATTAGATACTTGTTTTCTAGTATAAATCTTGATGAAGATATGATTGGAGATAATTCTGCTTTAAGGTGTCCCAATGATTCGGAGTTTTTAGATCTTGATGCTAAAATTGCTAATAGTGGGAGTGAAGAGATTAAAACTTTGCATAGTGATGAACCTACTATTTTGGATTTCAAGGGATTGAATTATGACAATTTCTCTATGATTGATTGTATTTCCTTGTTGCAATCCGTGCTAAATTCTCCGCATGCTTATAGTCAAAATAAAGCTTTCACTAAACACATAGTTGATGCTTTGATGCAATCTTATGAAGAAAAACTTGAGTTGGAAGTTTCGATCCCTAGAAAGCTTTATGATGAGTGGGAACCTACTATAAAAATAAAAATAAAAGATCATGAATGATATGCTTTATGTGATTTGGGTGCTAATGTCTCCTCTATCCCAAAAACTTTGTGTGATTTCCTAGGGTTCCATGAGCTTGATGATTGTTCTTTAAATTTGCATCTTGTGGATTCCACTATTAAGAAACCTATGGGAAGAAATAATGATGTTCTTATTGTTGCCAATAGGAATTATGTGCCCGTAGATTTCATTGTTCTTGATATAGATTGCAATCCTTCATGTCCTATTATTCTTGGTAGACCTTTCCTTAGAACGATTGGTGCAATTATTGATATGAAGGAAGGAAATATTAGATTCCAATTTCCGTGAAGGAAAGGCATGGAACACGTTCCTAGAAATAAAATCAAATTACCATATGAATCTATCATGAGAGCCACTTATGGATTGCCTTCCAAAGATGGCAATACCTAGATTTATGTTGTATCGTGCCTAGCTAGGGGCGTAAAACGATAGCGCTTGTTGGGAGGCAACCCAATTTTATGTTTTCTGTTTTTGTTGCTGTTAGGGAATAAATATTGCATCTAGCCTCTGATTAGATGTGGTTTCATGTTTTTTTTAGTGTTTGTGCCAAGTAGAACCTTTGGGAAGACTTGTGTGAAGTTTATATGATCTTGCTGTGAAAAACAGAATAGTTAGCTCTCGCTAAAGTAGTCCTCAGATTTTACTGGAGCATTATTTTTAGTTGATTATTTTTGCAGATGATTGGTAGACAAATTCCGCAAATTTACCAATTTAGTTTGAATTTTTTGGAGTTCCATAAGTAGGCGAAACCTGCAGATTACTATAGACTGTTCTGTTTTTGACAGATTCTGTTTTTCGTGTGTTGTTTGCTTATTCCAATGCATCTATGAGTAGTATTGGAGGATATGAACCATAGAGAAGTTTTAATACAGTAGGTTTAACACCAATATAAACAAATAATGAATTCATTGCTGCAACTTTGAGTAGTGGTTTGCTTTCTTATACTAACGGAGCTCACGAGAACTTTTGTCTAAGTTTTGTGTTGTGAAGTTTTCAAGTTTTGAGTATTGCTTTGATGGACTATGGAACAAGAAGTAACAACGGCCAAAGCTTGGGGATGACCATGGCACCCCAAGTAAATTCAAGATAATCAAAAGCCTAAGCTTGGGGATGCCCCAGGAAGGCATCCCCTCTTTCGTCTTCGTCCATCGGTAACTATACTTGGAGCTATATTTTTATTCGCAACATGTTATGTGTTTTGCTTGGAGCGTCTTGTATAATTTGAGTCTTTTCTTGTTAGTTTGCCACAATCATCCTTGCTGGACACAACTATTTGAGAGAGTTAAATATGGCCTAAAAATTGTTAGAACACTCTATGTGCTTCACTTATATCTTTTGAGTTGAATAGTTTTTGCTCTAGTGCTTTACTTATATCTTTTAGAGCACGGTGGCGGTAATATTTTGTAGAAATTCTTGAACTCTCATGCTTCACTTATATCCTTTTGAGAGTCTATTAAAACAGCATGGTAATGTGTTTAGGCTAAAGAAACTAGTCTTCACATGATAGACATCCAATGTCAATGTAGTAAAAAAATTCACACTAAGTGCATTGAATAGAATGAGATGTTGGATGCTTGATAATTGTTTTGAGATATGAGGATAGTGATATTAGAGTCATGCTAGTGGAGTTATTATGAAATTTAGGAATACTTGTATTAAGGTTAGTGATTCCCGTATCATGCACGTATGGTGAACCACTATGTGACGAAGTTAGAGCATTAGGTATTTCTAGAGTGCCAACCTTTGTGTGGAGGTCGGGGGCGCGCGATGGTTAACTCCTACCAACCTCCCCTCTAGGAGCATGCGTTGATTGCTTTATTTTGATGACTCCTAGATTTTTGCAATAAATATATGAGTTCTTATGACTAATGTTGAGTCCATGGATTGTACGCACTCTCACCCTTCCACCATTGCTAGCCTCTCTTTTACCGCGCAACTTTCGCCGGTGCCATAAACCCACTATATATCCATCCTCAAAACAGCCACCATATTGTTCCTCAAAACAGCCACCATACCTACCTATCATGGCATTTCCATAGCCATTCCGAGATATATTGCCATGCAACTTTCCATCGATCCGTTTATATGACACGCATCATATTGTCATATTGCCATGCATGATCATGTAGTTGACATCATAGTTGTGGCAAAGCCACCATGCATAATGTTTTCATATATGTCACTCTTGATTCATTGCATATCCCGGTACACTGCCGGAGGCATTCACGTAGAGTCATACTTGTTGTAGTATCGAGTTGTAATTTTGAGTTGTAATAAAAAGTGTGATGATCATCATTATTAGAGCATTGTCCGATGTGAGGAAAGGCCAATAATAAGAAAAGGAGATGGCCCAAAAAAATAGAGAGGGGCTAATAAAAAAAGAGAAAGCCCTTCCAAAAAAAGAGAAAAAAATGAGAGAAAAGAGAGAAGGGACAATTGCTACTATCTTTTTTCGACACTTGTGCTTCAAAGTAGCACCATGTTCTTCATTGTAGAGAGTCTCATGCTTAGTCACTTTCATATACTAGTGGGAATTTTCATTATAGAACTTGGCTTGTATATTCCAACGATGGGCTTCCTCAAATGCCCTAGGTCTTCGTGAGCAAGCAAGTTGGATGCACACCCACTAGTTTCTTTTGTTGAGATTTCATTCATATTTAGCTCTAGTGCATCTGTTGCATGGCAATCCCTACTCACTCACATTGATATCTATTAATGGGCATCTCCACAGCCCATTGATAAGCCTAGTCGATGTGAGACTATCTCCCTCCTTTTTGTCTTCTCCACAACCACCTCTATTCCACCCATAGTGCTATATCCGTGGCTCACGCTCATGTATTGCGTGAAAGTTGAAAGGTTTGAAATGATAGAGTATGAAAACAAATGCTTGCTGAAATCGGGGTTGTGCATAATATGAATATTTTGTGTGATAAAGAGGGAGCATAGCCAGACTATATGATTTTGTAGGGATAACTTTCTTTAGCCATAGTATTTTGAGAAGACATGATTGCTTTGTTAGTATGCTTGAAGTATTGTTATTTCTTATGTCAATATAGACTTTTATCTTGAATCTTTCAGAACTGAACATGCATGCCACAATTAAAGAGAATTACATTGAAAAACTATATTGGTTAGCATTCCACATCAAAAATTCTTTCTTTATCATTTACCTACTCGAGGACGAGCAGGAATTAAGCTTGGGGATGCTTGATACATCTCCAACGTATCTATAATTTTTTATTGTTCCATGCTATTATTTATGAAGTCTTGGATGTTTAATGGACTTTATCATTCACTTTTATATCATTTTTGGGACTAACCTACTAACCCAAAGGCCCAGTCCAGATTGCAGTTTTTTGCCTATTTCAGGGTATTGCAGAAAAAGAATGTCAAACGGAGTCCAAACGGATTGAAATCTTCGCGAGATATTTTTGGAGAAAATCACGCACGCGGAGCTTGAGAACCACGTCAGGGGATAGAGGGCTGGCCCACGAGGGTGGGGGCGCGCCCCCTGCCTCGAGGCCCCCTCGAGCGTCCCCCGGTGCCCTCATTCTTCCTATATAAGTCTACGTACCCCAGAAACTCCATGAACAGAGAGGAAACCCTAATTCCACCGCCGTACCTTCTGTTCCCATGGCGATCCCATCTTGGAGCCTGATCCGGAGCTCCACCGGAGGGGGATCCATCACGGAGGCCTTCATCATCATCATCATCGCCCTCACCATGAGTTGTGAGTAGTTTACCACAGACCTTCGGGTCCATAGCTAGTACCTAGATGGCTTCTTCTCTCTCTCTAGATCTCAATACAAAGTTCTCCTCGGTCTTCGAGGAGATCTATTCGGTGTAATCTCTTTTTGTGGTGTGTTTGTCGAGATCCGATGAATTGTGAGTTTATGATCAAGGTTATCTATGAAAGATATTTGGTTCTTCTCTGAACTTTTTATGTGTGCTCATAATATCCTTGCAAGTCTCTTCAAATTATTGGTTTGGTTTGGCCTACTAGATCTATAGTTATTGCAACGGGAGAAGTGCTTGGCTTTGGGTTCAATCTTGCGGTGTCCTTTCCCAGTGACAGTAGGGGCAGCAAGGCGCGTATTGTATTGTTGCCATCGAGGATATAAAGATGGGGTTTATATCATATTGCTTGAGTTTATCCCTCTACATCATGTCATCTTGCTTAAGGCGTTACTCTGTTCTTATGAACTCAATACACTAGATGCATGCTGGATAGCGGTCGATGTGTGGAGTAATAGTAGTAGATGCAGGCGGGAGTCGGTCTACTTGTCTCGGACGTGATGCCTATATACAATGATCAAGCCTAGATAGTCTCATAATTATTCGCTTTTCTATCAATTGCTCGACAGTAATTTGTTTACCCGCCGTAGAATATCGCTATCATGAGAGAAGCCACTAGAGAAAACTATGGCCCCCGGGTCTATTCTCAACATATTAATCTACATCTACTTTACTTTTACCACTTTTATTAAACTAAAAATACCAAAAATATAAACTATCATATCTATCAGATCTCACTTTCGTAAGTGACCGTAAAGGGATTGACAACCCCTTATCGCGTTGGCTGTGAAGTTCTTATTTTATTGTGCAGGTGCGAGGGACTCGCGCGTGGCCTCCTACTGGATTGATACCTTGGTTCTCCAAAATTGAGGGAAATACTTACGCTACTGTGCTGCGTCTCCATTTCCTCTTCGAGGGAATACAACGCAAGCTCAAGAGGTAGCATCAGCAGATGCGCTATCTCTGGCGCGAGGCTGCCCATGGGGTCAGACGCGCCGGCCTGGCGTCTTGACCCCACGTTCTCACCGCTCCTTCTTCGTGGCTCCGCCTGGGGAGTGGGATGTGTGTCGAGGGCTCAGCCCATGGTCGTCGAACGTAGTGGGGACACCTTGGCCTTGCCATCTTCTTCTAGTGGCGCGTCCCGTCCCCTCCGTGCCCCAGCCGAGGCCTGGGAGACGACTAGGGCGGAGGAAACCCGGGTCTCGCCTCCGGGGGGATACGAGTCTCCTCAGGCTTCTTCAACTGCTCTTGGCGCCGAGGAGGGTCCTGGCCTCCAGCTTGAGTCAGCGCGCAGGCGGGGAGCCGCCCACCGCGAGCTTCTCCGGGAGGCGATGAATGCGCTGGGTTGACTTGGGGAAGAGCTTGAGGGGGTCGATGCCTGCCTTGAGGCCGAGGGCCTTCAACTGATGGATGAGTGGCGCCGACTAGGGGTGGCCATTAACCTCGGGCGCCTCTAGCATGAGCACGCCAACGCGAAGGCTGATGCGTCTCTCACAGCCTCACGAGAGGCCCGCGCCTGAGCCCTGGAGGAGCCAAGGGAAGTCGACCTCCGCCGCGAGGCTACAGAGAGGCTCCCGCTGGAGCTTCGGGCCCTGAACGCCGACTTGGAGGAGCGAGCTGAGGCGCGCAGGGCCGCCCTGGCGTCGATGAGGGGGACACCCTCTGAAGAGGAGGAGATCTTGCGGCATGAGGAGGCGTTGATGCTAGAAGACATAGAGCGCAGCCTTGAGCTTGAGCGGCTAGAGGTGAGGGAGTGCCACGTGACCCTTGCCGAGGATGTTGTCTTCGCTTGCGAGGCCAGCTTCCAGGAGGAAATTGACCGGAAGGTGGCTGAGGCCCACGCAAACCTTGCCAAGGGGTACGACTTGAAGTTTGAGCTCCAGCGAGCAGAGGCTGATGGGAGGACTGCTACCCTCAGGGCGAGGCTGGAAGAAGTAGAGCGGCGCGAGAGGGCCGCCGCGGCTGCCCAGTCTTCTATCCAAGCTGAGCCGCACTCCACGCAGGCCGACTTGGTCTTGCTCCAACAACAAGCTGATGGCACCGCAGCTCTCGTGTAGTAGAACAAGGACGAGGCTTGCGATCGACTACTACTGCAGCATGAGCATGCCCCCATGCTCCAGGCTCTTTGGGCGAAGGCCAACTGGGTGCTGGGGGTTATCTGCGAGGAGAATGCCCCTCACCCCTGTCAGGCCCAAGCTGTGATTCTATCCCGATCACGTGACACTTAAGTGATTGAGGCACAACCGCATTTCGGGCGCTTAGCAAGATGGATATCATTACATCGTACCATTACATACATACATGGGGGATACAACAATACATACAAGTCACATGAATACAACATCAATACAAGGTATCCGACTATGGATACAAACATGAAAAGCACACGACATCCATCTGCTATCCCAGGCTGCCGACCCGGAACCTAACCCAAGACTGAAGAAGAAGAACTCCAACAAAAGAACAACACTCTCACGTCAAGACATTGGAAACCTGCACCTGCAACTGTTGTTGTAGTATCTGTGAGCCACGAGGACTCAGCAATCCCATAACCATGGGTAACAAGACTATCAAAGCTTAATAGGTAGGAAGAGGTAAAGTCGTGAGGTTGCAGCAGCGACTAAGCAATATATATGGTGGCTAACTTACAAGTACAAGAATAAGATGAGCATCTACGCAAATGGTCGCAAACTAGTAGTGATCGCTAAAGATCCTAAACTACTTACGAGTCAAACATAACCCCATCGTGTTCTCTTCTCAAAATGAAAAGAGACAGTCACGGTTACTCACACAGTTGTGTGTTTTACTTCGGATCCTCTGTCAAGTTTTCTACAACCGGACATTAACAAATTCCAATCCGCCACATAACCACGGGCACGGCTTTCGAAAGATCATAACCCTGCAGGGGTGTCCCAACTTAGCCCATCACAAGCTCTCACGATCAGCTGAAGTGATAAATATAATATCATCACCCCTTATCTTAGGGAAATCCGATCAGGCTCGGCATCCCGGTGCACAAGACATTTCGACAATGGTAAAACAAGTCCAGCAAGACCTCCCGGCGTGCCGACACCCTGATAGTAGCCGCGCGTATCTCGTCTCAGGCCACAACCGGATAGGTGAGCCTACGTGAGCCAATCCTCGAGTTTCCCCGTGGTGGCCCCGCAGTCTCCCCGTTTGGGACCAACACCATCAGCACTGGCCCCCCTGCTATGTAGAAGAATCCTCGGGTAGCGCTAACTCCCTCTGCAATTTAATTAATTAATTAAGTTGTTATTATGAGCAAATTAAAACCAATGTTGGGCCTTGCTGGAGGAGTTTTATTCAAAGACGAAGTGTCAAGGGGTCCCCATATACCCAACCGTGTAAGGAACGCAAAATCAAGGAACATAATGCCGGTTTATCGGCGCCTAAGGTGGCATGAGTGGAACAAAACACCGAGCAAAAGGCCAAACCTTCCACCCATGCCCAGTATATAGGTGTGTTAATAATAATAATAGATATTGTGATATTCCAACAACAAGTTCCCTCCTGGAACGATCTTCATCTTCACCTGCAACTAACAACGTTATAAGAGGGGCTGAGCAAGCGGGTAACATAGCCAAACAATGGTTTTGCTAGGAAGGTTTCAAAGGTTAGAGGTTTCATGGCAACAAGGAGAGGCTGACAAAAATGATGGGTAGCGCGACATATAACGATAGCATCGAGACAACTAAGCAAAGGCAATGATAGTAAAGGTATCCAAGGGTATGGTCATCTTGCCTAAGATCCCGTAAGGAAGAAGAACGGATCCATGAAGAAGACGAAGAAGAAGCCTTGAAGAAGAACCACGGGTAGACGAACGAATCCTCACGATCGCAACGGAACAAGCACTAACGAGAAGAAGCAAGCAATACGGTAAACACACAACACAAGAACATAACAATATGCTCAACCAAGTATGATGCAAAACAAGTCTACATATGAAACACAACAAGGCTATACAGGAAGCACAACATGGCAAGGTAGGAAGCACAAAAAAACAACACAAGTCTATATGATGCAATACATGGCAAGGTATGATGCATGACAAGTCTATACAGGAAGCACAACAAGTCTATACAGGAAGCATAACATGGCAAGGTTGGAAGCACAGAAAAACAACACAAGTCTATGATGCAATACATGGCAAGGTATGATGCATGACAAGTCTATACAGGAAGCACAACAAGTCTATACAGGAAGCATTACATGGCAAGGTAGAAAGCACAGAAAAACAACACAAGTTTATATATGATGCAATACATGGCAAGGTATGTTGCATGACAAGTCTATACAGGAAGCACAACATGTCTATACAGGAAGCATAACATGGCAAGGTAGGAAGCACAGAAAAACAACACAAGTCTATATGATGCAATACATGGCAAGGTATGATGCATGACAAGTCTATACAGGAAGCACAACAAGTCTATACATGAAGCATTACATGGCAAGGTAAGAAGCACAGAAAAACAACACGAGTTTATATATGATGCAATACATGGCAAGGTATGATGCACTGCAGATGCACTTAGGATGCATTACATGACAACATAGGAAGCACACCAGAACTACACAAGAACAAGACAATAAGCTCAAGCAAGTAGGATGCAAGACAGATCCATATAGGATGCAAAACATGACAAGGTAGGAAGCACAGAGAAGCAACATAAGAACAACAAGTTTAAATGAGGCTGGAAGCTACTCAAGACAAATCCGGTAAGTCCTTATATGCATAGTTTGAAATTAGACCAGATCTGCACAAACCTTAAGTTAAAGTTGTTAAACAGAAATTTAACATGCACCATCATGATCTACACGGAATTCTAGTCAAGTTTCATATAAAGTTTGTTTAATTCGGAGCTACAGCCTAGAAGATATGAGCAAAACAAGTAAAGCATGGCAACGGTGCAAGATGCACCCAAACATCAAGCAAACTCACTCCAAACATGAAAACAATATGATATTATGATTCTACATGCAAAATCACACAAGTTTCATATAAGGAACACTCCAAACGGAGCAACGGGCTAAAAGATACACATGAATCAAGATATAACAACAAGCTGAAGTTAACAGCCACATAGCAACTTGGGAGCAAGATATATATATGCTACATCACTCAAACATGGTGACAAGAAGCATGGACATGAAGTAGACATATCCTACAGCAAACAACTCCATTGGAGCAACTCCATAGGAGGAATGGATCAATAGCAACAAGCTACAACATTTTGATCATGACACTAAAAACCTGACAGCAATATTTTATAGCAACTTGGGAGCAAGAAATAAATAAGCTACAGCAAGTCAAAAGAGCAAGTAAGGGCATGAATGGATAGAAAATAACATATACAACAAGGAATGATCAATGGCCACCCCAAAACTAACATGGATTTACCTAGGGCATCAAGCAAACATAGCATCAGGATATTACAGATTCCAGACTAAGTGAAATTTCACTAAGTGTTAAAACAGTAACAGCAACATGGCAAGTTTACAAGTATGTTTAAGTTAACACAAGGCATATCATGGAAAGTTAAATGCACCATCTCAAAGACCACATCATGGAGAATCTAAAACATCTAGGCATGTGACATGGGGACAAACACATCAATAGCAACAAGCTCATCAACTAGGCATCTCGTAACAAGTTACAAAACCTAACAGCCACATGCACTTTTGCAACGGAGATAAACATGGCAATATGAACTCTAGAAAGCATGTTATAGCAACCAACATGTAGAGCATCTCATGATGAACATTTTGACATATCATTTGCATCATTTGGATAAACATGCACCAAGTTATCACATCTCAAACATGGCAACAAAATAACAAGTAGCAGCAGTTTATAACAAGTAGCACCCTTGCAACAGATATTAGAGCATCTACATGAAGTCAAACAAGCATGGCACAATGGAACAAAGTGTAAAGCATATCACCACGGTCATTTTGACATATCATTCACTCAATTTGGACAAGCACACAATTAATTACAAGCAGTCAAAGATGCAACATTAAACTGACAAAAAAAGGACTTAGCAGATATTTTACACCCCGAAAAAAAACAGAAACGGCGCATGATACTAAAATGTGACCGAGGCGGGTTTTAGAGGCTGCTCACCCTGGGCTCCGGCCCAATAGGCAGAGGAGGAGGCTGGGCCGAGGGGCGATGGGCCGGGGCACTGGGTCGGCTGGAGGCGTCGGCCAAAGGAGGCTTGGGCCGGCTTGGAGGAGGCCCGGGTGGGGCGAGCGCTGCGGATCAGGCGCCCAGTGCTGGCGCGGCCCAAGTGGCCTGCGGGGGCGACGCACAGGGCCTCTGCCTCCCCGAGCAGAGGCAGCCATGGCGACGGCGATTGGGGACTCCGGTGGGCCGATGGTCGACGGGGACTAGCCGGAGAGGCCAGATCCGGCGCGGAGGTTTGCGGATCCGGGACCAGGGGTCCGTTCCCGACGTCGAGGAGGCCGCCGGCGAGCTCTAAGGCGGCGCGGAAGAAGCACACAGGTGGCGGCTGCGAGGCATGGAGCCGGACGGGCGATGACTTGCACTGAAGGAGAAAACAACGGCGGTGCGGGGCACTCCGGCGGCGGGGTCGCCGGCGACGGCGGCTGGCGGATGCGCGCGGCGGCGCAGATGAGGAGACGGCGGGGATCGGCGCCGGGCGCTCGAGGAACGGAGGGAGCGGGAGCGAGGCGGGCGCTCGGGCGAGCGGGCTCGCGAGCGGCAGCGGCCGGGCCCGGGCGGGCCGCGGTGGGGACTGGCGCGGGGAGACGTGGAGGCGCCTAGGTGGAGCGACGGGATTGGAGGGGGAGGCGCCTAGCTGGCTGGTTGGCCACTCAGGTGGCGCCAAGTGGCGGCGGCGCTGACTGCTGGCTGGCTGGCCGGCGACAAGTGGCAAGGAGGGAGCTGTTTTGCACGGAATTTGATGGAGGAGGGGGCTAGAGGTAGGTGGAGGTTAGGGGAGTCAAAAAATGGCATGGAGGGGCCTATATATAGGCATAGGGGCTAGGGTTTGGGGGTTTTAGCTCCGTTTTGAGCCATACGATCTCGATCGTGCGGCTCTGAGCGGAGGGGGGAGTAGGCTGGGCCTAGTGGGCTGTGTAGAAGACCTTGGGCTTAGGGAAGAGAAGAGAGGGAGAGGCCCGCGGATGTTTTCGGAGACCGAAAACGTCCGACGAAATAACCAGCGACTAGTGCGGCTATATATATCTTTTAGGCTATCAAACGAGCTCCGAATGCGATAAAATTTGGCAGCCGGCCTGTCTACACTATAATAAGACCACACGCCAAGTTTCATCCCATTCCGAGAAAATTTTTCGGCCACTTACAAAATAAATATTCGGAGGCACCGCGGGCGCGTGCAAGTGTGTCTGGGCTCAGAACGGACAACGGAGAGGACGAGGGAACTCGGACGGATGCAAGTTTTGAAAACATGCTGATGCAACACACATGATGACATGGCAAGATGCAACACGTAAGCAGATGACATGGCAACAAAGACGAATAATTGGCTGACACCTGGCGCACCGGTCTCGGTGTGTCACAACCCCCACGTGGAGGATTACGCTGGCCATCTTGTCTTCTTCACGAATTTGTGACGCGCCTGGAGAGCCGGGCCGTGTGGGCCCGCTGTCTTATTGAAGAAAAGAGCTGGAGCCTCCTTGGGCGCGCGTTCTCCCGGGTCTTCGGCTACCTCCAGAGCATTGATCCTGACTTCGACTTCAACGCCGCCATCGCCCCAGTGCCTGGGGCTATCCGAGACAACCTGGCGCACTGGGTGGACGACCACGTAGATGCTGTGGTCCGGGCCTTTGCCACTGATGATGATGAGGCCGTGGTCGTGGCAGATGAAGGCGGTGCAGTTGAAGACGGTGAAGACGTGGCCAACGACAGTGCTGGCAATGTACATGAGAGCGACTCGGACGGCGCGGTGAGCGATGTGTCTGGTTGAGCTTGTGTTCCTTTGCCTTGACCTTGCACGCATAGACTTGCATGAGGCCCCATAGGGCATGAGAGTGTTTCGATGGGGGGAGCCCCCTATGTGTGTAAACTGGTATTCCACTTTCCTTCTTTTGCTGCTTGAATCCGAACCTGGGACGTGCGTCCTCGAGTTTCCCGAGCTTATTTGCCATTGTAACTCACCTAGATCTTACCTGTCCTCGTGCAGGTTATGAGGCCATGGGTTCGCCTCCCTCCTGGGGTGGATCGCTAGAGGTCCGCGGCCCTGAGTCTCCTGAGCGACGCATGGCCCTGCTCCAGGGAACAGGGCCAGGGGTGTTCCGCTGGCCGCGGCAGGATACCTACGTGGATAAATTGTGGCACGTAGGATCTTGCCCCGAGGGGGTCCTGCCGAGGTTATAGCGGTATGCCAAGTGGGATTGGCCTTCTGGTCCCCAAGCCGGAGGGCCCGGGGAAAGATTTTCAAGACAGCCATAGAGGCGGCAAAATCCAGCAGAAATCAACGAAAACTCTCCCCCCCCATTTCGGCAATGAGCAAGACTTCAAATTCAATTCGAAAGGCATGGCGAATCCTATTACAAAAAGGAAGGCGAGGAAAGCATATAGCCATGTCCGACACCTATCTAGTGTTCAGTCTTCTCACCAGCGCGGAGCTAAGTGATGCCACTAGGACGCGGGAGGGAGCCCCCGAGGCCCGAGGGCGGCTCTCCGGAGACTCCGGGGCGTCTACAGCCCCACTCATTATTACGTGAGACTGTCACGGGCGGAGATCTTCACAGGCATGATCCTTACTTCATATCGCCAGACGAGGGCCCCGCATTGCGCCATCCCTAACCTCCGTTGGGGCAACCAGAAACCAGGAGAGGACCAAGGAGGCAAGGGGGGCGCCAGCGGTGCCCTCGGCGACCACGGGCCCTCTGCCGAGGGGCAAGCTTGGCGATGCTCGCCCGGACATAGGACTTACTTTCACATACTTCCCTGCTCCACGCGTCGCGGGGGAGGCCGCGACTCTAGGCCCTCCACACGCAGCACCCGTCGTTCTGCTCTGGTTGAGGGCGGAGCGGCCGCTCCTAGGTCCTCGACCATCACCATGGTCTGATTCACCTGCAGTCCATTGTTAGCATACGCCTGCTGCTGTGATACCTTCTGCGCTCTATCGTCGTCGTTGAAGGGGTGCACGGAGCCCCCGGGCAACTCGTGGTGATCTTCTTCCTCGAGCGCCCTGCTGTTCCACCTCGGCCCTAGAAAGGCATTGCGGCCTTCCCCGAACACATATGTCAGGTCCACCATGCGGGGCACGTAGGCTTCGTCGGCCGCCCCACCAGGGGCACCGCCTGTGTGCCCCGCGCCTTGAGCCTCCGGCTGCGGCACCTGTCCTTGGCGGCCGCTGAGTTGTAACCCGATGTAACCTTGCAAGGGGCTGCCGGCGCTTGCTCCTGCCTGTGACGAAGTCGCTGCGGTCGTGAGGATGGCGCCAACGCTCCTGTTGGTGTTGGTAGGTCTTCCAATCGCTCCAGGGGACGCTCACGCCAGTCGGGACCTCACCGGCGCCCCATCTGCGACCCCGGGGCGGGGGTGAGGAGCAGAACGGTGGCGCGCCCCTGCAAGCGCAGCTCAGTAGTTCAGCGATGCGTTCCAGCAGTATGTCGTGGCCGCCCTCGTCCAACTTGCATCGTAACAGCTCTCGCGCCATGATGAGCGCAGCCCTCGTGTTCGCCTGCTCTCCTTGGGTGTAGGGTGCTGTAGCTGCGGCGTGGTTCGCAGATCGCGTCGCGGAGTGCGCGTGCCGGGACGCCGAGGCGGTAGTTGCAGGCTCGCGCAGCCCGCGACTGGCGGCGGGCGGTGCGGGAGCCACCTGGAGCGCGGGGTTGATGCCTCCATGGGTGGACGGCGCCGCCCATGCGGGCCAGGCCGCCCAGCGGTTGGCATGAGCCCCCTGATCATCGGTCATCGAGATTGTGGAGCGGTGACAAAACGAACAATGGAAGAAAAGATCTGGCGCACCCCCTACCTGGCGCATCAAATGTTGGATCTTGGGTTCCGGCAAAACCCTTGTGGTTCGAACTCTGGGGTGCGCACGAAGATCTCTCCTTGCGCCCTAGCTCGTCTACTCGCTAATCCCTAGGCCTAGCTTGTCAGATCAAAAGAATAGGGGACACAAGGTTTATACTGGTTCGGTCCACCGTTGTGGTGTAATACCCTAATCCAGTGTGGTGTGGTGGGTTGCCTTGTAGGCCGAGGAAGAACTAGTACATAGGGTGAACAGCCTCTTGAGGAGAGGTGATCTTGTGCTCGAGTGAGCTTGTGGGTGTGTGGCCTTCTATCTGATTAACTCAAGATGAGATTAATGGTGGTGGCTAGTCCTATTTATAGTGGCTCGGGTCCTCTTCCCAAATATTGAGCGAGAAGGGATCCCACAACGGCCAAATTTGAAGGGGGCCAGCTAGTACAAGCTATCCTGACAAAAGGTGGTCTTTGCCTGCCAAAGGCTCCGGTGGTGACGCCGCCATGGGCTCTGCGATGACCTCCGCTCTGCCATCCTGTTGGTCTTGGTCTCGTTGCACCGATATGGAAACCTTTGTCTGATGCCTCGGGACTCCTCTCATGCACCTGATCCTTTAGTGCCAAGAGGAAACTGGCACTCTGCACTCGCTGGCGCCCGCCTGGCCTTGGTCGTCACTGCTCACGTCACGAATACCTCACGAGGGGCCCCTTGCCTTGATATCTCTGATCCTCATGATCCAGCCTAGTGAGGCCGCCCCAGGGGATGTTTTGTGTCGTCCGCCTTGCGAGGCTTGGCCCCTCGCGAGGGTCTTGAGTGGTTGTTGAAGAGGTTGGGCCGTACCAGTGAAGGAAATATGCCCTAGATGCAATAATAAAGTTATTATTTATTTCCTTATATCATGATAAATGTTTATTATTCATGCTAGAATTGTATTACCGGAAACTTAGTACATGTGTGAATACATAGACAAACAGAGTGTCACTAGTATGCCTCTACTTGACTAGCTCGTTAATCAAAGACGATTAAGTTTCCTAGCCATAGACATGAGTTGTTATTTGATGAACGAGATCACATCATTAGAGAATGATGTGATTGACTTGACCCATTCCCTTAGCTTAGCACTTGATCGTTTAGTATGTTGCTATTGCTTTCTTCATGACTTATACATGTTTCTATGATTATGAGATTATGCAACTCCCAAATACCGGAGGAACAATTTGTGTGCTATCAAACGTCACAACGTAACTGGGTGATTATAAAGATGCTCTACAGGTGTCTCCGATTATCTTTGTTGAGTTGGAATAGATCGAGATTAGGATTTGTCACTCTGATTGTCAGAGAGGTATCTCTAGGCCCTCTCGGTAATGCACATCACTATAAGCCTTGCAAGCAATGTGACTAATGAGTTAGTTGCGGGATGATGCATTACGGAACTATTAAAGAGACTTGCCGGTAACAAGATTGAACTAGGTATGATGATATCGACGATCGAATCTCGGGCAAGTAACATACCGATGACAAAGGGAACAACGTATGTTGTTATGCGGATTGACCGATAAAGTTCTTCATAGAATATGTAGGAGCCAATATGAGCATCTAGGTTCCGCTATTGGTTATTGACCGGAAATGTGTCTCGGTCATGTCTACATAGTTCTCGAACCTGCAAGGTCCGCACGCTTAACGTTCGATGACGATTTGTATTATGAGTTATGTGATTTGATAACCAACGTTTGTTTGGAGTCCGGGATGAGATCACGGACATGACGAGGAGTCTCAAAATGGTCGAGACGTAAAGATCGATATATTGGAAGGCTATATTCGGACATCGGAAAGGTTCCGAGTGATTCGGGTGTTTTTCGAAGTACCGGTGAGTTACGGGAATTCGTATTGGGCCTTAATGGGCCATACGGGAAAGGAGAGAAAGGCCTCAAGGGTGGCCGCGCCCCTTCTCTATGGACTAGTCCGAATTGTACTAGGGAAAGGGGGCGCCCCCTTCCTTCCTTCTCCTTCTCCCTTCCCCTTTTCCTATTCCATGTGGGAGGAGGAATCCTACTAGGACTAGGGAGTCCTAGTAGGACTCCACACTTTGGCGCGCCTTATGAGGGCTGGCCTCCTCCTCCCTCCATCCTTTATATACGTAGCCAGGGGGCACCCCATGGATACACAAGTTGATTTTAGCCGTGTGCGGTGCCCCTCCCCACAGTTACACACCTCGATCATATCGTTGAAGTGCTTAGGCGAAGCCCTATGCTGGTAGCTTCATCATCACTGTCACCACGCCGTCGTGTTGACAAAACTCTCCTGTGACGCTCAACTGGATCAAGAGCTCGTGGGACGTCATCGAGCTGAACGTGTGCTGAACTCGGAGGTGCCGTACGTTCGGTACTTGGTGAAGGAAATATGCCCTAAAGGCAATAATAAAGTTGTTATTTATATTTCCTTATATATCATGATAAATGTCTTTTATTCATGCTAGAATTGTATTAACCGGAAACTTAGTACATGTGTGAATACATAGACAAAACAGAGTGTCCCTAGTATGCCTCTACTAGACTAGCTCATTGATCAAAGATGGTTATGTTTCCTAGCCATAGACATGAGTTGTCATTTGTTCAACGGGATCACATCATTAGGAGAATGATGTGATGGACAAGACCCATCCGTTAGCTTAGCACTATGATCGTTTAGTTTTTATGCTATAGCTTTCTCCATTACTTATACATGTTCCTATTACTATGAGATTATGCAACTCCCGAATACCGGAGGAACACCTTGTGTGCTATCAAACGTCACAATGTAACTGGGTGATTATAAAGATGCTCTACAGGTGTTCGTGGTGTTGGCATACATTAAGAATAGGATGTGTCACTCCGAGTGTCGGAGAGGTATCTCTGGACCCTCTCGATAATACACATCATAATAAGCCTTGCAAGCAACTGACTAATGAGTTAGCCACGAGATGATGTATTACGAAACAAGTAAAGATACTTGTCGGTAACGAGATTGAACTAGGTATTGAGATACCGACGATCGAATCTCGGGCAAGTAACATACCGATGACAACGGGAACAACGTATGTTGTTATGCGGTTTGACCGATAAAGATCTTCGTAGAATATGTAGGAGCCAATATGAGCATCCAGGTTCCGCTATTGGTTATTGACCGGAGATGAGTCTCGGTCATGTCTACATAGTTCTCAAACCCGTAGGGTCCACACGCTTAACGTTCGATGATGATCGGTATTATGAGTTTATGAGTTTCGATGTACCGAAGGTAGTTCGGAGTTCCGGATGAGATCACGGACATGACGAGGAGTCTCAGAATGTCCGAGACATAAAGATTAATGTATTGGACGACTATATTCAGACACCGGAAGTGTTCCGGGTAAAACTGGAGTGCCAGAGGGGGTTACCAGAACCCCC
>LR738711.1:128765269-128805635 GCA_902687465.1 Secale cereale
CCCCCCCCCCCCCCCGAGGGAGTATGGGCCATAGTGGGCCAATGAGGGAAAGAGAGGCGCAGCCCATATGGCTGGCCGCACACCCATAGGGTTCTTAGTTGGACTAGGAAAAGGGGGGAGGCGCCCCCTCTCCTTTCCTTCTCCTCTCCCCCTTCCTTTCCTACTCCTAGTAGGAATAGGAAAAGGGGGTTCCTATTCCTACTAAGAGTAGGAATCCTACTGCTTTGGCGCGCCCCTTGGCCAGCCACACCTCCCCCTTGCTCCTTTATATACGGGGGCAGGGGGCACCCAAAGACACAAAAGAAACATTATTCTAGCCGTCTGCGGTGCTACCTCTTGAGCTTGAATTGTATTCCCTCGAAGAGGAAAGGGAGATGCAGCACAATAGCGTAAGTATTTCCCTCAGTTTTTGAGAACCAAGGTATCAATCCAGTAGGAGACCACGCGCGAGTCCCTCGCACCTGCACAAACAAATAAGAACTTCGCAGCCAACGCGATAAGGGGTTGTCAATCCCTTTACGGTCACTTACGAGAGTGAGATCCGATAGAGATGATAATTATATTTTTGGTATTTTTGGTATAGAAACAGAAAGTAAAGAAAGCAAATAAACAATGGCGACAGAAATTGGTAGTTGACGGGAAAGTAATATAATAAAGATAAACCCGGGGGCCATAGTTTTCTCTAGGGGCTTCTCTCATGATAGCGGTATTCTACGAGAGGTAAACAAATTACTGTTGAGCAATTGATAGAAAAGCGAATAATTATGAGACTATCTAGGCATGATCATTGTATATAGGCATCACATTCGAGACAAGTAGACCGAAACGATTCTGCATCTACTACTATTACTCCACACATCGACCGCTATCCAGCATGCATCTAGTGTATTGAGTTCATACGAACAGAGTAACGCCTTAAGCAAGATGACATGATGTAGAGGGATAAACTCAAGCAATATGATGAAAACCCCATCTTTTTATCCTTGATGGCAACAATACAATACGTGCCTTGCTGCCCCTACTGTCACTGGGAAAGGACACCGCAAGATTGAACCCAAAGCCAAGCACTTCTCCCATTGCAAGAACTATAGATCTAGTAGGCCAAACCAAACCAATAATTCGAACAGACTTGCAAGGATATTATGAGCACACATAAAAAGTTCAGAGAAGAACCAAATATCTTTCATAGATAACCTTGACCATAAACTCACAATTCATCGGATCTCGACAAACACACAGCAAAAAGAGATTACATCGAATAGATCTCCTCGAAGACCGAGGAGAACTTTGTATTGAGATCCAGAGAGAGAGAGAAGAAGCCATCTAGATACTAGCTATGAACCCGAAGGTCTATGGTAAACCACTCACAACTCATGGTGAGGGCGATGATGATGATGATAAAGGCCTCCGTGATGGATCCCCCTCCCGGAACCGGCTCCAAGATGGGATCTCCACGGGAACAGAAGCTACGGCGGTGGAATTAGGGTTTTCTCTCTGCGTATGGAGTTTCTGGGGTACGTAAGTATATATAGGAAGAAGGAGGGCACCGGGAGCCGTGTGAGCCAGCCTTGAGGCAGGGGGGCGCGCCCCCACCCTCGAGGGCTGGCCCTACGTCCCCTAACTTGGCCCGAAGACTCCCGAGCGTGATTTCCTCCAAAAATATCTCTCGCGAAGGTTTCATTCTGTTTGGACTCTGTTTGATATTCCTTTTCTGCAAAACCCTGAAATAGGAAAAAAAACAACAATCTGGACTGGACCTTTGGGTTAGTAGGTTAGTCCCAAAAATGATATAAAAGTAAATGATAAAGCCCATTAAACATCCAAGACTTCATAAATAATAGCATGGAACAATCAAAAACTATAGATACGTTGGAGACGTATCTAGCATCCCCAAGCTTAATTCCTGCTCGTCCTCGAGTAGGTAAATGATAAAGAAAGAATTTTTTTATGTGGAAAGCTAACCAATATAGTTTTTCAATGTAATTTTCTTAATTGTGGCATGAATGTTCAGATCTAAAAGATTCTAGACAAAAGTCTATATTGACATAAGAAATAACAATACTTCAACCAATACTAACAAAGCAATCATGTCATCTCAAAATACTATGGCTAAAGAAAGTTATCCCTACAAAATCATATAGTGTTGGCTATGCTCCCTTATTATCACACTAAATATTCATATCATGCACAACCCCGATTTCAGCCAAGCATTTGTTTTCATGCTCTATCTTTTCGAACCTTTCAACTTTCACGCAATACATGAGCGTGAGCCATGGATATAGCACTATGGGTGGAATAGAGGTGGTTGTGGAGAAGGCAAAAAGGAGGGAGATAGTCTCACATCGACTAGGCGTATCAACGGGCTATGGAGATGCCCATCAATAGATATCAATGTGAGTGTGTAGGGATTGCCATGCAACGGATGCACTAGAGCTACATATGAATGAAATCTCAACAAAAGAAACTAGTGGGTGTGCATCCAACTTGCTTTCTCACGAAGACCTAGGGCATTTGAGGAAGCCCATCGTTGGAATATACAAGCCAAGTTCTATAACGAAAATTCCCACTAGTATATGAAAGTGACTAAGCATGAGACTCTCTACAATTAAGAACATGGTGCTGCGTTGAAGCACAAGTGTGGAAAAAGATAGTAGCAATTGTCCCTTTTTCTTTTCTTTTTTCTCTTTTTTCCCTTTTTTTGGGCCTTTTTTTCTTTGGGATTTCTTTTTTCTTTTCTTTTTTTGTGGAGGGGCTTTATAGATTCAGCCTTTCCTCCCTTGGGACAATGCTCTAATAATGATGATCATCACACTTTCATTACAACACAAAATTACAACTCGATACTACAACAACAAAGTATGACTCTATATGAATGCCTCTAGTGGTGTACCGGTATGTGCAATGAAACAAGAGTGACACGTATGAAAGAGTTATGCATGGTGGCTTTGCCACAAATACGATGTCAACTACATGATCATGCATGGCAATATGACAATATGATGCCTGTCATATAAACGGAACGGTGGAAAGTTGCATGGCAATATATCTCGGAATGGCTTATGGAAATGCCATGATAGGTAGGTATGGTGGCTCATTTGAGGAACAATATGGTGGCTGTTTTGAGGAAGGATATATAGTGGGTTTATGGCACCGGCAAAAGTTGCGCGGTACAAGAGAGGCTAGCAATGGTGGAAGGGTGAGTGTGCGTATAATCCATGGACTCCACATTAGTCATAAGAACTCATATACTTATTGCAAAAAATTACGAGTCATCAAAACAAAGCAATCAACGCATGCTCCTAGGGGGGAGGTTGGTAGGAGTTAACCATCGCGCGCCCCCGACCTCCACACAAAGGTTGACACTCTACAAATACCTCATGCTTTAACTTAGTCACACAACGGTTCACCATAGGTGCATGCTACGGGAATCACTAACCTTAACACAAGTATTTATCAATTTCATAATAACTCCACTAGCATGACTCTAATATCACTATCCTCATGTCTCAAAACAATTATCAAGCATCCAACATCTCTTTCTATTCAATGCACTTGATGTGAATTGTTTTACTACATTGGCATTGGATGTTCATCATGTGAAGACTAGTTTCTTTAGCCTAAACACTTTACCATGATGTTTTAATAGACTCTCAAATATATAAAAGTGAAGCATGAGAGTTCAAAAATTTCTACAAAATATTACCACCACCATACTCTAAAATATATAAGTGAAGCACTAGAGCAAAAACTATTCAACTCAAAAGATATAAGTGAAGCACATAGAGTGTTCTAACAATTTCTAGGCCATATTTAACTCTCTGAAATAGGTGTGTCCAGCAAGGATGATTGTGGAAAACTAACAAGCAAAGACTCAAATTATACAAGACGCTCCAAGCAAAACACATAGCATGTTGCGAATAAAAATATAGCTCCAAGTATAGTTACCGATGGATGAAAACGAAAGAGGGGATGCCTTCCCGGGGCATCCCCAAGCTTAGTCTTTTTGATTATCTTGAATTTACTTGGGGTGCCATGGGCATCCCCAAGCTTAGGCCTTTGCTACTCCTTGTTCCATAGTCCATCAAAGCAGTACTCAAAACTTGAAAACTTCACAACACAAAACTTAGACAAAAATTCTCGTGAGCTCCGTTAGTAAGAGAAAGCAAACCACCACTCAAAGGTACAGCAAGGAATTAATTCTTTGTTTATATTGGTGTTAAACCTACTGTACTACAAGTTCTCTATGGTTCATATCCTCCAATATTACTCACAGATGCATCGGAATAAGCAAACAAGACACGAAAAACAGAATCTGTCAAAAACAGAACAGTCTGTAGTAATCTGCTGGGTTCGCCTACTTATGGAACTCCAAACAATTCAAACTAAATTGTTAAATTTGCGCAATTTTTCTACCAATCAGCAGCAAAAAGAATCAACTAAAAATCACGCTCCAGTAAAATCTGAAGTCTACTTTAGCGAGCGCTAACGATTCTGTTTTTCACAGCAAGATCATATAAACTTCACACAAGTCTTATAAAAGGTTCTACTTGGCACAAACACTAAACAAAACATGAAACCACATCTAATCAGAGGCTAGATGCAATATTTATTCCCTAATAGCAACAAAAGAAAAAACATAAAATTGGGTTGCCTCCCAACAAGCGCTATCGTTTTACGCCGCTAGCTAGGCACGATACAAGATAAATCTAGGTATTGCCATCCTTGGAAGGCAATCCATAAGTGGCTCTCATGATAGATTCATATGGTAATTTTATTTTATTTCTAGGAAAGTGTTCCATGGCTTTCCTTAACGGAAATTGGAATCTAATATTTCCTTTCTTCATATCAATGATTGCACCAATCGTTCTAAGGAAAGGTCTATCAATAATAATAGGACATGAAGGATTGCAATCTATATGAAGAATAATGAAATCTATGGGCACATAATTCCTATTGGCAACAATAAGAACATCATCAATTCTTCCCATAGGTTTCTTAATAGTGGAATCCGCAAGATGCAAATTTATAGAACAGTCATCAAGCTCATGGAACCCTAGCAAATCACATAAAGTTTTTGGTATAGTGGAGACACTAGCACCCAAATCACACAAAGCATAGCATTCATGATCTTTTATTTTTATTTTTATAGTAGGTTCCCATTCATCATAAATCTTTCTAGGTATAGAAACTTCTAACTCAAATTTTTCTTCATAAGATTGCATCAAAGCATCAACTATATGTTTAGTGAAAGCTTTATTTTGACTATAAGCATGCGGAGAATTTAGCACGGATTGCAACAAGGAAATACAATCAATCAAAGAGCAATTTTCATAATTGAATCCCTTGAAATCCAAAGTAGTGGGTTCATCACTATGTAAAGTTTTAATCTATTCAATCCCACTTTTAGCAATTTTAGCATCAAGATCTAAAAACTTCGAATTACTAGGACACCTTAAAGCAGAATCATCTCCAATCCTATTATCATCAAGATTAATACTAGAAAACAAGGATCTAATAGGAGACACATCAATAACTTTTAGATCTTCATCTTTATTTTCACGATAACTAGAAGAACACGATTTAATATAATCTTCTCTTTTAGCACGCATTATAGTGGTTCTTTCTTTGCATTCATCAATGGAAATTCTCATGGCTTTGAGAGACTCATTGATATCATGCTTAGGTGGGATAGATCTATGTTTCAAAGAATCAACATCCAGAGTAATTCTATCCACACTTCTAGCCAATTCATCAACTTTTAGCAATTTCTCTTCAAGCATAGCATTGAAATTCTTTTGCGAGATCATAAACTCCTTAACACTAGTTTCAAATTCAGAAGGAATCTTTCCATAAGAGTTGTTGTAGGAATTACCAAAATTATTAGAGGAATTACTAGGAAAAGGCCTAGGATTAAAATTACCTCTATAAGCTTTGTTACCAAAATTATTCCTACCAACAAAATTCACATCCAAACATTCATTGTTATTCTCAATCAAAGTGGACAAACGCATATCATTAAGATCAGAAGAAGCACTCTTAGCAGCAAACAACTTCATAAGTTCATCCATCTTTCCACTCAAAACACTAATTTATTCGATAGCATGCACTTTTTTACTAGTAGATCTTTCGGTGTGCCATTGAGAATAATTAACCATAATATTATCTAGGAGTTTGGTAGCTTCTCCTAAGGTAGTTTCCATGAAAGTGCCTCCGGCGGCCGAATCTAAAAGATTTCTAGAAGCAAAATTCAAGTCAGCATAAAAGTTCTGAATAATCATCCATAGATTCAAACCATGTGTAGGGAAATTACGTATCATTAGTTTCATTCTCTCCCAAGCTTGTGCAACATGCTCATGATCAAGTTTCTTAAAATTCATAATATCGTTTCTAAGAGGGATGATCTTAGCGGGAGGGAAATACTTAGAGATAAAAGCATATTTGCACTTATTCCACGAATCAATACTATTTCTAGGTAAAGAGGAGAACCAAGTTTTAGCACGATCTCTCAGTGAAAACGGAAATAACTTCAATTTAACAATATCGTTATCTGTATGCCTTTTCTTTAGCATATCACACAAATCAACAAAGTTGTTTGGATGGGTAGCGGCATCTTCACTAGGAAGGCCGGAGAATTGATATTTCATGACAAGATTCAACAAAGCAGCATTGATCTCACAAGATTCAGCATCGGTAATAGGAGCAATCAGAGTTCTAATAAAATCATTGTTGTTGGTATTGGAGAAGTCACACAATTTGGTATTGTTCTGAGCCATAGTGACAAGCAAGCAATCCAACACACACAAGCGAACAAGAAGCAAACGAACGAAAAACGCATGGCGGAAGAAGGGCGAATAAAACGGCAAGGGTGAAGTGGGGGAGAGGAAAACAAGAGGCAAATAAATGTAATCCGAAGGATAAGGGTTTGTGATAGGTACTTGGCATATGACTTTTGCGTAAGCCTCCCTGGCAACGGTGTCAGAAATTCTTCTTGCTACCTCTCGAGCTTGCGTTGTATTCCCTCGAAGAGGGAAGGGAGATGCAGGACAGTAGCGTAAGTATTTCCCTCAGTTTTTGAGAACCAAGGTATCAATCCAGTAGGAGACCACGCGCGAGTCCCTCGCACCTGCACAAACAAATAAGAACTCCGCAGCCAACGCGATAAGGGGTTGTCAATCCCTTTACGGTCACTTACGAGAGTGATATCTGATAGAGATGATAATTATATTTTTGGTATTTTTGGTATAGAAACAGAAATTAAAGAAAGCAAATAAACAACGGCGACATAAATTGTCTAGTTGACGGGAAAGTAATATGATACAGATAGACCCGGAGGCCATAGTTTTCTCTAGTGGCTTCTCTCATGATAGCGGTATTCTACGGCGGGTAAACAAATTACTATCGAGCAATTGATAGAAAAGTGAATAATTATGAGACTATCTAGGCATGATCATTGTATATAGGCATCACGTCCGAGACAAGTAGACCGAAACGATTCTGCATCTACTACTATTACTCGACACATCGACCGCTATCCAGCATGCATCTAGTGTATTGAGTTCATACAAATAGAGTAACGCCTTAAGCAAGATGACATGATGTAGAGCGATAAACTCAAGCAATATGACGAAAACCCCATCTTTTTATCCTCGATGGCAACAATACAATACGTGCCTTGCTGCCCCTACTGTCATTGGGAAAGGACACCGGAAGATTGAACCCAAAGCTAAGCACTTCTCCCATTGCAAGAACTATAGATCTAGTAGGCCAAACCAAACAAATAATTTGAAGAGACTTGCAAGGATATTATGAGCACACATAAAAAGTTCAGAGAAGAACCAAATATCTTTCATAGATAACCTTGATCATAAACTCACAATTCATCGGATGTCGACAAACCCACCGCAAAAAGAGATTACATCGAATAGATCTCCTCCATGACCGAGGAGAACTTTGTATTGAGATCCAAAGAGAGAGAAGAAGCCATCTAGATACTAGCTATGGACCCGAAGGTCCGTGGTAAACTACTCACAACTCATGGTGAGGGCGATGATGATGATGATAAAGGCCTCCGTGATGGATCCCCCTCCCGGAATAGGCTCCAAGATGGGATCTCCATGGGAACAGAAGCTATGGCGGTGGAATTAGGGTTTTCTCTCTGCGTATGGAGTTTCTAGGGTACGTAGGTATATATAGGAAGAAGGAGGGCACCGAGGGCCGTGTGGGCCAGCCTCGAGGCAGGGGGCGCACCCTAGGAAGGGGGCGCGCCCCCCACCCTCGAGGGCTGGCCCTACGTCCCCTGAATTGGACGCGAAGAATCCCGAGCGTGATTTCCTCCAAAAATATCTCTCGCGAAGGTTTCATTCCGTTTGGACTCCATTTGATATTCCTTTTCTGCAAAACCCTGAAATAGGCAAAAAAACAACAATCTGGACTGGACCTTTGGGTTAGTAGGTTAGTCCCAAAAATGATATAGAAGTGAATGATAAAGCCCATTAAACATCCAAGACTTCATAAATAATAGCATGGAACAATAAAAAATTATAGATACGTTGGAGACGTATCATGCGGTGCCGCCCTCCACAGAAACACACCTCGGTCATACCGTTGCAGTGCTGAGGCGAAGCCCTGCGCTGGTAGCTTCATCATCTCCATCACCACGCCGTTGTGTTGACGAAACTTTCCCGTGAAGCTCAACTGTATCAAGAGCTCGTGGAATGTCATCAAGCTGAACGTGTGCTGAACGCGGAGGTGCCGTACGTTCGGTGCTTGATCGGTTGAATCGCGGAGACGTTCGACTACATCAACCGCGTCACTAGACGCTTCTGCTTTCGGTCTACGAGGGTACATAGACACACTATCCCCTCTTGTTGCTATGCATCTAGTAGATAGATCTTGCGTGATCATAGGATTTTTTTTGAAATACTACGTTCCCCAACAGTGGCATCATGAGCTAGGTCTATGCGTAGATGATATGCACGAGTAGAACACAAGTGAGTTGTAGACGATACTAGTCATACTGCTTACCAGTATGTCATACATTGATTCGGCGGTATTCTTGGATGAAGCGGCCCGGATAGACATTACGCGTACGCTTACGCAAGACTGGTTCTACCGACGTGCTTCGCACACAGGTGGCTAGCGGGTGTCAGTTTCTCCAACTTTAGTTGAATCGAGTGTGGCTACGCCCGGTCCTTGTGAAGGTTAAAACAACACATACTTGACGAAAAATCGTTGTGGTTTTGTATGCGTAGGTAAGAACGGTTCTTGCTAAGCCCGTAGCATGCACATACAACTTGCAACAACAAAGTAGAGGACGTCTAACTTGTTTTTGCAGTGCATGTTGTGATGTGATATTGTATGAGATGATCATGTTTTGTAAAGTTGTCGGCAACTGGCAGGAGCCATATGGTTGTTGCTTTATTGTATGAAATACAATCGCCATAAAATTGCTTTACTTTATCACTAAGTGGTAGCAATATTCATGGAAGCAATAGTTGGCGAGACGACAATGATGCTACGATGGAGATCAAGGTGTCGCGCTGGTGACGATGGTGATCATGACAGTACCTTGGAGATGGAGATAAAAAGCACAAGATGATGATGGCCATATCATGTCACATATTTTGATTGCATGTGATGTTTATCTTATTATGCTTCTTATCTTCCTTAGCACGATGGTAGCATTATAAGATGATCCCTTACAAAATTTCAAGGTACAAGTGTTCTCCCTGAGTATGCACCGTTGCAAAAGCTCATCGTGCCAAGACAACACGTGATGATCGGGTGTGATAAGCTCTACGTTCACATACAGCGGGTGCAAGCCAGTTTTGCACACGCAGAATACTTGGGTTAAACTTGACAAGCCTGGAATGTACAAACATGGCCTCGGAACACTAGAGACCGAAAGGTCGAGCATGAATCATATAGTAGATATGATAAACATAAGATGTTCACCATTGAAAACTACTCCATCTCACGTGATGATCGGACATGGTTTAGTTGATTTGGATCACGTGATCATTTAGATGACTAGAGGGATGTCTATCTAAGTGGGAGTTCTTTAGTAATATGATTAATTGAACTTTAATTTATCATGAACTTAGTTCTGGTAGTATTAGCATATCTATGTTGGAGATCAATAGCTCGCGTTATGGCTCCCCTATGTCTTTGATATGTTCCTAGAGAAAACTAAGTTGAAAGACGTTAGTAGCAATGATGCGGACTAGGTTCGTGATATGAGGATTATTCTCATTGCTGCACAAAATTATTATGTCATTGATGCACCGCTAGGTGACAAACCTATTGCAGGAGCAGATGTAGACGTTATGAGCGTTTGACAAGCTCGGTATGATGACTACTTGATAGTTTAGTGCGCCATTCTTTATGGCTAATAACCAGGACTTCAAAAACATTTTGAATGCCACGGAGCATATGAGATGTTCCAAGAGTTGAAACTAGTATTTCATACTCATGCCCGTGTCAAGAGGTATAAGACCTCTGATAGTATTTTGCCTACAAGATGGAGGGGAATAGCTCAACTAGTGAGCATGTGCTCAGATTGTCTGGGTACTACAATTGCTTGAATCAAGTGGGAGTTAATCTTCAAGATAAGATAGTAATTGACAAAGTTCTCTAGTCAATATGACCAAGTTAGTAGAACTTCGTGATGAACTATAATATGCAAGGGATGACGAAAGTAATTCCCGAGCTCTTCGCGGTGCTGAAATCAGCGAAGGTAGAAATCAAGAAAGAGCATCATGCATTGATGGTTAACAAGACCACTTGTTTCAAGTAAAGGGCAAAGGGATAGAAGGGGAACTTAAAGAAGAATGACAAGCAAGTTGTCACTCCCGTGAAGAAACCCAAAGCTAAACTTAAGCCTGAAACTAAGTGCTTCTACTGCAAAGGAAATGATCACTGGAGGTGGAACTGCTCTAGATACTTGGCAGAGAAGAAGGATGGCAAAGTGAACAAAGGTATATTTGATATACAGATTATTGATGTGTACTTTACTAGTGTTCATAGCAACCCCTGGGTATTTGATACCGGTTCAGTTGCTAAAAATTAGTAACTCGAAACGGGAGTTGCAGAATGAACAGAGAATAGTGAAAGGTGAAGTGACGATGTGTGTTGGAAATGGTTCCAAGATTGATATGATCATCATCGCACACTCCCTATACTTTCAGGATTAGTGTAGAACCTAAATAAATATTATTTGTCATTTGCGTTGAGCATGAATATGATTTGATCATGTTTCCTGCAATACGGTTATTCATTTAAAGTCGAAGAATAATTGTTATTCGGTTTACATGAATAAAGCCTTCGATGGTCATACACCCAATGAAAATGGTTTGTTGGATCTCGATCGTATTGATACACATATTCATAATATTGAAGCCAAAAGATGCAAGGTTAATAATGATAGTGCAACTTATTTGTCGCATTGCCGTTTAGGTCATATTGGTTTAAAGCGCATAAAGAAACTCCGTAGTGATGGACTTTGGGAATCACTTGATTATGAATCACTTGGTGCTTGCGAACCATGCCTCATGGGCAAGATGACTAAAACTCCGTTCTCCGGAACAATGGAGTGAGCAACTAATTTATTGGAAATCATACATACTGATTTATGTGGACCGATGAGTGTTGAGGCTTGCGGCGAGCATCGTTATTTTTTGACCTTTAGTGATGATTTGAGCAGATATAGGTATATCTGCTTGATGAAACGCAAGTCTGAAACATTTGAAAAGTTCAAAGAATTTCAGAGTGAAGTAAAGAATCATCGTAATAAGAAAATAAAGTTTCTACGATCTAATCATGGAGGCGAACATTTGAGTTACGGGTTTGGTCTTCATTTGAAACAATGTGGAATAGTTTCACAACTCACGCCACCCAGAACACCACAGCGTAATGGTGTGTCTGAACGTCATAACCGTACTTTATTAGATATGGTGCGATTTATGATGTTTCTTACCGATTTACCACTATCGTTTTGGGTTATGCATTAGAGACAACTGCATTCACGTTAAATAAGGGCATCATCTAAATCCATTGAGATGACGCCTTATGAGCCATGGTTTGGCAAGAAACCAAAGTTGTCGTTTCTTAAAGTTCGTAGCTGCGATGCTTATGTGAAAAGGCTTCAACCTGATAAGATCAAACCCAAGTCGGAGAAATGTGTCTTCATAGGATACCCAAAAGAGACTGTTGGGTACACCTTCTATCACAGATCCGAAGGCAAGATATTCGTTGCTAAGAATGGATCCTTTCTAGAGGAGTTTCTCTCGAAAGAAGTGAGTGGGAGGAAAGTGGATGTCACATCCCTAGTCATTGCTTGCATTAGGACTAGCTAGAGTGTGCATCATGTTTACTTTCCACAGAAACTTGAAATGGGAATGATAGAAACCCCAGCACCCCTCTTCTAACAACTAGGGTTTAATAAAAACTTTTCCAATGTACCCAAAATGCCCATCAAAAATGTTCATCATCTTTGCCTTGGTCTTAAACCTCTGCCAAAAATGGTGCACAATTTTCTAGGACATCCAAAGGTCTCTGGATTAATTCATATTGTAATTGCATTTGGGCATTTAAATGCTATAAAATAATTTATGTGCCCAAATAATCAAAAACTAAAATGTTCCATACTGTTCATATTATATACAGTGGGCATGACTAGTTTTATGAGTTATAAAAATGTTCTAGCATTTTAATTAATTCAACAAAGTTGCAAAAGAAATAAAACAGAAAGAAAATAGAAAAAAGGAGAGAGACAGGGGCAGCCCACTCACCTGGGCCACTTACCTTGCTGGCCCAGCGCGGCCCAGCCCGCTGGCGCACGCCAGTCGTCCCCCTCCTCTCGCCAGGAGGACGGGGCGCGTGGCCGCGGCGTGCACGCATGCGTCTGGCCACCTCCTGCCTGGCTGCCTGCGTCCCCCGACGCCTCGACGCTCCTAGGCGTCGCCACGCAGCCCCTGGCCCCTCTCCCACTCTACCCCGTGTCCTCCCCTCCTCTATGCCTCTCCGTCGAGCTCCACCGAGCGGGCTCGTCGCCGCCGTTCGCTGTCACCGTGCCCTAAGCCACCCCCTCGCCTCCCCGACGCACTCATCGGCTCCGCCGCATCGCCCTGAAGCTCCCACCGACGCACACGACGCCAGAAGCCCCGTAGCGCCGTCCTCGCCGTCGTCTTCAACCTTCGGCACCGGAGATCGCCGTCGTCTTCAACCTTGGCCGCCCAACCTTCCCCAACCCCGCGTCGACGCCCTCTGCGACCGCTGTGAGCTCACACGTCGAACCCCCCTCTCCCCAAGCTCAATTATGTCTCGTAGTCGCCGTCCCGCAAGCACCCGAGCTCACCGCCGGCGTCCTCATCGCCGTCGTCGTTCTAGTGATTCTTAGACACGCCCGAGCACTTCATCGTGCTCCTGACCTCACCAGGATGCCGTTGAACCCTTCCCCTTGCTCGCCCGTGCCCCGCAACGCCTAACCCGATGATGCCCGAGCTCTGGCCGCCGCCACGAGCTCTGCTCCAGCGAGCCCCGGCCACCCTACCTCCAGCCACCACCACCATTAGATGCGCAAGAGCTCTAGCTCGCCGTAGGAACAAACCCCATTGCAAACCGCAGCCTGTAGCGCCGTTCCGAGCAACTCCGGCGAGTCACCGCCGCGCGATTTGGTCGCCGCCGGCCAAACTCCGGCGAGCTGACGTGGCCAATTAGTTAGGGACTAATGATGTTTAGTTTAACCTCGATAGCCACTGACAGTGGGCCCTACCGCATGGTCAAACCCAGTCAACTCCAGTTTTGACCGGGATTAGCCCCTGTGACACTGACATGCGGGACCCACCAGTAAGGTTTGACTTGGACCAGGTCTGATGGTCTTCTGATGTCAGCATGATGTCATGCTGACGCAGTAAATGATTTTTTGGGATTATCTGATTTAAAACAATTCAGGAAATTCCAGAAAATGCTTTATACTTCAACAAATCATATAAATTCAAAAGTAGCTCAGATGGAAAAGATTTATATATGAAAATTGATCAGAAAAATCCAATCTTTCCAATGGCACTGGTTTCATGCATGTTTGAGCAAGTTAACATTGATGTTCACTTTAAAACATGATAATGTATTTTAATAAATAATAGTTTAGGATTCAATTTGAATCTTTGATTCAAATGGACTCAAACTTCTGTTTATAGATGCATTAGCCCAAAACACATGCATCTTGCCATATCATGAGCATGCATCATATTGTTGCATTTGTTTGCTTATTGATTGTATCGTCGGTGTTCTCCGTGGTAGGTCCTGCTCCCGAGGATACTTCTGCGTATCCAGCTGAAGAGCAGTACACGACAACCACTCTGTCAGGCAAGCAACCATTGAGCATTCCGATACAAACCCATCTTCTCGCTCCTGCTCTCTTTTACTGCATTAAGGCAACGGCGTGTGAATTGCTACTTGCTGCGGTAGTTGAACCCTATTCCCTTGCATGACCTAGCATTGCCACAGTAAATAGTTGAAACCCACTACCATGTGTAGGAGTTGATTGAGCCATGTGATGTGTGATCCACCATGCTATTTGTTTATGTTGCCTGCTATGCTTAGAGTTGTGTCAGGTTTGGTTCATCTGGGTGATGGATCAGAGTGAAATGGTCATGCTCGGTAAAGAGAGGGAAGTGTGGAAGATGTTTGGTAAAGGTATCTATGAAAGGCCATGTAGGAGTACATGGTGGGTTGTTTCATTGGAACCGTCCATAGGACCTAAGATCTGTCTGTGTGGTTCAAGTTTCAGCTACTACCATGCATTGGGCCCGAAACCAATGGACCCTCTCGACTTATTAACTGCCCTTGTCCTCTGTCCAGGAGTTGCAGTTAGTTTCTGGTGTTTGTAGTCTACTGGTGGTCGTGCACAGCGCTGACCCTCGGGGTGGTTGTGATGCGACAGGTACGTGGCACGGTGTACCGGTCGCCCGTTTGGTGACTCGGGAACCCTGTACACATCGTTTGGGGCCGTGAGCGACACCCCGGCCGGATCTCCCCACAGATGGAACCCAAATAGGCGATAAACCTGGAGTAGGGACTTGTGTAGTTAGTCAGGTTGTGGCCGACACCCTCGCTGGGCTTCCGCTTGAAGGTTGCCGAGTACATGTCGAGTAAGCGGCGATAAGTTGTGGAAGCGTGTGTGAAGAAGTACACCCCTGCAGGGTTACCAATCTATTCGAATAGCCATTGTTTGCGGTACGAACTACTTTATTACTCTTACAGTTCATAGACAAGTTGATGGATTCTACTAAAAGCCTCAAGAGAAGTGTGAGTGCCGTGGATGGCCCTTCCGTAGGATGACGGAAGAGGATCCATGGTGGTGTATTGTTGTGGTGACTAGAGGACTCGTGTACGTAGTCTTATCTTGCAATCTATTGAGAGTCGTAGTATAGGTTAGCCAAGAGTCAAAGCTGGCTTGCTGCTATGAACTCCACTACCCTTGTTGATAATGATGCATGTATGATAGGTTCTGTTGTAAGACTTAATGAGTGCCTTTGTACTCTTGTTTGCTTAATAACTGTTGCAGAGGAGAACCCTTCCCCTTCTGATGGGTTTTACATAGACATTGACGTCGACGAGTAGCTTGCTACCCAGACGGAGATCCTGAGCTTGTGAAGGGCCTTGTAGATAGTCAGACTACACCAAGCCTGTTTTATTTTCCAAGTTGTCTGTACTCAGACATGTTAGCTTCCGCTTGTGCTTGTATGATTGTATGACTTGAGTGTTGGGTCATGTGACCCCTACCTGTATGGATATGTTATGTATGGCTCTTCGGAGCCTCTTAAATAAAGTACTTTGAGTCATAGAGTTCTGTTGTGATGCAATGTTGTATTTGCACATATTGAGCATATTGTGTGTATGATTGAAATGCTTGGTATGTGTGGGATCCGACACCTAGTTGCTTTCCTTTGGTAGCCTATCTTACAGGGAAATGCCTCCTAGTGCTTCAACTGAGCCTTGGTAGCTTGCTACTGCTCGGAACACGTAGGCTGGTCGGCATGTGTCCTTCTTCATTCCTGTGTCTGTCCCTTAGGGGAAATGTCACACGTTGTTCCTTTAAGTCCATGTGGTTTGCTACGACTTGGGTTCATACGTTGATGACTGACACGTTCGTTGCTGGGTCATGAATGCATGTCTCTGTAATTTAGTGCCACTTTTGGTTTATAACTAGCCATGTCAGCTTGGGTTCTCTGTCATATGGATGCTAGCGACACTGTCATATACGTGTGCCAAAATGCGCAAACGGTCCCAGGCCAGGTAAGGTGGCACCCGTGCGGATACCGTGCGTGAGGACGCAAAGTGATATCACGTGTTACAAGCTAGATCAGTGTGACTTAGGATCGGGGTCCTGACAGCGTTGGCATCAGAGCCGGACTGCCTGTAGGTTTCTCAAGCCAAACTGGTCGATGTTGAGTCTAGAAAATTCTTAGTTATATGTAGGGGAATTGATTGTGGAAGGGAACGTAAGGCTCTTTTTACTTCTTTACCTTATGCCCTTTTGATCTGAGTCAGCCTATTCTTTCTACGGGGGTTTAGGACTAGGCCTCTCATCCTTACTAGGTTCACGTGTTACTAATCCGTAGAATCTTAGGATTGTTGGTTTCAAGCCTCAGTTCAGTTTCTACCCTTCTAGTATGATGATTAGTTGGACCCGGAACCTTGATATGATGTTGTTGAGTGGCTATGCTATCATTTGTATGATGTCTCAAAATCTTTTTTAAGCATTTACAGTTTTTATGCTACCCGATTTCTTCCAGAAATTCTAATGCCTTTGCATCATTTCGTGTTTCAGATGTCTGTTCGCACACCTCACCAGGTGGTCTGTTTGACTCGGTGCATTAATGTGCCAGGTCACACGGCCATGCTAGTCCGTGTGTTGACTGAGACCGGCTACCGTTGGTATCCTGAGTACACCATGGAGGAACAGTACTGGGATTTCAACCAGAGTCGGTATTTCTGCACAGTCCGGATATACCCCTCATATCTCGGAGGTAACGACCCCATCCATTGGTCATATGGATTCGGGGTTACCATCGAGATGGTAGTTCAGGATGCCGCTTACTCGATGATGACCATCATCCGGGCTAGGCATGCCCTGCTGCTGAACACTGAGTTATGTTACATGCCAGCCTCCCTTCCTGGAGAGGAAGGCTACTACACTGGTCTGTATACTGATGCCGCTCATGAGGAGCCACTGCTTCAGACTACTACTCAGATGCTGGAGGATAGGGATCGTGAGGTCCGTGCCCTCCGGATGGAGCTGTATAACACTCGAGTTGCCCACTGGACTACTTTGACATGGCTTGCACCTGCTGTGCACGCCGGATATCTGGATATGCGGGATTTGTACCCCGTGCGGACTCATCTGCCTGATCGTATGGATTGGCATGACGTTGGGGGTATTACACCTCCACGTGGGCGTCGGTTACCACCAGCATCGGGACCGAGGCCACATCCATGTCACATCCCTAGCCAGTGCTTGCATTAGGGCTAGCTAGAGTGTGCATCATGTTTACTTTCCACAGAAACTTGAAATGGGAATGACAGAAACCCCAGCACCCCTCTTCTAACAACTAGGGTTTAATAAAAACTTTTCCAATGTACCCAAAATGCCCTTCAAAAATGTTCATCATCTTTGCCTTTGTCTTAAACCTCTGCCAAAAATGGTGCACAATTTTCTAGGACATCCAAAGGTCTCTGGATTAATTCATATTGTAATTGCATTTGGGCACTTAAATGCTACAAAATATTTTATGTGCCCAAATAATCATAAACTAAAATGTTCCATACTGTTCATATTATATACAGTGGGCATGACTACTTTTATGAGTTATAAAAATGTTCTAGCATTTTTATTAATTCAACAAAGTTGCAAAAGAAATAAAACAAAAAGAAAATAGAAAAAAAGGAGAGAGACAATGGGGCAGCCCACTCACCTGGGCCACTTACCTGGCTGGCCCAGCGCGGCCCAGCCCGCTGGTGCACGCCAGTCGTCCCCCTCCTCTCACCAGGAGGATGGGGCGCGTGGCCGCGGCGTGCACGCACGTGTCTGGCCACCTCCTGCCTGGCTGCCTACGTCCCCCGGCGCCTCGACGCTCCTAGGCATCGCCACGTAGCCCCTGGCCCCTCTCCCACTCTCCCCCGTGTCCTCCCCCTCTTCTATCCCTCTCCGCCGAGCTCCACCGAGCGGGCTCGTCGCCGCCGTTCGCTGCCACCGCGCCCTAAGCCACCCCCTCGCCTCCCCGACTCACCCATCGGCTCCGCCGCATCGCCCTGAAGCTCCCCACCGATGCACACGACGCCAGAAGCCTCGTAGCGCCGTCCTCGCCGTCGTCTTCAACCTTCGGCACCGGAGATCGCCGCCGCCCGTAAGTCACCTCCCGACCTTCCCCAAGCCCGCGTCGACGCCCTCTGCGACCGCTGTGAGCTCACACGTCGAACCCCACTCAACCCGAGCTCAATTACGTCTCGTAGCCGCTGTCCCGCAAGCACCCGAGCTCACCGCCGGCGTCCTCATCACCGCCGTCGTTCTAGTGGTTCTTAGACACGCCCGAGCACTTCATTGTGCTCCTGACCTCACCAGGATGCCGTTGAACCCTTCCCCTTGCTCGCCCGTGCCCCGCAACGCCTAACCCGATGATGCCCGAGCTCCGGCCGCCGCCACGAGCTCTGCTCTTGCGAGCCCCGGCCACCCTAGCTCCAGCCACCACCACCATTAGATGCGCAAGAGCTCTAGCTCGCCGTAGGACCAAACCCCATTGCAAACCGCAGCCTGTAGCGCCGTTCCGAGCAACTCCGGCGAGTCACCGCCGCGCGATTTGGTCGCCGCCGGCCAAACTCCGGCGGGCTGACGTGGCCAATTAGTTAGGGACTAATGATGTTTAGTTTAACCTCCACAGCCACTGACAATGGGCCCTACCACGTGGTCAAACCCAGTCAACTCCAGTTTTGACCATGATTAGCCCATGTGACACTGACATGCGGGACCCACCAGTCAGGTTTGACTTGGACCAGGTCTGATGACCTGCTGACGTCAGCATGATGTCAGCATGATGTCATGCTGACGCAGTAAATGATTTTCTGGGATTATTTGATTTAAAACAATTCAGGAAATTCCAGAAAATGCTTTAAACTTCAAAAAATCATATAAATTCAACAGTAGCTCAAATGGAAAAGATTTATATATGAAAATTGATCAGAAAAATACAATCTTTCCAATAGCACAGGTTTCATGCATGTTTGAGATAGTTAACCTGGCTGTTCACTTTAAAACATGATAATGCATTTTAATAAATATTAGTTTGGGATTCAATTTGAATCTTTGATTCAAATGGGCTCAAACCCTTCTGTTTATAGATGCATTAGCCCAAAACACAAGCATCTTGCCATATGATGAGCATGCATCATATTGTTGCATTTGTTTACTTATTGATTGAATCACCGGTGTTCTCCGTGGTAGGTCCTGGTCCCAAGGATACTTCTGCGTATCCAGCTGAAGAGCAGTACCCGACAACCACTCTGTCACGCAAGCAAACATTGATCATTCCGATACAAACCCATCTTCTCACTCCTGCTCTCTTTTACTGCATAAAGGCAACAGCGTGTGAATTGCTCCTTGCTGCGGTAGTTGAACCCTATTCCCTTCCGTGACCTGTCATTGCCACAGTAAATAGTTGAAACCCACTAGCATGTGTAGGAGTTGATTGAGCCATGTGATGTGTGATCCACCATGCTATTTGTTTATGTTGCCTGCTATGCTTAGAGTTGTGTCAGGTCTGGTTCATCTGGGTGATGGATCAGAGTGAAATGGTCATACTTGGTAAATAGAGGGAAGTGTGGAACATGTTTGGTAAAGGTATCGATGAAAGGCCATGTAGGAGTACATGGTGGGTTGTTTCATTGGAATCGTCCATAGGAACTGAGATCTGTATGTGTGGTTCAAGTTTTAGCTACTAACATGCATTGGGCCCGAAACCAATGGACCCTCTCGACTTATGAACTACCCTTGTCCTCTGTCCAGGAGTTCTAGTTAGTTTCTGGTGTTTGTAGTCTACTGGTGGTCGTGCACAGCGCTGACCCTCGGGGTGGGCTGTGATGCGACAGTTACGTGGCACGGTGTACCGGTCGCCCGTTTGGTGACTCGGGAACCCTATACACATCGTTTGGGGACGTGAGCGACACCCTGGCCGGATCTACCCACGGATGGAACCCAAATAGGCGATAAACCTGGACTAGGGACTTGTGTAGTTAGTCAGGTCGTGGCCGACACCCTCGCTGGGCTTCCGCTTGAAGGTTGTCGAGTACATGTCGAGTAAGCGGCGATAAGTGGTGGAAGCGTGTGTGAAGAAGTACACCCCTGTAGGGTTACCAATCTATTCGAATAGCCATTGTTCGCGGTACAAACTACTTGATTACTCTTACAGTTCATAAAAAAGTTTATGGATAGTACTAAAAGCCTCAAGACAAGTGTGAGTGCCGTGGATGGCCCTTCCGTAGAATGACGGGAGAGGATCCAGGGTGGTGTATTGTTGTGGGGAGTAGAGGACTCATGTACGTAGTCTTATCTTACAATCTGTTGAGAGTCGTAGTATAGGTTAGCCAAGAGTCAAAGCTGGCTTGCTGCTATGAACTCCACTACCCTTGTTGATAATGATGCATGTATGATAGGTTCTGTTGTAAGACTTGCTGAGTACCTTTGTACTCATGTTTGCTTAATAACTATTGCAGAGGAGAACCTTGCCCCTTCTGATGGGTTTTACATAGACGTTGACGTCGACGAGTAGCTTGCTACCCAGACGGAGATCCTGAGCTTGTGAAGGGCCTTGTAGATAGTCAGGCTACACCAAGCCTGTTTTATTTTCCAAGTTATCTGTACTCAGACATGTTAGCTTCCGCTTGTGCTTGTATGATTGTATGACTTGAGTGTTGGGTCATGTGACCCCTACCTGTATGGATATGTTATGTATGGCTCTTCGGAGCCTCTTAAATAAAGTATTTGAGTCATAGAGTTCTATTGGGATGCAATGTTATATTTGCACATATTGATCATATTGTGTGTATGATTGAAATGCTTGGTATGTGTGGGATCCGACAACTAGTTGTTTTCCTTTGGTAGCCTATCTTACAGGGAAATGCCTCCTAGTGCTTCCACTGAGCCTTGGTAGCTTGCTACTGCTCGGAACACGTAGGCTGGCCGGCATGTGTTCTTCTTCGTTCCTGTGTCTGTCCCTTAGGGGAAATGTCACGCGTTGTTCCTTTAAGTCCATGTAGCTTGCTACGACTTGGGTTCATACGTTGATGACCGACACGTTCGTTGCTGGGTCATGAATGCCTGTCTCTATAATTTAGTGCCACTTTTGGTTTCTAACTAGCCAGGTCGGCACGGGTTCTCTGTCATATGGATGCTAGCGACATTGTCATATACGTGTGCCAAAATGCGCAAATGGTCCCGGGCCAGGTAAGGTGGCACCCATGGGGATACTGTGCGTGAGGGCGCAAAGTGATATGACGTGTTACAAGCTAGATCAGTGTGACTTAGGATCGGGGTCCTGACAGTGGAACTTGATGAGGTAATTGTACCTTCTCCCGAATTGGAAAGTAGTACATCACAGAAACTAGTTCCAGTGATACCTACACCAATTAGTGAGGAAGCTAATGATGATGATCATGAAACTTCGGATCAAGTTACTATGGAACTTCGTAGATCAACCAGAGTACGTTCCGTGCTAGAGTGGTACGGCAACCCAGTTCTGGAAGTCATGTTACTAGACAATGATGAACCTACGAACTATGAGGAAGCAATGATGATCCCAGATTCCGCAAAATGGCTTGAGGCCATGAAATCTGAGATATGATCCATGTATGAGAACAAAGTATGGACTTTGGTTGACTTGCCCGATGATCGGCAAGCCATTGAGAATAAGTGGATTTTCAAGAGGAAGACGGACGCTGATGATAGTGTTACTATCTACAAATCTCGACTTGTTGCAAAAGGGTTTTTCAACAAGTTCAAGGAGTTGAGTACAATATGTTTTTCTCACTCGTAGCGATGCTTAAGTCTGTCTGAATCATGTTAGCAATTGTCGCATTTTTTGAAATCTGGCAAATGGATAACAAAAATGCATTCCTTAATAGATTTATTAAAGAAGAGTTGTATATGATACAATCAAAAGGTTTTGTCAAACCTAAAAGTTCTAACAAAGTGTGCAAGCTCCAGCGATCCATGTATGGACTGGTGCAAGCATCTCGGAGTTGGAATATACGCTTTGATAAAGTTGATCAAAGCATATTGTTTTATATAGACTTGACGTGAAGCCTGTATTTACAAGAAAGTGAGTGGGAGCACTACAGCCTTTCTGATAAGTATATGTGAATGGCATATTGTCGATTGGAAATGATGTAGAATTTTTTGGAAAGCATACCTTGACATATTGAGCATCAAGATCTATAGAGATAGATCAAGACGCTTGATAAGTTTTTTCAATGAGTACATACCTTGACAAATTTTGAGGTAGTTCATAATGGATCAGTCAGAGAAGGAGTTCTTGCCTGAGTTATAAGGTATGAAGTTGAGTAAGACTCAAAACCCGACCACGATAGAAGATAGAATGAAAGTCATTCCCTATGCCTCTGCCATAGGTTATATAAAGTACGCCATACTGTGTGCCAAACCTGTCGTGTACCTTGCCATTAGTTTGGCAAGGAGGTACAATAGTGATCCAGGAGTAGATCACTTGACAGCGGTCAAAATTATCCTTAGTTACTGGATGACTAAGGAAATGTTTCTCGATTATGGAGGTGATAGAGAGTTCGTCGTAAAGAGTTATGCGGATGCAAGCTTTGACACTAATCAAGACGACACTAAATATCAATCTGGATGCGTATTGAAAGTGGGAGCAATTAGCTAGAGTAGCTCCATGCAGAGCATTGTAGACATAGAAATTTGCAAAATACATACAGATCTGTATGTAACAGACCCGCTGACTAAACTTATCTCACAAAGCAAAACATGATCACACCTTAGTACTATTTGGGTGTTAATCACATGGTGATTTGAACTAGATTATTGACTCTAGTAAACCCTTTGGGTGTTGGTCACATGGCGATGTGAACTATGGGTGTTATTCACACAACGATGTGAATTATCGGTATTAAATCACATGGCGATGTGAACTAGATTATTGACTCTAATGCAAGCGGGAGACTGAAGGAAATACGCCCTAGAGGCAATAATAAAGTTGTTATTTATATTTCCTTATATATCATGATAAATGTCTTTTATTCATGCTAGAATTGTATTAATCAGAAACTTAGTACATGTATGAATACATAGACAAAACATAGTGTCCCTAGTATGCCTCTACTAGACTAGCTCATTGATCAAAGATGGTTATGTGTCCTAGCCATAGACATGAGTTGTCATTTGATCAACGAGATCACATCATTAGGAGAATGATGTGATGGACAAGACCCATCCGTTAGCTTAGCACTATGATCGTTTAGTTTTTATGTTATAGCTTTCTTCATGACTTATACATGTTCCTATGACTATGAGATTATGCAACTCCCGAATACCCGAGGAACACCATATGTGCTATCAAATGTCACAAGATAACTGGGTGATTATAAAGATGCTCTACAGGTGTCTCCGAAGGTGTTTGTGGTGTTGGCATAGATCAAGAATAGGATTTGTCACTCCGAGTGTCGGAGAGGTATCTCTGGGCCCTCTCGGTAATACACATCATAATAAGCCTTGCAAGCAAATGACTAATGAGTTAGTCACGAGATGATGTATTACGGAACGAGTAAAGAGACTTGCCAGTAACGATATTGAACTAGGTATTGAGATACCGATGATCGAATCTCGGGCAAGTAACATTACGATGACAAAGGGAACAACGTATGTTGTTATGCGGTTTGACCGATAAAGATCTTCGTATAATATCTAGGATCCAATATGAGCATCCAGGTTCCGCTATTGGTTATTGACCGGAGATGAGTCTCAGTCATGTCTACATAGTTCTCGAACCCGTAGGGTCCGCACGCTTAATGTTCGATAACGACAGGTATTATGAGTTTTGATGTACCGAAGGTAATTCGGAGTCCCGGATGAGATCACAGACATGACGAGGAGTCTCGGAATGTCCGAGACATAAAGATTAATATATTGGACGACTATATTCAGACACCGGAAGTGTTCCGGGTGTTATCGGGTAAAACTAGAGTGTCGGAGGGAGTTACCGGAACCCCCCCCCCCCCCAGAGGGAATATGGGCCATAGTGGGCCAATGAGGGAAAGAGAGGGGCAGCCCATAGGGCTGGCCGTACCCCCTAGGGTTTCTAGTTGGACTAGGAAAAGGGGGGAGGCGCCCCCTCTCCTTTCCTTCTCCTCTCCCCCTTCCTTTCCTACTCCCAGTAGGAATAGGAAAAGGGGTTTCCTATTCCTACTAGGAGTAGGAATCCTACTCCCTTGGCGCGCCCCTTGGCCAGCCGCACCTCCCCCCTTGCTCCTTTATATACGGGGGCAGGGAGGCACCCAAAGACACACATGAAACATTGTTATAGGCGTGTGCGGAGCCCTCCTCCACAGAAACACACCTTGGTCATACCGTTGCAGTGCTTAGGCGAAGCCCTGCGCCGGTAGCTTCATCATCTCTGTCACCACGTCGTCGTGCTGACGAAAATCTCCCGTGAAGCTCAACTCGATCAAGATCTTGTGGGACGTCATCAAGATGAACGTGTGCTGAACGCGGAGGTGCCATATGTTCGGTGCTTGATCGGTTGAATCACGAAGACGTTCGACTATATCAACCACGTCACTAGACGCTTCCGCTTTCGGTCTACGAGGGTACGTAGACACACTCGCCCCTCTCGTTGCTATGCGTCTACTAGATAGATCTTGCGTGATCGTAGGAATTTTTTTGAAATACTACGTTCCCCAACACTTGAATCGGTTGGATCGCGAAGACGTTCGACTACATCAACCGCATCACTAGACGCTTCCTCTTGCGGTCTACGAGGGTACGTAGACACACTCTCCCCGCTCATTGCTATGCTTCTCCTAGATAGATCTTGCATGATCGTAGGAATTTTTTTGAAATACTACGTTCCCCAACAGTGGCATCATGAGCCGGGTCTATGCGTAGATGATATGCACGAGTAGAACACAATGAGTTGTGGGCGATAATAGTCATACTGCTTACCAGCATGTCATATTGATTCGACGGTATTGTTAGATGAAGCGGCCCGGACCAACATTACGCGTACGCTTATGCGAGAATGGTTTCACCGTTACGAGCACTCGTTGCTTAAAGGTGACTGGCGGGTGTCTATCTCTCTCACTTTAGTTGAATCGAGTGTGGCTATGCCCGGTCCTTGTGAAGGTTAAAACATCACTTGACGAAAAATTGTTGTGGTGTTGTATGCGTAGGTAAAAATGGTTCTTACTAAGCCCGTAGCAGCCATGTAAAACTTGCAAGAACAAAGTAGAGGACGTCTAACTTGTTTTTGCAGGGCATGTTGTGATGTGATATGGTCAAGACATGATGAGTTATACGTTATTGTATGAGATGATCATGTTTTGTAAAGTTATCGGCAACCGGCAGGAGCCTTATGGTTGTCTCTTTATTGTATGAATTGCGGAAGCCATGTAATTGATTTACTTTATCACTATGAGTTAGCGATAGTAATAGTAGAAATAGTTGGCGAGATGCCCACGGCGCTACGATGAAGATCATGGTGTCAAGCTGGTGACGATGGAGATCATGACGATGCTTTGCAGATGGAGATCAAAAGCACAAGATGATGATGGCCATATCATGTCACATATTTTGATTGCATGTGATGTTTATCTTATTATGCTTCTTATTTTGCTTAGTACAGAGGTAGCATTATAAGATGACCCCTTACAAAATTTCCAGGTACAAGTGTTCTTCATAAGTATGCACCATTGCGAAAGTTCGTCGTGCCGACACACCACGTGATGATCGGGTGTGATAAGCTCTAAGTTCAAATACAACGGGTGTAAGACAGTTTTGCACATGCATAATACTCAAGTTAAACTTGACGAGCCTAGCATGTACAGACATGGCCTCGGAACACTGGAGACCGAAAGGTCGAGCGTGAATCATATAGTAGATATGATCAACATAAGATGTTCACCATTGAAAACTACTCCATCTCACGTGATGATCAGACATGGTTTAGTTGATTTGGCTCACGTGATCATTTAGATGACTAGAGGGATGTCTATCTAAGTGGGAGTTCTTTAATAATATGGTTAATTGAACCTTAATTTATCATGAACTTACTCCTGGTAGTATTAGCATATCTATGTTGTAGATCAATAGCTCATGATGTAGCTCCCCGTTTATTTTTATATGTTCCTAGAGAAATATAAGTTGAAAGATGATAGTAGCAATGATGCGGACTTGTTCCGTGATCTGAGGATTTTCCTCATTGCTGCACAGAAGAATTATGTCCTTGATGCATCACTAGGTGACGGACCTATTGCAGGAGCAGATGCAGACGTTATGAACGTTTTGACAAAAGTTCGGTATGATGACTACTTGATAGTTTAGTGCACCATGCTTTACGGCTTAGAACCGGGACTTAAAAATGTTTTGAATGCCACGGAGCATATAAGATGTTCCTAAGAGTTGAAATTGGTATTTTATACTCATGCCCGTATCAAGAGGTATGAGACCTCTTACAGTACTTTGCCTACAAGATGGAGGAGAATAGCTCAACTAGTTAGCATGTGCTCAGATTGTCTGGGTAATAGAATTGCTTGAATCAAGTGGGAGTTAATCTTCTAGATAATATAGTAATTAACAAAGTTCTCTTGTCACTATCTCCAAGTTACTAGAACTTCGTGATGAACTATAATATGCAAGGGATGACGAAAGTAATTCCCGAGCTCTTCGTGATGCTGAAATCGGCGAAGGTAGAAATCAAGAAAGAGCATCAAGTGTTGATGGTTAACAAGACCACTTGTTTCAAGTAAAGGGAAAAAGGGATAGAAGGGGAATTGCAAGAAGAATGGCAAGCAAGTTGTCACTCCCGTGAAGAAACCCAAAGCTAAACTCAAGCCTGAAACTAAGTGCTTCTACTGCAAAGGAAATGGTCACTGGAAGTGTAACTACCCTAGATACTTGGCGGATAAGAAGGATGGCAAAGTTAACAAAGGTATATTTGATATACTGATTATTGATGTGTACTTTACTAGTGTTCATAGCAACCCTTGGGTATTTGATACCATTTCAGTTGCAAAAATTAGTAACTCGAAACAAGAGTTGCAGAATGAACAGAGACTAGTTAAAGGTGAAGTGATGATGTGTGTTGGAAGTGGTTCCAAGATTGATATGATCATCATCGCGCACTCCCTATACTTTCGGGATTAGTGTAGAACCTAAATAAATGTTATTTGGCATTTACGTTGAGCATGAATATGATTTGATCATGTTTGTTGCAATACGGTTATTCATTTAAAGTCATAGAATAATTGTTGTTCTGTTTACATGAATAAAACCTTCGATGGTCATACACCCAATTAAAATAGTTTGTTGGATCTCGATCGTACTAATACACATATTCATAATATTGAAGCCAAAATATGCAAAGTTGATAATGATAGTGCAACTTATTTGTGGCACTTCTGTTTAGGTCATATTGGTGTAAAGCGCATGAAAAAACTCCATGCTGATGGGCTTTTGGAATCACTTGATTATGAATCACTTGGTGCTTGCGCACCATGCCTCACGGGCAAGATGACTAAAACTCCGTTCTCCGGAACAATGGAGCGAGCAACTGACTTGTTGGAAATCATACATACTGATGTATGCGGACAAATGAGTGTTGAGGTTTGCGGCGGGTATCGGTATTTTCTGACCTTCATAGATGATTTCAGCAGATATGGGTATATCTACTTGATGAAGCACAAGTCTGAAACATTTGAAAAGTTCAAAGAAATTTGAGAGTGAAGTAGAGAATCATCGTAACAAGAAAATAAAGTTTCAATGATCAGATTGCAGAGACAAATATTTGAGTTACGAGTTTGGTCTTCATTTGAAACAATGTGGAATAGTTTCACAGCTCACGCCACCCGGAACACCACAGCGTAATGGTGTGTCTGAATGTCATAAACCGTACTTTATTAGATATGATGCGATTAGTGATGTCTCTTACCGATTTACCACTATCGTTTTGGGTTATGCATTAGAGACAGCTGCATTCACGTTAAATAAGGGCACCATCTAAATCCGTTGAGACGACGCCTTATGAATTGTGGTTTTGCAAGAAACCAAAGTTGTTGTTTCTTAAAGTTTGGGGTTGCGATGCTTATGTGAAAAAGCTTCAACCTGATAAGCTCTAACCCAAATTGGAGAAATGTGTCTTCATAGGATACCCAAAGAAAACTGCTGGGTACACCTTCTATCACAGATTCAAAGGCAAGATATTTGTTGCTAAAAATGGATAGTTTCTAGAGAAGGAGTTTCTCTCGAAAGAAGTGAGTGTGAGGAAAGTGGAACTTAATGAGGTATAATTGTACCTTCTCCCGAATTGGAAAGTAGTACATCACATAAACTAGTTCTAGTGATTCCTACAAATCAGCAAGGAAGCTAATGATGATCATCACGAAACTTCAGATCAAGTTACTACTGAACGTCGTAGGTCAGCCAGAGTGGTACGGTAACCCGGTTCTGGAAATCATGTTGTAGACCATGATGAACCTACGAACTATGAGGAAGTGATGACGAGCCCAGGTTCCGCAAAATGGCTTTAGGCCAAGTAATCTGAAATGGGATCCATGTATGAGAACAAAGTGTGGACTTTGGTTGACTTGCTCGATGATCGGCAAGCCATTGAAAATAAATGGATCTTTAAGAGGAAGACTGACGCCGATGGTAATGTTACTTTCTACAGAGCTCGACTTGTGTGAAAGGTTTTCGACAAGTTCAAGGTCTTGACTACGATGAGATTTTCTCACTCGTAGCGATGCTTAAGTCTGTTCGAATCATGTTAGCAATTGCCGCATTTTATGAAATCTGGCAAATGGATAACAAAACTGTGTTCTTTAATGAATTTATTGAAGAAGAGTTGTATATGATGCAACCAAAAGGTTTTGTGAAATCCTAAAGGTGCTAACAAAATGTGCAAGCTCCAGTGATCCATCTGTGTACTGGTGCAAAGCATCTCGGAGTTGGAATATACGCTTTGATAAGTTGATCAAAGCATATAGTTTTATACAGACTTGCGATGAAGCCTGTATTTACAAGAAAGTGAGTGGGAGCACTACAGCCTTTCTGATAAGTATATGCGAATGACATATTGTTGATCGGAAATGATGTAGAATTTTTTGGAAAGCATAAAGGAGTGTTTGAAAGGAGTTTTTCAAAGAAAGACATCGGCGAAGCTGCTTACATATTGAGCATCAAGATCTATAGAGATAGATCAAGACACTTGATAAGTTTTTTTCAATGAGTACATACCTTGACAAGTTCTTGAAGTAGTTCAAAATGGAACGGTCAAAGAAAGAGTTCTTGCCTGTGTTGCAAGGTGTGAAGTTGAGTAAGACTCAAAGCCCGACCACGGAAAAAGATAGAGAAATAATGAAAGTCACTCCCTATGCCTCAGCCATAGGTTCTATAAAGTATGCCATGTTGTATACCAGACCTATTGTATGCCCTGCCCTGAGTTTGGCAAGGGAGTACAATTTTGATCTAGGAGTAGATCACTTGACAGCGGTCAAAATTATCCTTAGAGGACTAAGAAATATTTCTCGGTTATGGAGGTGATAAAGAGTTCGTCGTAAAGAGTTACGTCGATGCAAGCTTTGACACCGATATGGATGACTCGGAGTCTCGATCTGGATACATATTAAAGTGGGAGCATTTAGCTAGAGTAGCTCCGTGCTGAGCATTGTAGACATAGAAATTTGCAGAATATATGCGGATCTGAATGCGGCAGACCCATTGACTAAAACTGTCTCACAAGAAAAACATGATCACACCTTAGTACTCTTTGGGTGTTAATCACATGGTGATGTGAACTAGATTATTGACTCTAGTAAATCTTTGGGTGTTGGTCACATGGCGATATGAACTATAAAGTGTTAAATCACATGAGGATGTGAACTATTGGTCTTAAATCACATGGTGATGTGAACTAGATTATTGACTCTAGTGCAAGTGGGAGACTGAAGGAAATATACCCTAGAGGAAATAATAAAGTTATTATTTTATTTCCTTATATCATGATAAATGTTTATTATTCATGCTAGAGTTGTATTAACCGGAAACTTAGTACATGTGTGAATACATAGACAAACAGAGTGTCACTAGTATGCCTCTACTTGACTAGCTCGTTAATCAACTAATGGAATCACATCATTAGAGAATGATTTGACTAACTAGACCCATTCCGTTAGCTTAGCACTTGATCGTTTAGTATGTTTCTATTGCTTTCTTCATGACTTATACATGCTCCTAGGACTATGAGATTATGCAACTCCCGAATACCGGAGGAACACTTTGTGTGCTATCAAACGTCACAACGTAACTGGGTGATTATAAAGATGCTCTACAGGTGTCTCTGATGGTGTTTGTTGAGTTGGCATAGATCGAGATTAGGATTTGTCACTCCAATTGTCGGAGAGGTATCTATGGGCCCTCTCGGCAATGCACATCACCATAAGCCTTGCAAGCAATGTGACTAATGAGTTAGTTGCGGTATGATGCATTACGGAACGAGTAAACAGACTTGCCAATAACGAGATTGAACTAGGTATGATGATACCGACGATCGAATCTCGGGCAAGTAACATACCGATGACAAAGGTAACAACGTATGTTGTTATGCGGTTTGACCGATAAAGATCTTCGTAGAATATGTAGGAGCCAATATGAGCATCCAGGTTCCGCTATTGGTTATTGTAACATCCCAAATTTTCAATTTGGAATGTTATACATAGGTCATCTTGCATATCATATTTTTATTTGCATTTGGGTGTTGCAATCCTCAAAATTCTAAGCAACTCAACGACCCACGGAGAGAGTTGGGGATTTCACCGTTTTCATATTTGAATTTTCTCAAATATCGGAACAAGGATCATTTTGGTTTTAATTGTTTTTCTCTCCCAAAATATTTCATATGAAAATATATGAGTGGGGATAATATGACTTCTCCAAACTAAATGGAATATTGGAAGAAAAATATTAAAATCAAATATTTTATTTTATTTGGTTTTTTGTTATTTTATTTGAATTAGAAAAAAATGTGCATATTTTAAAAGTTGCATTTCAGGGGTAAGAAAATGTTCACCATGTTCTAAATATTTTATTTAGATGGTGAAAATTTGTTTTGGAATTTTTTAGATTTTCATTTATTTTTCTAGGATTTTTCAGGAGAAATTCATTTTTTTAAAAAGTGAAGTTCAGACCGACTGGGCCGAATCCCAGCCGGCCCAGCTCGCGCCGCTCCGCGTTCCTCCTCCCAGGAGGAGTCCGCCGCCCGCACGAGGCCACCATCATGGCCGACTCGGCCATCGCCGCCGTTTGCCCCTTCTCCAAGCCAGAACCCCCCGGCCTTTATATACGCCGCCACCCCCCCTCCCCCGTCGCCTCCACCTTGCCCCGCCGCTAGCCACCGCCGCCCGCCGCCCCGCGCCGCTGCTACCGTCGCCGCCCCGCCTCGCCGGAGCCATCGTCATTCCGATCCGCCAGAGCCGCTGTTTTTTCGGTTTTAGGTAAAAAAAACACGATTTTCTGTAAAACCTTTGTGATGGCCTGGCTTATTAGGGATGATAGACTACTCATATCAATAAGGAATTCCTTCTTTTCCGAGAGCCCATTCGAATAGAACTGCAAAGTTAAGCGTGCTCAGCTTGGAGTGGTTTCAGGATGGGTGACCAACCGGGAAGTTGCTCCCGGGTGCGCACGAGTGAGGACAAAGTGCACAGAAAAGACTAGTATTGATATGTGAGGCCAGTCTAGATCCCGCCAGGAGTAACGACCATCGGCGGGTGTGTCTGGAGCGTTACAAGTTGGTATCAGAGCCGACCCTCGCGGTTACACAGATGTTTGCTGACAGTTTGCAGTCATGTTGTGCAAGACGTTTGTGACCCGTCGTGGCACACGGCATGGCACATGTGCTGTCCTAGAAGCACAGACGGTTGTGCCAAGAGGGAACGTTCCTGTGGCCCAACGAGGACGTCGGTTCATCTGAGTGGGGGTGTATGTGATGGCCTGGCTTATTAGGGATGATAGACTACTCATATCAATAAGGAATTCCTTCTTTTCCGAGAGCCCATTCGGATAGAACTGCAAAGTTAAGCGTGCTCTACTTGGAGTAGTTTCAGGATGGGTGACCGACCGGGAAGTTGCTCCCGGGTGCGCACGAGTGAGGACAAAGTGCGCAGAAAAGACTAGTATTGATATGTGAGGCCAGTCTAGATCCCGCCAGGATTAACGACCACCAGCGGGTGTGTCCGGGGCGTTACAACCTTAGATCGGTATTTTTTTTGGTTTAGATCGGTTCAGCTTTTTCTGGTTTAGTTGTTTAGCGGACGTTCGTCTGTTCGTTCGTTTTAACGAATGTTTTTCGTCTTTTAGTTATAGACAGCGAACGTTCGTTCGTTAGCCTGTTCGTCGCGTTTTCTTTTTCAGGGTTTTTCCGCGATTATTTTCAATCGCGATTTCGGCCCTGATCTTCGTTTTGGTATAACTTTTTGCTCGTTAGTCGGAATCAGGTGAGACAAGCGCCTAGATCTTCGTCTCGAAGCCCTCTTTCTGTTTAACCAACTTGAACAAGATTTTGGTACTTTAAAATTTTGACTTAGTACAATTTAGTAAACGGATCTTGTTTCTTTCGTGGTTTGAGTTTCATTGCTCCGTTTGATTTGATTCTTTCTGCAAACCGGAGTTCTTCAGTTGAACTTTCTGGTTATATCTTCTTATTTGAGATTTATCCATGCATCTTTGCTTGGTTGCTTATGTATGCTATTATTTGTTTGCGATAGAATTCCCGGAGTGCGAAGCGTGCTACTACGAGTCCCTAGGTTTAGTGAATCATCAGCAAGGCAAGTAACACTTTGATCATACCCTTTATTACCCAGTTTTATGCATTAGTTTCAACCCTCACACATTGCATGAGTAGGATCTCTTAACATGTGGGTCTGGGAAGTAGATTGTGGTAGAACCTATTACCTGCTTTATTATCAAACCCCTGGGAGTTACTTCTACGTTATGCTTAGGTCGCCATGTTATGCTCGTAGACGTGGATTGGGTTTGAGAGTATCCATGACGGACGTGAGATTGTTAATTAATGGTTCAACTTAAGGTGGCAACTTTAATACACATCTGGGTGGATTGGTTGCAGGGCACCTGGAGAATCCAGTGTTGTCCTAGGGAATCCCGGAGGAACCGTGTGATTATCCTATGGAATGCCACCCAGGCTCAAAGGGATCATAAGACTATTCATGCTAGAAACATCCGTGTGTAGCCACAATGCCATTATGGGCGCTGGCATAGTTGAGTATGTTGTGTGAGCTCATTCAGTGGTGGACTAGCAGATGTAGGGAAAAGTAGGTGTACCGGTCCACCCGGGGTAAATAGTAAATGCTTCTGAAAGACTGTGTCTCGGTCATCCGTTTCTCAAACACCATGCAGTGCGAGAAAACCAATGGAGGAGATCGAGTCTTGTGGGGAAAAGTGTGCAAACCTCTGCAGAGTGTACAAACTAATCATCATTAGTCGTGTCCTTGATTATGGACATCTTGAGTATCTGGTACTTGAATTATTGGATTGATCTCATCACTCTAAAACTAATTTGGTGGGTTAATAAAGATGGCTTTAATTGGGATTGAGTTGGAGGAACCTTCTCAATGATGTTTCAACAACCATGATAGTTAAAATTAAATTTATTCGTTTGTGGTAGGGGAAAATTGGCTTTATGCAAAAAAACTTTATAACCTTACAGCCTCCACCAGCCAAATATGCATGTAGTGTTAGCATTATTCGGTTACTTGCTCTACTGTGTTATCTTGCCAGCATATTCCATGTGCTGACCCGTTTCGGGCTGCAACATATCATGTCGTAGACTTTTTAGAAGAAGAGTAAGGTGCGCTAGGTCGTTTGTCATGCACTCAGCTATGTCGTTGGAGTTGATGGACTAACTTTATCTTCCAAGCCTTCCGTTGTTATCGTATTAGATGGCCTTACGCCATATTTTTTGCAATAAGTTCTGTTTTGAGACATTAGATGTAATAAGTGTGTGATTGACACTTTATTATGAATCCTTTAAGTACTGTGTGTGTCAGCATTATCTCCACGGATGACACAGAACACAGAGACTTCGGTCCATTCGGATCGTGGTCGCTACAAGATGGTATCAGAGCACACGCTGAATGTAGGACACGACCACTAAGATAAGCCTTAGGTCACTCTTATCTACTCATTTCTGACTCATCTCCATTTTCTACTCTTTAGGATGGTGGACTCAAGGAACAAGTTCACCGAACCGGATGAAGACACACCTTTTGGACGACACTTGAAGGAAGTCAGTAGGTACCTGAACATTGAAATACCAAGCTTCACAGGGATCTACACCGCCACTCTACCAGAAGAGGAGCGATGGAATATTCAAGTTCAAATTCCTGGGAGGACATTCATGCCAGTCACTGAGCCCATAGAGTTTTCCTTTGATGCACCAACCTGGAGCCTAGGTAAGAGTATGGCCGCTCACATTGCTATGGGACGAATTGGAGAAATCTACAAACAGGAGCTGAAGGACACTATCTACCAGATATGTGGGCGCCAAGATGAGCAATGGGATATGATCAGCACTCGGAAGGACATGTCCATTGTAGCTTCCATCCAAGAGTTAAACCAGCACATTCGTAGACAGGAGCACCAGATGTGCACATGCATGATAGACTTGAAGAAGGCGTTAACCAGGAACACAGAGCTAGAAGAGGAACTCAATTTTTCACATGACAAATATGAGGAGGAAATCGCAATACTTGTGGAGAAGAATGACGACTTGACAAGGAAGCTAGGAGTATTCATGGGAGACCCCGCGCTAGGAGGAGAAGACGATGAACCCAAGGAGATTCGTTCTGAAGACTACATCATCATCGACAACACCGACGACCCTGATGATAGTGATGACGACTATGAAGACGAAGCTGGGGCAGATATCATGGAATCTTGCACCGATCAATATTTCTAGATGACCACCATATGAATAGTAGTTTCTCCCCATATAGTAGAAGTTCGAGCACTTTTGTAACGTTAGTTCTAGACCTTTTGTATGCCCTTGTTTGAAATTGATTGGTGTGATATGATTGTATTTGTCTCATGTGCATATGGGTAGTGAATTTTCCCCCTAGACCTCATTCTATTCTAATCTCTTCCCTCTGAACCCATCAGATGCCTTCGAGACGTGTGCCCAGATTTGAGTTTCCCCTTGAGCTCACCCAGTTGATCCAGCAGCAGAACACTTTGATGCAACTTCTTGTCCAGAACCAGAACAATCAGAACAACAACAACAATAACCCTCCACCACCACCACAAGTGGACAAGCTAGCCCGTTTTCTGAGGTTGCAGCCGCCGGTGTTTTCCAGTAGTGTCGAGCCAATAGTTGCGGATGACTGGCTACGCAAGATTGGTAGGGAGTTGACCACCACAGGTTGCACAGATGCTGAGAAGGTGCGTTTTGCCACACATCAATTAGATGGACCAGCAGCTTCATGGTGGGAGAATTTCACAGCCACTTTCCCTATAGCCAATGTCACTTGGGGTCAATTTCAGCAAGATTTTCGCACCGGCCATGTCTCAACAGGAGCTATGAGCATGAAGAAGCGTGAGTTTCGCAACTTGCACCAAGGAAATCGTACTGTGGCTCAGTACGTAGATGAGTTTAGCACTCTATCTTGCTATGCCCCTGATGATGTGGCCACAAATGCCGCGAAGCAGGAGAAGTTTATGGAAGGGCTGAATGATGAGATGAGCATACAGTTGATGGTGGCAACATTCAACAACTACCAGGAGTTGGTAGATAAGGCTCTTATGATTGAAGGGAAGCAGCAACAGATTGAGAGCCGGAAGAGGAAGTATGGACAATGAAAGAACAATTCTGGAGCCCAGCAGAAGCCCCGTTTCACCCCGAACTCGGGAGGATATACCCATAACCATGGAGGCCACACCCATAATAGAGGGAGTTCTCATAACCACAATGGCCCCAAGAATGGGAATGGGAATGTAGCAAGCAATAATCAAAACCGCTCCACTCCAGCCACACCCGCCAAGAGAGATCTAGGTCACATTACCTGTTTCAAGTGCGGGGAGAATGGACACTATGCCACGGAGTGCCCTGAAGCGAAGAATGGGAACGGAAATGGAAGCTCTGGGAAGAAGCCCAACCCTTTTAACAGGGGACAGGTGAACCACGTGAACATGGAGGAGGTTGAAGAGCAGCCTGATGCAGTTGTCGGTAAGTTTTTGGTTAAGTCGTTTACCACAATAGTTCTTTTTGATACTGGTGCATCGCATTCATACATTTCAAGGGGATTCGTGGATAGATAGAAGTTGCCCACCCAAGTACTTAAGACACCTATGTTAGTAAGCTCACCAGGTGCGGACTATATGGCAAGTCAAGGATGTTTTCAGATGCCATTGACCATTGGACGTCATGTTTTCCCCTCAGACCTGATAATTTTTGAGTCCCAACGATTGGATGTGATACTAGGTATGGATTGGCTATCGATGTATGGAGGTAACATCAATTGTGCCAGTAAGTCGATTCTACTAACCACCCCAGAGGGAAAAAGGATCAAGTATATATCTAGGCATGCGCCTAGGAGGACCCAAGTAAATTCTCTCTCGGGAGTTTTTCAGGAGGACGTACCTGTAGGGAAGGATACCCAGATGTATTTCCAGAGGAGCTACCAGGCATGCCGCCAGATCGGGACATTGAGTTTTTTATAGAACTAGTGCTAGGCACCGGACCAATATCGAAGAGACCATACTGGATGCCAGCGAATGATCTGGAGGAGATCAAGAAGCAGATTAAGGAGTTATTGGAGAAGGGATTTATTCAACGAAGTTCATCACCCTGGAGATCCCCAGTGCTTTTGGTCGAGAAGAAGGATGGATCTTTAAGAATGGTCGTTGATTATCGGGCATTGAAAAAATAAGTACCCACTGCCAATGATTAATGATTTGTTCGACCAACTTCAAGGAGCTAAAGTATTCTCCAAAATTGATCTACGATCAGGATACCACCAGTTGAAGATCCGAGAAAAGGATATACCTAAGACAGCTTTCACCACAAGGTATGGGCTATATGAGTATACGGTTATGATGATATTTTGGTGTATTCGAAGAACGAAGAGGAACATGCGGAACATTTGCGTTTGGTTCTTGAGAAGCTCAAAGAACACCAGTTATATGCCAAGTTTAGCAAAGGTGAGTTTTGGTTGAAGGAAGTTGGATTCTTAGGACATGTTATATCAGGAGAAGGTATAGCAATGGACCCTACCAAGGTGCAAGCAGTCACTGAGTGGTTGGTACCCACCTCGGTGGGGGAAATCCGTAGTTTTCTTGGACTCGCGGGATATTATCGGAGATTCATAGAGAATTTCTCTAAGATTGCAAAGCCTATGACGGCATTGTTAAAGAAGGACACAAAGTTCCATTGGACTGAAGAGTGCAAAGAAAGTTTTCAGGAGTTGAAGAAACGTTTGACGACAGCCCAGTGCTGATCTTGCCAGATATACATAAGGATTTCCAAGTGTATTGCGATGCTTAACGCTAAGGGCTCGGAGTAGTACTCATGCAGGACGGGAGAGTTGTTTCTTATGCATCCCGTCAACTCCGACCGCACGAGTTGAATTATGCTACGCATGATTTGGAGCTAGCAGCCGTAGTGCATGCGCTCAAAACCTTAAGACATTTCCTTATTGGAAACCGTTGTGATGTGTACACGGATCACAAGAGTTTGAAGTACATTTTCACCTAGAAGGAACTGAACCTCGGACAGAGGAGGTGGTTGGAGCTCATAAAGGATTGTGATATGAAGCTGCACTATCATCCAGGCAAGGCCAATGTCATTGTAGACGCTTTGAGCTGGAAGAGTTATGTCAATACCCAAGTCAACGGAGGATTGCCAAAGGAGTTAGCAGAAGATCTCAGGGAGCTTCGTTTGGAGATAGTTCCTAGAGGTTTTGTTGCAGCCTTTGAGGTTCAGTGAACATTATTGGGGAAGATACGAGAAGCTCAGAAGGATGACAAAGAAATTGCAGAAATAAAGGAGAAGATGAGTGAAGGAAAAGCCAAGGGTTTTTGTGAGGACGAACACGACACCTTGTGGTTTGAGGACCGAGTCTATGTGCCCAACAACACCGAGATCAGGAAGTTGATACTACATGAAGCACATGATCCGCCATACTCGATACACCCCGGAAACACTAAGATGTATGTCAGAGAGTAAAGGCAGAACATCAAAAGCCAGCAGGATTACTGCAGCCTATGCCGATACCCGAATGGAAGTCGGATAAGCTTGGCATGGACTTTATCACGGGATTACCCAGGACCCGATCGGGATATGACTCAATCTGGGTAGTAGTGGTTCGCTTGACCAAAGTAGCCCACTTTATCCCTGTGAAAACCACCTATACCAGTGCAAAGATGGCCAAGATATACATGACCATGATCGTATGTCTGCATGGAGTTCTGAGGACCATCGTATCAGATAGAGGAACACAGTTTACTTCAAAGTTTTGGCATCCGTTACACCAAACTTTGGGTACGAGGCTAGAGTTCAGTACAGCCTTTCACCCGCAGACTGATGGACAAACTGAGAGAGTCAATCAGATTCTGGAGGACATGCTGAGAGCTTGCGCGCTAGATTATGGATCTAGTTGGGATGACAACTTGCCCTACACGGAATTTTCGTACAACAACAGTTACCAGGCCAGCTTGAAGATGGCACCGTTCAAAGCATTGTATGGAAGGAGGTGCCGAACGCCATTGATGTGGGATGAAGTCAGAGACCGCCAGTTGTTTGGATCGAATTTGATTAAAGAGTCAGAAGAGAGGGTTAAGCTGATTCAAGATAGACTGAAGGTAGCTCAGTCCAGACAAAAGAGTTATGCAGACTCGAAACGCAAGGAAGTAGTCTATGAAATTGGAGACAGAGCGTATCTGAGAGTGTCACCTCTGCGAGGTCTTAAGCTCTTCGGAGTTAAGGGAAAGTTAGCCCCGAGATTTGTGGGACCATACCGTGTTTTGGAACGCATGGGAGAGGTTGCCTACAAGTTAGAGTTACCCGAAGGATTGTCAGGAGTTCATGATGTGTTTCATGTTTCCCAGCTAAAGAAGTGTCATGCTGAGATGGTCGATATTCCTCTGAGAGATACAGTGCCCCTGGAAGCAATTCAGCTAAATAGTGATCTAGCATACGAGGACAAACCGGTCAAGATCCTCGAGTTTGCAAGCAGAGTCACCCGCATCAAGGTTATCAAGTTTTGCAAGGTTCAGTGGAGCCATCATACCGAGGATGAAGCCACCTGGGAACGAGAGGATGATCTACGCAAGGACCACCCACACTTATTTCTAGCCATCCCGAATCTCGAGGGCGAGATTCATCTTAATGGGGCTAGGTTTGTAACATCCCAAATTTTCAATTTGGAATGTTATACATAGATCATCTTGCATATCATATTTTTATTTGCATTTGGGTGTTGCGATCCTCGAAATTCTAAGCAACTCAAGGACCCACAGAGAGAGTTGCAGATTTCACCGTTTTCATATTTGAATTTTCTCAAATACCGGAACAAGGTTCATTTTGGTTTTAATTGTTTTTCTCTCCGAAAATATTTCATATGGAAATATATGAGTGGGGATAATATTACTTCTCCAAATTAAATGGAATATTGGAAGAAAAATATTAAAATCAAATATTTTATTTTATTTGGTTTTTCTGTTATTTTATTTGAATTAGAAAAAAATATGCATAATTTAAAAGTTGCATTTTAAGGCCAAGAAAATGTTCATCATGTTCTAAATATTTTATTTAGACGATGAAAATTTGTTTTGGCATTTTTTAGATTTTTATTTATTTTTCTAGGATTTTTCCAGCGAAATTCATTTTTTAAGGGAAGTTCGGACCGACTGGGCTGAAGCCCAGCCGGCCCATCCCGCGCCGCGCCGCCTTCCCGCTCCTAGGCGGAGTCCGCCGCCCGCACGAGGCCGCCGTCGTGGCCGACTCGGCCACCGCCGCCGCCTGCCCCTTCCCCAAGCCAGAACCCCCCGGCCTTTATATACGCCACC
>LR738711.1:128805708-128817425 GCA_902687465.1 Secale cereale
CCCCGTCGCCTCCACCTCGCCCCGCCGACAGCCACCGCCGCAGCCAGCGCCGCCCGCCCCCCACGCCGATGCTGCCACCGCCGCTCGCGCCAGCCCCGCCGCCCCGCGCCGCTGCTGCCGTCGCCCGCCCAGCCTCGCCAGAGCCGTCGACGTTGTGATCCGCCGGAGCCGCCGGTTTTTTTTAGGTTTTAGGTTAAAAAACCATGGTTTTCTGTAAAACCCTAGATCGATTTTTTCCGGTTTAGATCGGTTTGTTTTTTTCGGTTTACTTGTTTAGCGGACGTTCGTCCGTTCGTTCGTTTTAACGAACGCTTTTCGTCTTTTAGTTACAGACAACGAACGTTCATTCGTTAGCCTGTTCGTCGCGTTTTCTTTTTCAGGGTTTTTCCGCGATTATTTTCAATCGCGATTTCTGCCCTGATCTTTGTTTTAGTATAGCTTTACGCTCGTTAGTCGGAATCAGGTGAAACAAGCGCCTGGATCTTCGTCTTGAAGCCCTCTTTCTGTTTAACCTACTTGAACAAGATTTTGGTACTTTAAATTTTTTGACTTAGTACAATTTAGTAAACGGATCTTGTTTCTTTCGTGGTTTGAGTTTCGTTGCTCCGTTTGATTTCATTCTTAATTAATGGTTCAACTTAAGGTGGAAACTTTAATACACATCTGGGTGGATTGGTTGCAGGGCACCTGGAGAATCCAGTGTTGTCCTAGGAAATCCCGGAGGAACCTTGTGATTATCCTATGGAATGCCACCCATGCTAGAAACTTCCGTGTGCAGCCACAATGCCATTATGGCTCTGGCATAGTTGAGTATGTTGTGTGAGCTCTTTCAGTGGTGGACTAGCAGATGTAGGGGAAAGTAGGTGTACCGGTCCACCCGAGGTAAAGAGTAAATACTTCTGAAAGACTGTGTCTTGGTCATCCATTTGTCAAAAACCATGCAGTGCGAGAAAACCAACGGAGGAGATCGAGTCTTGTGGGGAAAAGTGCGCAAACCTCTGCAGAGTGTACAAACTAATCATGATTAGACGTGTCCCCGGTTATAGACATCTTGAGTATCTGGTACTTGAATTATTGGATTGATCTCATCACTCTAAAACTAATTTGTTGGGTTAATAAAGATGGCTTTAATTGGGATTGAGTTGTAGGAACCTTCTCAATGATGTTTCAACTACCATGATAGTTAAAATTAAATTTATTCCTTTGTGGTATGGAAAAATTGGCATTATGCAAAAAACTTTATAACCTTACAACCTCCACCAGCCAAATATGCATGTAGTGTTAGCATTATTCTGTTACTTGCTCTACTGTGTTATCTTGCCAGCATGTTCCATGTGCTGACCCGTTTCGGGCTGCAACATATCATGTTGCAGACTTTTCAGAAGAAGAGTAAGGTGCGCTAGGTCGTTTGTCATGCACTCAACTATGTCACTGGAGTTTATGGACTCACTTTATCTTCCAAGCCTTCCGCTGTTATCGTATTAGATGGACTTATGCCATATTTTTGTAATAAGTTCTCTTTTGAGACATTCGATGTAATAAGTGTGTGGTTACCACTCTGTTATAAATCCTTCAAGTACTGTGTGTCTCAGCATTACCGATCCAGAAATGACATAGAACACAGAGACTTTGGTCCATTCGGATCGTGGTCGCTACAGTTATTGACCGGAGATGTGTCTCGGTCATGTCTACATAGTTCTCGGACTCGTAGGGTCTACACGCTTAATGTTCGATGGCAATTTGTATTATGAGTTATATGATTTGATGACCGACGTTTGTTCGGAGTCCCGGATGAGATCACGGACATGATGAAATGTCTTGAAATGGCCAAGACGTAAAGATCGATATATTGGAAGGCTATATTCGGACATCGGAAAGGTTCCGAGTGATTCGGGTATTTTTCGGAGTACCAAAGAGTTACGGGGATTCGTATTGGGCCTTAATGGGCAATACGGGAAATGAGAGAAAGGCCTCAAGGGTGGCCGCGCCCCTTCCCCATGGAGTGGTCTGAATTGGACTAGGGAAAGAGAGCGCCCCCTTCCTTCCTTCTCCTTCTCCCTTCCCCTTTTCCTATTCCATGTGGTAGGTGGAATCCTACTAGGACTAGGGAGTCCTAGTAGGACTCTACACTTTGGCGCGCCTTTTGAGGGTCGGCCTCCTCCTCCCTCCATCTTGTATATACATGGCGAGGGGGCACCCCATGGATACACAAGTTGATTTTAGCCTTGTGTGGTGCCCCTCCCCACAGTTACACACCTCGGTCATATCGTTGCAGTGCTTAGACGAAGCCATGCGCCCGTAGCTTCATCATCACTGTCACCACGCCGTCATGCTGATGAATTCTCCCGTGACGCTCAATTGGATCAAGCGCTCGTGCGACGTCATCGAGCTGAACGTGTGCTGAACGCGGAGGTGCCGTACGTTCGGTACTTGGATCGCGAACACGTTCGACTACATCAACCGCGTCACTAGACGCTTCCTCTTTCGGTCTACGAGGGTACGTAGACACACTCTCCCCGCTCATTGCTATGCTTCTCCTAGATAGATCTTGCGTGATCGTAGGAATTTTTTTGAAATACTACGTTCTCCAACAACCAGGCCGCCTAATGACCCGCGCCTTGTGTCACAGGCAGGCAAGTCTGGGTACCCCCGTTCCCAGAACGCCGACATTATCTATTATTTTTTATTGTGCCATGCTGTTATATTATCATTCTTGGATGTTTTACAATCATTGTATATCATTTTTTGGTACTAACCTATTGACATAATGCCAAGTGCCAGTTTTTGTTTTCTGCTTGTTTATTACATCACGGGAAATCAATATCAAACGAAGTCCAAATGCAGCGAAACCTTTTGTGGATTTTTTTTGGACCAGAAGACACCTGTTGGGCCAGAGAAGCACCTGGGGGTGCCCCAAGGGGGGCACAACCCACCAGGGCACGCCTGGCCCCCAGGCGCGCCCAGGTGGGTTGTGCCCACCTCGGTGGCCTCGTGCACCGCCTCTCCGCTCTATAAATACGCCAATAATCTAGAAACCCTAGGGGAGTCGACGAAAATCAATTCTAGCCACCGCAAGTTACAGAACAACTAGATCCAATCTAGACGCCATCACGGAGGGGTTCATCAAGTCCATTGGTGCCTCTCCTATGATGCGTGGGTACTTCTTTGTAGACCTACGGGTTCGTAGTTAGTAGCTAGATGGCTTCCTCTCTCTCACTCTTGATTATCAATACAATGGTCTCTTGGAGATCCATATGATGTAACTCTTTTTGTTTTTGCGGTGTGTTTGTTGGGATCCGATGAACTTTGAGTTTATGATCAGATCTATTTTTTTATCCATGAAAGTTATTTGAGTCTTTGATCTCTTATATGCATGAATGCTTATAGCCTCGTATTTCTTCTTCGATATTCGGGTTTTGTTTAGCCAACTTGATCTATTTATCTTACAATGGGAAGAGGTGCTTTGTGATGGGTTCGATCTTACGGTGCTTGATCCCAGTTACAGAAGGGGAACCGACACATATGTATTGTTGCCATTAAGGATAACCAGATGGGGTCTATTTCTATATAAATAGATCTTGTCTACATCATGTCATCATTCTTATTGCATTACTCTATTTTTCCATGAACTTATTACACTAGATGCATGCTGGATAACGGTCGATGTGTGGAGTAATAGTAGTAGATGCAGGCATGAGTCGGTCTACTAATCTTGGACGTGATGCCTATATAATGATCATTGCCTGGATATTGTCATGATCATTTGAAGCTCTATCAATTGCCCAACAGTAATTCGTTTACCCACCGTTTGCTATTTTTCTCGAGAGAAGCAACTAGTGAAACCTATGGCCCCCGGGTCTCTTCTTTAATATATTTGCCTTCGCGATCTATTTTATTTGCTTTTGCTTTCATACCTATTAAACCAAAAATAAAAAAATACCTTTCTGCACTTTATTTAATTTGGTGTTCGATCTATCAACTTATTACAACTTTCTAACGTCCTTTTGCCAATTTTTGGCACCGTTACCCGAAAGGGATTGACAACCCCTTTAGTACGTCGGGTTGCGAGTATTTGTTATTTGTGTGCAGGTGCCGTTCACATAGTGTTGCGTGGTTGTCCTACTAGTTCCATAACCTTGGTCTCAACACTGAGGGAAATACCTACTGTTGTTGTACTGCATCATCCCTTCCACTTTGGGGAAATATCGACGTACTTCTAGCAAGCATCAATGGCGCAGGGGGATCGAGACGCGAGGGAGCCCCTCGAGGTTGAGGCCACCAACGAGGCCTACATGGATGAGCTCTGCTGGTAGTTCCCAAAGCTCATGGAGGTGGAGCGAGCGATATTCGCCGTCCACGACGACGAAGTTATCGTCATCTCCGACGACGAGGGCGGCAGAAAAGTGGTGGGCGGCAACATGGGCGGCGGTGTTGGGCGGCGAGGACGAGACCGACGTCGATGAGTGACCGAGCGTCTTCCCCGACGACGATGATGATGTTGACGACAACACCGGCCCGAACCCAGCTCGCACCAAGGGTGACCTCACTCAGAAGGACTCGCTCGACCTCCACTTCGGCTGAAATTAGTTTAAGTTTAGTTCTAGTTTAAATTTATGTTTAATATTCGGTTGTGAGAACTTTCTGTGTTGAACTTTATGTTTAAATGCATCATCTTTTGGTTAACATTTGAATTAATTTGTGCAAATTTAGTTTTACTCCGCTAACTTAGGATCGGCTAGGTGTGGCGAAATTAGTGAAGTATATATACTCCGCTAAGGTATATACTCTGCTAACTTTTAGGGGATCGGTTAAAAATGCCCTAAATGTGCGTGAAATCATAAAGTGTGCGGTCTTTCTAGAGTCAAACGTTCAAAAAGAAAGAAATATAAAATTACCAGGATCATTGTCGGAGATATTGACCACGGGTGTCCTCATCGACCACCCATGGTATTTCAAGAAAATTGGGGGCCGCCTGTTATCCCCCGGCCGCCTGCTCACCAGGCCGCTTCCTGGGACAGTTTGCTCCAGGAGCCGGCTGCCAGCAGGCGGCAGGGTGATACGTCCAAAACGTATCTATAATTTCTGCTTGCTCCATGCCACTTTTGGGTGATATTGCTATGATATTCATACACTTCCATACACTTTTTATCATATTTGGACTAACTTACTAATCCAGTGCACCCCAGTGCCAGTTTCTGTTTTCGGCTGTTTTTGTATTTCAGGTTTTCACGTTTCGAGAACTGCCCAGAAAAATACAGAAAAATTATATAAAAAATCAGCGATCCGGAAACGACACTGCTTCCGAAGGGGAGCCTGGGGGCGCAAAAGGGGCTCCAGGCGCCCTGTGGGCGCCCCCCCCTGGGCCGCGCCGGGGGGGCGCCTCGGTCCCCCGAGAGCCCCCCGGTGCCCTACTTTGGCAGATATTTAAAGGGTCCCCCGTAACCCTTCAAACAGGACTTCTTTTCGCGATCCCATCTCTGTTCCGCCGCCGCCGCCACTTCCAAGATCGGGAGCACCAGGAGAACTCTTCCCGGCACCCTGCCGGAGGGGAGGATCATCACCGGGAGCTTCTCGACCACCATGGACGCCTCCCGGATGACTCGTGAGTAGTCTCCCTTGGACCATGAGTCCATGACCAGTAGCTATGTGATGTTCTCCTCCCGTTCTTATGCTTCACTAATCAGTCCTCGTGAGCTGCCCTACATGATCGAGGCACCTATGTAATCCTTGTGTTGTTGCTATGTTGAGTTTGCTGGGATCCGATGGATTATGAGATTATGTTCAGATTGATCTTGAGTAATATATTTGATTCACCTCTTTTATATTTTAGTTCATAAGTAATTCTTGCATGTTCTCCGTTGTTATTTATTGCTTTGGCCAAGTAGTAGGTAGTGACTCCAAGAGGGAACGTTATGCTCGATTGTGGGTTCATGCCCCTAGATGACTAGCTTGAGTGACAGAAACATGAGTCTAGGGGATGTGCTGTTGCCACAAGGGGGAAAACAACGATGCTTGTGCCCGCGGGTGCAAGGATTGTTTACTTTACGCAAAGTTCTTTTAATGCAGTTGTCTGTTGCATTGAGTTTACACTATGGGTGGGACTCACAACTTAATACCAGCGAGATGTTCTGGATAGATATCTCAAGGTGGATGATTAGTAGTAGATATTGATGGATTTCGGTCTACTTACTTTGGCGTACCGCCCATGCTTTGAACCTCAACCTTTCTTGCAATGTAGTCAGCATTGGTTTGCGTTCGTGGTCCTGTCAATTGCCCAGCTGTAATTTGTTACCTCGCATAGCTGTTTTATCGTCTTTTGGGAGAGAGACACCACTAGTGAACATCATGTGACTCCGGTCCATATTACTATCATTGATCACATACACTATTTTACTTTCCGCTATTTTACTTACTATTGCAAATTACTATCTATCACTACTATCATATTGCTTTTAACCCTTTGTGAACTACAAGGCCGGAGAGATTGACAACCTCTCTGTACTCATTGGGAGCAAAGTTATTTGTATCTGTGTGCAGGTCCACGTTGATTGCTAATTGCGCCATTAGCAGTTGACACCTACCTGTTGAACCTAGGAGTCTCTGGGGATTCGATCCTTGGCATCTTTGCTAAGGGAAAACACTTCTACTTACTGCATCTTACACCTTCCACTTGGGGTAATCCAACGAGGGGTTCGAGGCCCATCAAGGAGTATTTTCTGGCGCCGTTGCCGGGGACTCCACTCTTCAGGATAGGGGAGTTGCATGCTATCTTTTACCTTTGCTTTTTAGTCTTGTTAGTTTACCTATCATATTTGCTTTAGTTCCTTTTATCAAAAATCACAAAAATAGTTATCTTGCTTGCTTGCTACTATGGGTTCCACCGAGAACACCAAGTTGTGTGACTTCACTAGTCACAACAACGATGACTTTATCAGCACACCTATCACTACACCTGCAACTTCAGCACCTTCATATGAAATTAAACCTGCTTTACTTAACTTAGTCATGAGAGAATAATTCTCCGGTGCTGGAGATGATGCTGCTTTACACTTGAACAACTTTGTAGAACTTTGTGATATGCAAAAGTACCAAGAAATAGATGGCAATATTGTTAAGCTTAAGCTTTTTCCTTTCTCTTTGAGAGGAGGAGCTAAAATTTGGTTTCAGTCTTTGCCTAGAAATAGCATAGATTCATGGGACAAGTGCAAAGATGCTTTTATTGGAAAATACTATCCACCTGCTAAAATTATCCAACTTAGAAGTAACAACATGAATTTTAAACAGTTGGATAATGAACATGTTGCCCAAGCTTGGGAACGTATGAAGTCTCTTATCAAGAACTGCCCTACTCACGGTTTGACTACTTGGATGGTTATCCAAACTTTTTATGCAGGCTTGAACTTTACCTCGCGGAACTTGTTAGATTCGGCCGCGGGAGGAACTTTTATGTCAACTACACTTGGTGCTGCCACGAAGCTTCTCGATGAGATGATGACCAACTATTCCCAATGGCACACCGAACGTGCTCCAACAGGTAGGAAGGTAAACTCTGTCGAGGAGATTTCCTCCCTCAATGAAAATGTTGACTTGATTATGCTCTACTTTCGAAGCAATCTACTGTTGATCCTCGTGATGTTCCTTTAAATTCTTTGATTGCTCAAGAACAAGTAGATGTTAACTTTATCTCTAGAAATAATTTCAACAACAATGCTTATAGGAGTAACGTTGGTAACAATTCTAGACCGTTCCCCTCTAACTCTTATGGGAACAATAATGCTTATCCTAATACCAAGAACTCCAACACTGAACTAGAGAGCATGCTTAGAGATTTCATCACTACCCAAAAAGCCTTTAATAAGAATATAAAAGAGAAACTACATAAACTAGATGATCTTTCTTTCAAGGTAGACCACTTAGCCAATGAGTTAAAATTGCTGAAAATTGAAACTTCTTCTCTTAAGGAGAAGGAAGTCATCCCTATTAATGCTACTCAAGTGCAAATCAATGAAAACATTAGGATGATGGCTAAGCTTAAAGAGAGATGGGCTAGAGAAAGGGAGGAAGAGGAAAGAATTAAGAGCCTTCCTACCCACCACACTGTTGCTACTATCCAAGTTATTGAGAATGTTCACACTCTTAGCACCCAACGTACTCCTGGTCCCAATGGACCTATTAATGGTGATGCTATAGAAACTACCAAACAGGTGAGCCTTAAGGACACCACTACTACCTTACTTGATGCTCGTGACCTTGATTTTGATAATTGCACTCTTACCGAAGTTATTGATTTCCTTCACAAGATGTCTAGAGATCCCCGCACTAGCACGCTTAACCTTGCCTTCACAGAGCATATCACTAATGCTCTCATCAAAGCTAGGGAGGAGAAACTTAGAGTAGAAGCCTCCATACCTAGAAAGCTAGAGGATGGTTGGGATCCTATGATAAAAATTTATTTGAATGACTTCTCTTGTTATGCATTATGTGATGTTGGTGCTAGTACTTCTGTTATGCCCAAAAGGATATATGATATGCTTAAATTGAAACCTTATGATTCTTGTTCTTTTGGTGTTCGTCTCGTTGATTCTTCCATAAAGAAACCTTTGGGGAGGATCGACGATGTTCTTATTGTTTTCAATGATAATTATGTGCCCGTTGATTTTACTATTATGGATATTGAATGTGATCCTTCATGTCCAATTATTTTGGGACGTCCCTTTTTGCGCACCGTTGGTGCTGTCATTGACATGAAAGAGGGTAATATAAAATTTCAGTTTCCTCTCAAGAAAGGGATGGAACACTTCCCTCGTAAGAAGGTCAAGTTACCTTTTGAGTCCGTTGTGCGGGCTAGCTATTCTTTTACTCTTGATAAAACTTGATCTTTGCATTATGCCTAGCTTAAAGGCATAAAAGAAAGCGCTTTTGGGAGGCAGCCCACATGAATAAAAATTTTGCTTTTGTTGTGTCTTGATGTTGTTTACTGCTGTAGCATCATCATTGTATCTTTGCTTTTCATATTTGTGCCAAGTATAGCCTCTGATTGCTAGAAAGTTCAAAAGTTGTGAGGTGCTGTCCAGGAAACAGATTCTGTCCTTGGATAGAAAAATTCGTATAAAATCACCAGATCATCTTTTTGGTCTGAATTGTTTCTACAGCATTCTCTATATAATTGTCTTTCGTGCGTCAGTTCTGAGTTTTTTTATTTGAGTTGCAGAAGTATCCCGAACAGGTCAATTACTGCCTGCTGTTCTGTTTTTCACAGATTCTGTCTTGTTTTGCCTTACCTTCACTTTGCAAATTAAGAACTTGCTTTTTCTTTGCAAAAACCTTTTGGCAATCTTGAGAAACAGTAGAAATTCAAGAATATCCTTATTTCCAGCAAGGTATAATTATTTTATTAAGGGTACTAACCTCGCTAATCAGATTATGATGAGTTGTGTATGAAGGGAGTTTTCAAGTGTGCGAGGGAAGATGATAAAAAGATTCAGGAGTGTCAAGCGCTCAAGCTTGGGGATGCCCCCGTGCACCCCCAAGAAATATTCAAGGAGACTCAAGCGTCTAAGCTTGGGGATGCCCCCCGTGCATCCCCTTCTCCATCAACATTATCAGTTCGTCTTTCGTTCCGCTATATTTTTATCACTTCATGTGTTATGTGCTATGCTTGGAGCGTCTTGCTTTTAGTTTTCTTTTTAGTTTTTCATAACGAGTCGGAACCCAGCATTCCTTTATGTGGGAGAGAAACACGCTCCACCTCTACCTAGAATATTACATAGAATTTTCATTGTCTATCTATGCTGTGTGTGTTCTTTGTCTTTTAAATAGCTACTATCGTGCTCTGCTCTTAGTATTCATGCTTATCTTTTCAAGAGCTTTTATTTAGTTGGTTGCTTGAACTCTTTTTAATTATCATGATCACCTTATTAAGAGAGTTTGCTTCCATTGCATTGGTTAATGTGTCTATGATAAAGATGCTACTTTCATGATGGTGCTTAGTAGTTCAGGTTTTCTTATGGTTAATCTCAGATAGCTGGGGGGTTCCCAATGTGTCATTGGAATACCAACTTGGTTTGTTTGCCTATGATGTGGTATGGTTTAGTAATATCTTCCTTTGAGAATTTATTTTGATTGACTTGGCGTATGCTCACGCATATTCAAGACTGTAAAGAAAGTCTGTCAAGCCTTGATGATCTTTTGTTTCTAAGTAGCGATATAACTACCATGCCTGATTCAATATTGCTTTGTCGCTCTGCATGATTATGACCGTCATTGCTCTCTTAGTTGGTTGCTCCCAGTCTTTTGCTAACCTCCACCTGCACTAAGCAAATTAACCATGCAATACATAGCTCATGGGAAAGTAGCCTAAAAACTATTGCGGTAAAGAATATGTTGCCTATGCATCTTATTTCTTATGAGTTGCTTGCTGATCGGTAACCATGTTTCTAGGGACGCCATCAACTGTCACACTTTTGTTGAATATCATGTGAGTTGCTATGCATGTTCGTCTTGTCTGAAGTAAGGGTGATTTACCGTGGGTTGAATTAATATGCATATTGTTAGAAAAGAACATTGGGCCGCCAACCAAAGCCATGCATCATGGTGGAAGTTTTAGCTTGGACCTTAATCCTCAATCTCTCATGAGAATATGCTTATGCATTTAAGAGGAGTCCATCATCTATTTTCTATGTTGTCCCGGTATGGATGTCCTCAAGTTGAGATTTATCAAAAACGAGAAATCAAATGCGATCTATCTCCTTGGACCTTTGTACAGGTGGCATAGAGGTACCCCTTTGTGACACTTGGTTAAAACATATGCAATGCAATGATAACCCATGGGAATCCGAGCTAATTAGGACAAGGAGCGAGCACTATTAGTATTCGATGCATGAGGCTTGCAACTTATAAGATGTTTTATGCATGACACATATGAAGTACTACTACCGTTGACACAATTGCTTCCATGTTTCAAAATAAGAAGCTCTAGCACTTCAAGCACCAACTACTGAGAGCATGATTGTCATTCTGAGTGTAATGTGCATTGTCCCAAAGTAGCATTGTCTTTTGCATGATTGTGATATCATTTATTTTGAAATGATTGTATCTAGTCATCACTTAAACCTTGAAGGTGCCCCTGCACTTATGTTTTGCATCACTAAAGGGGGCAAGCTAGATATCACTTGATCATATTTGCACATCATGTTCATTGCAAATCTTTTTGATGTTTCAGTTTCATGTTGTAAAACTTTCAGTCATTTGTGATTTTCTCTTGAGACAACTTAATTACTTTAGAATCATTGTCTCAGTAAACTTTTGTCATATGACTATGAGAAAGTCTTATATGGTTAATAGCATGTCACCACAGAAATTATTCTTGTTATCATTTACCTACTCGAGGACGAGCAGGAATTAAGCTTGGGGATGTTGATACGTCCAAAACGTATCTATAATTTTTGCTTGCTCCATGCCACTTTTGGGTGATATTGCTATGATATTCATACACTTCCATACACTTTTGATCATATTTGGACTAACTTACTAATCCAGTGCACCCCAGTGCCAGTTTCTGTTTTCGGCTGTTTTTGTATTTCAGGTTTTCACGTTTCGAGAACTGCCCAGAAAAATACAGAAAAATTATATAAAAAATCAGCGATCCGGGAACGACACTGCTTCCGAAGGGGAGCCTGGGGGGCACAGGGGCTCCAGGCGCCCTGTGGGCGCGCCCC
>LR738711.1:128818750-128974911 GCA_902687465.1 Secale cereale
CCCCCCCCCCTGGGCCGCGCCGGGGGGGGCGCCTCGGCCCCCCGAGAGCCCCCCGGTGCCCTACTTTGGCAGATATTTAAAGGGTCCCCCGTAACCCTTGAAACAAGACTTCTTTTCGCGATCCCATCTCTGTTCCGCCGCCGCCGCCGCTTCCAAGATCGGGAGCACCAGGAGAACTCTTCCCGGCACCCTGCCGGAGGGGAGGATCATCACCGGGAGCTTCTCCACCACCATGGACGCCTCCCGGATGACTCTTGAGTAGTCTCCCTTGGACCATGAGTCCATGACCAGTAGCTATGTGATGTTCTCCTCCCGTTCTTGTGCTTCACTAATCAGTCCTCGTGAGCTGCCCTACATGATCGAGGCACCTATGTAATCCTTGTGTTGTTGCTATGTTGAGTTTGCTGGGATCCGATGGATTATGAGATTATGTTCAGATTGATCTTGAGTAATATATTTGATTCACCTCTTTTATATTTTAGTTCATAAGTAATTCTTGCATGTTCTCCGTTGTTATTTATTGCTTTGGCCAAGTAGTAGGTAGTGACTCCAAGAGGGAACGTTATGCTCGATTGTGGGTTCATGCCCCTCGATGACTAGCTTGAGTGACAGAAACATGAGTCTAGGGGATGTGCTGTTGCCACAAGGGGGAAAACAACGGTGCTTGTGCCCGCGGGTGCAGGGATTGTTTACTTTACGCAAAGTTCTTTTAATGCAGTTGTCTGTTGCATTGAGTTTATACTATGGGTGGGACTCGCAACTTAATACCAGCGAGATGTTCTGGATAGATATCTCAAGGTGGATGATTAGTAGTAGATATTGATGGATTTCGGTCTACTTACTTTGGTGTACCGCCCATGCTTTGAACCTCAACCTTTCTTGCAATGTAGTAAGCATTGGTTTGCGTTCGTGGTCCTGTCAATTGCCCAGCTGTAATTTGTTACCTCGCATAGCTGTTTTATCGTCTTTTGGGAGAGAGACATCACTAGTGAACATCATGTGACTCCGGTCCATAATACTATCATTGATCACATACACTATTTTACTTTCCGCTATTTTACTTACTATTGCAAATTACTATCTATCACTACTATCATATTGCTTTTAACCCTTTGTGAACTACAAGGCCGGAGAGATTGACAACCTCTCTGTACTCGTTGGGAGCAAAGTTATTTGTATCTGTGTGCACGTCCACGTTGATTGCTAATTGCGCCGTTAGCAGTTGACACCTACCTGTTGAACCTAGGAGTCTCTGGGGATTCGATCCTTGGCATCTTTGCTAAGGGAAAACACTTCTACTTACTGCATCTTACACCTTCCACTTGGGGTAATCCAACGAGGGGTTCGAGGCCCATCACAGGGGCCCGAACAGGCGGCAGATCTATAGCCCGCAGCCACAGACGGTCCTACGCCTCCCCCTCGGGACGCGTGCTGGGGGACCACAACACAGCTAAGGCATGGCTACAGTCGAGCATATCCTTAGAGAACCTATAAGGGTGTGGCTACAGTGAATGCATGTCTTGTGGACGCCCCTTAAGCGGCGTGTCACTATAGCCATGCTGCCAGTGACCAAGCCTCGGTCAGAGGGAGCCACGATCCCACTACTCACAGACGGCGGGGCCAGCAGGCGGCCGACCCCACCGACCAGTGGGTGAGTCAGAAACAAGCAGCCCCTGGCAGGCGGCCGGGGGAGGCGGCCCGCCTGGTAGCAGGCGGCTCACCGTACCCAAGGAGTCTGAACCTCATCAAGATGACAAGACAGGATGTGGTGGCAGTGTATGGCAGGAGACGACGGCACTGTAGCCACTTCCCTCCTGACGATGCTGCCGTCAGGAGGGAAGTGGCTACAGTGAAAGGCAATCACAAGGGCCCACAGACAACGGGCCCCAGTAGACAGGCGGAGAGGCTGGCACCCAAAGACGCCGACAGCTGGGGGCCATTCCGCCTGGATTACTATTGTACCCCTGGGGGTAGGCCTATATTAATCCCCCAAGGTCCTCCATGTGGAGGGGTTGAACTCTTGAGAGAAGAGAGACACGTAGGGAGAAACCCTAACCATCATCCCGATTCCCTCGAGCGAAGGTAGAGAGCTAGCCTTGCCCTTCTTCCTCCTCTAGGGAACACAGCTCAAGGAGCAACCTTGTAGCTACCCTAGAGACATTAGTCATGACGCGGAGTCCCCGCAGAGCAGGACTAGGGGTGTTATCTCCACGGAGAGCCCCAAATCTGGGTAAGATTCGTAGGCATCCAAAGTTCCGCCTTATCCTGCTTCCAGGGCCCGGTGACGTTCTATTGTCCCCATGCATGATAAGCCATCCGTTGGCATATGTCGCACCAAAACCCCGACATTTGGCGCCCACCATGGGGCCAGGTGCACCGTCGTCCAGAGACATGTTCTGGACGGGAACTTTGTTCCTTCCTGGCGAGCACAGCCAGCCCGGCACGCCCGCAGGCGTGGATACCGGGATGCTTCGCGGCGCTAAGGTTGCATGCGCCGCGAGCGGACTCGCCGACTTTCTCGTCGGCGTCCACATCCATGACAAGCCCTCTCCATCTCCAGAGCCAGTTGCTCCGGAGAGCTGCCTCATCGAGGTCCTCGACAAGCTCCACATCATCGACGAGCGCGCCTCTAACATAGAGTCAGTGGGCTCCTCCGACCCACCAGTTGACATGATCATCGACCACGACGCGGCGACCGTCGACTCCTTCCCCAAGCACGTGGTGATCATCGACGACCCCCCTCCCCCTGCAGCCGGCGGCAGCACCGTCAGCACAGTCACGGAGCTGCTGGCCACCAGCCATGCCGTACCATCAGCACCGTCAGCACACCCATGGAGGTCCGGCGGGTCGGGCCAAGATCCGCTACAGGCTGCCATGCGGAGCCTCACCGCACCCGTCGCGGCGGGGGCAGATGGCGCGGCGCTGGAGGCACTTCGCGTCTTACTCCTTGATAGCGCCAACAAGCTGGCCGCTTCCCGGCGCCTCACTGAAGCCTACCGCCACGACATGGACCGTGCCATAGGCGGCACGCCGGCTGCCGGCGAACCCAGTCGGGCTGGTGCAGTTCACCATCGCGACGAGGTGCTGGCAGACATGCTGGGGGCCCCACGGCCCGTGTACCTCACTCCGTCGGAGAACCTAAGGGCTGCCCAGGCGGCAGTCGATGAGCCGGGCCATTTGGAGGGAGACGAGCTTCGCTGCATGACTCAGCGCGCCCGCCAGCTCCTCGACGCGGCTGCTGCGCAGCAAGAAGCCCGTCGCCGGGCATCAGAGGCCGGCGCGCAAGCAGATAACCACCCTCTTCGGTGGGAGCAAGGAGCCACGTCCCGCTCTCCAACAGTCGGCACCCACAACCGGCGTGACTCAGAGCCGGCTGCTAGCCGCAGCAGGCAAACTCGCATCACCATCGAGCGTGATCAAGACGGCCGCCCAAGGGTTGTAGAGCGGCGAGAGGAACGCCCGCCTCCTCCTCGACGGGAAAGGCGTGTGTCTCCTCCGCCTGTTGACCACCCCTCTCTAGAAGGCCGCTTGGGCCGCCGCGAGGGAGTCGGGGAGAATGACGCCCGCCACCGCCTTGACCGACTGGCTTGGTCCCAGGCGGTTGAAGAAGAAGATGATTTCGACCCAGCTTGCTTCGGCCCCCGCATCCGTAATGGGCCTTTTCCCAAGGGCTTCTCACTCCCCAGAGACACCCCCAAGTACAACGGATCGGTAAAGACAGAGGACTGGCTGGTGGATTACTCCACAGCCTTTAGCATAGCAACCGGCAACAGGCGTGTTGCGGTGAAGTACGTGCTACTCATGCTCCAGGGCACGGCCCAGACGTGGCTGAATAGCCTCAAACCCAACAGCATCAACGGCTGGTTGGACTTCACCGACGCCTTCACTCGCAACTTCACCAGCACCTACAAGCATCCTCCCAAGCCGCGCCAGCTCTCTTTATGTGTTCAAGGCCCAAATGAGTCAGCCCGTGATTACCTGACGCGTTGGGCAGAGCTGCACAATTCTTGCGAGGGAGTGCACGAGGTACAAGCTATCGAGTACTTCACGGCCGGGTGCGGAGAAGGCACCTTGCTCAAACACAAACTCCTCTGCGACGAACCCGCCACGCTGGACGAGCTGCTGAGCATAGCAGACAAATACGCCATTGCCGACTCCTCCATGAAGTGTGAGCTGCAGGTGGATGCTTCTGGAAAAATGGCTCCCCCAGCTCCCAAAACGCCGGCTGGAGAGTCCAGCCGGCGCCAGCAACCGAATGATCACAAGCGCAAGACCCATGCGCCGGCTACCAATAGCCAGCTGGTGGCAGTAGTTGATGGCTAGCAGCCAGAAGCACAAGCGGGATCCAAGCGTCAGAAGGGCGGCAAGCCAGCCTGGCAGCCAACTTTCTCCTTCGACCAAGCTCTATATGCCCCCTGCAAGTTTCACAGCGGAGCAAAGCCTTCCAATCATACCACACGGAAATGCCATTGGCTCACACGGATTGCCAGCGGAGAGGCTCTGCCACCACCGCCTGCTGGGCAGGCGGCTCCGCCTCCCAAACAACTGGCTGCTCGTCTAGGAGGCCAAATCCAGGACGAGTTCCCAGAAGAGAATGGAGCCTACGTCGTCTTCACGAGCCAAGCGGACGATAGGCACAGCCGGCGTCAGCAGCGCAGAGAAGTCAACATCGTTGCCAGTGAAGCCCCATAATTCATGCACTGGTTTGAAAGGCCCATCAGCTAGAGCCGTGAAGATCACCCGGCTGTCATGCCTTCACCAGGGGCTTATGCCCTAGTTCTGGATGCAACTCTCTCCATCGACAGGCGGGCCTGTCGTTTCTCCCGAGTGCTGGTAGACGGCGGTAGCAGCATCAACATCATGTACCATGACACCATGGAGAAGTTGGGCATCAAATAAAAACAGCTTCAGCCTACCAGGACTGTGTTCCACGGCATTGTGCCAGGCCTCTCTTGCTCACCAATCGGCAAGGCCAAGATTGATGTCCTGTTTGGTGACAAGAAGCATTTCCGGCGGGAGTCGGTCTGGTTTGAAGTGGTGAACCTGGAAAGTCCCTATCACGTGATTTTGGGTCGGCAAGCTCTTGCAAAGTTCATGGCGGTACCCCGTTACGCCTACCTCAAGATGAAGATGTCGGGTCCCAAGGGAATAATCACCATAGTCGGGGACTATGAGAAGTCCATCGCATGTGCTACTGCCAGCAGCTGTTTGGCCGAGTCCCTTGTCATATCTGAAGAAAAGTGCCGCCTGGAACGGCTGGTGGCAATGGCTGGCGAGCAGCCAGCCATACCAGCCGACCCCAGGGAGGCGGAGCCGCAAGGCTCGTTCCAGCCGGCCAAGGAGACAAAGAAGATTGCCTTGGACCCATCTCACCCAGAGCGATTTGTTGTCATAGGGTCAAACCTAGATAGCAAATAGGAAAGCGAGCTCGTCGATTTCCTCCGTGAGAATCGGGACATCTTTGCATGGTCCCCCAAAGACATGCCGGGTGTCCCGACGGATTTCGCCGAGCACAAGTTAGATGTGAGAGAAGATGCAAAGCCTGTCAGGCAGCCACTCCGTCGCCTGTCAGAAGAGAAAAGAAGAGTTGTTGGGGAAGAGGTCGCCCGCCTGCTAGCAGCCGGCTTCATTATGGAACTTTTCTATCCAGAGTGGCTCTCAAACCCAGTCCTAGTGCTGAAGAAGAACAACAAATGGCGCGTGTGCATTGATTACACCAGCCTCAACAAAGCTTGCCCTAAAGATCCGTTTGCTCTACCACGAATAGATCAAGTGATTGACTCCACAGCCGGATGCGAGCTGTTGTCATTCCTTGATGCTTATTCCGGGTACCACCAGATCAAACTCGATCCGGCTGGGAGTGCGAAGTACTGGAACACCCGGCCAGAGGGCGGCCAGTACTTGGGCACCAGTGCGTTGCGGGTGGCGAAGCAGGCGGTAGGCCGGCTGGAGGCGCGCCTTAACAGCAAGAAGCTGTTCGGCGGGAGTCCTGGGCACGTTGGGCGCAATCACCCAGCCCGCCTTGTGCCTCTCGTCGCGCTGGGCCTCGGTGGCCTGGCTGGCGGCCACAGAGTGGCCCAGGAAGAATTCTGCAAGAACTGGACAAAGAGTCAAAAGAAAGAAAGCTAGCTGTAGTACACGGCGAGCACAAGAAAGAAGGGTAGGCATCTTACCGTCGACCATGTCTGCAATGGCCCCATAGCCGTCTTGCAGAGCCGCCTCCTTCTCGGCCAAGTTCGAGAGCTCGGTCTCGAACTCAGCCCGAAGGAGCACCTCAGCATCCGCCAGCTTCCCAAGCTCCGCCTTGTGCGTTGCCGCCTGGTCTGCCAGCTCCATGGCCAGGCGGTCACGATCCTGGGTGGCGAGATCGCGCTCCCGCTCCCTGGCGGCATGTTCTGCCTGGACCTCGCCCAGCTGGTTGCGGAGGTTGATCGCAACCGCTGGCAAGAGAGGAAGAAGAACATCAACATCAGCAAAAAGACAACCTTGGAGTTCCAAGCCGCCTGCTCAGCAGCCAGCTCGGAACTCGGGAACTACACCCAGCGGGTGCGCTGACCGCCCCCGCTAGGAGGAGAGGAACACTCACCCTGGCCGTCAGCCAGAGCAGTCCTCAGTTGCGCCAACTCCTGACACTGGGCGTTGAAGGAAGCCACCCAAAGGTTGTGGTAATCCTGCAGCAAGAAACAAGTTAACCCACGAAGTACACCTTGGAGTTCCAAGCCGCCTGCTCAGCAGCCGGCTCGGAACTCGGGGACTACACCTAGTGGGTGCGCTGACGCACCCCCACGGAAGAAATTGAAGGAATAAAAATGAAAACACGCAGTCAACTTACCCGAACGGAAGTTCGCGTGGCCACGAATTCCCGCAAGACCGTCTACACCACCTCGCTCAGGGAATTAAAGCGGTCGAGGACGTCTCGCGACGCGAAAATCAGTGCACCGCCGCCTCTGGGCGTCCAGCCTGATGACGCCGCGCTGGTAGCCTCGTTCTCCGGCGTTGAAGAGCTGGCGGTGCCAGCTTCTACTCACCGCGGCACGGAGACCGCCCTCGCAGGGTGCTGGCGGGTTGGAAATCGGGGGGCCGGCTGCGGGCCCGTCACCAGCACGCCCTCGACCGGCGGCACCTCCGCTCCTGCAGGCCGGCTGTCCTGCGTCCCAGCAGGCGGTGCGGGGGGCGTCACCTCCGTCTCCATGGCGGCACGACCGCCTCCTTCATTGATAAGAGTCTGCTGCTCGTCAGCAGCCGGCACTTGGACAGACGGCTCTAGAGAGCCCGTATCCTGGGGGGCGGTGCGGTCCGCCGGCTGCTGGAGGCCTGCCTCTTGCTCCTGGACTTGGGCGGCGGCGGCCGCCTGGGCCTTGGAGGCTGCCTCGGCCTTCACCCTTGCAGCAGCATCGGCCTCCTCCCGCTCATGGGCCGCGGCCTCTTCCTCCTCGCGCGCCTCACAGGCGTTTCTCTCCGTCGCCTCCCGGAGCGCGACGGCGGGATCCACGCGGCAAGGCGCAGGGGGGACATCTGTGCCCCCAATAACAGAGCCCACTGGCGCCCACGAGAGAGAGAGCAGCGCACTGTGTGGGCATCCCAAAGAAGACAGCAAGTCAGCCACATTGGGGGCGGCAGGATGAGATAAGCGCAAAAAAGAAAAGAGAAGAAAACTTTGTGCTTACCCAGATATGACCGGCCTAGGTTTGGGAACCCTAGGAAGAATTGCTTTGGCTGCCGCCTCCTGGCGCTTGGTGGCGGCGGCTGACAGCTGGAGCTTCTTGAGATTGGTGCCAGACGGCCCCGTAGAGGACTGGCGCTTCACGCCCCCGGCTGCGGCTAACGGCCCCGCCTGTTGGCTGCCGCGCCCAGGCGGATTCGCCTCTCGGACGCAGATTGGCGCATTTTCCTCCTCCTCCTCATCGTCCGACCAGCTCTCGACGTCGCCTTCTAGCAGGCCGCCTGTTACCTCCTCCTCCTCCATGGCGGCGGCCCCAAGATCGGGGTCGCTCGTGTCGCTCTGGGAGCTGTCTGGTTCCAGAGGACGGCCCGGCTGGTCAGAGCCCGACGCCGGCTGGCCGGGGAAGATCTGCAAATGGCACAAAGGTCAGGCGGCTGAGACAGGCGGAAAGAGAAGAAAGAAGTATAAAGAGAGAAAGAGAGCTCACCACAGGTGGCGGGCTGTTGCGGCTGTACGGCGGCTTGCCGAAGGACCAGCCCGAATCGGAGAGCTTGCAGTTGGAGACATAATTCATCAAGTATGCCACCTCCTTATATGGCATCGACTTGGTGCATGTCCGGCTCGGATCCCGGCGCCCGCTCATGTCACAGATTATGTGCGGGCGAGCCTGCAGTGGCAGCACCCGGCGCTCTGCAAATGGGAGCAGGAGGTCCGCAAAAATCAAGCCTTCGTTGTCCCTCAACTCCCGGAGGCGCCATATGGCGTTGGAAGCACCTTCTGTGAGGGTGATGGGCTGGGTCTTCCAGGAGTCATGGGGCTCGGCAGGCGGGCCGGGCATCCAGTCCGGCAGGCCGATGAAATCTTGCGCAGGGTCGACGTTGGAGACATAGAAGTACGTCTGCTGCCACAACTTCACCGACGCCACGAGCTGAGGCGCCGGGAAATAGTTCTTGGCCCCGCTGCGCTTCACCGCAATGCATCCCCCGCACTGGGCGGCCACGTTCTGGACCGCCGTACCGAGCTTCATGTAGAAAAGCTCGGTCCACAACTCCATCGTGGGAAGAATCCCGAGGTACGCCTCGCACATGACGACGAAGGAGGACAGTGTTACCACCGTATTCGGCGCGAGGTGGTGGGGCTGGATGTTGAAGAATTCAAGGAAAGATCGAAAAAATCTGCTGGCAGGGAGGCCGAAGCCGCGCGGGAAGTGCGAGCAGAAGATGACCCGCTCGCCGAACCGCGGCGCCAGCCTGATCTCCGCCGCCCGCGCTAGGCGCACAGCGACCTTGTCAGCGGGGGGCAGCTTCCGCGCACCACGGAGGTAGTGGATGCGCTCCTCGATAACATTGTTGCCATCCCATTCGCCTGAATGGCGGACCGGCGCTGCGGTGGCCATGGCTCGAGGTGGTGGCTCGCTCCGGCGGGGCGCTGCGAGCGGAAATGGCGACAAGTGCGAGAGTGAGCAAGGAAGAAGAAGAATGGAGTGGGCGGGTGCGAGAACGATGCTAACCCCCCCGGCCTACTTATAGGCTCGGAGCGACGAAGCCGAGGGGGCGGGGCGTGGGATTAACTGCTCCATGCCCCGCATGATCCCCACCTTTTGCGCGCCTAATTCGCGCGCATTAACTGCGCGCGGGGAGGGCAATCGATTGCCTCTACCACATTCTATCTGTGCGCGGACCAAGGCCTTATAGTGGTGGGCCCCAGCCCGCTGCTACGTCCCGTTGCGCGTGTGGGCTGGCAGGCTGATGAGACGGGATGATGACGCGTGGAGTGCCACCAACGGTCGGCAAACCCATGTAGCAGCTTGCCGACCAGACGGTATCATCTTCCTGAAGATTCAAAGATGGAGGACTGGCTACCAAGAGCCGGCCCCTTTGCGGAGGTCCGGCTGCCAACAGTTGGCTCTCTCCAGAAGACTGACGAAGGGGCCAATCCTACTTGGGGAGGGAAGCTGCTGGATCCCCGCAGCCCCAATCGCGAATCGCAGAGTTCCACCAGCTTCGGGGACTACTGTCAGAGATATTGACCACAGGTGTCCTTATCGACCATCCATGGTATTTCAAGACAATTGGGGGCCGCCTGCTCACCAGGCCTCTTCCTGGGACAGTTTGCTCCAGGAGCCAGCTGCCAGCAGGCGGCAGCTCCATAGCCCGCAGCCACAGAGGGTCCTATGCCTCCCCCTCAGGACGCGTGCTGGGGGACCACGACACAGCTAAGGCATGGCTACAGTCGAGCATGTCCTTAGAGAATCTATAAGGGCGTGGCTACAGTGAATGTGTGTCTTATGGACGCCCCTTAAGCGGCGTGTCACTGTAGCCATGCTGCCAGTGACCAAGCCTCGATCAGACGGAGCCATGATCCCACTACCAACAGACGGTGGGGCCAGCAGGCGGCCGGCCCCATCGACCAGTGGGTGAGTCAGAAACAAGCAGCCCCTGGCAGGCGGCCGGGGGAGGTGGCCCGCCTGGTAGCAGGCGGCTCACCGTACCCTGGGAGTCTGAACCTTATCAAGATGACAAGACATGGCGTGGTGGCAGTGTACGGCAGGAGACGACGGCACTGTAGCCACTTCCCTCCTGACGATGCCGCCATCAGCAGAAGCGCGCCTACAGTGAAAGGCAATCACAAGGGCCCACAGACGGCGGGCCCCAGCAGACAGGCGGAGAGGCCGGCACCCAAAGACGCCGATAGCTGGGGCCATTCCGCCTGGATTACTAATGTACCCCTGGGGGTAGGCCTATATAAACCCCCCAGGGTCCTCCATGTGGAGGGGTTGAACTCTTGAGAGAAGATAGACACGTAGGGAGAAACCCTAACTATCATCCGATTCCCTAGAGCAAAGGTAGAGAGCTAGCCTTGCCCTTCTTCCTCCTCTAGGGAACACAGCTCAAGGAGCAACCTTGTAGCTGACATTAGTCATGATGCGGAGTCCCCGCAGAGCAGGACTAGGGGTGTTATCTCCACGGAGAGCCCCAAACCTGGGTAAGATTCGTAGGGATCCTAAGTTCCGCCTTATGCCACTTCCACGGCCCGGCGACGTTCTATTGTCCCCATGCATGATAAGCCATCCGTTGGCATATGTCGCACCAAAACCCCGACAATCATTCTAATGAAAACTACCATACATGACTGGGACGGAACCCCTCTGGCTACTTCCATAGCATGGATTAAGAAAGACACCGATCCCCGCGGAGTTCTATCAGAACTTATGGGATGTCATCAAGACTGACCTAATGGAGTTATTCAAATATTTTCATGCCGGCCAACTAGACCTATCTAGGCTTAATTTTGGCGAGATTGTTTTGTTGCCAAAGACTAAGGAGGCTGAACAGATTCAATAGTTCAGACCGATGTGCCTCCTTAATTAATGTCAGCTTCAAAATCTTCACCAAAGTGGCAACTAATAGGCTCAACGCAGTTGCCGACCATGTTGTTCAGCCCTTTCAAACGGCTTTCATGCAAGGACAAAATATACTCGATGGAGTAGTGGTCCTTCACAAGACCGTCCATGAAATGCACCGGAAGAACATGAGTGAAGTAGTATTTAAAATCGACTTTGAAAAGGCATATGATAAAGTTAAATGATCATTTGTGCAACAGAGCCTAAGAATGAAAGGTTTCTCCGATAGATGGCGCAAGTGGGTCCAAAATTTCGTTACTCGAGGTAGTGTGGCTATAAAAGTCAATGATGATGTAGGTCATTACTTCCAGACGAGAAAGGGATTACGGCAGGGTGACCCAATGTCTCCAATGTTATTTAACATTGTCGCTGACATGTTGGCTACTTTGATCAAACGCGCCAAACAAGACGATCAAATTGCAGGAGTAGTGCCACATCTTGTGGATGGCAGACTCTCTATCTTGCAATATGCTGATGATACAATAATTTTTATGGAACATGACCTAGGTAAGGCTAAAAATCTGAAACTATTGCTTTCAGCTTTTGAGCAAATGTCAGGTCTGAAAATTAACTTCCATAAAAGTGAATTGTTCTGTTCGGAGAAGCCAAGGAGGCGGCTGCACAATACGTAGACTTGTTCGGTTGTGCAGAAGGCCAATTCCCGATTAAATACTTGGGAATTCCGATTCATTATCGGCGTCTCACTAATGCAGAGTGGAAACACGTTGAAGAGCGATTCGAGAAACGGTTGAGCAGTTGGAAAGGCAAGTTGCTCTCTGTTGGAGGGCGACTAGTTTTGATCAATTCTGTTCTCACAAACATGATTCTCTGCATGCTCTCATTTTTTTCAAATTCCCAAAGGAGTTCTGCAAAGACTGGATTACTTCAGATCCAGATTCTTTTGGCGAGGAGAAAGTGAAAATAAAAAGTATAGGCTAACCAAATGGAGTGTTGTTTGTCGACCAAAAGACCAGGGAGGTTTAGGTGTTCAAGACCTCCAGGTCAAGAATGATGCCCTGCTCAGTAAATTGTTGTTCAAGCTACTTAACCAGAATGGTGTTTGGCAAACGCTGTTGTCCCAGGCATATTAGAAACCTGGCGACTCACTTTTTTGGTTTGGTCTGTTGGCGGTAAAGAAAGATCTATTCCGTTTTGGATCATTCGCGATAAAGGACGGCTATAAGACACGTTTCTGGGAGGACATGTGGCTAGGAAACACCTCTCTTCAGGAACAATATCCTGCCTTGTACCGAATTGTACGCGATAAGAATGATACTCTTCTGCACGTGCTCAGCTCCTCCCCACCGAATGTATCATTTAGGCGGGATTTGATTGGCATCCAATTTATATCTGTCAACAAGTGTTGTCAATATATATGGTCACTCGCTTGATGGAATACCAAATACTTTTAGTATGCTAATACGGGTGAGAGCGTCTATGGCTTTGGCTATGTAGAAACGGTTTTGTTTTTAATGGCAAAACATCTTCTCCTATGCAGGTTATTTACCCTTGTACGCAGGTTTTTACTCAATATGGGTGGCAACATAATCTTCGGATTGGTCAACCTTCTCCATCGACAATGGCATAGTTTTGGACTCTTATAGTTTTACTGTTGCCAATTTGTTATTTTTTTAATTATACTTTGCTAGACTCTTCTTTTAAGGCTGTGTGCATATTAGTTATGCAGAGGTCGGGTGTCGCTTATCATGCTTTGTATCCACTTGACGCTACATATGAGTTAATAAAAAAACCTTTATAAAAAAAGACACCGATCCAAAAATGTATTGTGTGCATTCGTGGTGAGACAGACTAAACAATCATCTCCCCATCCATCTGTCGAGTAAGCAAAAATCCTAGTACGAATCCGGAGAAGGCAAACTTCCAACGGAGATTATAGATAACAAACAGAGCAATCACTAGAACAAACACAAAATGAGTACCTTTGAATGGTAAAAAAGTATGTTTACTGCACCTGTAATATCAGACACTACATGCAGGGCATCCAACTCCACGTCTCTCGTTTTTCTGTTGTACACTTTCCCATCGCGAGTACGAATGAAGGATAAATCCCGATGAAGTTTTCTTTTTTTGAGCTGCCGATGAAGTTAGTAATAATGTACATGTATAGGAATAATCAGAAAAACAAAAAGAAACAAGAGATGGCAAGTGAAGTGGTCACGCCAGGCGTAAAGTCCAAAGTCTATGTCACAAATATTCACGCGAGCACATGCTATTATATGTGTGTGTAGCATTTTTTTTCTACCACTCCACTCATCTAGGAGTGGTAAGTGGTCTCCCCTTAACTGGTGTGAAGCCTTACCAAGGCGAGGTACGACTAATGTTCCAACATGCACAGAGAACCTATAACACCATGTGCAACGACATCATGCATCATAGGCTAGCACAACTAGCACAATACTAGAGGATGGGGCACCACCTGGTGGCGCCTCCTAAGACGGGCTTGTGCGCGCTTATCTTGTCTCCGCACATTCATATGTCATATTTGGTCATCAGTTTCACTCATGTACATCAATATGGGTGTATGGTATAACATTTGGATCTCTTGCTCTCTTGGATGTAGCAATATAAAATATTCATTACAGCCACTTCTTGATGGATCAATAAGAAAAAAATGTAAATAATCTTTCAACAGAATCAATTTCAGCGTGTGTATGTAAGATAGGTTGCTCTGTCATCTACAAAACAGAGATGAAAAAGGGAGAGAGATCTGCCATTAGATGGAAACCGATTTGCACTTTACACCAAGACTATTTTTTTAAACATGTTCATAACATACATAACATGGATCGATAAGACGACAAATATCATACTTTCTTTGTGGTCTTTGTTCATCAGTCACATTTTCTGATCCAAATTCACTCAACAAGTTCGTTATTTCTAGAGCCATTAATCTATAAACCATGAAGCACCTACAATCAGACATACCATGACCGAGGAGCATAATCAATCTACCCAGATTGTCAAACACAGTAAGGTGCAAAATCATAACTAAAACACACCGAGGGCAACAAAGAACAGGCACCAATTGACCCAGTATTTGATGGACATCAGATTTGAGCGGTTCCTTTCCAGTATAGATGCATACTTTGTGGTTTACTTGATGAATGCATTATGTAAATATATCACAATATAAATAGGTCAAGTCATACGGAAATCTGATGTTATTCACTAAAGAAATACATCAAAACATATGTTCAGCTTACACAAAAGTAGAATGGCTACTCGCTTCTTTACAAATGAAGCCAAGGCCTTACCTGGACATCACCCTAGCATATGTAGCAAGGGACTCATTGTTTTTCTTTAATGCCTAAAAAGCTAGCAGACATTTATCTCTTTTACACAAACTAAGTCTGTTACTAAAATTGCAAATACATGGCTTAGTGCTCCAAAGAAATGAACCCAATATTAACTAAACTGCGTTTCCAATGTTTACTTCCTCAAATAATCCAAATCAGATATATAGAATAAGGGATAGGTAAGAGTTTTTTTTTCATTACTGTAATCAATAATATCATCAATGTTTCTGGCAGGCAAAACATTATATATTAGGATATCTTGCAGTGCCAATAGCTGAGACGGAAACTATTATATAAGCTTGAAAAATGATTAAACAATGTAGTCAACAGATAAAGTAGTCTACAATCGTTTCAAGAAGCTTGTCCAAATTAAGAGTGCTCAGTGACAACCTGCACAGGCATGCCGGCATTTCGTCTGGCTACAGATCAAATAGATCACAATAGAAGATAAATTCCTAGCCCTTCATGGACACACCATGGCCAGGGGTGGCACATCAGTGATTTTGTACTTAAGGTCTCAGGTCTGATCATACATAAGCTTCTAACAAACATAAATATTCAGTTCGGTATTTGAGGTGGAAAAGCAACATGGTAGGGAAATATATAGCCAGTAGGTGTATAATTGGAGAATACCCGTAGAAGCTCACTTGAGACTCACAAAAGGGAAAGATGTATGCTTTAATTTGAAACACGGAACATAAAGACACACATACATGTAACTGAAAAGGAGATAGAAGATTATACCTGACATTGATCATCAATAAAATCGACATCAACAGAATTTGATGTTTCTGCAGTGTGGCCATGGTCAGGACTTGACAACGGCCAGGGTGAACCTCACAGATTTACATTTGAGACAATAAATAAATAAGTAAACAGGAGGATCATATACATAGTCAAACTGCATATGTTTTCAACTGTTAGTACATACTATAAGCATGTAATTTTCCGACTCCTGCCGGTTTCTTGTTCTATAAAATGAGGCCTAGCAAATGCAGGTGATGAGTTCAGTTTAGCAGCTTGTTCCATGGTTGGTGCTAAGTTTAGTGACACACATCACAGCAAAGAACATCTGCTACAAGTATGGAACATCTATATATCTAATGATTGGCAAATTCAGATAGCTCTTTTGTTTCTTGCATTAATAAAGAGTGTAGCTGCATCCAATCCAACTGCTCATTGTCAGTAAAGATTGCAGCAAGCATCATATGCCATTACAACCAAAAAGACACAAGTATATCTGAAATTCTGAATGTGTAATCCCTCTTCAGAAATTTGTTACAGCCAAAAATACCTCGAAGAGGCACAGAACACTTGAATTTCTGCATAGCAATAAGAGGTCAATTGTCAATTAGTCGAGCACCTCATGCGCACACCATGGCATCACACCAGAACAAACTAAAAGACTTACCTTGTCTTTGAGCTGTTTGAACTTTGAAGTGGAAGGCGGTGCGAAGGAGCCGGTCGAAGAGCCTGGTGCAGGGGAGGGAGAGCAGGCCGGTGACATAGTGGGATAGTGGAAGAGGTGCTTGGCTAGGTTGTCATTGGGCATGACTCAGCGACGAGCAGGTGCTCGACCCCGTCGCAGCAGTAGCCGATGAGGTTTGCCAGTCGCCGGTGCCACCGCTTCCTGACCCTTGGCCTCCTCCTGCAAATAGAACAGATAGCGAGTAAAGCTATCACACACAGCAGACAGAGGGACTCCGACGGCCCGTACACTGGATGGCATTTTTATTTTGAACACAAACCTGAAAAAAAAGTTGAGAATGGTTCATTTTAGTAACCAAGATGCTATCCGCTCAATATTAATAATAGAAGATCCCTTAATTATCAGATTTTGATGAAGGGAAATCAATTAGTTTTGATATACATGGGAAAAGCTGATGTCAATAGCTAACGTTTGTCCTAAAATAATGTAGTTCACACTTCACACTATCAAAAGCAAAAAAAGGCACGAACGAACATTTACCACTTTCACACCCATGAAGTCTAAGTTCTGTTGTAGCAGCCGATGGAATATTTTTGCACTTATGCTCAATATAGATCTCACTTGAGTCAGTTTTGAACTACGATTTGCCAAAAGTGGCATTAGTCTCTGGTAATATGTCGAAGATCAAGTAAATATGCAGCACTTGACCATATAATAAGTTTCTAAAAGAAGAACAAGAAAATTTTACCTTCGTGAGAAATCGGTTCATCCATTTCACAAGCATTGTGTTCATTCCCTCGTTTTTAGCTCTGTGTCTGAACGACAACAGATACACCTACAGCTGCAAACTCTACTGGACCTGTTTGTCATGAAACAATATCAGAGCAATCAAATTCCCAGTATACAACATGAGCTAAAGAGAACTATGAAAATGCATTTTTACATCACAGTAGCAGGAAATAGGTTGATAACAAACTGTCAAACTGTATGAAAAGTCCAAAATAATTTCATGGCAGGATAGCTTTGTGCCGTTCAGGGTGTACCCACAAATAGCAAATTTCATGTGAACATCCCAAATATAAAAGAGAAACATGTATATTCATAGGGGTGCACCGGACACAGTGTCCAAAAAATACTTTCTTTACTAAATTGATGCAAATTTAATGTGAACATCCCAAATATTAAAGAGAAACACGTATATTCGTTTCATGCATATTTCGTGTGTGCCATCCCGAATATAAAAGATGAAAAGATATACACGTATAGTTTATAAGAGCGTACCATGTCATTTTATTTCTAGGTTCGACACCGGTGTTATTCTACTATGTGCTTTGTTCCAATCTTTTTGAATAATGCACGAAAAATAAAACACGAAAGCTGCACAAATTGTAGGTGCTCAAGTGCTCATTCCCCACGGATCCAAAGTGGATGGCTAACATCTCCTTGAGCTCACAGTTAGCAAAACTCAGGGTGTGCCACACGCACGACTTATCTCACCACCGAAAATTATCCCCCAAAAAAGGACAAGTAAAGAATTACCAAGGTAACTTGTGCAGATCTTGAGGGTCTTGGCCTGTCGCATGATGAAGCGGACCTTCGCAGTCTCTGTGTGCTTTAGCAGCTTGATGGTACCTGTTCCGTGCTCCCCCAGAAACACACACACACTTGTCAAATCGGCACAACTTTGCTTTCGTGTGGACACAAGAAGCGATAGAGGCTCTGTACAAGGATCAAGCCAGATCGAGCAAAGTAACGGCAGCTAGGTACGGTTACAGAGCTTAGGCCGCTCACTGCATCAGAAAGAATCAAAGACTCACATAATCACTGATTAATTGGCTGAGTTTTCTGAACCTCATAATTGGCTGAGTTTTCTGAACCTCAACAGTAGAACGATTACTCATTAATCATGGATACAATGTTCATTTATATATCAAATTTCTACCCTCAAAACAATTCATTGCTGAAATATATAAACATATTTGAATTAATTCATAGTGAAACAGTCCACGGCTCCACGCCCACGCACCACTTTTTCCTCCCGGGTGATACTAAATCTCTACAAGCTAGCTAAGCATTGAGAGAGGACGAGCCTAGAAGACAGGAGAGGGAAGGGTGCCTGAAGTGGCAGGCCATCGCATCTTGGGCCTTGACTCCATTCTCAACACGAACAAGACTAAACAAACTACGGAGTATATATATGAGATAACTAAACCTGTGTATGTGATTAGTTAAATATAAGCTGAATGAACATAATAGAAAATCAATATGATTAACTGATCGGCAAGTGAATCATAGGCAATCTCTAACCACCTGAAAGAACTGAATTAGGAGGGCTCACTCACAGCTGGCTTGCAAGAATCGCATCAAACACATAACATGCAGAAAACATACTACTTCAGATCAATGCTAGTTTTTTTTATAAAACACTGGGGAGTGATGACGCTTCCTCTGGAACTCACCTCTGATTCCCTCATCGGCACCTACGACGACAGTATCCGTCGAGGCAGAAATAGCGCGGACCACAACAATAGCAAGGCGAAAGAGGAGGCGAGCCATCGTGCTAGCGCCATGGCCGGTCCGAGCCGAGCCGCCTCCTTCGCTGCCATGCGCTCATCTCCGCCTTCTCTGACCGACGATGCTTAAGAGGACGCGCATCCGCCAGCCCTCTCTGACTGCTCCGGCCGACCGGGCCCTGGGCTGACGACGAGAGAAAAGGGCGGTAGCGGCGCTGAGTGCCAGATCTGGTCGAGAATGGTGCTTCTGCCGCGGCCGTGGCCTCTTTGATCTCCTCCCGGTGGCGTCCCAGATCTGGCGGTGCAGAGAGAAAGGAGCAAAGGAGGCGGCGGCTGCGTGGACGGGGCTTGCCTGCTCCGCTCCCGTGCTCCCATCCGTACTCCTCATCGCCAATTTTCTGTCTAACGGCAGCGCCAGTTTCCCTTCCCCGCGTGCCTTTTCTGCCAAAAAAAAACCCCGAGCTCCCGTACTCCTGTATATCCCAATACGTATTCGTTCCTTCCCTGCCGACAGTCGACGGTGGGGAGCGGATGCGTCGAGTGGATCGGCCACCACCCGTCCCGTCCTCGCGGCCTCCAGCGGGAGGTCCGCCGGCGTGAAAGGAGGAGCGCGGCAAGCCCGTGGTGGGCTGAAGCTTCTGTCGCTGCCTTGACTCACCGCAGCTATGGCGCCGCGCTAATTTTCCATCCGTACGCTCATCTCCGCCTTCCTCGCTGCCATGCGCTCATCTCCGCCTTCTCTGACCGACGACGCTTAAGAGGACGCGCATCCGCCAGCCTTCTCTGACTGCTCCGGCCGACCGGGCCCTTCCTAGATTGCGGCTTCTCCCGTCGCAAGACCGGCTCCCCCTTTTTAATTCGTCCTCGCGGCAAAGGTCGGGTCTTGGAGTTGGATGCGATGGGGGCAGGCATGGTGGACCTCGGGTCGGGATAGTGGAGGTGGTGGTGCTGGATATTGTGCCGCCACTGAAGACCACGGCGGCGGTGGCAGGGCAGAGGCCACGGCGAACGACGTGGGTGGCCGTCATCCAGCGGGTCTTCGGGGCCCGACACCGTTCACGCGGCTGCCGACCTCGCCTGCTGCGTGCCATGGTCAGTACGGCAACTCACCCTCGATACCTTTCATCCTCATGTCTACTGTTTTGTGCAGAATACTTGTCTATATGAGTGAAATAACATGATTGACCTGTGCAGAACTGCTATTCCTTTTTGCTAGATTTGCATAGATCTTATACAATCATCAACATTTTTTATTTGTTCTTCAGCAGAGGAAATGGTGTAACTAGTTCAACAAGAAGGACAAGAACAACGAAAAGAGGAGATAAAGAAGAATATGAGTCAGATTTCCTACTTTTTGTCCTGAAGATCCATTGACGTGTTCATGGTTCTCATGGCCACTGCTTGAAGAAGCCATAGAGGACAATGATTTTCTTACTTTAAATCTCGGATCGCTTAATATTTGCAGACTTTGCTATCTGCCTGAATTTGGTTCGTGGATGCAATCAGGCTCTAGATTGAAATCTCTTCCACCTGGTATGTAGGATCTTTTGTTTGTAAAAGGTTTGCCTAATGCCTCTGTTTTCTTCATTGGCGCCAAAATAGTTAGATTGGCGGACATTTTCCCTCCAGAAACATTCGTGGATATTATGTGAGGGACTGAGGGCGAGGGATATACGGGAATACGGGAGTTCGGGTTTTTTTTTTTGGCAGAAAAGGCACACGGGGAAGGGAAACTGGCGCTGCCGTTGGATGGAAAATTAGCGATGGGGAGTACGGATGGGAGCACGGGAGCGGAGCAGGCAAGCCCCGTCCCACCGTTAATGGGTTGTATGTTTCTCTTTGAAGGAAGGGCGAGCATGTGTTTAGTTAGCCGGTAGGGTAGGTACAACATAGTCTTATTATATATCTAGTCGGTCCATATGATCTTCATTTGAAAGGCATTTAATTATCTTTACCTAGCACTAACAAAAATAATACTCCCTCTTTTTATCTCTTCATTTAGAAGGAGTACTACAATATCTTTGTTTATATTGTTCGTCCAGGTAGTGATTACCTCTCTCATTTTAGCTGTTCATATCCAACAACAACAAACAGTGAGTTTAGCTCTAAATCTAGTCTTACTTTTCAACATTCATAAATTCAAAATATATATGATGGTTCTAAATTTGTTAATTTCGGATTATTATTTTACTAAGTAATATAAATCAATTTGGGGGTGTTCTATCCTGGCAAATAGATGACAATGCAACCGAGGATTTTGAAAAAGGACGATGGCATCACCAAGACTTGATGTAGCAAGGTAATGCTGCTACAGTATGTTTTGTGGCTTACAAAATCACCAAAATGGCCTTTTTCTGCATCCCTATTACTAAAGGAGCAAGATGAACTTTTATTTGATCAATCACCAGGATGATTAGCTCTTCGGGTATTCAGAAAGCAAAACCAAGAGGATGACCCATCAGTTCAAATATCGCATAAAAGCCAAACCTACACCTCCAAGAATGACTATCAAGGCAAAAACATGTTCAAAAATTACAATGTACTCCCTCCGTTCCTAAATATTTGTCTTTCTAGACATTTCAAATGATTACAACATACGGATGCATGTAGACATATTTTAGAGTGTAGATTCACTCATTTTGCTTCGTATGTAGTCACTTGTTAAAATGCCTAGAAAGACAAATATTTAGGAACGGAGGAAGTACTACTATATTCTGGTTCGGATTCAGAAAACAAACATCACACTGTCTGAAACTCATTCCAATAGATCATCCACGACAAAGCATGATTTTGTGAACCCTTAAATGCACCTCTTGTCTCCTATAGAGAAGCATAGGCATTGCTTTTCAGAGAGATAGTGGTTGGATACAAAATGATCACCCATCGGGAACAGCATCCCATTCACATGCAGAAGCAACCCATATACAGATAACCGACATGTAAAGCAAACTACAGACTTCCAATAGACCGCCAAGCTCCATGTATCTGTCTTCTTGCCCCACTTTGCCCTCGGGAGGATAAAAAACGACCTTAAAAGATGCGAAACTACTACACGTACGACTATGGCTTGTCGGATTTGGTACATGCAACATCCAGTCGTTGCTGAACTTCGAGTCCAAGTGACATACGGTTTGATCTGCTCCGTCGGACAGAATGCGTATGTGAATTGTCGTGCGTATAGCACGGTTGTAAACGATGACTGGGTGAACCATCTCCAGCACAGGTTTCTTCTCGCCGTCCTCACCACCCTGGGCAAAGAGCGAGAGAGAACAAGATCAATTAATGGCCAAGGAATAAGAGCATCACTATAAAGCAATCCATAAAGAAAAATTATAGTGTATTCTGGAGCACAACACATGTCGTGGGTCAATAACATCACAAATCCTAGAATGTTCGAAGGAAATATGTAAAAGAAGTCACATGCATCAAGTTACTTGTAAATCTAGTAAACCTCATGAGCATACTACTACTATATTCACTATGCGCGCAACACAACACATTGGAATAGGTCAGGTATGCCACAAGTTCTTATCAACAAAACAAATCACAATTCGCACTCAGTAAAAGATAAAATATAGAACATCTTCTTTTCTCCAGTCTTATCAAACAAGATCAAGAATCATCTAGGCAGGAAATCTAAATTCGAAATGCCAATCCTACCATGGCCAAGAAGCATATATGTTGAATTACAACTCAAGAAGTAGCACATCCAGGAAATTTAACCTAGCTAGCATAGGATCATCTGAAAATAAACAAGTTGTCCCAAAGATTAGGTAAATTAGCCCAGATCTTATGAGAACTACTCCATAGGAATTGTAGAATGTAGAAAGGAAAAACGTAAACAGAGGAGACCCGCCACAATTGGGCATGATTTTTTATCAGTCCAGGAACATGTTCGAAAGTTATATCCTACTGTATTCTGGTAGGGATTCGGAAAATAAACATCACATTGTTTGAAACTCAAAAATTCATTTCATTCGACAACAAATCATGATTTTCCGAATTCCGAAAAGCATGCATCTCTCCTAAAGAGAAGCAGTACTTTGGGTTTCAAAGAGATAGCACTTGGATACAAAACGAGCTAACAGCTAGCAGCCATAAAGCACTCGCCAAAACAGCATCACATTGCATAGTTTGACAAAATGGTAGATGACCTCCCCACAAGCCAAACCGTACCCCTAGAAATTACCATGGCTCAAAGGCCATTTTTACAACACGGGCTCGACAAAATGGACAGGCACCGCGGAGAATGGGATAGAGTAGGGAGACCATGTAGTTACCTGAACCACAATGTAAGGAGAGGCATCTCCGACGCGGTGAACTCACTGACATACATAGGGAGAGAACTGCTGCTAGGTACCCATTGACTAGTCGTGCTTTCCACCCGTACAAGAACCCTGGTAATCATAGAATCATATCACTATCAGATAAAATAATCAAAAAATTTAGAAATTCAATGATAAATCCACTATAACGGAGACGCTAGTTATTATAAGGTAATAACAAGAAGCACAAATGTTGGAATCACATATCAAGAACTCACATTGCTGTAGGCCCCAATAAAGCACCCACACATCTGGATTCGTCATTCAAAAGAGAACACTTGCATGCAAGTGACCACATTGCTTGATGCTATAATTCCTGAGTGCTGGCAATGCCAAACTACATTGTTCTAGTAGATGCCACGTTGCTAGTACTACTGCCATGGAGAATAGCATTTTAATACTATTCATCGAAGACACAACAAATTTAATATTTTGGAAGTCTTACACTTGGTACACAAAAGTATGGACTCAAACTAGAGCATCATAGGTACAAATGCACCTCATTATTTTTGGCTGTCTTGCTACGAACTCTCACGAAACCTACACTACTACAGGATAAAAAAACAGTAGCGTAATATTGATCACATAACTACTGTGCCAATGGCGAACCACTTAGTTATGCAAACAAAAAATATTATGAGGTAACATGGCACTGTTCAACTGACTGAGCAAACAACCAAAGGACAGACTATTTCCTACAACCATTACCACAAAAGCATGTCTCACATATGAGAGCTATGTGGATGGCAAACCAAAGAGCAATATTCCAGTTTTCGCAACAAAAAAAGAGCAATATTCCAGACTAAACTTGAACAATAACTATTTTCCAACTATGTCTACTTCAAAAAACTATCACAATCAAAATTAGCCAAGAATTTCAGGAATTCTCTTAAACAAACCATTCTATAAATCATGTATTGTTATTTTTCGTCGATGAATTCAGTGCATATTCCAACCATTTTATTTACTTCCTTTTCCCCTTCTTATTTGCATATATTCCTTTGTATAGACATGTATTTATTTATTACTTTGTATACACGTTACACCTTTGTATACACATTTACACACACAAAAAACAATAACCTCACAAATTTACACACCATATATAATATCTCCGTCCCACAACGTAAGATGTTTTTACAAGCTTAAATGGCTTGCAAAAACATTTTATATTATGAGACAGAGGGTTTACATTTAGTATATGATTTGCCATGCAACACACATGCACGTAAGACTTGCGAGCATCGTCGTAAGTATGTACGTAGCCCTAGCGAGCATCGTCTTGCCTCTTGTAAACCCTCACCTTGAGCCCGTCCTTCATGTGGAGTATGATGGACAGCTTGGGCCTCACCACGGCACCGGGGGCGACCTCCACCCTGAACCGCGGCAGCACGGCGGCGACGACAGCCTTCATCTGCGTGAACGCCAGGTCCTTGCCCAGGCACGTACGTGGCCCCACGTTGAACGCCACGAACTTGTACGACGGCTCGTGCCGGAGCCGCCCCGCCGCCGTCAGCCACCGCTCCGGCCGGAACTCCAGGCAGTCCTTGCCCCACACCGACTCCATGCGTCCCATCGAGTAGAACGACACGATCACCCTCCTCGTAGGCCGCACGGCCGGGCCGCTCGGCAGCGTGTCTGGCCGCGCTCCCGCCTTGTGCTCGAACGGCACCGGCGGGTACAGCCGGAGCGACTCCGACAGCGCCGCGTGCAGGTAGACCAGGCGCTTCAGATCGGCGGCGGTGGGGTGGTGGCCGACGCCGCCGGAAGACAGGTTCTCACGGAGCTCCGCGAGGATCCTGGCCTCGACGTCCGGGTGGTTGGAGAGCAGCCAGAAGAACCATGTCAGGGCGGAGCTCGTCGTGTCGCGGCCGGCGACCATGAGGTTCAGCGTCGTGTCGCGCAAGAACCGATCGAACTCGTTTCCGTCCTTGCCTACCTCGTCTTGGCATGCCATGTACAGCGTGAGAAGATCAGCGGCGTCGCCTCCGTCAGCGTTGGCGTCGGCACTAGCCGCGCGCTCTCGCCTTAGCGAGACGAACTCGGCGATAGACGCGTCCAGCACCTGCTGAGCCTTGGTCATCTTCTTGTGATGGCCGATGTTCAGGTAGGTCTGGAGCCTCAGCCAGGCAATGGGCGTCACGTGCCTGTAGAACAGCACCGCCTCGGCCTCGTCCATGGCCGCGGCGAATGGCACTAGCGGGAAGTCGGCGGCCAGGCAGCCGGGATCCGTACCGAATATGAACATCGCCGTGAGGTCGAACGTCAGGCGCATTAACACGTCCTGCAGGTCGACGACCGCGGCGTCGGCAGCGACGCCGTCGAGGAGCGGCACGAGCCCCTCGTCGAGCTTGCGCGCGGTGCTCGCGGCGACGGCGGCGCGGAACCTCGCGTCCGAGAGCAGAGCGTGCGCCTTGCGCCGCTGGAACGCCCATGAATCCCCGTCGGCGTTGAAGATGCCGTTGCCGAGCACGTCGAACAGGGCCGCGAAGTCCTCGCCCTTGGGGTAGTTGCCGAAGTTGGTCGTGAAGACATGCGCCACGTCCGCCGGGTTGGCCGTGATAAGGACGTCCACGGGCGAGCCCCACGGGCCCCTGGCGACGTGCGACATCCCCGGCGCCATGCGCAGGAACTCCGTGAGCCACTCGTGCACGCGCCCGGCGTTGACTGTGATCGCCGGCACCGAGCCGACCACCGGCCAGTTCGTCGGCAGCCCATTCCGCCGGCGATACCTGAAGAACAAGAGAAACAGGAAGCAAGCGAACGACACCATGATCTCCGGGTACTTGCCGAGGAAGCCTCGAACCCACCATGACATGGCCTCCATTTCTTTTGCTGTTTGTTTATGCTATAGCCGATGAAGTGTTCTTGTACAAGTGAGCTAGATAGAGCCAGCTTGGCCTATTATATAGTGGAATGTGAGGCGAGGAGTTTGGGTTTAGGTGTACAGATTTGGTGCACTTTGGCTGGTAATGATGTGGCAAGAGAAGAGAGGAGTGGAGTAAACTCTTGTTTCTACCCAAGACACCATATTGAATCAATGAAATCACCATCCACAACTACTTCCTCGGTCCATACTATAAAAACGTTTTTGACATGTTAAAAACGATTCTTATATTTTGGGACAGAGGGAGTAATTAATTATATATACAAAGGGCATTTTAGCTCAAAAGTCACTTTGGAGGACTAGCTTCAGTGATCCCTATATTTTGAATAGTGCTAAAAACGTATATTAAAGTTTCCAAAGAATTGTGAAACAAATTCAACATGTTCATATGGATTTATACTACACATGTGCAAATTTTGATGCTGAAATAAGTAACCATGTGAGTCACACAAAATGAAAATATCGTGATTCTGAAAAGATGAACTGTGCAGGTATCATTCACTATTTAGAAATTTTCATTTTTTTTCATTTTTGTATAGCTCATACGTTTACTTATATTATCAACAAACTTTACACATGTGTATTATACATCCATATGCTCATTTCGAATTGTTCTAGAATTTTTTTAAAATTTTAAATATGTTTTCTAAACTATTTTATATAGAGCCCTCCAATGCATCCGCGCTCCAAAAATCCACTCTCAGTTTAGCTAGTCACTTCAAGGGTTCAATTGAATTGATTGCCCTCCTAATCTCTCGTCGTCTCTTGCTCTCCGGTCGACCGGCCGACGTCATCAAAGGCCCACCATCGATATCCCCTCATGCATATACATCATGGTCTCTTTTCACGTAGACGCTGGGATGCATTCTTATTGATGCGTCCTTTTCTGCACTCACGCGGTAGCCAGAGCGGGTCATTGTTGATACAGTCTTGTTAAATCTCACTTGACTGGTTCTTGTTAACCAAGTCATGAGAGCTCGTGCCACGCACCATCTCATGATTGCGGATGCACCAAAATGGGCCCTTAATAGAATTGAAAAGGGTTGCAGAGCCTTCTTCTGGGCTGGCACCGAGGAGGTTATGGGAGGTAAATGCGTGGTGTCTTGGGCAAGAGTTTGCAGGCCAAAAAGCTTGGGTGGCCTGGGTGTTATCGACCTTTACAAGCATGGTATCGCGCTCCGCTTAAGATGGGAATGGCTTAAACGGACGGACACATCTAGACCGTGGCAGGGCCTCAATCTGGCCACGGACAAACACGTTACGAAAGCTTTTGGAAGCTTGGTAAAATGGAAGATTGGTGTTGGTGACAAAATCCTATTCTGGAAGGACAGATGGATCCACGGAGTAACTATCCTGGAATTGGCCCCTCTTGTGGTGAAAAGTGTCCGTACGCATACCGTTAACAGAAGACTAGCTCGGGATGCTTTGCCCTCACACTCCTGGATGAATGATGTGGTGGATAACCTTTGCACGGAAGGGCTAGCCCAGTTCATCGGGCTTTGGGAAATACTGGAGGAGGTGCACCTGGACGACAGGGCGGAGGACTGCCCCATTTGGGCCTGGAACTCTTCTGGAACGTACTCTGCGTCTTCTGCATATAAGATGCTTTGTGAAGGAGGTGTGAAATTCCACTCCTTTGGAGCCATCTGGAAGAGTTGGGCCCCTCCTGCTTGCAAAGTGTTCATGTGGCTGGCAGTTCAGCATCGCCTGTGGACATCTGACAGGAGGACCAGGCACGGTCTTCAAGACCAAACATCTAGGTGTTTTCTCTGCGATCAAGAGGAAGACACGGTGGAGCACATACTTCAGCAGTGCGTTTTCTCGAGGCAGGTTTGGTATTACTGCTTTGGTAGGATGAGGATACCCCTGGATCATTGCCCATCGAACGATTCCAAGTTGGTGCATTGGTGGTCGGAAACCAGGAAGAGAAGAGCTAAGCAACACAGGAAGGGTTTTGACTCACGAGTAATGCTTATATGCTGGACTCTTTGGAAACAGCGAAACGCGAGAGTGTTCGGATCGAGCCAGATCAAAAACGAGCTTGACACGGTGAGTTCGGTCTTTGAGGATCTCAAGATTTGGGCTTTGGCAGGAGCTTTTGGAGTTCAGCCTATGAGTGAGTAGTAGAGTGTAGTGTGTGGGAGTGGAGGCTCGGTTAGGCCGCTTGTGGTCATACTGGCTATTCCTATAACTCTTGTATATATTTTTCTCTCTTCTATAAAGCTAAGGTACGCCTTTGGCGTACCCTCGAAAAAAAAAAAAAAAAAAAATCTCACTTGACTGAGACTACATTCATGAGATCATACATTGGGATTCATGCGAAAATTTATTTTCAGATATTCTTTTTTCTTTCTTACATGGTATGTCACTTGACTGAGACTTGGTTAAATATCAGTCAACTAAGACTTGATTAAATCTGAGACCTGGCCACACCAATTCTTTTTTATTTGTCTTTTTGCACTCACACATGATTTCATGTCCATGGAGGTGAAAGATTTTTTTTTTTGTGGGGAACTGTGGTGAAGTTCTCTTTTTTGGGTGGGGAATTGAGCTGAGTTGGAGGTTAGTAAAAGACAAATTACGTTGCTCGAAGAAAAAAAGAGCAAATCATGTAGAATCCTCAAAGGTTGGATCGCCAAAATTGTGGAGGTTGGAGCGACTGCAAACTCAGAATCGCTAACAATCAACATGCATAAAATTCCCGATGGTGGGACCCACCTGTCACTGGTTCATAGTTTCTTTTGCAATTACCTCGATTCAGTATGAGGGGAAGGAGGCGAGGCGGTGTAGCGTCGAATCCGACAAAGGATTGTTCAATTCAGGCCAATAAAGAGCGATTTTGGGCACATCAAGGTCGATGAAGCCTAGGGGGAGGCCGGTGCTCGAAGTCGACGACATTGGTGGCGACATAGGAATTATCACATCTATGACAGACTCGTTGATGGCAGGGTGGACGAGGTGCTAGCCTAGGTGATGGCGGGTTGCCGTTGGGGATGCAATGGACTAGGAGGCATAGCAGGCGACGAAGTCACTTGGTCCACTCCAAACACGAGCCGGAATGAGTTGGTTTTTTGTGAATTTTTACGGGATAAAAGAGTCCCTGATAGAAGATGGAAGCTGGGGGAACCACGAGGGCTCTAGAAGGGCAGGCAACGCAGCTAGGCCCCTACTTGTGTGGTGGGCCCGCGTGGGCAGCCCTTAAGTTAGTTGGGGATCTAATTTGGCCACCAGAAAACTAATTTTATGGGAAAAAGTCTCCTTAAAATTTTATCTCAATTGAAGTTACGGATTTTCGGATATAAAAGGAACGGTGCTCAACTAGAAAACTGTAGCGTAAACATGAGATAGAAAATAGGAATCTATTCTTGGGGAGAGTTCCCTCTCTCCCCGGAGGACCAAGGAAGAACAAGAAGGAGGGATGCCGTCGGTGAATCTCTGCCACCATCATCACCGATCTCCTCCTCTCGGCTCAATGAGTCGATGGCATCAAAGACCCACCATTGCCTCGGGCATATACATCGTGGTCTCTTTCACGTAGATGTCGGGATGCATTCTACTTGATGTGTCTTTTCTGCACTCACGCGACTGCAAGAACGGATCATTATTGATATTCTTTTCGATGTGTCTTTTTGCACTCATTCAGGATATTGTTTTCACTGAGTGCTGTCCACCCACGTCCATATCATGGACTGAGATCATGGGGTGCATTTCAGTTGCACTGCAACAAATTGAGGTGAGAGTTTTTTTGTGGTGAATTGAGATGAAGTGATTCTTTTTGTGGGGAATTGAAGTGAAAGTTAGAGGGCTTTTCCTGCGAGGATGAAAGTTGGAGGCTAGTAAAAGAGCAACTCCAACGGAATCGTCAAAAGTCGGATCGCCAAAATTGTTATGGGGTCCATCACTAAAATTTTGGAGGTTGGAGCGACCGCAAACTTCTGAATCGCTAAAAATCGACATATTGCTTCCACCAAACCATTTTTGAGATGAAATGCACCTCAAATATATACAACATGCATAAAAGAGAAGTGCATGGATTAACCCACTTTCAAAAACTTATTCTAAATACCAAAAAATATGAAAAAAAATCTCACACATACATATTTATATTCTTTGTGCACGCAGAAAGTTTCGCGGAAAAAGAACTTTTTCTTTGGCCTGTGCAAAAAAGACAAAAAAAGTGCGGAGCGGAAGAAAAGGATATTTTTCTCACAAAACATTGTGCCGCGCACACATATTGCGAAGATGTATGCGTGAAATTTTCGTTTGATTTTTTAGACATTTTAAAACATGTTTAAAATGCAAATTTTGAAAAGTGGTCCATATGCCCATGCATGCAGGACGTGCCCTCTCATGCATAAAACCACTAAGTTAGTTCGCTCGATGGCCAAGCCCTACCAAAGTCCCAGCGTCGTGTACTCTCCTGAATCACATATATATTCAAATTTTATGAATGAACCATCTGCGTCTGATCGACCAATTATGTCTGATCGATCAAATCATATGTCACGTTGTTTTCGTATTTATGTAGTTTACGCTGCACCCTTCGCAAATCGCAGTCGCCTAACTAGCTTTACGTAAGCTATCTGAATGAGATTGTGCGAGTAGTTGCATGCGCACGTAGACACATTGCAAAAGATAATAATTCAAAATTGCTTCGGCTAGCTTATGGTGCCTTTGATTTGATCAAATATATTGAAGAAAGATAGATATATAGCAACCACTAGTACTGTACGTGCGTGTACATTGAGCTGCCACCGCCAGTTTGTGAACTGCTTAATTGGTTGATACCGTTGGTTACTGTACAGAAGATAGAGTGGTTTGGAGAAGCGACTCTTCTGTATGAGAATCCATCAGCATTGTATAACGTTACAACCAGATTGTTGTTATAAAATGTGTGCACAACTATGCTAATTGTTAAATATGGTGCAAGTTTGTACAAAAATAATACAGTATTCAAATTAGACTCTTTCTATGGCCCATCTTGCGGTTAATGCATTGCAGTGTGTTGTGATTATTTTATAATGTGATGTGAAAAAATAGTAGTAATTGCCATAATATAGAAAAATGTGAGCTCAACAAATGCTAGAATATAATGCGGGCGTGACAAATAAGATTACGAGTATTCACCACAATACCAAATAATCGGTATTTACAGCCATCTGACCAAGACCTTTTATCTTTTTTGTATATGTATGACTCTAGATGTTAAGATTGAATGGTTAATAACATTGACAGATCTTTAGAAATGAGGATCAAAGTTGTGCTCCTAAGAGCATCTTCACCCATTCTTTTTTCTACTAGCTGGCGGAGGCGCGGCGCCATGCCACGCCCGAGTTTAAGCCCGTCATTTAGCAAATTTGTAGCCCGTCATTTAGCAAGTTAGTTGCAGGCTGGAAAAAAATATGCACCAAGAAAATGTATGAAAATATTTATGTAATGGGCTATATAACTTGACTGGCTGCAACTTGTCAGCTTGGACTTGTCACTTTGGGCGAACTACAGGAACATCAAAAATTGGTGGTTCGACATGGTTTCCGTCCAAAGGATCCATGGAAGGGCGATGCCTTCGCTCACTATGCTAGTATGCAAGACAATTTGGGATGAAAGGAACGCAGGGGCTTTCCGAAGCAAATATGCGCCCCCAATCATCATTCTTCACACCATTCTATTTGTAAAGTCTGATTTCATTTCGGGCGATTGTGTGTTGTGCACCCCCTGGTCGGGGGCTTTTACTTTCTTTTTTTGCATGTAACCTTGTCAGACTTCTTCCTCTCTTAATTAATGAAAAGGGGCTAATCTTTTGCCCCACGTTTCAAAAAAAAAAAAACTTGACATGAAATTAAATCTTTTGTCCAAGTTAATCAGGTCAACACGATGACGTGTAACAAAAGGTTAAGAATGTCATCAGAAGTACAGAAAATGAAATCATTGGTTTGCATGCTGATCTTTCAAACCACTACTAATTGAGTCGATAGAACTTTTCCTCCTGTTATATAGAAGAAAGTACAACATGTTTGCATGTCATGTTGCCCAGTGTCTTTACAAACAGGCAAGGGATGTTGCTTGGCTTTCTTTACAAAAAAGGTAGGACAAAATATCAAAATTAGACACTTGGCAACATTGATGAAGCTACAAAAATAAGTGACCTTGAGTTGACCTTCTCGTGTCAAACACCTAGAAACAAAGTTAGTTAGCAAAATAACATAACCGTAGCATGTAAGACCAGAAAAATAGTCTAATAAATAGTTTTTACGAATCAGAAGAATTGTATCCACTTACTTATAAGACATGAATAATTTCTTTGCAGACAATATTTGTAGGAACACCGCGATCAACATCTGCCAAGATTTTCTATCCTTTCCGATATATCACTGGCGACACAGCCACATATGATTGTCCATGAGAAAACACTGAGTTTGGCAAATCTAACGCCGCCGATTGGAGCAGCAATTTTAACCATGCATGAGTATGTATATCAACATCTTTAAGCAGCGGACCGTCCATCCGTCAGACCCTAGAATATGCGCATAAAACATCAATTGTAGACTATTCTTAATGAATCTTTGCACTACACAATGAACAATGAATCCCTGTTTGGTTGCTAATTGATTGCAACCATAGAAACGCCGAGAAGTTAAAAAGAATAAATTGGCCCGAAGCCATTACAATGAAATTTCTATCGCAACTGATGCCATAAGGGCACTAGTACAAAACGGGCGTTTAGTCCAGGTTCGTAAGGGCCTTTAGTCCCGGTTTCCCAACCGGAACAAAACAATGGGGACTAAAGGCCTTCATTTTTAGTCCCGGTTGTGTTATGAACCAGGACTAAAGGGGCTCCACGTGGCCGCTATCTAGAGCGAGGTTGGAGGACCTTTAGTCCCGGTTCATGTTACCAACCGAGACTAAAGGCTCCACAAACTAAAAAAAATGAATTGATTTTTTCCAATTTTTAATTTTTTGACAATTTAATCTCTAATCACCCCTCCAACGTGGAGCACTCTTTGCAAATCGTCTAACTTCCCGGCCGGTCACCCATCCTCTCACTACTCTAGCTCGAGCACGCTTAACTTCCCAGTTCTACTTCGCCAGCTTCCAAGTTTGCACTTGTTGTTTCCTTGACAATAGTAAGCTATCAATCCTATTAACCCTTAGGTCTTGATGTTGCATGATTTAATTTTTTGAATACCAAACTATTATTAAATAAAATAAGTAATAACAATATTGAATTTCAATGAAAATAAAATAAGTAATAATAATATTTTATTCATGTATCCCCATTTATTCATTTAATACGGCATAATTAATATTTTTAAATATGTGAATCAAAATTTGACAAATAATATATCTTTAAAATGTGAGGAATCTAAATATGACTCATTTATTATTTTAAATAAAATTAAATTTTCAAATTATTTCTCATATGCTGGAATCAATTGCTTTTAATATAGCAAAAACAACTAACATATAAATAAAGCTATATTAACTAATTAAAAAAAATTATTGTCAAACAGCAGAAACTTAAGTTAATTATATCAAAGTGGCAAAAAGAATTACTTTTTAATATAGCAAAACTAATTCTATAAACTATAATTAAAGGCTCAACAACTATTAATACAAAATAGTAGCAAAATTAATATTAATTAATTCTAAAATTTTATCTATTGTTGTCTAACATAAGCATACTACAACATGTTAAAATCTAGAGAAAGAACTAACTGAAAATAATTAAAAAAAGAATTAAATGACTAAAACAACTATATAAGCAAAACAATATTGTTTTAATGAGAATTCTAATATAAATTATTCTAAAAATAAACAAATAAATCTTATTGTGACAACAATCTAACATGTCACTAGGAGCAAAAAGGATTAAATATAAAACTATTTTTAAACTCAAGTTATTCACAATCTGGGGTTTGAAGCAAATTTGAACAAATTCAAATTTAAATCATTCAAATTTGAAAACTTATGGCAGAAACAGAAACTAGACAAAAAATTTAAATCTAATGCAAAAAGAATAACTTGAAAACATCAAATATCTTAAAAGATATAAGCAATTTAAAACACAAACTAAAAACATAAAACAAATGAAAAAACAGAAGAGAAACGTTCAGAACCACTTTAGTCCCGGTTGGTGTCTCCAACCTTTAGTCCCGGTTGGAGACACCAACCGGGACTAAAGCCTCAACCCCTTTAGTCCGGGTTGGTGTCTCCAACCGGGACTAAAGGTCTAATCTTTAGTCCCGGTTAGAGACACCAACTGGGACTAAAGGGCATCACACCCTTTAGTCCCGGTTGGTGTCTCCAACCGAGACTAAAGGTCCCATTTGAACCGGGACTGATGCCTGCCCGGCGCCATAGCCGCTCGAACCGGGACTAATGCTCACATTAGTCCCGGTTCGTAATGCAACCGGGACTAATTTCTAGATTGAGTTTGGACCAAAACTCTGTTTTCTACTAGTGGGGATACAAGAAAAAGAATAGGCTAGATAGATCATAATCAATTTTCCTAAAGAAAATAGATTGAGATGATAGAAGAAAGGAAAGCTAAATGCTATGCAGGAGAGCAAGTCAATCATCTAACCTATTTTGAACAGGGCGAATTTGATGATGTTGCAGGCCGTCGTAGATCTAAAGAACAAACTTCATTGTAGATCATAAGGTATTTTCTCAAGGTAAATTTCATGTCAATAAAACAAATAGAGCATAGAGTGATGAAAGGCACAAATATAAATTCTAAAGAGGGGGGGGGGTGATCTACAGCCTGAAGATCAAAGTTGGCACTAAAGTTGAATTAGCCAAACTAGTCCTCGTTAGTGCGGTGTCGTCCGCCCACACAATAAGCAATACAACGAAGTTGGCACTAATGATGTATCCGTATTTTCAACCGTCCACAACGCTCATCCACTTGGTGGTTGACAATATTCCATGTTCCAACATGCACATATGCAGGCTCCGGTGCGGTGTCGCCGGAGACCTCGGGCGAGCTGGTCAGTCTCGATCCACCTGGCATGGCGTCTTTACCAGGCGACTGCAAGGACAGCCACCTCGTGCTTCATCTTCGTGGTAAGACTCCCCTACAAAGCGTCACCGCTTGCAGTCATGGCGGATGTGGTGCAAGGGATGAGAATGTGGGGCAGCTTGTGTTGCGGTCAGGAGTTAGCCAGATGTGTCCGCCTTTAAATAGCGAACTCCGGTGAGGCCAGGCGTCTTGGTGCATCAGTGTGCGGCGCTGGAGTTGGTTTCTCGGCCAGCAAGCCTTCTTAATGACGACATACGAAACAGACAGAGCATTGAACGGGCATGGTAGATATCTGTCATGTCCCATCCAGTAATGCGTCTCCGGCACGGAACAGACGCGGACACCGGGGACGCGTTGAGGGCGGCGCGCTGCTTCAATGGCAGAGCCAGCAAGAGGCCGCGTCTGCTCTCGGCCGACGTCAATACGGAGCGGCCGCTCTACATCGGCATGAATGTGAGTAGCTCACGCCGGACAGGAACACACGTGGTTAAGGAGTGGAGGATTTTGGATGGGCTAGGGTGGTCAGAAACGGGCTTGGGTGTTGTCCGAGCGGCCACAAAGCCCTCCAGTTTGTCTCCGGTTTGTGGGAGAAAGTGCATCTGGACCGTCCGGTGAACCGATGAAAGATAACGTTGGATGGCAAAATATGTCTAGACGGCACGTTCTAGACCGTTTCAGACGATTTGAGGGTTAGGATTGAAGATGTCCTTATGGGCCGGGTCAAAGAGAAATGTGGCAAGATGAAAAACTTACATCAAAAAGCACCATTTACTAAATCAACCAAGGTAACAAACAACACACATGTCAAATCATGAGAGAAACCGGTTCGGACGTTCGATCTGTTAGGATTTAATTAATCCTATTAATCCCTGCTTTTCCTAATCGAGGCGATTGTCTCGTTTCCTTTCGGACGCACTCCTTCGGGGGCTATATATGTGTGTGTGTGTAATCCCATCATCAATGAGAACAATTGTTCACTTTTACTTCTCTGTCTATTGTCTCTCTCGTTCTCTAGTCAAAACACGATCTACCCTAGTCCGACCTCAAATTCGGGATGGTCTAGGGGACTCTAGACATCCACCATGTCGGATTCCGATGCCCCGGTTCCACCCCAAACCCTTCCCGACGATAGTGGTTTCGCACTACTCACCACATTCATGGAGGCTCATTAGCTCCCCACCTATGCATTATGCATTCATGCCCCGCCGACTGCTGCTTTGTCCGAGGAACCTACTCTAGCTTTAAAGCCAGCTCCCCCCCCCAAATCATACATGTCCCATTTTTTCATCTTTCCCACACTTTCTGAAGGAAATATGCCCTAGAGGCAATAATAAAGTTATAATTTATTTCCTTATATCATGATAAATGTTTATTATTCATGCTAGAATTGTATTAACCGGAAACTTAGTACATGTGTGAATACATAGACAAACAGAGTGTCACTAGTATGCCTCTACTTGACTAGCTCGTTAATCAAAGATGGTTAAGTTTCCTAGCCATAGACATGAGTTGTCATTTGATGAACGGGATCACATCATCAGCGAATAATGTGATTGACTTGACCCGTTCCATTAGCTTAGCACTTGATCGTTTACTATGATGCTATTGCTTTCTTCATGACTTATACATGTTCCTATGACTATGAGATTATGCAACTCCCGAATACTAGAGGAACACTTTGTGTGCTATTAATGCGTCCAAAATGTATCTATAATTTCTGCTTGCTCCATGCCACTTTTGGGTGATATTGCTATGATATTCATACACTTCCATACACTTTTGATCATATTTGGACTAACTTACTAATCCAGTGCACCCCAGTGCCAGTTTCTGTTTTCGGCTGTTTTTGTATTTCAGGTTTTCACGTTTCGAGAACTGCCCAGAAAAATACAGAAAAATTATATAAAAAATCAGCGATCCGGGAACGACACTGCTTCCGAAGGGGAGCCTGGGGGGGGGCCACAGGGGCTCCAGGCGCCCTGTGGGCGCGCCCCCCCTGGGCCGCGCCGGGGGGGGGGGGGCGCCTCGGCCCCCCGAGAGCCCCCCGGTGCCCTACTTTGGCAGATATTTAAAGGGTCCCCCGTAACCCTTGAAACAGGACTTCTTTTCGCGATCCCATCTCTGTTCCGCCGCCGCCGCCGCTTCCAAGATCGGGAGCACCAGGAGAACTCTTCCCGGCACCCTGCCGGAGGGGAGGATCATCACCGGGAGCTTCTCCACCACCATGGACGCCTCCCGGATGACTCGTGAGTAGTCTCTCTTGGACCATGAGTCCATGACCAGTAGCTATGTGATGTTCTCCTCCCGTACTTGTGCTTCACTAATTAGTCCTCGTGAGCTGCCCTACATGATCGAGGCACCTATGTAATCCTTGTGTTGTTGCTATGTTGAGTTTGCTGGGATCCGATGGATTATGAGATTATGTTCAGATTGATCTTGAGTAATATATTTGATTCACCTCTTTTATATTTTAGTTCATAAGTAATTCTTGCATGTTCTCCGTTGTTATTTATTGCTTTGGCCAAGTAGTAGGTAGTGACTCCAAGAGGGAACGTTATGCTCGATTGTGGGTTCATGCCCCTCGATGACTAGCTTGAGTGACAGAAACATGAGTCTAGGGGATGTGCTGTTGCCACAAGGGGGAAAACAACGGTGCTTGTGCCCGCGGGTGCAAGGATTGTTTACTTCACGCAAAGTTCTTTTAATGCAGTTGTCTGTTGCATTGAGTTTACACTATGGGTGGGACTCGCAACTTAATACCAGCGAGATGTTCTGGATAGATATCTCAAGGTGGATGATTAGTAGTAGATATTGATGGATTTCGGTCTACTTACTTTGGCGTACCGCCCATGCTTTGAACCTCAACCTTTCTTGCAATGTAGTCAGCATTGGTTTGCGTTCATGGTCCTGTCAATTGCCCAGCTGTAATTTGTTACCTCGCATAGCTGTTTTATCGTCTTTTGGGAGAGAGACATCACTAGTGAACATAATGTGACTCCGGTCCATATTACTATCATTGATCACATACACTATTTTACTTTCCGCTATTTTACTTACTAATGCAAATTACTATCTATCACTACTATCATATTGCTTTTAACCCTTTATGAACTACAAGGCCGGAGAGATTGAAAACCTCTCTGCACTCGTTGGGAGCGAAGTTATTTGTATCTGTGTGCAGGTCCACGTTGATTGCTAATTGCGCCATTAGCAGTTGACACCTACCTGTTGAACCTAGGAGTCTCTGGGGATTCGATCCTTGGCATCTTTGCTAGGGCAAAACACTTCTACTTACTGCATCTTACACCTTCCACTTGGGGTAATCCAACGAGGGGTTCGAGGCCCATCAAGGAGTATTTTCTGACGCCGTTGCCGGGGACTCCACTCTTCAGGATAGGGGAGTTGCATGCTATCTTTTACCTTTGCTTTTTAGTCTTGTTAGTTTACCTATCATATTTGCTTTAGTTCCTTTTATCGAAAATCACAAAAATAGTTATCTTGCTTGCTTGCTACTATGGGTTCCACCGAGAACACCAAGTTGTGTGACTTCACTAGTCACAACAACGATGACTTTATCAGCACACCTATCACTACACCTGCAACTTCAGCACCTTCATATGAAATTAAACCTGCTTTACTTAACTTAGTCATGAGAGAACAATTCTCCGGTGCTGGAGATGATGCTGCTTTACACTTGAACAACTTTGTAGAACTTTGTGATATGCAAAAGTACCAAGAAATAGATGGTAATATTGTTAAGCTTAAGCTTTTTCCTTTCTCTTTGAGAGGAGGAGCTAAAATTTGGTTTCAGTCTTTGCCTAGAAATAGCATAGATTCATGGGACAAGTGCAAAGATGCTTTTATTGGAAAATACTATCCACCTGCTAAAATTATCCAACTTAGAAGTAACATCATGAATTTTAAACAGTTGGATAATGAACACGTTGCCCAAGCTTGGGAACGTATGAAGTCTCTTATCAAGAACTGCCCTACTCACGGTTTGACTACTTGGATGGTTATCCAAACTTTTTATGCAGGCTTGAACTTTACCTCGCGGAACTTGTTAGATTCGGCCGCGGGAGGAACTTTTATGTCAACTACACTTGGTGCTGCCACGAAGCTTCTCGATGAGATGATGACCAACTATTCCCAATGGCACACCGAACGCGCTCCAACAGGTAGGAAGGTAAACTCTGTCGAGGAGATTTCCTCCCTCAATGAAAAAGTTGACTTGATTATGTCTCTACTTTCGAAGCAATCTACTGTTGATCCTCGTGATGTTCCTTTAAATTCTTTGATTGCTCAAGAACAAGTAGATGTTAACTTTATCTCTAGAAATAATTTCAACAACAATGCTTATAGGAGTAACTTTGGTAACAATTCTAGACCGTTCCCCTCTAACTCTTATGGGAACAACAATGCTTATCCTAATACCAAGAACTCCAACACTGAACTAGAGAGCATGCTTAGAGATTTCATCACTACCCAAAAAGCCTTTAATAAGAATGTAGAAGAGAAACTACATAAACTAGATGATCTTTCTTTCAAGGTAGACCACTTAGCCAATGAGTTAAAATTGCTGAAAATTGAAACTTCTTCTCTTAAGGAGAAGGAAGTCATCCCTATTAATGCTACTCAAGTGCAAATCAATGAAAACATTAGGATGATGGCTAAGCTTAAAGAGAGATGGGCTAGAGAAAGGGAGGAAGAGGAAAGAATTAAGAGCCTTCCTACCCACCACACTGTTGCTACTATCCAAGTTATTGAGAATGTTCACACTCTTAGCACCCAACGTGCTCCTGGTCCCAATGGACCTATTAATGGTGATGCTATAGAAACTACCAAACAGGTGAGCCTTAAGGACACCACTACTACCTTACTTGATGCTCGTGACCTTGATTTTGATAATTGCACTCTTACAGAAGTTATTGATTTCCTTCACAAGATGTCTAGAGATCCCCGCACTAGCACGCTTAACCTTGCCTTCACAGAGCATATCACTAATGCTCTCATCAAAGCTAGGGAGGAGAAACTTAGAGTAGAAGCCTCCATACCTAGAAAGCAAAAAGGATGGTTGGATCCTATGATAAAAATTTATTTGAATGACTTCTCTTGTTATGCATTATGTGATGTTGGTGCTAGTACTTCTGTTATGCCCAAAAGGATATATGATATGCTTAAATTGAAACCTTATGATTCTTGTTCTTTTGGTGTTCGTCTCGTTGATTCTTCCATAAAGAAACCTTTGGGGAGGATCGACGATGTTCTTATTGTTGTCAATGATAATTATGTGCCCGTTGATTTCACTATTATGGATATTGAATGTGATCCTTCATGTCCAATTATTTTGGGACGTCCCTTTTTGCGCACCGTTGGTGCTGTCATTGACATGAAAGAGGGTAATATAAAATTTCAGTTTCCTCTCAAGAAAGGGATGGAACACTTCCCTCGTAAGAAGGTCAAGTTACCTTTTGAGTCCGTTGTACGGGCTAGTTATTCTTTTACTTTTGATAAAACTTGATCTTTGCATTATGCCTAGCTTAAAGGCATAAAAGAAAGCGCTTTTGGGAGGCAGCCCACATGAATAAATTTTTTGCTTTTGTTGTGTCTTGATGTTGTTTACTGCTGTAGCATCATCATTGTATCTTTGCTTTTCATATTTGTGCCAAGTATAGCCTCTGATTGCTAGAAAGTTCAAAAGTTGTGAGGTGCTGTCCAGGAAACAGATTCTGTCCTCTGATAGAAAAATTCGTATAAAATCACCAGACCATTTTTTTGGTCTGAATGTTTTCCACAGCGTTCTCTATATAATTGTCTTTCGTGCGTCAGTTCTGGGTTTTTTGATTTGAGTTGCAGAAGTATCACGAACAGGTCAATTACTGCCTGTTGTTCTGTTTTTCACAGATTCTGTCCTGTTTTGCCTTACCTTCACTTTGCAAATTAAGAACTTGCTTTTTCTTTGCAAAAACCTTTTGGAAATCTTGAGAAACAGTAGAACTTCAAGAATATCCTTATTTCCAGCAAGGTATAATTATTTTATTAAGGGTACTAACCTCGCTAATCAGATTATGATGAGTTGTGTATGAAGGGAGTTTTCAAGTGTGCGAGGGAAGATGATAAAAAGATTCAGGAGTGTCAAGCGCTCAAGCTTGGGGATGCCCCCGTGCACCCCCAAGAAATATTCAAGGAGACTCAAGCGTCTAAGATTGGGGATGCCCCCCGTGCATCCCCTTCTCCATCAACATTATCAGTTCGTCTTTCGTTCCCCTATATTTTTATCACTTCATGTGTTATGTGCTATGCTTGGAGCGTCTTACTCTTAGTTTTCTTTTTAGTTTTTCATAACGAGTCGGAACCCAGCATTCCTTTATGTGGGAGAGAAACACGCCCCACCTCTACCTAGAACATTACATAGAATTTTCATTGTCTATCTATGTTGTGTGTGTTCTTTGTCTTTTAAATAGCTACTATCGTGCTCTGCTCTTAGTATTCATGCTTATCTTTTCAAGAGCTTTTATTTAGTTGGTTGCTTGAACTCTTTTTAATTATCATGATCACCTTATTAAGAGAGTTTGCTTCTGTTGCATTGGTTAATGTGTCTATGATAAAGATGCTACTTTCATGATGGTGCTTAGTAGTTCAGGTTTTCTTATGGTTAATCTCAGATAGCTGGGGGGTTCCCAATGTGTCATTGGAATACCAACTTGGTTTGTTTGACTATGATGTGGTATGGTTTAGTAATATCTTCCTTTGAGAATTTATTTTGATTGACTTGGCATATGCTCACGCATATTCAAGACTGTAAAGAAAGTCTGTCAAGCCTTGATGATCTTTTGTTTCTGAGTAGCGATATAACTACCATGCCTGATTCAATATTGCTTTGTCGCTCTGCATGATTATGATCGTCATTGCTCTCTTAGTTGGTTGCTCCCAGTCTTTTGCTAACCTCACCTGCACTAAGCAAATTAACCATGCAATACATAGCTCATGGGAAAGTAGCCTAAAAACTATTGTGGTAAAGAATATGTTGCCTATGCATCTTATTTCTTATGAGTTGCTTGCTGAGCGGTAACCATGTTTCTGGGGACGCCATCAACTGTCACACTTTTGTTGAATATCATGTGAGTTGCTATGCATGTTCGTCTTGTCTGAAGTAAGGGTGATTTACCGTGGGTTGAATTAATATGCATATTGTTAGAGAAGAACATTGGGCCGCCAACCAAAGCCATGCATCATGGTGGAAGTTTTAGCTTGGACCTTAATCCTCAATCTCTCATGAGAATATGCTTATGCATTTAAGAGGAGTCCATCATCTATTTTCTATGTTGTCCCGGTATGGATGTCCTCAAGTTGAGATTTATCAAAAACGAGAAATCAAATGCGATCTATCTCCTTGGACCTTTGTACAGGTGGCATAGAGGTACCCCTTTGTGACACTTGGTTAAAACATATGCAATGCAATGGTAACCCATGGGAATCCGAGCTAATTAGGACAAGGAGCGAGCACTATTAGTATTCGATGCATGAGGCTTGCAACTTATAAGATGTTTTATGCATGACACATATGAAGTACTACTACCGTTGACACAATTGCTTCCATGTTTCAAAATAAGAAGCTCTAGCACTTCAAGCACCAACTACTGAGAGCATGATTGTCATTCTGAGTGTAATGTGCATTGTCCCAAAGTAGCATTGTCTTTTGCATGATTGTGATATCGTTTATTTTGAAATGATTGTATCTAGTCATCACTTAAACCTTGAAGGTGCCCCTGCACTTATGTTTTGCATCACTAAAGGGGGCAAGCTAGATATCACTTGATCATATTTGCACATCATGTTCATTGCAAATCTTTTTGATGTTTCAGTTTCATGTTGTAAAACTTTCAGTCATTTGTGATTTTCTCTTGAGACAACTTAATTACTTTAGAATCATTGTCTCAGTAAGCTTTTGTCATATGACTATGAGAAAGTCTTATATGGTTAATAGCATGTCACCACAGAAATTATTCTTGTTATCATTTACCTACTCGAGGACGAGCAGGAATTAAGCTTGGGGATGTTGATACGTCCAAAACGTATCTATAATTTCTGCTTGCTCCATGCCACTTTTGGGTGATATTGCTATGATATTCATACACTTCCATACACTTTTGATCATATTTGGACTAACTTACTAATCCAATGCACCCCAGTGCCAGTTTCTGTTTTCGGCTGTTTTTGTATTTCAGGTTTTCACGTTTCGAGAACTGCCCAGAAAAATACAGAAAAATTATATAAAAAATCAGCGATCCGGGAACGACACTGCTTCCGAAGGGGAGCCTGGGGGGGCCACAAGGGCTCCAGGCGCCCTGTGGGCGCCCCCCCCCCCCGGGCCGCGCCGGGGGGGGCGCCTCGGCCCCCCGAGAGCCCCCCGGTGCCCTACTTTGGCAGATATTTAAAGGGTCCCCCGTAACCCTTGAAACAGGACTTCTTTTCGAGATCACATCTCTGTTCCACCGCCGCCGCCGCTTCCAAGATCGGGAGGACCAGGAGAACTCTTCCCGGCACCCTGCCGGAGGGGAGGATCATCACCGGGAGCTTCTCCACCACCATGGACGCCTCCCGGATGACTCGTGAGTAGTCTCCCTTGGACCATGAGTCCATGACCAGTAGCTATGTGATGTTCTCCTCCCGTTCTTGTGCTTCACTAATTAGTCCTCGTGAGCTGCCCTACATGATCGAGGCACCTATGTAATCCTTGTGTTGTTGCTATGTTGAGTTTGCTGGGATCCGATGGATTATGAGATTATGTTCAGATTGATCTTGAGTAATATATTTGATTCACCTCTTTTATATTTTAGTTCATAAGTAATTCTTGCATGTTCTCCGTTGTTATTTATTGCTTTGGCCAAGTAGTAGGTAGTGACTCCAAGAGGGAACGTTATGCTCGATTGTGGGTTCATGCCCCTCGATGACTAGCTTGAGTGACAGAAACATGAGTCTAGGGGATGTGCTGTTGCCACAAGGGGGAAAACAATGGTGCTTGTGCCCGCGGGTGCAAGGATTGTTTACTTTACGCAAAGTTCTTTTAATGCAGTTGTCTGTTGCATTGAGTTTACACTATGGGTGGGACTCGCAACTTAATACCAGCGAGATGTTCTGGATAGATATCTCAAGGTGGATGATTAGTAGTAGATATTGATGGATTTTGGTCTACTTACTTTGGCGTACCGCCCATGCTTTGAACCTCAACCTTTCTTGCAATGTAGTCAGCATTGGTTTGCGTTCGTGGTCCTGTCAATTGCCCAGCTGTAATTTGTTACCTCGCATAGCTGTTTTATCGTCTTTTTGGAGAGAGACATCACTAGTGAACATCATGTGACTCCGGTCCATATTACTATCATTGATCACATACACTATTTTACTTTCCGCTATTTTACTTACTAATGCAAATTACTATCTATCACTACTATCATATTGCTTTTAACCCTTTGTGAACTACAAGGCCGGAGAGATTGACAACCTCTCTGTACTCGTTGGGAGCGAAGTTATTTGTATCTGTGTGCAGGTCCACGTTGATTGCTAATTGCGCCGTTAGCAGTTGACACCTACCTGTTGAACCTAGGAGTCTCTGGGGATTCAATCCTTGGCATCTTTGCTAGGGGAAAACACTTCTACTTACTGCATCTTACACCTTCCACTTGGGGTAATCCAACGAGGGGTTTGAGGCCCATCATCTATCAAACGTCACAATGTAACTGGGTGATTATAAAGATGCTATACAGGTGTCTCCGATCGTGTTTGTTGAGTTGGCCTAGATCGAGATTAGGATTTGTTACTCCGATTGTCGGAGAGGTATCTCTGGGCCCTCTCGGTAATGCACATCACTATAAGCCTTGCAAGCAATGTGACTAATGAGCTAGTTGCAGGATGATGCATTACGAAATGAGTAAAGATACTTGCCGGTAACGATATTGAACTAGGTATTGAGATACTGACGATCGAATCTCGGGTAAGTAACATACCGATGACAAAGGGACCAATGTATGTTGTTATGCGGTTCGACCGATAAAGATCTTCGTAGAATATGTAGGATCCAATATGAGCATCCAGGTTCCGCTATTGGTTATTGACCGGAGATGTGTCTCGGTCATGTCTACATAGTTCTCGAACCCGTAGGGTCCCACGCTTAACGTTCGATGACGATTTGTATTATGAGTTATGTGATTTGATGACTGAAGTTTTTTCGGAGTCCCGAATGAGATCGGGGACATGACGAGGAGTCTCGAAATGGGTGAGAGGTAAAGATCGATATATTGGAAGGCTATATTCGGACATCGGAAAGGTTCCTAGTGATTCGGGTGTTTTTCGGAGTATCGGAGAGTTACGGGAATTCGCCGGGAGAAGTATTTGGGCCTTATTGGGCCATATGGGAATAGAGGAGGCAGGCCAAAGGGAAGGAGGCGCGTGCCCCCCATGGGTCCGAATTGGACTAGGGGAAAGGGGGCGGCGCCCCCCTTGCCCTTTCCTACTCCCTATCTCTTTCCTTCTTTCTTCTCTCCTACTCCGGAAAGGAAAAGGGGAATCCTACTAGGACTTGGGAGTCATAGTAGGACTCCCCACACTTGGCATGCCCCCTCTAGGGCCGGCCTCCTCCTCCTCCCTCCTTTATATACGTGGGCAGGGGCACCCCAAAGGCACTCCAAGTTTTGTCTTAGCCGTGTGCGGTGCCCCCCTCCACAGTTACACACCTCGGGCATATCGTCATAGTGCTTAGGAGAAGCCCTGCGCTGGTAGCTTCATCATCACCTTCACCACGCCGCCGTGCTGAAGAAACTCTCCCGTGACGCTCAACTGGATCAAGATCTCGTGGGACATCATCGAGCTGAATGTGTGTTGAACGCGGAGGTGCCGTACGTTCGGTGCTTGGATCGGTTGGACTACATCAACCGCGTCACTAGACGCTTCCGCTTTTGGTCTACGAGGGTACGTAGACACACTCTCCCCGCTCGTTGCTATGCTTCTCCTAGATAGATCTTGCGTGATCGTAGGATTTCTTTTTGGAATACTATGCTCCCCAACAGTGGCATCATGAGCCAGGTCTATGCTAGATGATATGCATGAGTAGAACACAATGAGTTGTGGGCGATAATAGTCATACTGCTTACCAGCATGTCATACTTTGATTCGGCAGTATTGTGAGATGAAGCGGCCTGGACCGACATTACGTGTACACTTACGCGAGACTAGTTTCACCGTTACGAGCACTCGTTTCTTAAAGGTGACCGACGGGTGTCTCTCTCTCTCACTTTAGTTGAATCGAGTGTGGCTACGCTCGATCCTTGTGAAGGTTAAAACATCACACTTGACGAAAAATCATTGTGGTTTTTGTATGTGTAGGCAAGAACGGTTCTTGCTAAAGCCCGTAGCAGCCACGTAAAACTTACAACAACAAATTAGAGGACGTCTAACTTGTTTTTGCAGGGCATGTTGTGATGTGATATGGTCAAAACGTGATGAGTTATACATCATTGTATGACATGATCATGTTTTGTAATATATCGGCAACCGGCAGGAGCCTTATGGTTGTCTCTTTATTGTATGAATTGTGAAGGCCATGTAATTTCTTTACTTTATCACTATGAGTTAGCGATAGTAGTAGTAGCGATAGTTGGCGAGACGACCACGACGCTACGATGAAGATCATGGTGTCTAGCCGGTGACGATGGAGATCATGACGATGCTTTGGAGATGGAGATCAAAAGCACAAGATGATGATGGCCATATCATGTCACATATTTTGATTGCATGTGGTGTTTATCTTATTATGCTTCTTATTTTGCTTAGTACGACGGTAGCATTATATGATGACCCCTTACAAAATTTCAAGGTACAAGTGTTCTCCCTGAGTATGCACCGTTGCGAAACTTCGTCGTGTCGAGACACCACGTGATGATCGGGTGTGATAAGCTCTACGTTCAAATACAACGGGTGTAAGACAGTTTTGCACATGCAGAATACTCGGGTTAAACTTGACGAGCCTAGCATGTACAGACATGGCCTCGGAACACTGGAGACCGAAAGGTCGAGCGTGAATCATATAGTAGATATGATCAACATAAGATGTTCACCATTGAAAACTACTCCATTTCACATGATGATCGGACATGGTTTAGTTGATTTGGGTCACGTGATCATTTAGATGACTAGAGGGATGTCTATCTAAGTGGGAGTAATATGATTAATTGAACTTCAATTTATCATGAACTTAGCCCTGGTAGTATTAGCATATCTATGTTGTAGATCAATAGCTCGCGATGTAGCCCCCCATTTATTTTTATATGTTCCTAGAGAAATATAAGTTGAAACATGATAGTAGCAATGATGCGGACTTGTTCCGTGATTTGAGGATTTTCCTCATTGCTGCACAGAAGAATTATGTCCTAGATGCACCGCTAGGTGACAAACCTATTGCAGGAGTAGATGGAAACATTATGAATGTTTTGACAAAAGCTCGGTATGATGACTACTTGATAGTTTAGTGCACCATGCTTTACGGCTTAGAACCGGGACTTCAAAAATATTTTGAATTCCACAGAGCATATAAGATGTTCCTAAGAGTTGAAATTGGTATTTCATACTCATGCCCGTATCAAGAGGTATGAGATATGGTGCGATCTATGATGTCTCTTACCTATTTACCACTATCATTTTGGGGTTATGCATTAGAGACAACTGCATTCATGTTAAATAGGGCACCATCTAAATCCGTTGAGACGATGTCGTATGAACCGTGGTTTGGCAAGAAACCTAAGCTGTCGTTTCTTAAAGTTTGGGGCAGCGATGCTTATGTGAAAAAGTTTCAACCTGATAAGCTCAAACCCAAATCGAAGAAATGTGTCTTCATAGGATACCCAAAGGAAACTGTTGGGTACACCTTCTATCACAGATCCAAAGGCAAGATATTCGTTGCTAAAAGTGGATACTTTCTAGATAAAGAGTTTCTCTCGAAAGAAGTGAGTGGGAGGAAAGTGGAACTTAATGAGGTAATTGTACCTTCTCCCGAATTGGAAAGTAGTACATCATAGAAACTAGTTCCAGTGATTCCTACACCATTCAGCGAGGAAGCTAATGATGATGATCATGAAGCTTCAGATCAAGTTACTACCGAACCTGGTAGGTCAACCAGAGTGCGTTCTGCGCCAGAGTGGTACGGTAGCTCGGTTCTCGAAGTCATGTGACTAGACCATGATGAACCTATGAACTATGAGGAAGCGATGATGAGCCCAGATTCCGCAAAATGGCTTGAGGCCATGAAATCTGAGATGGGATCCATGTATGAGAACAAACTGTGGACTTTGGTTGACTTGCCCGATGATCAGCAAGCCATTGAAAATAAATGGATCTTTAAGAGGAAGACTGACGCCGATGGTAAAGTTACTGTCTACAAAGCTTGACTTGTTGCGAAAGGTTGATAACCCACAAGCGTAGGGGATCGCAACAGTTTTCGAGGGTAAAGTATTCAACCCAAATTTATTGATTCGACACAAGGGGAGCCAAAGAATACTCTCAAGTATTAGCAGTTGAGTTGTCAATTCAACCACACCTGGAAAACTTAGTATCTGTAGCAAGGTAATTTAGTAGCAAAGTAATATGGAAGTAACGGTAACAGTGGCAAATGTAGCAATATTAGTTTTGTAGTGATTGTAACAGTAGCAGCGGAAAAGTAAATAAGCAACAAGCAATATGTGAAAAAGCTCGCAGGCATTGGATCAGTGATGGATAATTATGTCGGATACTATTCCTCATGTAAAAGTTATAACATAGGGTGACACAGAACTAGCTCCAGTTCATCAATGTAATGTAGGCATGTATCCCGAATATAGGCATACATGCTTATGGAAAAGAACTTGCATGACATTTTTTGTCCTACCCTCCCGTGGCAGCGGGGTCCTATTGGAAAGCAAGGGATATTAAGGCCTCCTTTTAATAGAGTACCGGACCAAAGCATTAACACATAGTGAATACATGAACTCCTCAAACTACGGTCATCACCGGGAGTGGTCCCGATTATTGTCACTTCGGGGTTGCCGGATCATAGCACATAGTAGGTGACTATTGACTTGTAAGATAGGATCAAGAACACACATATATTCATGAAAACATAATAGGTTCAGATCCAAAATCATGGTACTCGGGTCCTAGTGACAAGCATTAAGCATGGCAAAGTCATAGCAATATCAATCTTAGAACATAATGGATACTAGGGATCAAACCCTAACCAAACTAACTCGATTACATGGTAAATCTCATCCAACCCATCACCATCCAGCAAGCATACGATGGGCTTACTCACGCACGGCGACGATCTCCACTCTCCGGAGCCCCGAACGGACTCCAGATCAGCCCTCCCGAGAGAGATTAGGGCTTGGCGGCGGCTCCGTATCGTAAAACGCGATAATTCGTCCTCTTTGATTTTTTCTCTCCGAAAGTGATTATATGGAGTCGGTGGAGCATCAAGGGGGGCACGAGGCAGGGGGCGCGCCCAGGGGGGCGCGCCCCCCACCCTCGTGGACAGGGTGTTGGCCCCCTGTTCTGGTTCTTTCCGCAGATATTTTTTTATATATTCCAAAATAAATCTCCGTTGAATTTCAAGTCATTCCAAGAACTTTTATTTCTGCACAAAAGTAACACCATGGTAGTTCTACTGAAAACAGCGTTAGTCCGGGTTAGTTCCATTCAAATCATGCAAGTTAGAGTCCAAAACAAGGGCAAAAGCGCCTCTGTTCATTAGATGGCTCCCACACCTCTCCTCTCCACCTCGGGCGACCATGGCGCCCACCTTTGATCCACTCCAATCCACCCAACAAAACCCTAAAACCATCCAATGGATCCCTTCAGTGATCCCTCATCCATCGCTCATCAACTGGATTTCACTTTTGGCCACCATTTCAGAAGCAAGGTTCGTGATCTTTTCAAATCTTCGGTCCACCCCGTTTCACCAGATCTGGGATTTCATTTGGTGATCTCGTTCGCCCGATCTCCATTTCGACTGAATGAGAAGAATGTTGGCATTGCAATATCATCATGCACGGGAGGAGCCCATGACTCTATGAATGTTTCTCATATTCATGGCAAAGTATATCATTTCTCGATCTGTTCCAAGGCAATTGGGTTTTACCTCGTGCGCAAGAAATATTTCACATGTGATGCATTTAGATGCCACTTTCATCTCTGGAGTGGAGGCGGTCCTAATTGGCTATATGAAGAAAAAGTCTGGTATCAAGAACAAGATGCGGAATGGACCCCTGTCTCTCGCAAGAAAGGTAACCATAGCCAACGCTCAATCCCTATTAATAATGTGTTTAACAGACTTGCCAACAATTTCATCGCCCTAATGGTATATCCAAAGATTGTTCGATGACTAATGTCTTGACGGGTGCTAATTCACTCCCGATTGGTAATATTTCAAACTATGAACATGATCGGACTCCTCGCAACGATCTTGAAGATCCACGTGGTTCCTCCATGCATAACGGATCGGTGGTTGATGGTCTTGCTAACTCCACGGTCCAACAGGGTAATACCACAGGCCCAAACCTCGACCCACCACCCCGGCCCAACAACTTGGAAGCGGGAGAGTCCGGGGATCTTCTGTTATCTGAGAAGGAGATTCGTAGCTGTTCCCGATGCCTTGGTATTGATCATTATCGCAGTGCCTGCAAAAACAGAGTAAGATGCAGAGTCTGTTACAGATATAACCACATTGCGAGATTTTGCCTCAACAAACTATCTAAAGGACGAGTATATAAAGTGAAATCCCAGGAGTCGTGATACCATACTCAACTTCCCATCGTCCCTCCACCCACGAACTCGCCACAGATAAACACCACCCCATCCACAGCTGCCCGCACCACCATGGCTTGCTACCCATGCAACCCCCACCCGCATCTTCCTCCAGGAACTGCTATCGTGCCTCCAGGACCCCTACGAGAACAGTGCAGCTACGTATTTGTTGGTGGCGAGCTCCCTTTGGTATGTGACGAATGGGCCATTGCCACTCTCGAGCCAGGCATCGCTCCAGAGGAGTTTCTAGGTGCTAATGCTATGATCATCGGCTACCTGGAAAGTAGAGGCTGGAGGATCAGGTACTCATCTCGTTGCGGTATGGGATCTGCCTTAATTCAATTTACCACAGCATGCTCCCGCGACACTGCAGTTAGCCTTAGCCCGTTCTAGATTGGAGATACTCTGCTTAGAATTACCAAACAAGATCGAGGTATTAATTATAGAAGCATCACTTTTACTCATGATATCTGGATGATGTTGATGAACTACCCCCTAGAGTGCTGGGATGTTAATGTTATCAGTAGAACTTTTGCTCCATACGGCAGATTTCTTATTTGGAATAAAGATCCAAGGGACAAAACCAGTATCATTGTAAAAGTACGAGTCATGCATGCAGACACTCTCCCACTCAGCATTGTTATTCTTCGCAACTTATATGATGTGGGATATGGAGACTCTTGGACCTGCCCAGCATATATTCTATCTAGAGAACTTATTGGTCAGCATGGAGGAGATGAGGATCCTCTCCCCCCTAATGGAGGAAATCCTCACCCCCTTCCCCATGTACACGTTGGGTTTTGGCATGATGATGTACTTGGTAATATCCCTGTTGACTAGGTGGTGATCAACCCACACAATGAGGGTCTTGGAGCACCATATGAGAATGTGCATTTAGGTGCTGATCACAATGCTGCTATGGAAGGCAATGCAAATCCTAGCAATATGCATGATGCTGAACCTACTGTTGCTCATGGAACATCTCAGGTGGAAGAAACATAGGGAAACAATCTGGAACCAGAGATCCATTATGCTGAACCTACTGTTGCTCATGGAACAACTCAGGTGGAAGAAACTGAGGGCAAAAAATCTGGAACCAGAGATCAATACCACCTCTGTAGAGCATAATGTTACAACTGTTGATAATCATGGGACAGAGAGTTTCATTCCTATGGACAGCCCCATTTTCACTCCTCTCAACAGTAACATGAACTAGAATGATCAAGTGCCAGCCCAACAAAAGGATATATCTACAGAGCAAGTTGCAGCAGAGGTTTATGCTGATATCTCAGCACTACAGGGCCTAATTGGCAATTTGGTGGAAAATGCTCAGGATATCATCCCTAAACTGGGAGGTGCCAAAATCATTAATGATAAATGCAACATTGTGGATGTTGAAGGCACTAATGGAACCAACAAGAGGTGTTACTTGCAGGTCCAAACTGTTCATGATACTCCTCAGAACTCAAGCACTGCTAGCATTGTGGAAATTATAGAACAAGAATATGCTGTTACTAGCAAGAATAACAACTTGACCAATAAGAGAAAGAAGAACAACATTGTTGATGAAGCTCTATGCAGGAGAAGTGATCGATTGGCCAAAATCAACATGGGGTTTAAAGATAAGAAAGCTGCAACTGCTGCCACCCTCAAGCTCCAGAGCCAAAGCAAGCTTTCTGAAGGAGAGACCTCTTCTGCACTACCAAACAAAGATAGGCTTGCTATCAACCTGGGACCTAAATTTGACTCTACTGTGAGAGACAGGAATGCCCCCCACCACCACCAATCCCAATGCAGACCCTACATGCCATTGGTACTGGGCCTTGCAAGATGCCACCAAAAGAGGTGTCAGCAAGTGCTTTGAACTATGACAGCTCTGATGATTAAACCCTCTGCTGGATTTTGGGTGTCTGATGACCACCAAAAATGTCATCCTATCATGTTTACTTCCAATATGAATCATGCTATGTGCTCCTTATTTTGGTATTTGTGCATGCGTGCACTTTGGAACTCCTTGGTTTGTAATAATGATGCATCTGAAACTTCAGATCATTACTATGGTCAAATTATCTTTCAGTCCAGTATGTTTATGCAGTATTTCTACCTTGAAACACATATGCAGTATGCTCCCATGATGTCCTCTTATTTCCCTTGTCTCATATTATACTACTACAAATATGAGACCAGAATTTCTCAGCTATCATACAATGAATAGAAGCTGGAACATTTTATGCTGGAATGTGAGAGGAATTAACTCTCAAGAAAGATGGGATGACATCAGAATGAAAATTGAAGAAAGTGCCTGTAACATTATTGCATTACAGGAAACCAAAAGACAGGAATTTGATATAGCATATATAAAGAAATTTTGTCCTAGGAGATTTAACAAATTTCTATATGCTCCATCATCTGGCAACTCTGGAGGCATATTAACTATATGGAATGGCAATCACTTCACAGGTAAATTAATATCCCAGGATTACTTCCAGATCACTTTGGAATTTACATCCACCATGGATAATACTACATGGCAATTATCTAACATCTATGGACCTAACACTACTGAGGGCAAAAATGAATTCATTCAATGGCTTACAAATCTGAATATCTGCTCCACTAAATATTGGATGTTGCTTGGAGATTTCAACTTCATTAGAGGACCTGAGAACAGAAACAAAGCTGGTGGTGATCATAATAATATGATAATTTTCAATAATATTATTATCAACCTGGATCTTGTGGAGATTCCATTAAAAGGGAGATCATTCACATGGAGTAATATGCAAGATACTCCCCTTCTGGAAAAGCTGGATTGGATCTTCACCAACTCTGAATGGACTACTGATCACCCAAATACTATGGCTTTTCCTCTTGCAAAAATCTCATCTGATCATGTCCCAATCAAGGTTCAAATTGATAGCAAGATCCCTAGAAGTCAGATTTTCAGATTTGAAGAATACTGGACATAATTTGAAGGATTTATAGGAACTGTTGAAAATTATTGGAAGAACAGCACTTTCTACACAGACTCTGCTAAGAATATTGTGGCAAAGTTCAAATCTATCAGAAAAGGTCTCAAAGTTTGGAGTAATAAAATTTCCCAGCTTAGCAAAACAATTGAATATTGTTGTTTCTATGTTAAATTGCTGGATGGTGTGGAAGATCAAAGACATCTCACCAAAATTGAGAAAAATTTCAGGAGAACTCTGATCAAACACACAAATAAGCTATTGGAAGCAAAAAGAAAATATTGGAGAATCAGAGCCAATATTAGATGGGCAAATCTTGGAGATGAGAATACGAAATTTTTCCATGCCATAGCAACGCAGATATTTAGGCATAACCACATCTCCTATATCAAATCCCCTGGCAATATTGATATCTATGATCATGAAGAAAAGCTGCTATACTATGGAACTCCTTCAAAGAAAGAATAGGTATTACTGAGGATACTATTCAACTCTTTGATATTCAGAACTTGGCACTCCAAGAAATTGATGATGATATAGCAAAGCCTTTCTCAACTGAGGAAATTGATAATGTCATTAAATGCATGCCTAATGATAAATCTCCAGGACCTGATGGGTTTAATGGACTCTTTATGAAAAAATGGGTTCAACAGTGCCTTCATATCCCTCATTCCTAAAAAGGACAATCCCGAGACTCCTAATGATTTCAGACCAATCTCTTTAGTCAGCATGTCTGCAAAAATCATTAATAAACTCCTTGCCAACAGAGCTCAGCAGATCATCCTATCTGTCATCAGTAAGAATCAGTATGGTTTTATTAAAGGAAGAAGTATTCAAGATTGTTTAGCATGGAGCTTTGAGTATATTCATATGTGCCACAAATCCAAAAATAAAGCTATTATTTTTAAGATTGATTTTTAAAAAGCATTTGACAAAGTTGATCACAAAGCAATCAGCTATATGATGAAACATCTTGGTTTCTGTGATAAATGGATTAGATGGACCAATATGTTGCTCAGCACTGCCACTTCATCTGTTATACTAAATGGAGTAGCAGGTAAAGTCAGAAAATGTAAAAGAGGTGTTAGACAAGGAGATCCATACTCCCCTCTACTATATGTGATGGTTGCAGAATTACTTCAAATTCTTATCAGCAAAGCATGGCAGCAAGGAGATATTAATCTACCTGTGGAATATCCTGGGGCAAAAAGATACCCTATTATCCAATATGCAGATGATACTTTGATTATCATGCCTGCAGAAACAGCCCAACTGATCAAAGTAAAGTAGATACTTGAGATTTTCTCATCTTTCACTGGTCTTAAAGTAAACTATAGCAAATCTTCAATTGTCCCAATTAACATCAATGATTCCACAGCATATGAATTGGCAAATTTCATAGGATGCAAGAAAGAAAATATGCCTTTTACTTATCTAGGTCTTCCAATGGGGTCTACTAGACCTAAAGTTGGTGATCTCATGCCTATGGTATCAAGACTTGATAAAAGATTATCTGGCATAACAGGTATGATGACTTATGCTTGGAGATTGGTGCATTTGTAAGCAATAGTTGCTGCACTTCCTATATTTGCTATGTGCTCCATCAGAGTTCCTTTCACAATTCTTGATCATTTTGAAAAATCAGGGAGAAGTTTTATGTGGTATGGAAATGAGATTATCAAACAGGGCAAATGCCTAGTTAATTGGGATACAGTCTGTCTCCCAAAAAAATCAGGTGGACTTGGAGTACTTGACCTCAGAAAACAAAACAGAACTCTGCTAGTCAAATTCCTATACAAATTTTTCAATAAACAGGATATTCCATGGGTGGAAATGATTTGGGACAGATATTACTCTAATGGTACTGTACCTACATACCCTACCAGAGTAGGATCTTTCTAGAGGGAGATTGCTGTGCCATCCTAGATGACTTCAAAGAAATGACAATATGTAAACCTGCAAATGGTAATTCAGTCCTGTTATGGAAAGATATATGGCAGCAAGATAGTTTATCCAACATGCTACCGCAGCTCCATTCATTTGCAAAAGATGATAACATCACCATTGCCAATGCAATGGATCTTACTAAGAATGATTTTTACAGCATGTTCCACTTACCAATGTCATCGATTGCAGTGCAACAGAGTCAATCTTTATACAACATATTGAGGAATGACATCAACAGAGGTAATAAAGATATATGGCAGTTTAAGTGGCAATCTAAGCACTACTCCAACAACAACAAAATCTACATCTCATTGGAAACCCACCTGAAGCACCAAAACCTTTCCAATGGATCTGGAAATCATGTTGTATGCCAAAGATTAAGTTCTTCTTTTGGCTCTTACTTCTGGACAGACTCAACACGAGAGATATGCTGATAAGGAAATCTTTCTTCATTGAAGAAAGCTGCTGTGTGTTATGTGATGAGGAACCTAATGAATATCTCAAGCACCTTTTCTTCAGCTGTGACTTCAGTCAATTTTTTTGGATGAACCTAAATCTAGAATGGAATACTGATCTCAATATCAATGATATGATGATAGAAGCCAAAAACAGAACCATGCTACTAGGGTTTAAAGAATGTATTATGGCAGGATGTTGGAGCATATGGAAGCACATAAATTCTATCATCTTTGATAACAAGGCCAAAGATATTGCATATTGCATATCATGTTTCAAGGAGCACATCACCATCATCATTAAGAAGGCTAAGCCTAGCCTAAAAGAGGGAATGCAAACATGGCTAGACACATTGTAATTTGCTTCTTTTTTTGACACTCTACATGAAGTAATGTGTATAACCATTTGTAATTGCTCCATCTATTAATAGAAAATGAGTTACAGTGGGGGCCTTCCCCACTGTATTTCCTAAAAAAAAGTTGTTGGAAAAGTAGATACGTTGGAGACGTATCAAAGGTTTTCGACAAGTTCAAGGTGTTTATTACGATGAGATTTTCTCACTCGTAGCGATGCTTAAGTCTGTCAAAATCATGTTAGCAATTGCCGCATTTTATGAAATCTGGCAAATGGATAACAAAACTGCGTTCTTTAATGGATTTATTAAAGAAGAGTTGTATATGATGCAACCAGAAGGTTTTGTCAATCCTAAAGGTGCTAACAAAATGTGCAAGCTCCAGCGATCCATCTATGGACCGGTGCAAGCATCTCGGAGTTGGAATATACGCTTTGATAAATTGATCAAAGCATATAGTTTTATACAGACTTGCGGTGAAGCCTGTATTTACAAAGAAAGTGAGTGGGAGCACTACAGCCTTTCTGATAAGTATATGTGAATGACATATTGTCGATCGGAATTGATGTCGGATTTTCTAGAAAGCATAAAGGAGTGTTTGAAAGGAGTTTTTCAAAGAAAGACCTCGGTGAAGCTGCTTACATGTTGAGCATCAAGATCTATAGAGATAGATCAAGACGCTTGATAAGTTTTTTTTTCAATAAGTACATACCTTGACAAGTTTTTGAAGTAGTTCCGTGCAGAGCATTGTAGACATAGAAATTTGCAAAATACATACGGATCTGAATGTGGAAGATCCATTGACTAAACCTCTCTCACAAGCAAAACATGATCACACCTTAGTACTCTTTGGGTGTTAATCACATGGCAATGTGAACTAGATTATTGACTCTAGTAAACCATATGGGTATTGATCACATGGCGATGTGAACTATAAAGTGTTAAATCACATGAGGATGGGAACTATTGGAGTTAAATCACATGGTGATGTGAACTAGATTATTGACTCTCGTGCAAGTGGGAGGCTGAAGGAAATATGTGATACGTCTCCGTCGTATCTATAATTTTTTATTGTTCCATGCCAATATTCTACAACTTTCATATACTTTTGGCAACTTTTTATACTATTTTTTGGGACTAACATATTGATCCAGTGCCCAGTGCCAGTTCCTGTTTGTTACATGTTTTTTGTTTCACAGAATATCCATACCAAACGGAGTCAAACGGAATAAAAACGGACGGAGATTTTTTTTGGAATATATGTGAATTTTGGGAAGCAAAACCCACACGAGACGATGCCCAAGTGGGCCTAGAGGGTGGGGGGCGCTCCCCCTGCCCAGGGCGCGCCCTGGGCCCTCAAGGCCACACCGTAAGGTGGTTGATCCCCTTCTTTCGCCGCAAGAAATCTAATATCTGGATAAAAATCGTGTCAAAAAATCAGCCCAATCGGAGTTATGGATCTCCGGGAATATAAGAAACAGTGAAGGGACAAAAACTGGGAACGCAGAAACTGAGAGAGACAGAGAGACAGATCCAATCTCAGAGGGGCTCTCACCCCTCCACCGCCATGGAGGCCATGGACCAGAGGGGAAACCGTTCTCCCACCTAGGGAGAAGGTCAAGGAAGAATAAGAAGGATGGGGGCTGTCTCCCCCTCGCTTCCGGTGGCACCGGAGTGCCACCGGGGCCATCATCGTGTGACGGCGATCTACACCAACACCTCCGTCATCTTCACCAACATCTCCATCACCTTCCCCCATATATCTACAGCGGTCCACTCTCCCGCAACCAGCTGTACCCACTACTTGAACATGGTGCTTTATGCTTCATATTATTATCCAATGATGTGTTGCCATCCTATGATGTCTGAGTAGATTTTCGTTGTCCTATCGGTGATTGGTGAATTGCTATGATTGATTTAAATTGCTTGTGGTTATGTTGCTGTCCTTTGGTGCCCATCATATGAGCGCGCGCGTGGATCACACCATAGGGTTAGTTGTATGTTGATAGGACTACGTATTGGAGGACAAGAGTGACAGAAGCTTCAACCTAGCGTAGAAATTGATGCATACGGGATTGAAGGGGCACTAATGTATCTTAATGCTATGGTTGGGTTTTACCTTAATGAACGTTCGTAGTTGCGAATGCTTGCTAATAGTTCCAATCATAAGTGCATATAATTCCAAGTAAGGGATGACATGCTAGTAGTGGCCTCTCCCACATAAAACTTGCTATCGGTCTAGTAACGTAGTCAATTGCTTAGGGGCAATTTCGCAACTCCTACCACCACTTTTCCACACTCGCTATCATTAACTTTGTCTTAACAGCCCCTAGTTTATATTTTCGTGCTCTTTATATTCTTGCAAACCTATCCAAAAACACCTACAAAGTACTTCTAGTTTCATACTTGTTCTAGGTAAAGTAAACGTCAAGCGTGCGTAGAGTTGTATCGATGGTCGATAGAACTTGAGGGAATATTTGTTCTGCCTTTAGCTCCTCGTTGGGTTCGACACTCTTACTTATCGAAAAAGGCTACAACTGATCCCCTACACTTGTGGGTTATCAAGATCTTTTTCTGGCGCCGTTGCCGGGGAGCAATAACGTGGGTTGAATATTCTCGTGTGTGCTTGTCTGCTTTATCACTAAGTATATTTTATTTCCTGTTCTAAGTTGTTCTCTATCTTTAGTTATGGATATGGAACACGAAATACCAGAAAACTTAGCTGTCCTTGCTAATCATGGAGATGGGGAACCTCCTAAAACCCTCGATGCCAATTATGTGAAAGATATTATGTACTACTTTGATAATCCTGAGAAAACCCCATTCAACTATGTATGGGAGTAACGTTGGATCAATGCGAATACTTTAGGGATTATCGCTTGACACAAAAAGGGAAACGGTTATGGGATCAAATTCATTTATTGCATTGGTATTCTCGGCAACTATGCTTGAAATATGATTATACTTGTTGCTCTAGGATGAAGGCTCCACGCCTTCCCTTTTCATGCAGTTTTAATGATAATAAAACCTTAGCTTCTTATGCTAATGGTATATATTATTATTATGATGTGGAACAAATAGAAGAATTCATTGCTTTTAAGGGTGCTTATGAAATTGAATCTCTGTTTAGAAAGAGTGATGCTTTTGATGATGATGTTTCTAGGCCTGAAAATCTTGCTATATTGAAATATTGCTATTTGAATTATGAATATAACTCCCATATTGATGCGTTTATTGAGAAGGTCTCCGCTGTCCAAGAAGAGACTAATATTTTGCAGGAGTCTATGGAAGAAGAAATCAATGACATTGTGAGCTCATTGGATGAAAAAGATGAGGAGGAGAGCGAAGAACAAAACGAGGAAGAGCGGATTGATCACCCGTGCCCACCTTCTAATGAGAGTAGCTCTTTATCTCATACATTGTTTAATTTCCCTTCATGCTTACCGAAGGATGAATGCTATGATGATTGCTATGATCGTGTTGATTATTTTGAAATATCCCTTTTTGATGATGCTTGCTATGCTTGTGGCCAAGATGCCAATATGAATTATGCTTATGGAGATGAACTTGCTATAGTTCCTTATGTTAAACATGAGATAGTTGCTATTGCGCCCACACATGATAGTCCGATTATCTTTTTGAATTCTCCAAACTACACTATATCGGAGAAGTTTGCACTTATTAAGGATTATATTGATGGGTTGCCTTTTTCCGTTACACACGATGATTTTGATGAATATAATATGCATGTGCTTGCTGCTCCTACTTGCAATTATTATGAGAGAGGAACTACATCTCCGCCTCTCTATGTTTCCAACACGATAAAATTGCAAGAAACTGCTTATACTATGCATTGGCCTTTACTTGATGTGCATGAATTGTTCTTTTATGACATGCCGATGCATAGGAAGAGAGTTAGACTTCGTTGTTGCATGACACATATCACTTTGTGCTCACTACTAAATGTCAAATCATTGCTAATTAAAATTGGCTTTGATGTACCTTGGGATCCGGGTGGATCCATTACTTGAGCACTATATGCCTAGCTTAATGGCTTTAAAGAAAGCGCTGCCAGGGAGACAACCCGGAAGTTTTAGAGATTCATTTATTTTTGTTGTGTGCTTTTATAAAGTTTAAAAACAAAAAAAATAAAGAGGGGAACCTAAAACTTTTTCAAAAATAAAAGTGAAAGTAAGAAGGATGAGCACCGTTGAAATGGGGGAGCTCCTTGAACTTTGTTCATGCCCATGGAAACTTTGAAAATCTTGAATTACATAAACTTGTCATCAAAAATAATTATCCCCTTGTACAATTCCATTGTATAATAAAAATAATGTGCCAAGGTTTGCCTTTAGGATGTTTACAATGCTTGTTGGTTTGTGCGGTGCAGGACAGAAACTTTGGTTGTAGTGCGCGATTTTACATTATTTGCTGGAACGTCAAATGGTTCTGAAACTTTTTGCACTGTCTTTCTATTTTTTTTTTCATTTTTCCTAATTTTTGCAGAATTTTTCAAGTATCAGAAGTATGGTAAATGTTCAGATTATTACAAACTGTTCTGTTTTAGACAGATTCTGTTTTTGATGCATAGTTTGCTTGTGTTGATGAAACTATCAATTTATATCAGTGGATTAGGCCATGGAAAAGTTATATTACAGTAGCTACAATGAAAAAACAAAATATGAATTGGTTTTCAGCAGTACTTAGAGTAGTGATTTGCTTTATTATACTAACGGATCTTACCGAGTTTTCTGTTGAAGTTTTGTGTGGATGAAGTGTTCGAAGATCGAGGAGGTATCGATGTGAGGAGAAGAAGGAGAGGCAAGAGCTCAAGCTTGGGGATGGACAAGGCACCCCAAGTAAATATTCAAGGAGACTCAAGCATCTAAGCTTGGGGATGCCCCGGAAGGCATCCCCTCTTTCTTCAACAAGTATCAGTATGTTTTCAGATTCGTTTAATTCATGTGATATGTGCAGATCTTGGAGCGTCATGTGCTTTCTATTTTTTTTCTTTTAATAAATGCACCATGCTGGTATGAGATAGTACTTGGTTGATTTATAGAATGCTCTTTGTACTTCACTTATATCTTTTGAGTATGGCTTCATAGAATACTTCATGTGCTTCACTTACATCATTTGACGTTTGGATTGCCTGTTTCTCTTCACATAGAAAACCGCCATTTGTAGAATGCTCTTTTGCTTCACTTATAATTGTTAGAGTGTGGGCATAACTTTTGTAGAAAGAATTAAAACTCTCTTGCTTCACTTATATCTATTTAGAGAGTTGATAGGAATTGGTCATTCACATGGTTAGTCATAAAATCCTACATAAACTTTTAGATCGCTGAATATGATATGTTTGATTCCTTGCAATAGTTTTGCGATATAGAGATGCTAATATGTGGGAGGAACTAGTGAATGATTATGGTTTAGTAAAAATATTGGTGTTAAGGTTTGTGATTCCTGAAGCATGAACGTATGGTCTCCTAACTATGTAATCAAATTGGCGCGCATTGTATTTTGATTGTTTATCTTTGCGTGAAGGTCGGGGCGCGCGATGGTTAACTCCTACCAACCTCCCCCCTAGGAGCATGCGTCGTAGTATCTTTGCTTCGAGGGCTAATAGATTTTTTGCAATAAGTATGTGAGTTCTTTATGACTAATGTTGAGTCCATGGATTATACACACTCTCACCCTTTCACCATTGCTAGCCCCTCTTGTACCGCGCAACTTTCGCCGGTACCATACACCCACCATATACCTTCCTCAAAACAGCCACCATACCTACCTATTATGGCATTTCCATAGCCATTCCGAGATATATTGCCATGTAACTGCACCGTTCCGTTTATTATGACACACACCATCATTGTCATATTGCCTTGCATGATCGTAAGATAGCTAGAATGATGTATCCATGGCTTGTCCGTTTTTTGATGTCATTGCTACGCTAGATCATTGCACATCCCGGTACACCGCCGGAGGCATTCATATAGAGTCATATATTGTTCTAGTATCGAGTTGTAAGTAAATAGAAGTGTGATGACCATCATTATTAGAGCATTGTCCCTTCAAAAAGAAAAAAAAAGAAAAAAAGAAAGGCCAAAAAAAAAAGAAAGGCCAAAAAAAAAGAGAAAGGCCAAATAAAAAAACGGAAGGCCCAAAAAAAGAAAAGAAAAAGAAAAAAAGGGGGGCAATACTACTATATTTTTCCTCACTTGTGCTTCATCATAGCACCATGTTCTTCATGATAGAGAGTCTCCTATGTTGTCACTTTCATATACTAGTGGGAATTTTTCGTTATAGAACTTGGCTTGTATATTCCAACGATGGGCTTCCTCAAATGCCCTAGGTCTTCATGAGCAAGCAAGTTGATGCACACCCACTAGTTTTCTTTTGAGCTTTCATACACTTATAGCTCTAGTGCATCCGTTACATGGCAATCCCTACTCACTCACATTGATATCTATTGATGGGCATCTCCATAGCCCATTGATACGCCTAGTCAATGTGAGACCTTCTCCCTACTTTTGTCTACTACCACCTTCTATTCCACCCATAGTGCTATGTCCATGGCTCAGGCTCATGTATTGCGCGAAGAGTTGAAAATGTTCAAAAAAGTAAAACATGAAAACAATTGCTTGGCTGACACCGGGATATGCATGAGGGGTACCTTGTGTTAAGAAAAGGGAGCATAAAAGACTATATGATTTTGTAGGGATAACGTTCTTTAGCATTGATATTTTGAAAGACTTGATTGTTTGTTGGGATGCCCGAATATTAAATTCTTTTATGTCAAATGATAGACTACTGCTTTGAATCACTTGTGTCTTAATATTCATGCCATGATTGGATTACATGATCAAGATTATGCTAGGTAGCATTCCACATCAAAAATTATCTTTTTTATCATTTACCTACTCGAGGACGAGCAGGAATTAAGCTTGGGGATGCTGATACATCTTCGTCGAATCTATAATTTTTGTATGTTCCATGCCAATATTCTACAACTTTCATATACTTTTGGCAACTTTTTATACTATTTTTTGGGACTAACATATTGATCCAGAGCCCAGTGCTAGTTCCTGTTTGTTGCATGTTTTTTGTTTCGCAAAATATCCATATCACATGGAGTCCAAACGGAATAAAAATGGACGAAGATTTTTTTTTGGAATATATGTGAATTTTGGGAAGCAAAACCCACACGAGACGATGCCCGAGTGGGCCTCGAGGGTGGGAGGCGCGCCCCCCTGCCCAGGGCGCGCCCTGGGCCCTCGAGGCCACACTGTAAGGCAGTTGATGGCCTTCTTTCGCCACAAGAAAGCTAATATCCGGATAAAAATCGTGTCAAATAATCACCCCAATCGGAGTTACAGATCTCCGGGAATATAAGAAACGGTGAAGGGACAGAATCTGGGAACGCAGAAACAGAGAGAGACGGAGAGACAGATCCAATCTCGGAGGGGCTCTTGCCCCTCCACCTCCATGGAGGCCATGGACCAGAGGGGAAACCCTTCTCCCACCTAGGGAGAAGGTCAAGGAAGAATAAGAAGGAGCGGGGCTCTCTCCCCCTCGCTTCCGGTGGCACCGGAGTGCCACCGGGGCAATCATCGTGTGACGACGATCAACACCAACACCTCCGTCATCTTCACCAACATCTCCATCACCTCCCCCCATCTATCTACAACGGTCCACTCTCCCGCAACCCGCTGTACCCTCTACTTGAACATGGTGCTTTATGCTTCATATTATTATCCAATGATGTGTTGCCATCCTATGATTTCTGAGTAGATTTTCGTTGTCCTATCGGTGATTGGTGAATTGCTATGATTGATTTAAATTTCTTGTGGTTATGTTGCTGTCCTTTGGTGCCCATCATATCAGCGCGCGCGTGGATCACATCATAGGGTTAGCTGTATGTTGATAGGACTACGTATTGGAGGGCAAGAGTGACAGAAGCTTCAACCTAGCGTAGAAATTGATGCATACGGGATTGAAGGGGGACCAATATATCTTAATGCTATAGTTGGGTTTTACCTTAATAAACATTAGTAGTTGCGGATGCTTGCTAATAGTTCCAATCATAAGTGCATAGAATTCCAAGTAAGGGATGACATGCTAGTAGTGGCCTCTCCCACATAAAACTTGATATCGGTCTAGTAACGTAGTCAATTGCTTAGGGGCAATTTCGCAACTCCTACCACCACTTTTCCATACTCGCTATCATTAACTTTGTCTTAACAGCCCCTAGTTTATATTTTCGTGCTCTTTATATTCTTGTAAACCTATCAAAAAAAAACCAACAAAGTACTTCTAGTTTCATACTTGTTCTAGGTAAAGTAAACGTCAAGCATGCCTAGAGTTGTATCAGTGGTCGATAGAACTTGAGGGAATATTTGTTCTGCCTTTAGCTCCTCGTTGGGTTCGACACTCTTACTTATCGAAAAAGGCTACAACTGATCCCCTACACTTGTGGGTTATCAATATGCTCTAGAGGCAATAATAAAGTTATTATTTATTTCCTTATATCATGATAAATGTTTATTATTCATGCTAGAATTATATTAACTGGAAACTTAGTACATCTGTGAATACATAGAAAAACAGAGTGTCACTTGTATGCCTCTACTTGACTAGCTCGGTAATCAAAGATGGTTAAGTTTCCTAGCCATAGACATGAGTTGTAATTTGATGAATGGGATCACATCATTAGCGAATGATGTGATTGACTTGACCCATTCCGTTAGCTTAGCACTTGATCGTTTAGTATGTTGCTATTGCTTTCTACATGACTTATACATGTTCCTATGACTATGAGATTATGCAACTCCCGAATACCAGAGGAACACTTTGTGTGCTATCAAACGTCACAACGTAACTGGGTGATTATAAAGATGCTCTACAGGTGTCTCCGATGGTGTTTGTTGAGTTGGCATGGATCGAGATTAGGATTTGTCACTCTGATTGTTGGAGAGCTATCTCTGGGCCCTCTCGGTAATGCACATCACTATAAGCCTTGCAAGCAATGTGACTAATGAGTTAGTTGCAGGATGATGCATTACGGAACGAGCAAAGAGACTTGCCAGTAACGAGATTGAACTAGGTATTGAGATATCAACGATCGAATCTTGGGCATGTAACATACCGATGACAAAGGGAACAACGTATGTTGTTATGCGGTTTGACCGATAAAGATCTTCGTAGAATATGTAGGAGCCAATATGGGCATCCATGTTCCGCTATTGGTTATTGACCGGAGATGTGTCTCGGTCATGTCTACATAGTTCTCGAACCCGTAGGGTCTGCACGCTTAACGTTCGATGACAATTTGTATTATGAGTTTTGAGATTTGATGACCGAAGTTTGTTCGGAGTCCCGAATGAGATTGGGGACATGACGACGAATCTCGAAATGGTCGAGAGGTAAAGATCGATATATTGGAAGGCTATATTCGGACACCGAAAAGGTTCCGAGTGATTCGGGTGTTTTTTGGAGTACTGGAGAGTTACGGGAATTCGCCGGAAGAAGTATTTGGGCCTTATTGGGCCATACGGGAATAGAGAAGGCAGGCCAAAGGGAAGGAGGCCCCCCATGGGTCCGAATTGGACTAGGGAAAGGGGGCGGCGCCCCCCCTCTTGCGCTTTCCTACTCCCTCTCTCTTTCCTTTTTCTTCTCTCCTACTCCGGAAAGGAAAAGGGGGATCCTACTAGGACTTGGGAGTCCTAGTAGCACTCCCCACACTTGACGCGCCCCCTCTAGGGCCGGCCTCCTCCTCCTCCCTCCTTTATATACGTGGGCAGGGGGCACCCCAAAGGCACTCCAAGTTTTGTCTTAGCCGTGTGCGGTGCCCCCCTCCACAGTTACACACCTCGGTCATATCGTCGTAGTTCTGAGGCGAAGACCTGCGCTGGTAGCTTCATCATCACCGTCACCACGCCGTCGTGCAGATGAAACTTTCCCGTGATGCTCAACTAGATCAAAAGCTCGTGGGACGTCATCGAGCTGAACGTGTGCTGAACGCGAAGGTGCCGTACGTTCGGTGCTTAGATCGGTTGGACTACATCAACTGCGTCACTAGACGCTTCCGCTTTCGGTCTACGAGGGTACGTAGACACACTCTCCCCGCTCGTTGATATGCTTCTCCTAGATAGGTCTTGCGTGACCGTGGGTTTTTTTTTGAAATACTACGTTCCCCAACACTTTCTTTACCACCACTACTCATAGCCGATCTCCCCGTTGTCCGTCGTCGCCATGGTGTCGAAGAAAATCTCCTATGGCATGATGCTCCCGCCGAAGCGTCGCCTTGAGGGGTTCTCACCGTGGAGGTCCGACACATGACCTACATTACAGCAGGCCAACCTTCAAGTTCTCTGAAGACGAGCGAGGACGACGGCCCCAAGGTGTTCTCGGCGGTCCATGAGCAGGAGTAGCAGCCAGCAGAGGAGGAGCCGATCTAGGTTGACGACGCGACATAGTATTATATTCCCTTCATTTTTATTTACTCCGCATATTAGTTTTGGTCAAAGTCAAGCTATAAAAGCTTTGACAAAGTTTATAGACAAAAATATTAACGTATACAATAACAAATCAATACCATTAGATTTGTTGTTGAATGTACTTTCACATCATATAGATTTGTTATGCTAAATATTTATATTCATTTCTATAAATTTGGTCAAAATTTACAAAGTTTGACTTCATTCAACTATGCGATGTAAATAAAACGGAGGGAGTACTAGTATTTTTAGATGGGAAGGCATACAAATGAAGAGGTCACCAACATGAAATTCACCAAGAGGGCAGGTGCAAGAATTAATGCCTTTGGGACATATAAATCCGAGGTACTATTTTCCAGCACTTCCATGGAATTACTAAATCTTTTCCGGGCCCTGGTTAATAGTGTATGTCCCGCGGTTACGAATGTTAGGCTTGATGGATGGTGTGCTTAGCCTTTTCCTGTAAACCATTAATATACTCCCTCCGTCCCATAATATAAGAACGTTTTTTACACTAGTGTAGTGTAAAAAACATTTTTTACACTAGTGTAGTGTAAAAAATGTTCTTATATTATGGGACGAAGGGAGTATGATTTATAGAAACGGTCTGAAAAAAGACATTTCCCCCCAACTCCACCCCATCGGAGGTGATGCAGGAGAACCTTCATTCCACACATTCCACCAGCAGAGTCAAGCTCTCTAGTTCTTCCCGCCTCCATTGTATGATCTCTTCGGTATTGTGAGGGGTGCATTGGTGTCATATTGTAGATACATGTGTTAGGGTTAGGGTATCACAATTGATGTGGCGTCGGCCCTTTTATTATAGTCAATTATTCTTTTTCATGCATGCATATTATGCCTCTACGTGATGACTAGTATGCAATAAATGGAGAATAGAAATACTAGTACATGTTTGGTATCAATTTTATTTGTGATGTATGTCCAGTAGCGCAGTGTAGTCCTCTATATTGTCCTTTTTAGTTCGCATATAAGATTTGTTTAAAGTTAGTGTGACGAAAATAAAAAGATATGAAAGATTGAAAATCAGATGCCAAAACAAAAGGCATGCCCGAGGGGCTCGTTGGCCCCGCACACGCGTGCCACAAATCCTCTTACATATTCATGCTATGCTTGTTAGATGTTTTCTTTCCAAAATTTCTAAGAGCCAATGTAGGTCCAAGTACATGTTGGGGAACGTAGTATTTCAAAAAAAAAATCCCTACGCACATGCAAGATCATGGTGATGTATAGCAACGAGAGGGGAGAGTGTCATCCACGTACCCTCATAGACCGTAAGCAGAAGCGTTATGACAACGCGGTTGATGTAGTCGTACGTCTTCACGATCGACCGATCCTAGTACCGAACATATGGCACCTCCGCAATCTGCACACGTTCAGCTCGATGACGTCCCACGAACTCACGATCCAGTAGAGCTTCGAGGGAGAGTTCCGTCGGCACGACGGCGTGATGACGGTGATGATGAAGTCATCGATGCAGGGCTTCACCTAAGCATTGCAACGATATGACCGAGGTGTGTTTTTGTGGAGGGGGGCACCGCACACGGCTAAAAGATCAATGATCAACTTGTGTGTCCATGGGGTGTCCCCACCCCCGTATATAAAAGAGTGGAGGAGGGGGAGAGGTCGTCCTTCTATGGCGCGCCTAGGAGGAGTCCTACTCCCATCGGGTGTAGGATCCCCCCTTCCCTAGTTGGACTAGGAGAGAAGGAAGGAGAGGGAGAGAGGAAGAAAAAGGGGGGGCGCCGCCCCACCCCTCCTAGTCCAATTCGAACTAGAGGGAGAGGGGGCACGCAGCCGGCCCTGGTCTCCTCTCTCTCTCCACTATGGCCCAATAAAGCCCATATACTTATCGGGGGGTTCCGGTAACCTCTCGGTACTCCGATAAAATCCCGATTTTACCAGGAACCATTCCGATGTCCAAATATAGGCTTCCAATATATCTATCTTTATGTCTCGGACATTCCGAGACTCCTCGTCATGTCCGTGATCATATCCGGGACTCCGAACTACCTTTGGTACATCAAAACTCATAAACTCATAATACCGATCATCACCAAACGTTAAGCGTGCGGACCCTATGGATTCGAGAACTATGTAGACATGACCGAGACTCATCTCCGGTCAATAACCAACAATGGAACCTGGATGCTCATATTGGTTCCTACATATTCTACGAAGATCTTTATCGGTCAAACCGCATAACTATATACGTTGTTCCCTTTGTCATCGGTATGTTACTTGCCCGAGATTCGATCGTTGGTATCTCAATACCTAGTTCAATCTCATTACCGGCAAGTCTCTTTACTCGTTCTGTAATGCATCATCTCATGACTAACTCATTAGTCATTTGCTTGCATGGCTTATAGTGATGTTCATTACCGAGAGGGCCCAGAGATACCTCTCTGACACTCGGAGTGACAAATCCTATTCTCGATCTATGCCAACACCACAAACACCTTCAGAGACACCTGTAGAGCATCTTTATAATCACCCAATTATGTTGTGACGTTTGATAGCACACAAGGTGTTCTCCGGTTATTCGGGAGTTGCATAATCTCATAGTCATAGGAACATGTATAAGTCATGAAGAAAGCAATAGCAGTAAAACTAAACGATCAAGTGCTAAGCTAACGTAATGGGTCAAGTCAATCACATCATTCACTAATGATGTGATCCCGTTAATCAAATGACAACTCATTTCTATAGCTAGGAAACTTAACCAACTTTGATTCAACGAGTTAGTCAAGTAGAGGCATACTAGTGACACTTTGTTTGTCTATAGATTCACACATGTATTATGTTTCCGGTTAATACAATTCTGGCATGAATAATAAACATTTATTATGATATAAGGAAATATAAATAACAACTTTATTATTGCCTCTAGGGCATATTTTCTTTAGTGCACCAGTGCGCGAAACACATTCTCTAGCCGGTCATCTAATGGAATTTCCATTAAACAAATGCTTTCAAATGTTTGTTGACACGCTAGGACCTGCTTATCAACATTTAGTCGGATGTCGGTCATCTAACAATGTCTCCTAAAATTCCCGGTGGACACGGTACCATGCGACCTATGTGACGTTCGTAGATAGTTTTCACATTTCACAATGCAAACTGGATCTAAGAACTACTTTAAAATTCCAACCCTCATCGAAGGTGTGTTGTTCATTGTGGCAACGGCGCGGCTTGGCGGGACCGATCACCGAAGCGGCATTTACTTTGGTGGTGATATAACTAACGGTTCAAACAAATATTTTTTTTCTCATATACATGCATGCATGCATATGTATATGTTGTTTGCGCAAGACCTGGCCATCCCTTGGGCCGGGCCTACCAGAGCCCGATGCAAAAAAACCTAGGCCCGAGCCCGGCCCGGCCCGGCCATCGAGCCTCAAAATCAGGCCCGAGCCCAGCCCATCAGTCAAAAAGCCCGGCGGGCCTTGGGCCACGGGTCAGGCCTCTTCAGTAAATGGAAAATATGATGGGCCCGGGCCCAGCCTGGCACAAGCTACAGGCTAAAAATCTAGGCCCGAGCCCGGCCCGTGGACAAGGTCGGGCTGGGCCAGGTCGGGCTTTTTTGGGTCGGGCCGACCGGGCCGGGCTGCCCATGGCCAGGTCTATGAGTTGATCGAGTTTTGCTACACCTACGTACAGTTTGTACATAATTTATCTTACGGGCTGAGGTGGAACAAAGTAATTGGGGATTAGCAGCTGAGCCGCACCCTGGTTAAATTCAGTAGGGAGAGAAGATAGTTTATGGACGAAAATGCATAGGAGCACTTGTGGGCTCACCCTCCCTATCTCACCATTGAGTAAGTATAGGGATTTGTATCACTATATTAGTCTACATGTATTCCTCAAATTTAAATAAAGTTATTCTTTCTTTTAGGAGAGGCATTTTCTAGTCTTAATGATTTATGACACTTGGACTGGACATTCGACAATGCCCCACGTGCATGTAAATTTTAAGAGCCCCGCGTTTCGAATCAGATAAACACATCTAAAAAATGCATCTACACGTGAAATACCTACATTCTATTCAAAATACCTATATTCTATTCGTATAAGTTATGTTCTATTTGATTCACAAAACCTACATTCTACAATCAAATTGTAACTAATTTTTATTACTAAGAATCTCTATACCTATTTTTTACTAAAAAAGTTCTATACGGCAGAGGTGGGAGGAGGGAGTAGTGAGGAGGAGGAGGAGGAGGGAGGATAGTGCGAGGAGGGAGGAGAGAGGACAGAGGAGGAGGGCAGTGGGAGGAGAGGGCGGCCGGAGGAGGAGGAGAGGATGGAGGAGGGAGGAGGGCAGTGGGAGGAGGAAGGAGGGCAGTGAGAGGAATGCGGAGGGTAGTAGGAGGAGGGGGGAAGGTGGCCAAAGGAGGAGAGAGGGAGGCATATACCTCAGTGGTGACGGCTGCGGCAGGTGATGGCGGGCGGCGTCGGTAGCAGAGAGAGCGAGCAAGAGTGTGAGAGGGGAGTGGGGAGAGAGGAAACTGTTGGGAAACGTAGCATGCAATTTCAAAAAATGCCTACGCTCACGCAAGATCTATCTAGGAGATGCATAGCAACAAGACGTGGAGAATGTGTCCACGTACCCTTGTAGACCGAAAGCGGAAGCGTTATGTTAATGCGGTTGATGTAGTCAAACGTCTTCACGATCCAACCGGTCCAAGTACCAAACGTACGGCACCTCCATGTTCAGCAGACGTTCAGCACGATGACATCCCACGCGCTCTTGATCCAGCAGATGCTCAAGGGAGTGTTCCGTCAGCACGACAGCGTGGCGACGGTGTTGGTGATGTGATCCGCAAAGGGCTTTGCCTAAGCACCCCGACAATATGATGTGAGGTGTAATTTGTGAAGGGAGGCACCGCACACGGCTAAGAGAAACTTGTGTCTTCTAGGTTCCCCCTCTCCCCACATATATATAGGTTGGAAGGGGGAAGAGGCAGCCTAGGGCGCCCCAAGTAGGCCGAATCCTACTTGGGGTGCAAGCCCAATTAGGCCCCCTTCCTTATTTTTGCATATGGGAAGGAAAGAGAAGGGGGGAGAAGGAAAGGGTGGAGGCCGAGCCCTCCTCCTTCCTTTCCCCTTCATTTCCTCCTTGTCCTATTCGGCCTAGGAGGGGCTCACCAGCCCACCAAGGGCTAGTCTGTCCCTCACTTGGCCCAATAGGCCCATAACTTTGCCGAGGGGTGCCCGAAACCGCTTCCGGTGACCCGATATCACCCGGAACACTTCCGATGTCCAAATATCATCGTCCTATAGATGGAACTTTACCTCTCGGTCATTTCGAGACTCCTCTTCATGTCTGTGATCTCATCCAGAATTCCGAACAAACTTCGGTCACCAAAAATACATAACTCATAATACAAATCGTCATCAAATGTTAAGCATGCGGACCCTACGGGTTCGAGAACTATGTATACATGACCGAGACATATCTCCAGTCAATAACCAATAGCGGAACCTGGATGCTCATATTGGCTCCTACATATTCTACGAAGATCTTTATCAGTCAAACCGCATAACAACATACGTTGTTCCTTTTGTCATCGGTATGTTACTTGCCCGAGATTCGATCGTTGGTATCATCATGCCTAGTTCAATCTCGTTACCGGCAAGTCTCTTTACTCGTTCCGTAATACATCATCTCGTGACTAATCCATTAGTCATTTGCTTGCAAGGCTTATTATGATGTGTATTACCGAGAGGGCACATGGATACCTCTCCGACACTCGGAGTGACAAATCCTATTCTCGATCTATGCCAACTCAACGAACACCTTCGGAGACAACTGTAGAGCATCTTTATAATCACTCAGTTACGTTGTGACGTTTGATAGCACACAAGGTGTTCCTCCGGTATACGGGAGTTGCATAATCTCATAGTCAGAATAACATGTATAAGTCATGAAGAAAGCAATAGCAATAAAACTAAATGTCCATAATGCTAAGCTAACGGATGGGTCTTGTCCATCACATCATTCTCCTAATGATGTGATCCCATTCATCAAATGACAACATATGTCTATGGTTAGGAAACTTAACCATCTTTGATTAACGAGCTAGTCTAGTAAAGGCATACTAGGGACACTCTGTTCTGATTCACACATGTATCAAGTTTCCGGTTAATACAATTCTAGCATGAATAAAAGACATTTATCATGATATATAAGGAAATATAAATAAAAACTTTATTATTGCCTCTAGGGCATATTTCCTTCAGAAACGACGGGGTGGATTAGGTGCCCATAGTACTAGCGCGGGTAATGAAACAGCGTTGCTACTATGCACACTATCTATAGCGCGGGCCGGGATCCAACGCTACAGCTAAAAGGTGCATGGGAGTCAGGCCCATGTATAAACAGTAGTAGCGCATGTACAAAAGACAACGCTACTACGCTACTACTACGTCCCTGGTAGTTGCGTGTATTAGTGGATCGACGCTGCTATTATGTGGCCCGGGGGACATGGTGGGGCCCATCTAGCAGCAGCGCCCAAAAGAAAGCCCGCGCTACTGCTATCTGTGTACTTGTAGCGTCGATTTTCGACCAGCGTTGCTGCTGCATACCAGTAGCGCCGGCAATCCACCCCATGTTAATGTCAAGGTTCTACCTATATGGTTTCTCCTAGTAGTCTGAACACATATTCATGTGATCGTGGATCATATAAACACATCTAATATCTAGTTGGACACTTCACAGCTTGTGGAGTACCAGGCTCTTAGGAAAGAAATTCATAGTAATTCCTAGAAAATTATGTAGGTAAATCCGAGAGATTTTTCAACACATTTCATGTTGTTTTTTATCATAAATGAAAAAAATGAGAACATCATGGTAATAGTTCTAGAAACTTCTTCATAATAATCTCAGTTTTTTTAAAATTGGAGGAATTATTCTCTTCTAAAAAGCTGAGAATTTAATAATAAAATTCAAGAAAAGTGCAATTAATTGTGAGAGTAACAACAAATGTGTCATGTCACATAGACACAAATGAAATTGATACAGGCCATGAGTGGAAGAGGCAGTTTCTATCTTTTTATTTTTACATTGCTTCATCCCCATTCTTTTTATTAAGATAAGATCTTAACATGCATGCATTTAAGGCATGTACAACGGTTGATAAAATAATCTTATCTTAAGCCTTGCATGTAATTTATAGATGACAAAAAATCATGTCTACAATGAGTCATCTTGTAGTCTTATCTTCAATAACTAGCTATTCCTAAAAACATGGTGAGACATATTGCGCTAAGAGATCATCTCTTATCTTCTCTTAAATAAGAGAAGACAATTTTTTTCTTATGATTTCTCTCTCCTCCACCTTATCATTTATCCTACATGGTATTCCGAAGATAGAACCATTGTACATGCCCTCATAGATCATATCCTAGGTGATCAATCTGGGCACGAGTAACGCTACATTCACGGACAATTGCCGGGGTTTACGGGGTTGTTATAGACCCGGAAGATTGTGACTGGTTTAAGGGGACGCACCCGCGAGAAAATCCGGGGGGCATGAAGAGAATAATGGAAAGGACCGTAACAACCCCACAATATGCTCGTGTGTGTAGCATATTTGATCTTTAGGGAGCGACTACAATAGAAGAAGGGCCATCCGTGCAAAAATAGAAAAAAAATGTCTGGGCCATCAGATCTGGGATGAACGTTCTAGATTCTAGTGGGTGAGTCTGAGCGCACAGGTGCTAGGTCCTTTGCAAAAAAACACTCTTGGTTATAGTCATTTTGCTTTCAGAACCATCTTCTCCACCGTAGGAACACATCAGAGCAGACCCAGATCCCCCAATCTGCATGGCCGCCAACTCTTGGACAAGCCCCGCCGACGGTGGTAGCGAGCCAGATCCGGTGCCTAGCCGGGTGATTGTGGCCAATAGTGGAGGTCAGATCCAGCACCCGACTGTCTCGTCGCCGACGGTCTGGCTGCCTCGACGGACCTCCCGTGTTCTAAGTTGCAGCCTTGTGCGGACAAGTTCTCCAAGGTACTCTGCTCCGACGTCCACAGGATAACCTCGCTCCATCCTTTGTCCTACCCAACCAGACCATTCTCCACATGTTGCCAACACCCCTCCGACTCCAGCTCCCCCATCTGGTAACACCTGAGAAGAAAACTACAGCTAGCCTTCAGGTATGCTTGTCTTCCAGGTTGCTACCAGTTTACATAGTTAATTCTGTAGCATTTCATTTCGAAAGTATTTTGTTCAACTATCCATACTAGTAGACTACCCGTGCGTTGCCACGGGCATTTTCAAAGAGTTTACTCGTTACATATATAAGCATAAGGCATGTTAAATTTTACATGTACAGAAAAATTAGCCAGACATGGCTGATAGATGCATGAGGAGATCACCTTCTCTACGCATGGCATACTGGATAGACATGGTTCAATTTTTACTATGTAGCCCATGGCCGATAGATGCATGTGGAGATCACCTTCTCTATGCATGGCATCAGCCAAAGACTCTACAATTCAGGAACACACAAACTAGTTGAACCACATACATGCAGGTTCATAAATAAAATTAACAAGAAGTAGATGGGTTCGGGCATCATGCCATGGATAATTTGTTGGCTTGGTTTCACCGTGGGCTTGGTCACAAAACAATGGAGGGGACGCATGCACGCACAGAAGCTATTCTCGACCACCAGCCTGCCATCCTAGGCTGCCTGGCTTCACTCCAAATGACCTTGCTCCGCATCCACGACACCTCTGATGACCGCCGCACAGTGTCGCACCACATATGACGCTCCAGCTTCTGCATCCTTCCTCTAGTCCACAGTCTATGCCTGCTCATACTCCGTAGCTACCGTCACACTCATGCTCTAGAGCTACCTCCCCTTGACTGCTCCCCCCTTCTCTCGATCTACCAAGACAATGGGTTGAAAGTCGACGTCATCTCTTGATCTCGATCTCAATTTGCTGAGCCCATGGCCTAAAAGTCTGACTCATGTTTGGATTGAGGCCAAAGGAAGCCAGGGGCTCTTGAACTCCAAAATGCAGAATTTTTCAAGATTCACAAGAAATGGCTTAGTTACTACCTATTGCAAAATCACAGTTCTCACCTCGAATAGTAGCGAACCGTGACCGAGTAGAAAAAGTAAATGACTGAAAACTATAGTATCCTTCCTAAGAGCATCAAGGACATTTTCGGTCTTGGATTACTCTAGATTGCCATCCTCATGGAAGAGAAATGTCTCAGCCACCCGTCCCCATGTTCGGTCCTCCCTACCGTCCTCCTCTCTACTCAAATTAGTTACTTTACATTAATACAATTTAGAGCTTGGGGAGCGGGTAAACATTACTCAAAGTAATTCTTTAGGAAACTCCAAAGAGGCGAAAAGCAAAGCTAAAGTTGTCACATAATAAGATTAAGAGATAAAGCATAAGGCAAGCAAGAACAAGTAATGACTCGCAATAACAAGTGCCAAACATGCCAACATCGCAAATATTCAGCAGCAATGCAGCAATCACTCAAACAAATTACACCATCATATACCATAAACAAACTAAACTCCCTTCTAGAAGATACCAATCACTTCTAAGCAATTCTTGCATGCAACTTTATTTTTCTTGGTATATTTTTGCTTTCCAAATAATCCATTTGTAGACTACTTTCCTCGGAAGGAAGCCATTTCAGTAAGGTACAAATAGATATTTTCAGATATTCTATGAAATACTTGTGCTAGACTGTTATAACGAATTGGAACTATAATTGTCAAGACCAAGCCGCAATGATTTTTCTTGCAAAGTTATCTACAACATTTTGTATCACAGAAACCCTAATGGACTCACTTATTGGTTTTATAGGATAAAAATGTACTTTACATAGTTCCATACTGTTGCACCAAGTTATGAATTCGGTAGATCAGCTCTACTTGATCTCTATAGGAAATATACCATAATTTATTTCCTATAATTATATTATGACATCTCTAAGTTGTTCGGAAGTAGAATTAAAATCAAATTAACAAATGAGTCATTGAACAATCAATAATATTCCTTACAAGATTGTGATCTCAATGTAACAATCACAATGTAGCAGGTTCAATTAAGCCACTCCTTACCTTGCCATGAAGTAGTCATGTTTTTCTCTCTACTTTGAACCCCGAGAGTTACAGCCTCAATTCTACCACATTGGCCATCGTTGAACTGAATGGCCAGTGAGCAAGTAAAGAACTTAGATGCACTGCCTTAGTAAACGAACAGCAAGTTATCATCTAGAAAGGAATGGCAGGTCAACATCTAAATAAAGGACTGACATGCTGTGAAAGCTCTAATCAAGTTTAAAAAATCACAAACTTTTGTGTCGAATTCATAGGAATTATGAGCTAAGAACTTCCATTGGCTCAACCAATACCACTGGCGCCCCTGCACCCTCTTACTAACTCCTTCTACCTCCTATAAAAACTGTAAAAGAAAAAAATTACTTACATTAGAACATGATGCAGAATTTTGCAAAGATTGAAACAATACAGCAACACATGGCTCAATTAGGCTAGCAATGAATGAGATACCCCAAATTGTGAATGTGTTTTCAGCAGGTGTATTAGCCTATTAGATGTTCTACAAGATTTGGATGTCCGTTAGATGATTTCTCCATAAGCTTCATATTGTGCTTATTTACTAAAACAGGTGACCATAATCAGTTATATTATATATATTTAATACGTCTTTCAGAAGAACAGGATGCAGTTTGTCTATAATTAGCATGGTTGATGCAATAAGCGTCAACACCTTACTGCATTGACAATTTCAAGATGGAAACATTCAGGGCAAAAACTTAACAATTACATTTCCAAATTTATGGGCTGGACTGAATTCCTTTTTCTTTCTGAGGTTGTGGACCTAAATCCTTGCAAGAAGATGCATACCCCTAAATCAAACTGATAATTATGATGATGTTCATTGATAAAACCTTATCATCAGCTTAGTCCTCCTATTGCAACTGCACACACTTTCCTATGCAACCACAAAATGCAGTCCAAGAATAAGGTCTAACGAGACCAACGATTCTCACCAAGATGCGCACAACTTGATTAAGACTGCATCGGCTCATGTATCCACGAGGTGGCATGCTCAATATTCTGGACATCACATTGTGAGATGCTAAGAGTTAGTGAGGTTATGTATGCACTCTATCTACTTTCTCCTCAGAAAAAACATTGTACACATAGATTGGAAGAACCACATAAATTTTTGTATTGTTTTGTCCATGTTCAAACAACTTCTATGACCAAATCCTAACTTTTTTGCTTCGCACATAAGGCTGCACTAGCAGAATTTGCAAAGTAACGGGAATCAGTTGGGAATTTATTTATGCTAATTTACTTGCAAGATGGATGGATGCAGCTGTTCACGTACATGATCCTAGCGGCTGGGGGATTCCGCGGAGCAGCTCTACCTGGCGTACAACGGTGACAAGTAGATTGCATGGATTTAATTTGTGTTTTGAGGTGCCATGTGATGTCAACGGCGGAGGGGTCGGGGCGGTACCTGCCGTCAATGACGAAGGGGAGGTATGAGGCCCTACCATGAGCCCTGCCGCCACGGAAAGCCGGGAACACCATATCCTCTTACACACACACATCGGTAGGTCCCCTTCACCACGTCCACACTCCACAGCTGCTGCTGCAAATTTAGTCGCGAGGAGGATGAGATTGGAAGAAGGTCGGTTTGCTGATTCATCTCCTCCTTGCTGACAGGGCCGGTCCTGAGATTTTGGGGGCCTGGGGCGAAACTAACATCCGAGGCCCTTGGTACAAATACTAAAATAATAACCAATTTTTGAGCGGTGCCGCTCGTTCAAGCGAGTTCGTGATGACAATATATCAAAGCACTTCCGCACCAAGTCTCAACACGAATCATCCACAATGTGCATGAACAATAACGCATTGAAATATCCGGTGTGTATACATGAAATATTAACAACGAACAGTTAAAATGGATCAAAACATCGTTCATATGAAATAAAAATATACCCTCTGTAAATGCATCATCATGGTGGCTTGTGTGGATGTAGTGTGTAGGTGCGGTCTCCACTTGGTGACTCTGTCATCTTGCGTCTCTGTGTGGCCATGTGGGGGAGACAATGGGAAATTTCAGAGTCACATGGCACCACACACATCCTGAGGGTTGACTATAATTTTAAAACAACATCCAAGATTTGTTTGTGATGAGGACATCACTAACAAGGTTACACCCACAGCCCCAACTGATACATATACAGGACCAATTACTAGAGCTCGTGCACGCCAATTAAATTACCAGGTACTTTCGTTTCTTGGTAATGATTCTAATGTTCATGAGAATATGATGCTGCCTAAATTGGATACATTTGTCTTGCTTACAAATGAAGGGCCTAGCTTGGACAAGAAGGATGAACATTGGAGCAAGATCAAGCATTGAGATGATGGCATGCGCAAGGGGAACAATAACGGAGTTACAATTGATGATTTCAGGACTTTGAAGCCACCATAATGAGTGCGTGAAGCCTTGGACGAAATATACAAGATGCCACTTCGTAAATTTCATCCAACGGCTATTATAGGTGCTGCGTCACCTTATTATTGGGGCAGGCCCATGTACTTTCGAAATACTTGAGTATAGGCTATTTTTAGAGTCCGTATGTGTGGGGAAACAAGAGTTAGGGTTGGTTTCGGACCCCTCCTCCAAGGGCCACGAAATTAACCCCTCTTCCTCCATATATACAGCCATTAGGGCGTCGTTTAGACTTTGGGTTTTGTTTAGATTAAAGTTCGCCATAGCTGCAACTTCGCGTACTTCGTTTGTGTTCAACGACCAGACAAAGACGTCACAGAACCCCACCTTGATCAATAAAGCTTTCCTCTTATATTCGCAATATTCAGATTGCAATCTTAGTTTCTTGCTTGTTCTTCGTTTGCTTGAAGGAAATAGACCCTCGTGGTCAGGTTGATCGTGCTCCGGCGTGGTCAATAACCTCTCAGAGTTGGTTTAGCGATTGCTAAGGCGCGACGTCCTCGCACGTTCGTAGTCGGATCGTCAAAGTCTACTCCACCAAAAACGATAGCCACCATCTCATCGAAAGATGGGACACCTTTGCCTCTATCAAGTGGTGTCAGATTTCCAGGTTGCTCAGTGAGATTTTCCAGTTTTTCATAGTTAGATCGAGTCTATTCTTCATACCTATAGTCCACGATAAAGTCAAAAAATTTATTAGGGTTAGTTCATCATATCCGAACCAATATGAGCCTTTGCATAATCTTTTTAGGGTTTTGCTTTGTTGACTTTGCGGTTGCATCGTCGTGTCTAGTTGCTAGTCTTAGTGTCTAGTCCTTTAGAGTTTCGAGTTCTGTCACAGTTGTCACGCCGCCGCACCATATTCATCGCTGCTGTCATCCCACCACTGCTGCCATATCCCACCACCGCTACAACATACCACCACCGCTGCCATATCCTACCATCATATATCCACCACAAATCCGAGTTCTTTTCATATTAGGTGTGTTCTTGAGATCCATCTAGTTTTGGATTCGTGTTTCCTTGCCTGCGTAGGTCTCGGAAGAAAAAAAAGTCTAGAGACCCCCGGGCAGTTTTTATGCCAAAATTTCGACAGGTGAAAATATTTTTTCCCTATATCGTTTTTAGGCTTTTCTTAGTCTTTTGAGACACGTGCCATCATACTATTTTTTTACCGCACTTTTTCGTCGTTGTTGCCCTGATTCCGAAAAAAAATCATCAAAATTTTTTCGTGCCTATCATCTTAGTTTGACTTGGGAAGAGTTTTGAGACACACGCCATTATAGTGATTTTCGGCAAAAAAAAGGAGCAAAAAAAAAGGCGAAAAAAATCAGAGTGTGCTTTCCCCTTGATTACGTGTAGCACCGTGATCATGTTAGTGTTATAGGCTCGTGTCTCTAGTACGGTCTAGCCTAGGACCAGCACGGTACCGTCGTTGAGCGTTTATTCAACTTTGCATCTTTGAATTGATTATTGCTGACCCTTTTTGCTACCATATTATAAGCCTTCCCAGCTCCACTTACATCTACGTCGTGCGTTTGACTCTCCCTGGTAATCGCTTTATCCAAGCTTTGAGAGTTTTGACTACCAATGTTGCCAATCACCACCTGCTGTTGGGTAAGAACTGGTAATAATTTGAGATTTGCTTGACGGATTTGTGATGCCCCATCACCACCATTTTCTAGTAGTCAGTAGGATCATATTTTTGTGTGTTTCTATTGCTGCTAACCATGCCAGGATCACAAGTCGACGAGACTGACTGGGAGAACATGACGAACAAGGAGTTGCATGATAAATTTCAGCAAATGATAGGTCAACAGGTAGAAGATGTGATGACTAGTTTTGGCGATCCACTAGCGAGGATAGATGGCATTGAGAAGTCAATTGACACCAAGTTGGATGCCAAATTCGCTGAAGTGCTTGCGCGTCTACCTCCACCTGCTGCACCATTGCAACAACAACAACAACAACCACCTTCACGTCGCGAAACAGCCCTCCGCAAAGCGAGCCATGTCGCTCTTCAGCCTGGCCAAACTATTGGTGCTGCTATTGATACTTCTGTGGCTCCTGCTGCTGCTGAGGAGGAGGAGGATTAAGTGGGAGATTACGAGGATGAGGTTGATCAAAATCAGAACTACGTGCAACAACCAGCACCAGAACCACCAGGTCGTCCACGTGCAAATAATCGCAATGGTAGGGCTGCACCACACCCTCAGGTATGAGATCATGACCATCTCCCTAAACTGACATTGAGTATTCCACCATTTGAGGGTAGATATCTTCCTGATATATATCTTACTTGGGAGTTAGAAACCGAACAACGTTTTACATGTTTAGAATATCCCGAGGAGAGACGTGTTGCTACTGCTCTTTATGCTTTCACTAGTTTTGCTTGTGTGTGGTGGTCTGAATATTGTAGATTATATCCGGATAATATTCCAACTACTTGGGCTGCTTTGAAAACTGCTATGCATACTCGTTGGGTTCCACCATATTATCAACGTGAATTACTTCATAAATTACAGCGTTTAGGACAAGCAAAAAATTTTGTAGAAGAATATTATCAGGAATTACAAACTGGCCTGATTAGATGTGGTATTATTGAGGATAATGAGGCTATGCTTGCATGTTTTATGGATGGCTTAAATAGAGAGATTCAGACAATTCTAGAGTACAAGGAGTATAATAATATCACTCGTTTATTCCATCTTGCTTCCAAAGCTGAACGTGAAGTGCAGGATCGACAGGCCTTGGCGCCAACTAATTATTCTGTAGGTCGACCTTCATCATGGACACCGCGTGCATCATCTACCTCGACACGTCCGGCTGCACCACCGCCTACTTCATCCGTCACTTCTAGCCGTGATAAGAGCAAACAGGCACCACCACCATCAACCATGAGTACACCTTTCGGTCCTGCGCAGAGCTCTTCTTCATCCATGGCATCCACAGGGCCAACACATGATGTTATATGTCGTCGTTGCACTGGTCGTGGTCACTATGCGAGCAAATGCCCATCTCAGCGTGTCATGATTGCTACTGAGGATGATGGTTATGAGTCCGCCAGTGACTATGATGAGGAGATTTTGGCTCTTATTACACGTGAAGAACACGGTGGAGATGATTCTGAAAATGAGACGCAATACATGGCTCCTGAAGACGCTGAAAGGTATGAATGTTTATTTTCTCAACGTGTTTTGAGTGTGCGGGTCACACAAGCAGAGCAAAATCAGAGGCATAATTTGTTCCATACAAAGGAAGCTGTGAAGGAACATTCTGTTCGCGTCATCATAGATGGAGGGAGCTGCAACAACTTGGCTAGCAAGGAGATGGTGGAGAAGCTATCTCTCACCATAAGACCACATCCACATCCTTACTACATCCGATGGTTCAAAAACAGCGGCAAGGTTAAGGTAACATGTATTATTCGTGTGCATTTTAGTATCTCCACATTTGCTGATTATGTTGATTGTGATGTTGTACCCATGCAATCATGTTCCTTATTACTTGGTAGACCATGGCAATTTGATAAAAATTCGGTACACCATGGTAGAAAAATAAGTATACTCTTGTTCATAAGGATAAACGTATTACTTTGCTTCCTATGCCTCCTGATTCCATTTTGAAAGATGATATTAATAGAGTTAATAAAGCAAAACAGGAGCAAAATAAGAGTAAAAATCAGATTGTGGCAAAAGAATTTGAGCAACAAATGAAGCCAAATAACACACCATCATCTCATGTTGCATCTGAAATTAAATTAAAAAGTGGATGTTTACTTGCCACCAAATCTGATATTGATGATCTAGATTTCAACAACTATGTTTGCTATGCTTTTGTGTGCAAAGATGCATTATTTTCATTCGAGGACGTGCCTTCCCCTTTGCCTCTTGCTGTCACTAATATTTTGCAGGAGTTCGCGGACATCTTTCCACAAGACGTGCCATCGGGATTACCACCTATTCGAGGGATTGAGCATCAGATTGACTTAATTCCTGGTGCATCGCTACCCAACCGCGCACCATACCGTACCAATCCAAAGGAGACAAAGGAGATTATGCGTCAAGTACAGGAGCTACTCGACAAAGGTTATATACACGAATCCCTTAGTCCGTGTGTTGTTCCTATTATTCTAGTACCACAAAAGGATGGTACATCGCGTATGTGTGTTGATTGTAGAGGCATTAATAATATTACTATTCATTATCGTCATCCTATTCCTAGGCTAGATGATATGCTTGATGAATTGAGTGGCTCTACTATATTCTCCAAAATTGATTTGCGTAGTGGATACCAACAAATTCGTATGAAATTGGGAGATGAATGGAAAACAACATTTAAAACTAAGTTTGGATTATATGAGTGGTTAGTCATGCCGTTTGGGTTAACTAATGCACCTAGTACTTTCATGAGATTAATGAATGAAGGTTTATGTGCTTTCATTGGACGATATTGTGGTAGTTTACTTTGATGATATATTGATTTATAGCAGATCTTTGGAGGAACATTTGGAACATTTACGTGTGATACGTCCAAAACATATCTATAATTTCTGCTTGCTCCATGCCACTTTTGAGTGATATTGCTATGATATTTATACACTTCCATACACTTTTGATCATATTTGGACTAACCTACTAATCCAGTGCACCCTAGTGCCAGTTTCTGTTTTCGGCTGTTTTTGTATTTCAGGTTTTCACATTACGAGAACTGTCAGGAAAAATCCAGAAAAATTATATAAAAAATCAGCGTTCCGAAACCTACCTTGCGCCCGAAGTATAGCCGGGGGAGGGGCCACCAGGGCCCCAGGCGCCCTGGCGGCGCGCCCCCCCCTGGGCCGCGCCGGGAGGGCGCCTGGGCCCCCCGTGCCCCGTCTGGTGCCCCCCTTTGGCATATATTTAGAGCGTCCTTCGAAACCCTCGGGACGGGAACTCTTTTTCACGATCACATCTCTGTTCCGCCGCCGCCGCCGCTTCCAAGATCGGGAGCACCAGGAGAACTCTTCCCGGCACCCTGCCGGAGGGGAGGATCACCATCGGGAGCCTCTCCACCACCATGGACGCCTCCCCGATGAGTTGTGAGTAGTCTCCCTTGGACCATGAGTCCATGACCAGTAGCTATGTGATGTTCTCCTCCCGTTCTTGTGCTTCACTAATTAGTCCCCGTGAGCTGCCCTACATGATCGAGGCACATATGTAATCCTTATGCTGTTGCTATGATGAGTTTGCTGGGATCCGATGGATTATGAGATTATGTTCAGATTGTGATTGAGTAATATATTTGATATACCTCTTTTATATTTATGTTCATAAGTAATTCTTGCATGTTCTCCGTTGTTATTTATTGCTTTGGCCAAGTAATACGTAGTGACTCCAAGAGGGAACGTTATGCTTGATTGTGGGTTCATGCCCCTCGATGACTAGTTTGAGTGACAGAAACATGAGTCTAGGGGATGTGCTGTTGCCACAAGGGGGAAAACAACGGTGCTTGTGCCCGCGGGTGCAAGGATTGTTTACTTTACGCAAAGTTCTTTTAATGCAGTTGTCTGTTGCATTGAGTTTACACTATGGGTGGGACTCGCAACTTAATACCAGCGAGATGTTCTGGATAGATATCTTAAGGTGGATGATTAGTAGTAGATATTGATGGATTTCGGTCTACTTACTTTGGTGTACCGCCCATGCTTTGAACCTCAACCTTTCTTGCAATGTAGTCAGCATTGGTTTGCGTTCGTGGTCCTGTCAATTGCCCAGCTGTAATTTGTTTACCTCATATAGCTGTTTTATCGTCTTTTGGGAGAGAGACATCACTAGTGAACATCATGAGACTCCGGTCCATATTACCATTATTGATCACATCTGCTATTTACTTTTCGCTTTTACTTACTATTGCAAACATTATCTATCACTACTATCATTTGCGTTTAATCCTTTGTGAACTACAAGGTCGGAGGGATTGACAACCTCTCTGTACTCGTTGGGAGCAAAGTTATTTGTATCTGTGTGCAGGTCCACGTTGATTGCTAATATCTGGCGCCGTTAGCAGTTGACACCTACTTGTTGAACCTAGGAGTCTCTGGGGATTCGATCCTTGGCATCTTTGCTAAGGGAAAAACTTCCACAACACTGCATCTCACACCTTCCACTTGGGGTAACCAACGAGGGGTTAGAGGCCCATCAACGTGATGTTTTAATTGCACTACGTGATGCACGTTTGTTTGGTAACCTTGGAAAGTGCACCTTTTGCACCGACCGAGTATCTTTTCTTGGCTATGTTGTTACTCCATAGGGAATTGAGGTTGATAAAGCCAAGGTTGAAGCTATTGAGAGTTGGCCGCAGCCCAAAACGGTCACACATGTGAGGAGTTTCCTTGGCCTCGCTGGATTCTATAGGAGTTTTGTGTGAGATTTCAACACCATTGCTGCACCTCTCAATGAGCTTACAAAGAAGGATGTGCCTTTTGTTTGGGGTACTGCATAGGAAGAAGCATTCATGGTATTGAAATATAAGTTGACACATGCTCCTTTACTCCAACTTCCTAATTTTAATAAGACTTTTGAGCTTGAATGTGATGCTAGTGTAATTGGGTTAGGAGGTGTGTTATTACAAGATGGTAAACCTGTTGCATATTTTTCTGAAAAATTGAGTGGGCCTAGTCTGAATTATTCTACTTATGATAAGGAATTATATGCTCTTGTTCGGACTTTGGAAACATGGCAACATTATTTATGGCCCAAAGAATTTGTTATACATTCCGATCATGAATCTTTGAAGCACATTAAAAGTCAAGCAAAACTGAACCATAGACATGCTAAATGGGTTGAATTCATAGAGACTTTCCCTTATGTTATTAAACACAATAAGGGAAAAGAAAATGTTATTGTTGATGCTTTGTCTCGTCGCTATACTATGCTTTCACTACTTGACTTTAAAATATTTGGTTTGGAGACCATCAAAGATCAATATGTGCATGATGCTGAATTTAAAGATGTATTGCAGAATTGTAAAGAAGGAAGAACATGGAACAAGTTTGCCATTAATGATGGATTTGTGTTTCGTGCTAACAAGTTATGCATTCCAGCTAGCTATGTTCGTCTTTTGTTGTTGCAGGAGGCGCATGGAGGAGGATTAATGGGACACTTTGGCGTGAAGAAGACGGAGGATGTACTTGCTACACATTTCTTTTGGCCAAAGATGAGACGAGATATTGAGCATTTTATTGCTCGCTGCACTACATGTCAAAAAGCTAAGTCACGACTCAATCCTCATGGTTTATATATGCCTTTGCCTGTCCCTAGTGTTCCTTGGGAAGATATATCTATGGACTTTGTTTTGGGTTTACCTCGAACAAAGAAGGGGAGGGATAGCATATTTGTTGTCGTGGATAGGTTCTCGAAGATGGCGCATTTTATACCATGTCATTGATATGTCTCCAATGTATCTACTTTTCCAAACACTTTTGCCCTTGTTTTGGACTCTAACTTGCATGATTTGAATGGAACTAACCCAGACTGACGCTGTTTTCGGCAGAACTGCCATGATGTTGTTTTTGTGCAAAAATAAAAAGTTCTTGGAATCGCCTGAAAATCAACGGAGATTTAATTCAGAAAATATAAAAAATACCTACAAGAAGATCCACACCTGGGGGCCCACATGCTGTCCTCGAGGATGGGGGCGCGCCCCCTGCCTCGAGGGCACCTCGATGCCCCACCGACGTATCCCCAGGTCCTATATATTCCATTTCGCGGAGAGAAAAATCAAGGAGAAATAATTATCGCGTTTTACGAGACGGAGCCCCCGCCAAGCCCTAATCTCTCTCGGGAGGGCTGATCTGGAGTTCGTTCGGGGCTCCGGAGAGTGGAGATCGTCGCCATCGTCATCATCAACCTTCCTCCATCACCAATTCCATGATGCTCACCGCCGTGTGTGAGTGATTCCAGCGTAGGCTTGCTGGAGGTGATGGGTTGGATGGGATGTATCATGTAATCGAGTTAGTTTTGTTAGGGTTTGATCCCTAGTATCCACTATGTTCTGAGATTGATGTTGCTATGACTTTGCTATGCTTAATGCTTGTCACTAGGGCCCGAGTGCCATGATTTTAGATCTGAACCTATTATGTTTTCATGAATATATGTGTGTTCTTGATCCTATCTTGCAAGTCTATAGTCACCTACTATGTGTTATGATCCGGCAAACCCGAAGTGACAATAATCGGGACCACTCCCGGTGATGACCATAGTTTGAGGAGTTCATGTATTCACTATGTGTTAATGCTTTGGTCCGGTACTCCATTAAAAGGAGGCCTTAATATCCCTTAGTTTCCAATAGGACCCCGCTGCCACGGGAGGGTAGGACAAAAGATGTCATGCAAGTTCTTTTTCATAAGCACGTATGACTATATTCGGAATACATGCCTACATTGCATTGACGAACTGGAGCTAGTTCTGTGTCACCCTAGGTTATAACTTCTACATGATGAATTGCATCCGACGTAATTTCCCATCACCGATCCAATGTGTACGAGCTTTACCTATATTGCTAGTTGCTATTTACTTTTCCATTGCTGTTATCACAAAAACCACAAAAACACTATCTTTACTTTTATTGCTGCTATCATATTAATGTGCTACTAAACTATCTTGCTGCAGATACTAAGTTTCCAGGTGTGGCTGAATTGACGACTCAGTTGCTAATACTTAAGAGTATTCTTTGGCTCCCCTTGTGTCGAATCAACAAATTTGGGTTTAATACTTTACCCTCGAAAACTGTTGCGATCCCCTACACTTGTGGGTTATCAAGACCATTTTCTGGCGCCATTGCCGGGGAGCATAGCTCTATTCTTTAAGTCACTTGGGATTTATATCTTCTTATCACTATGAAGAATTGGAAGGACTCAAAAACCAAGATCTTACCCTCAACTACGAGGGGAGGTAAGGAACTGCCATCTAGCTCTGCACTAGATTCTCCTTCTGTTATGAGTAAACCTGCGACACCTACTCCTGCTATTGAATCTGATATGTCGTATGTTCTTGATGATGCTACTACTGCTATGTATGATGAAACTATCTTGATGCCTGATACTGTGCCACTAGGTGAATTTCTAGATGAACAAATTGCTAAGGTTAGGGAGAGTGCAAATGTTGATGACATTTATGAAAGTGATGATGAAACTACTCCCAATAGATATGAATTGCCTGTTGTACCTGAGGGTTATGTTATGGATGAAGAAACTGCTAGAGACTTTCTTGCTTGCAATGATAGATATGATCTTAAGAAATTATTAGCTAAGTTGAAAGAAAAGTCCTTGAATGCTATAATGAAACATGACCCTACTTTTGCTACTTCACCTATATGTGTCACTGATAAGGATTATGAATTCTCTGTTGATCCTGAGTTAAATACTTTGGTTGAATCTGATCCTTTCCATGGCTATGAGTCTGAAACTATTGTGGCACATCTTACCAAGTTGAATGATATAACTACCCTGTTTACCAATGATGAAAAGATTCGCTACTACTATATCCTTAAGTTGTTTCCGTTCTCGTTAAAGGGTGATCATAAGACTTGGTTTAATTCTCTTGATCCTGGTTGTGTGCGTAGTCCCCGGGATATGATGTATTATTTCTCTGCTAAATATTTTTCCCGCTCATAAGAAACAAGCTGCCTCACGGGAAATATATAACTTTGCTCAAATTGAAGAAGAGAGTCTCCCACAAGCTTGGGGGAGGCTTCTCCAATTACTTAATGCTTTGCCTGATCATGCTCTTGAGATGCATGATATACTTGATGTCTTTTTATAATGGACTAACCGATGCTTCCAGAGACCACCTAGATAGTTGTGCTGGTTGTGTTTTCAGGGAAAGAACAGTGGAACAAGCTGAATTACTATTGAATAATATGCTAGCCAATGAAAATAATTGGACACTTCCTGAACCAGCCCCTAAGCCAACTCCGAAGAAGAGAGGTGTTCTATTTCTCAGTCCTGAAGACATGCAAGAGGCAAAGAAATCTATGAAAGAAAAAGGTATTAAAGCTGAAGAGGTTAAGAATTTACCGCCTATTGAAGAAATACATGGTCTTGATAACCTGACATGGGTAGTAAAGGTAAATTCTCTCTATAGATTTGATGAAGGTGATATTCCTCGTTATAAGTCTGCTAGCAAATGCTTAGATGAGTTTGACAATTTTATTGTGAAACAAGAAAACTTCAATGCTTATGTTGGTAGATAATTACAACACAATGCCCATATGATTGAACGCTTGAGTGATTATCTGTCTAGTGCTAAAGATGAACTGAAACTTATTAGTATACATGCTTCCATGGTCACCACTCAAGTAGAACAAGTACTTAAGGCTCAGAATGATTTGCTCAATGAACTAAATAGTAAGAATAATGACAATGCCATTAGAGTTGTGACTAGAGGTGGTAAAATGACTCAGGAACCTCTGTATCCTGAAGGCCACCCTAAGAGAATTGAGCAAGATTCTTAGAGAGCTAATATAGATGCACCTAGTTCTTCTAAGAAGAAGAAAAAGAAAAGTGATAGAAATTTGCATGCTTCTAGTGAACCTATAGCTCAACCACCTGAGAATCCCAATGATATATCTGTTTCTGATGCTGAGACACAATCTGGTAATGAACATGAACCTAGTGATAATATTAATAATGATGTTCATGTTGATGCTCAACCTAGCAATGATAATGACGTAGAGATTGAACCTGCTATTGATCTTGATAAACCACAATCAAAGATCAATGTTATGATAAGAGAGACTTTGTTGCTAGGAAGCACGGTAGGGAAAGAGAACCCTGGGTTCAGAAACCCATGCCTTTTCCTCCGAAACCATCCAAGAAAAAGGATGATGAGGATTTTGAGGGCTTCGCTGAAATGATTAGACCTATCTTTTTGCGTATGCGTTTGACTGATGTGCTTAAAACAAATCCTTATGCCAAGTACATGAAAGACATTATTACCAACAAAAGAAAGATACCTGATGTAGAAATATCCACCATGCTTGCCAATTACACTTTTGAGGGTGGAATGCCTAAGAAATTAGGAGATCCAGGAGTACCTACTATACCTTGCTCCATTAAGAGAAAATATGTTAAAACTGCTTTGTGTGATCTTGGAGCCGGTGTTAGTGTTATGCCTCTCTCTTTATATCGTAGACTTGACTTGAGTAGGTTGACACCTACTAAAATATCTTTGCAAATGGCTGATAAATAAACTGCTATACCTGTCGGTATTTGTGAGGATGTGTCTGTTGTAGTTGCAAATGTTACTATTCTAACAGACTTTGTTATACTTGATATTCCCGAGGATGATAGTATGTCTATTATTCTTGGAAGATCTTTTTTGAATACTGCAGGGGCTGTTATTGATTGCAACAAAGGCAATGGCACTTTTCATGTCAATGGTAATGAGCATACGGTACACTTTCCGAGGAAACAACATCAGGTTCATAGTATCAATTATATTGGAAAAACTTCAATATCACTATTGGAGGTTTTGAGTTTCCTATTCCTACTATCAAGAAGGCATATGACATACTTATTGTTGGGGACATACATATCCCCATTGAGGTAACATAGTGTTATTCGAAAATTCTCCGGTTTCATGTTACTCGGAAAGAGTTTATTAACAAGACCTGATCAACCTTGTTAATAGATTCCTTTTGATGAGCATGGGATAGGTGAATATAGATAGCACAAACCTTCTGTACCCTCCTTTTACTTTCTGTTAATTAGGTTAAATAAAAGAAAAATAGCATTATCTGTCTGTTTCCAGACTTATCCATGCAATAAACAATATCCCGAAAATAAAAGTTCTCCAAATGCCATGAAAATGAAATTTGATTTTTTCTAGAATATTTAAGAAAATATGGCACTGAACACACAGCGAGGGGAGCCAGTACCTAGCCTCGAGGGCACAGGGCGCGCCCCCCTTCACAGGGTGCGCCCCCCTGCCTCGAGGGCCCCATGTGGTCCCCCTCCCCTTATCCTTTCACCCATGCTCTTCTTCTTCCTCCCAAAAAAAATCCCCAGCCAGCTCAAACCCGAGTTCTAGCTCATTTTGCTACCATTTTCGATCTCGTTGCTCAAAGCACTATTCACCAAACTGTTTGGGAAGATTGTTCCTTGAAAAATGTCTAGGAAAAACTTCCAAGGTGGTCCTTCAAGGAAGCAAGGATCGAGGCTCACGTTCCGTGAGCCGGATGATGAACCACCGAGGGATGCTGATGTACGGCCGTGTGAATGGCCGTCGGATGAATTTATGAGTCAAGCGGGCATCAAAGATGAATTTTACGCAGATGCGCGTAACGCTGACCTCGAGGACTTCATGCAAGATAAGTGCCTCCAATACCGTGGCTTGAATGATAGCTTTGTGAGAAGGTTTAAATTTTCATCTTCACGTAATTCTCACACTGTCTTGTTTGATCTATATGATAAATCTTATACCATGGACTTAGAGGATTTTAATGAAGCCTGCAAGCTGCCACAGTGGGGCAGTATGAGTGATCCTCGTAAATCTGAATTTAGAGAATTCCTAGCTAGTATTACAGTGGGGGAATCCAGGGACATCACACAAGCCACCACTGGGAGCATACATTTTCCTGTTATTCATTACTTTGCTCTCTTTATCGGTAGATGCTTAAATGGTAAAGATGAAGCTTGTCACATGTGTGTCCCTGATCTTAGCGTTCTCAGGAGTGCTATGCTAGGTGATAGGCAATATAATTTAGGAGCAATTGTTGCACGTAGACTACATCATAATGGTTTGTATGAAGATTTATTTGGTGGGATCTATGCTACTCGCGTAGTCCGCTACCTTGGTGTGTCTGTGCACCCGTATGATGAACCTTGACCTGCTGCTTATTTAGACTGTAATGCTATGGCTAGTCACCGGTTTATAGAGTGGGATAATCAAACTCTCAAATATCGACTAATCTTTAACCGGCAGCATGCCATCCCTATTGTTCTTACTGCCCCTACTTTGTTTAACTTTCAGGAAAAGGGAAGATACACTACAACTATGGAGAAGGCAAATGCCCATTATAACATGACGGAGGCAGCCCGCCTTCGAGCTGCAGCTCAGCAGGCAGCATCTGTTGCATCTCAGTATGACCCCAACTACAACTTTGGATATCCGTCAGGCCAGTACTGGCCATAGACCAACTTAGGCCAAAAGCCTAAGCTTGGGGGAGTACGTGTTTCTCACCGACTTTACATTCATGTTCACACACTTATTCTAGTTGTCGGTGCTCACACTCTTTCACTGTACCATCCATGCTTAGTTTAAATTTCTTTTTCTTAGTCTTTTTCTTGTGTGCTAGAAAAACCCAGAAAAACAAAAAATATTAGTTGAAGCTTGTAGCTAGTTTACTTTCTTTGATTGTAGTAGTAACTAAAAATGAAAACCCAAAAAGATTTCTCGTTCTTCTTTTGCTTGTTGGGAGCTTTCCCGTGTAAATAGTTTCTTTTCTTTTCTTTAGGGGTTAAGAGTAGAAGACCATGATTAAAATGCTTAGTGGCTCTCATATGCTTTGTTGTTGATTTAAACTTGAGCCATATTACCTTGTCTTCTCTCTTGTATTAAATGTCTGCAGATTCCAGCTTAGTCCAATGCACGTGCACTATTATTATTATCCACACCATTCGGTCGTGCGAGTGAAAGGTAATAATGATGATATCTGATGAACTAATTGAGATAATAAAAGCTGGTATGAACTCGACTTCTCTTGTTTTTGTAAATATGATTGCTCGTCGCTCTTGATTCGGTTTGTTATGAGTTAAACATGTTTGTAATGAAAATTAGAGATCATAGCTGCTTATGACATGCTTAATTAGCTGAGAGTTCATAATGGTCTATCTTGCGTGCCAACATGATATTAAAATGGTTGTGATGTGGTATGATGGGTGGTATCCTCCTCTGAACGATTTAAGTGACTTGAGTTGGCACATGTTCACGCATGTAGTTGAAACAAATCAACATAGCCTTCACGATATTTATGTTCATGGTGATTTATATGCCACTCATGCTTGCATTCATTTTTGATTAATTTTAATGCATTTCATGACCGTTGTTGCTCTCTAGCTAGTCGCTTCCCAGTCTCTTTCAAGCCTTCACCTGTACTAAGCAGGAATACTGCTTGTGCATCCCTTCCATAAACCCCAAAGTTATTCCACATGAGTCCACCATACCTTCATATATGCGGTATTTACCAGCCGTTCCAAGTAAATTTGTATGTGCCAAACTCTAAACCTTCAAATAAAATTCTGTTTTGTATGCTCGAACAGCTCATGTATCAACTAGGGCTGTATATATATTCCATGCTAGGTGGGTTATTCTCACGATGAGTGGACTCCGCTCATCATTCACGAGAAAATGGCTGGTAACCGGGATGCCCAGTCCCATGCTCAAAATTATAATAATTAAACAAAACTCCCCTAGGGTTGTTGCTTGTTTGGACGGTAACCCGTGGATTCGGCTGGCCATGGAGTGTGCTTGTTGGTGGTTGGGGGAGTATAAACTTTACCATTCTGTTTGGGAACCGCCTATAATGTGCGTAGCATGGAAGATTGATACGTCCAAAACGTATCTATAATTTCTGCTTGCTCCATGCCACTTTTGGGTGATATTGCTATGATATTCATACACTTCCATACACTTTTGATCATATTTGGACTAACTTACTAATCCAGTGCACCCCAGTGCCAGTTTCTGTTTTCGGCTGTTTTTGTATTTCAGGTTTTCACGTTTCGAGAACTGCCCAGAAAAATACAGAAAAATTATATAAAAAATCAGCGATCCGGGAACGACACTGCTTTCGAAGGGGAGCTTGGGGGGGGGGCACAGGGGCTCCAGGCGCCCTGTGGGCGCCCCCCCTGGGCCGCGCCGGGGGGGCGCCTCGGCCCCCCGAGAGCCCCCCGGTGCCCTACTTTGGCAGATATTTAAAGGGTCCCCCGTAACCCTTGAAACAGGACTTCTTTTCGCGATCCCATCTCTGTTCCGCCGCCGCCGCCGCTTCCAAGATCGGGAGCACCAGGAGAACTCTTCCCGGCACCCTGCCGGAGGGGAGGATCATCACCGGGAGCTTCTCCACCACCATGGACGCCTCCCGGATGACTCGTGAGTAGTCTCCCTTGGACCATGAGTCCATGACCAGTAGCTATGTGATGTTCTCCTCCCGTTCTTGTGCTTCACTAATTAGTCCTCGTGAGCTTCCCTACATGATCGAGGCACCTATGTAATCCTTATGCTGTTGCTATGTTGAGTTTGCTGGGATCCGATGGATTATGAGATTATGTTCAGATTGATCTTGAGTAATATATTTGATTCACCTCTTTTATATTTTAGTTCATAAGCAATTCTTGCATGTTCTCCGTTGTTATTTATTGCTTTGGCCAAGTAGTAGGTAGTGACTCCAAGAGGGAACGTTATGCTCGATTGTGGGTTCATGCGCCTCGATGACTAGCTTGAGTGACAGAAACATGAGTCTAGGGATGTGTTGTTGCCACAAGGGGGAAAACAACGGTGCTTGTGCCCGCGGGTGCAAGGATTGTTTACTTTACGCAAAGTTCTTTTAATACAGTTGTCTGTTGCATTGAGTTTACACTATGGGTGGGACTCGCAACTTAATACCAGCGAGATGTTCTGGATAGATATCGCAAGGTGGATGATTAGTAGTAGATATTGATGGATTTTGGTCTACTTACTTTGGCGTACCGCCCATGCTTTGAACCTCAACCTTTCTTGCAATGTAGTCAGCATTGGTTTGCGTTCGTGGTCCTGTCAATTGCCCAGCTGTAATTTGTTACCTCGCATAGCTGTTTTATCGTCTTTTGGGAGAGAGACATCACTAGTGAACATCATGTGACTCCGGTCCATATTACTATCATTGATCACATACACTAATTTACTTTTCGCTATTTTACTTACTATTGCAAATTACTATCTATCACTACTATCATATTGCTTTTAACCCTTTGTGAACAAAAGGCTGGAGAGATTGACAACCTCTTTGTACTCGTTGGGAGCGAAGTTATTTGTATCTGTGTGCAGGTCCACGTTGATTGCTAATTGCGCCGTTAGCAGTTGACACCTACCTGTTGAACCTAGGAGTCTCTAGGGATTCGATCCTTGGCATCTTTGCTAAGGGAAAACACTTCTACCTACTGCATCTTACACCTTCCACTTGGGGTAATCCAACGAGGGGTTCGAGGCCCATCAAGGAATATTTTCTGGTGGCGTTGCCGGGGACTCCACTCTTCTGGATAGGGGAGTTACATGCTATCTTTTACCTTCGCTTTTTAGTCTTGTTAGTTTACCTTTCATATTTGCTTTAGTACCCTTTTATCGAAAATCACAAAAATAGTTATCTTGCTTGCTTGCTACTATGGGTTCCACCGAGAACACCAAGTTGTGTGACTTCACTAGTCACAACAACGATGACTTTATCAGCACACCTATCACTACACCTGCAACTTCAGCACCTTCATATGAAATTAAACCTGCTTTACTTAACTTAGTCATGAGAGAACAATTCTCCGGTGCTGGAGATGATGCTGGTTTACACTTGAACAACTTTGTAGAACTTTGTGATATGCAAAAGTACCAAGAAATAGATGGTAATATTGTTAAGCTTAAGCTTTTTCCTTTCTCTTTGAGAGGAGGAGCTAAAATTTGGTTTCAGTCTTTGCCTAGAAATAGCATAGATTCATGGGACAAGTGCAAAGATGCTTTTATTGGAAAATACTATCCACCTGCTAAAATTATCCAACTTAGAAGTAACATCATGAATTTTAAACAGTTGGATAATGAACACATTGCCCAAGCTTGGGAACGTATGAAGTCTCTTATCAAGAACTGCCCTACTCACGGTTTGACTACTTGGATGGTTATCCAAACTTTTTATGCAGGCTTGAACTTTACCTCGCGAAACTTGTTAGATTCGGCCGCGGGAGGAACTTTTATGTCAACTACACTTGGTGCTGCCACGAAGCTTCTCGATGAGATGATGACCAACTATTCCCAATGGCACACCGAACGCGCTCCAACAGGTAGGAAGGTAAACTCTGTCGAGGAGATTTCCTCCCTCAATGAAAAAGTTGACTTGATTATGTCTCTACTTTTGAAGCAATCTACTGTTGATCCTCGTGATGTTCCTTTAAATTCTTTGATTGCTCAAGAACAAGTAGATGTTAACTTTATCTCTAGAAATAATTTCAACAACAATGCTTATAGGAGTAACTTTGGTAACAATTCTAGACCGTTCCCCTCTAACTCTTATGGGAACAACAATGCTTATCCTAATACCAAGAACTGCAACACTGAACTAGAGAGCATGCTTAGAGATTTCATCACTACCCAAAAAGCCTTTAAAAAGAATGTAGAAGAGAAACTACATAAACTAGATGATCTTTCTTTCAAGGTAGACCACTTAGCCAATGAGTTAAAATTGCTGAAAATTGAAACTTCTTCTCTTAAGGAGAAGGAAGTCATCCCTATTAATGCTACGTAAGTGCAAATCAATGAAAACATTAGGATGATGGCTAAGCTTAAAGAGAGATGGGCTAGAGAAAGGGAGGAAGAGGAAAGAATTAAGAGCCTTCCTACCCACCACACTGTTGCTACTATCCAAGTTATTGAGAATGTTCACACTCTTAGCACCCAACGTACTCCTGGTCCAATGGACCTATTAATGGTGATGCTATAGAAACTACCAAACAGGTGAGCCTTAAGGACACCACTACTACCTTACTTGATGCTCGTGACCTTTATTTTGATAATTGCACTCTTACAGAAGTTATTGATTTCCTTCACAAGATGTCTAGAGATCCCCGCACTAGCACGCTTAACCTTGCCTTCACAGAGCATATCACTAATGCTCTCATCAAAGCTAGGGAGGAGAAACTTAGAGTAGAAGCCTCCATACCTAGAAAGCTAGAGGATGGTTGGGATCCTATGATAAAAATTTATTTGAATGACTTCTCTTGTTATGCATTATGTGATGTTGGTGCTAGTACTTCTGTTATGCCCAAAAGGATATATGATATGCTTAAATTGAAACCTTATGATTCTTGTTCTTTTGGTGTTCGTCTCGTTGATTCTTCCATAAAGAAACCTTTGGGGAGGATCGACGATGTTCTTATTGTTGTCAATGATAATTATGTGCCCGTTGATTTCACTATTATGGATATTGAATGTGATCCTTCATGTCCAATTATTTTTGGACGTCCCTTTTTGCGCACCGTTGGTGCTGTCATTGACATGAAAGAGGGTAATATAAAATTTCAGTTTCCTCTCAAGAAAGGGATGGAACACTTCCCTCGTAAGAAGGTCAAGTAACCTTTTGAGTCCGTTGTACGGGCTAGTTATTCTTTTACTTTTGATAAAACTTGATCTTTGCATTATGCCTAGCTTAAAGGCATAAAAGAAAGCGCTTTTGGGAGGCAGCCCACATGAATAATTTTTTTGCTTTTGTTGTGTCTTGATTTTGTTTACTGCTGTAGCATCATCATTGTATCTTTGCTTTTCATATTTGTGCCAAGTATAGCCTCTGATTGCTAGAAAGTTCAAAAGTTGTGAGGTGCTGTCCAGAAAACAGATTCTGTCCTCTGATAGAAAAATTCGTATAAAATCACCAGATCATCTTTTTGGTCTGATTTTTTTGACAGCGTTCTCTATATAATTGTCTTTCGTGCGTCAGTTCTGAGTTTTTTGATTTGAGTTGCAGAAGTATCCCGAACAGGTCAATTACTGCCTGCTGTTCTGTTTTTCACAGATTATGTCCTGTTTTGCCTTACCTTCACTTTGCAAATTAAGAACTTGCTTTTTCTTTGCAAAAACCTTTTGGCAATCTTGAGAAACAGTAGAACTTCAAGAATATCCTTATTTCCAGCAAGGTATAATTATTTTATTAAGGGTACTAACCTCGCTAATCAGATTATGATGAGTTGTGTATGAAGGGAGTTTTCAAATGTGCGAGGGAAGATGATAAAAAGATTCAGGAGTGTCAAGCGCTCAAGCTTGGGGATGCCCCCGTCCACCCCCAAGAAATATTCAAGGAGACTCAAGCGTCTAAGCTTGGGGATGCCCCCCGTGCATCCCCTTCTCCATCAACATTATCAGTTCGTCTTTCGTTCCGCTATATTTTTATCACTTCATGTGTTATGTGCTATGCTTGGAGCGTCTTGCTTTTAGTTTTCTTTTTAGTTTTTCATAACGAGTCGGAACCCAGCATTCCTTTATGTGGGAGAGAAACACGCTCCACCTCTACCTAGAACATTACATAGAATTTTCATTGTCTATCTATGCTGTGTGTGTTCTTTGTCTTTTGAATAGCTACTATCGTGCTCTGCTCTTAGTATTCATGCTTATCTTTTCAAGAGCTTTTATTTAGTTGGTTGCTTGAAATCTTTTTAATTATCATGATCACCTTATTAAGAGAGTTTGCTTCCGTTGCATTGGTTAATGTGTCTATGATAAAGATGCTACTTTCATGATGGTGATTAGTAGTTCAGGTTTTCTTATGGTTAATCTCGGATAGCTGGGGGGTTCCCAATGTGTCATTGGAATACCAACTTGGTTTGTTTGCCTATGATGTGGTATGGTTTAGTAATATCTTCCTTTGAGAATTTATTTTGATTGACTTGGCGTATGCTCACGCATATTCAAGACTATAAAGAAAGTCTGTCAAGCCTTGATGATCTTTTGTTTCTAAGTAGCGATATAACTACCATGCCTGATTCAATATTGCTTTGTCGCTCTGCATGATTATGACCATCATTGCTCTCTTAGTTGGTTGCTCCCAGTCTTTTGCTAACCTCACCTGCACTAAGCAAATTAACCATGCAATACATAGCTCATGGGAAAGTAGCCTAAAAACTATTGTGGTAAAGAATATGTTGCCTATGCATCTTATTTCTTATGAGTTGCTTGCTGAGCGGTAACCATGTTTCTGGGGACGCCATCAACTGTCACACTTTTGTTGAATATCATGTGAGTTGCTATGCATGTTCGTCTTGTCTGAAGTAAGGGTGATTTACTGTGGGTTGAATTAATATGCATATTGTTAGAGAAGAACATTGGGCCGCCAACCAAAGCCATGCATCATGGTGGAAGTTTTAGCTTGGACCTTAATCCTCAATCTCTCATGAGAATATGCTTATGCATTTAAGAGGAGTCCATCATCTATTTTCTATGTTGTCCCGGTATGGATATCCTCAAGTTGAGATTTATCAAAAACGAGAAATCAAATGCGATGTATCTCCTTGGACCTTTGTACAGGTGGCATAGAGGTACCCCTTTGTGACACTTGGTTAAAACATATGCAATGCAATGACAACCCATGGGAATCCGAGCTAATTAGGACAAGGAGCGAGCACTATTAGTATTCGATGCATGAGGCTTGCAACTTATAAGATGTTTTATACATGACACATATGAAGTACTACTACCGTTGACACAATTGCTTCCATGTTTCAAAATAAAAAGCTCTAGCACATCAAGCACCAACTACTGAGAGCATGATTGTCATTCTGAGTGTAATGTGCATTGTCCCATAGTAGCATTGTCTTTTGCATGATTGTGATATCATTTATTTTGAAATGATTGTATCAAGTCATGACTTAAACCTTGAAGGTGCCCCTGCACTTATGTTTTGCATCACTAAAGGGGGCAAGCTAGATATCACTTGATCATATTTGCACATCATGTTCATTGCAAATCTTTTTGATGTTTCAGTTTCATGTTGTAAAACTTTCAGTCATTTGTGATTTTCTCTTGAGACAACTTAATTACTTTAGGATCATTGTCTCAGTAAGCTTTTGTCATATGACTATGAGAAAGTCTTATATGGTTAATAGCATGTCACCACAGAAATTATTCTTGTTATCATTTACCTACTCGAGGACGAGCAGGAATTAAGCTTGGGGATGTTGATACGTCCAAAACGTATCTATAATTTCTGCTTGCTCCATGCCACTTTTGGGTGATATTGCTATGATATTCATACACTTTCATACACTTTTGATCATATTTGGCCTAACTTACTAATCCAGTGCACCCCAGTGCCAGTTTCTGTTTTCGGCTGTTTTTGTATTTCAGGTTTTCACGTTTCGAGAACTGCCCAGAAAAATACAGAAAAATTATATAAAAAATCAGCGATCCGGGAACGACAGTGCTTCCGAAGGGGAGCCTGGGGGGGCCACAGGGGCTCCAGGCGCCCTGTGGGCGCCCCCCCTGGGCCGCGCCGGGGGGCGCCTCGGCCCCCCGAGAGCCCCCCGGTGCCCTACTTTGGCAGATATTTAAAGGGTCCCCCGTAACCCTTGAAACAGACTTCTTTTCGCGATCCCATCTCTGTTCCGCCACCGCCGCCGCTTCCAAGATTCTCGGCACCCTGCCGGAGGGGAGGATCATCACCGGGAGCTTCTCCACCACCATGGACGCCTCCCGGATGACTCGTGAGTAGTCTCCCTTGGACCATGAGTCCATGACCAGTAGCTATGTGATGTTCTCCTCCCGTTCTTGTGCTTCACTAATTAGTCCTCGTGAGCTGCCCTACATGATCGAGGCACCTATGTAATCCTTATGTTGTTGCTATGTTGAGTTTGCTGGGATCCGATGGATTATGAGATTATGTTCAGATTGATCTTGAGTAATATATTTTATTCACCTCTTTTATATTTTAGTTCATAAGTAATTCTTGCATGTTCTCCGTTGTTATTTATGGCTTTGGCCAAGTAGTAGGTAGTGACTCCAAGAGGGAACGTTATGCTCGATTGTGGGTTCATGCCCCTCGATGACTAGCTTGAGTGACAGAAACATGAGTCTAGGGGATGTGTTGTTGCCACAAGGGGGAAAACAACGGTGCTTGTGCCCGCGGGTGCAAGGATTGTTTACTTTACGCAAAGTTCTTTTAATGCAGTTGTCTGTTGCATTGAGTTTACACTATGGGTGGGACTCGCAACTTAATACCAGCGAGATGTTCTGGATAGATATCTCAAGGTGGATGATTAGTAGTAGATATTGATGGATTTCGGTCTACTTACTTTGGCGTACCGCCCATGCTTTGAAACTCAACCTTTCTTGCAATGTAGTCAGCATTGGTTTGCGTTCGTGGTCCTGTCAATTGCCCAGCTGTAATTTGTTACCTCGCATAGCTGTTTTATCGTCTTTTGGGAGAGAGACATCACTAGTGAACATCAAGTGACTCCGGTCCATATTACTATCATTGATCACATACGCTATTTTACTTTTCGCTATTTTACTTACTATTGCAAATTACTATCTATCACTACTATCATATTGCTTTTAACCCTTTGTGAACTACAAGGCCGGAGAGATTGACAACCTCTCTGTACTCGTTGGGAGCGAAGTTATTTGTATCTGTGTGCAGGTCCACGTTGATTGCTAATTGCGCCGTTAGCAGTTGACACCTACCTATTGAACCTAGGAGTCTCTGGGGATTCGATCCTTGGCATCTTTGCTAAGGGAAAACACTTCTACTTACTGCATCTTACACCTTCCACTTGGGGTAATCCAACGAGGGGTTCGAGGCCCATCAAAGACATCGAGATTCTTGGTTGTTATGTTGACAATGAAAGTATACCGCTCAAAAATGTTATTCAATCTCTATTTTAAAATCGAGCTCTGGCACCTCTACAAATCCCTGCTTCCCTCTGCGAAGGGCCTATCTATTTACTTTTATGCAGAGTCATCATCCTCTTGTCAAAAAGCACCAGTAGGAGAGCACCTCTGCCGTTGCATGTATTACTATTAATTTGCATTGAGTATGATCATGACTGGATCTCTTTTACCATGAATTACAATGTCTAGTTAGTCCTTGATCTTTAAAGGTTCTCTGCATTTATGTTTTGCGGTCTCAGAAAGGGCTAGCGAGATACCATCATGTTATATCATATCATGATTGTTTTGAGAAGTGTTGTCATCCGAGGTTTATTATTATTGCTCGCTAGTTGATTATGCCATTGATGTGAGTAGTCTTGAGACATGAAAGTTATTGTGAATGTGGTTAGTTCATGATCTTGTTGAAAACCTGAATGCTAGCTTACATATTTACAACAACAAGAGCAAACAGAGTTTGTCAAAGTTTATCTTTATCACTTTCAGTTTATCAACTGAATTGCTTGAGGACAAGCAAAGGTTTAAGCTTGGGGGAGTTGATACGTCTCCAACGTATCTACTTTTCCAAACACTTTTGCCCTTGTTTTGGACTCTAACTTGCATGATTTGAATGGAACTAACCCAGACTGACGCTGTTTTCAGCAGAACTGCCATGATGTTGTTTTTGTGCAGAAATAAAAAAGTTCTCGGAATTGCCTGAAAATCAACGGAGATTTATTTCAGAAAATATAAAAAATACCTGCAAGAAGATCCACACCTGGGGGCCCATGGGCTGTCCTCGAGTTTGGGGGGTGCGCCCCCTGCCTCGAGGGCACCTCGATGCCCTACCGACGTATCCCCAGGTCCTATATATTCCGTTTCGCAGAGAAAAAAATCAAGGAGAAAGAATTATCGCGTTTTACGAGACGGAGCCACCGCCAAGCCCTAATCTCTCTCGGGAGGGCTGATCTGGAGTTCGTTCGGGGCTCCGGAGAGTGGAGATCGTCGCCATCGTCATCATCAACCTTCCTCCATCACCAATTCCATGATGCTCACCGTCGTGTGTGAGTAATTCCATCGTAGGCTTGCTAGACGATGATGGGTTGAATGGGATCTATCATGTAATCGAGTTTGTTTTGTTAGGGTTTGATCCCTAGTATCCACTATGTTCTGAGATTGATGTTGCTATGACTTTGCTATGCTTAATGCTTGTCACTAGGGCCCGAGTGCCATGATTTCAGATCTGAACCTGTTATGTTTTCATGAATATATGTGTGTTCTTGATCCTATCTTGCAAGTCTATAGTCACCTACTATGTGTTATGATCCGGCGACCCCGAAGTGACAATAATCGGGACCACTCCCGGTGATGACCATAGTTTGAGGAGTTCATGTATTCACTATGTGTTAATGCTTTGGTACGGTACTCTATTAAAAGGAGGCCTTAATATCCCTTAGTTTCCAATAGGACCCCGCTGCCACGGGAGGGTAGGACAAAAGATGTCATGCAAGTTCTTTTTCATAAGCACGTATGACTATATTCGGAATACATGCCTACATTGCATTGATGAACTGGAGCTAGTTTTGTGTCACCCTAGGTTATAACTTCTACATGATGAATTGCATCCGATGTAATTTCCCATCACCGATCCAATGCCTACGAGCTTTACCCATATTGGTAGTTGCTATTTACTTTTTCGTTGCTATTATCACAAAAACCACAAAAACACTATCTTTACTTTTATTGCTGCTACCACCACTATCATATTACTGTGCTACTAAACTATCTTGCTGCAGATACTAAGTTTCCAGGTGTGGCTGAATTGACTACTCAGTTGCTAATACTAAAGAGTATTCTTTGGCTCCTCTTGTGTCGAATCAACAAATTTGGGTTTAATACTTTACCCTCGAAAACTGTTGCGATCCCCTGCACTTGTGGGTTATCAGTCATAAAAGCGATGATGCTGCTAATGTTGCTGATTTGTTCTTTCGTAAAATTATTCGCTTGCATGGTGTGCCAAATACTATTGTTTCAGATCATGATACTAAATTTCTTAGCCACTTTTGGAGATGTTTATGGGCTAAGTTGGGGACTAAACTGCTTTTTAGTACTACTTGTCACCGCCAAATTGATGGACAAACTGAAGTAGTCAATTGAACTTTGTCTACTATGCTTAGGGCTGTTTTGAAGAATAATAAGAAAATGTGGGAAGAATGCTTGCCTCATATTGAATTTGCTTATAATCGTTCACTTGCATTCTACTACTAAGATGTGCCCTTTTAAAATTGCTATGGCTTCCTACCTTGTGCACCTATTGATTTGTTGCCTCTTCCGTCTTCGGAGAAGGTTAATTTTGATGCTAAACAACGTGCTAAATTGATCTTAAAAATGCATGAGTTAACTAAGAAAAATATTGAGTGCATGAATGCTAAATATAAACTTGTTGGAGATAAGGGTAGAAAACGTGTTGTCTTTGCACCTGGAGATCTTGTTTGGTTACATTTACGTAAGGATAGGTTTTCTAATTTGCGCAAGTCAAAGAGAATGTCACGTGTTGATGGTCCTTTTAAGGTGTTAGAGAAAATAAGTGATAATGCATATAAACTTGAGCTGCCTGCAGATTTTGGGGTTAGTCCCACATTTAACATTGCAGATTTGAAGCCTTACTTGGGTGAGGAAGATGAGCTTCCATCGAGGACGACTTCAATTCAAGAAGGGGAGGATGATGAGGACATCACTAACAAGGTTACACCCACAGCCCCAACGGATACATATACATGACCAATTACTAGAGCTCGCGCACGCCAATTAAATTATCAGATACTTTCGTTTCTTGGTAATGATTCTAATGTTCATGAGAATTTGATGCTACCTAAACTGGATACTTTTGTCTTGCTTACAAATGAAGGGCCTAGCTTGGACAAGAAGGATGAACATTGGAGCAAGATCAAGCATGGAGATGATGGCATGCGCAAGGGGAACAAGAACGGAGTTACAAGTGATGATTTCAGGACTTTGAAGCCACCATAATGAGTGCGTGAAGCCTTGGACGAAATATACAAGATGCCACTTCGTAAATTTTGTCCAGAGGCTATTATAGGTGCTGCGTCATCTTATTATTGGGCCAGGCTCATGTAATTTCAAAATACTTGAGTATAGGCTGTTTTTAGATTCGGTATGTGTGGGGAAACAAGAGTTATGGTTGGTTTCGGACCCCTCATCCAAGGGCCACGAAATTCCCCCCTCTTCCTCCATATATACAACCCTTAGGTCGTCGTTTAGACTTTGGGTTTTGTTCAGATTAAAATTCGTCATAGCTGCAACTTCGTGTACTTCGTTTGTGTTCAAGGACCAGACAAAGACGTCACAGAAACCCCACCTTGATCAATAAAGTTTTCCTCTTATATTCGCAATATTCAGATTGCAATCTTAGTTTCTTACTTGTTCTTCGTTTGCTTGCAGGAAATAGACCCTCGTGGTCAGGTTGATCGTGCTTCGGCGTGGTCAATAACCTCTCGGAGTTGGTTTAGCGATTGCTAAGGCGCGGCGTCCTCGCACATTCATAGTCGGATCGTCAAAGTCTACTCCACCAAAAACGATAGCCACCATCTCATCGAAAGACGGGACACCTTTACCTCTATCAGTTTGTTTACCATCATATTTCCTCAGCGAGTGCATCTTTCAGGAAACATAATTCAGACAAATGTGCCTGTACCCAACTCCTGTTGTGACCCTCTTGAATCCAATCTATAACAGATAAAACATATTGATGCGCCCGGCGCGGCCCCATCTTTTGTTTGATTTTGCTGTTGCTCGACATATGCCTTCCCTGAAACTTCAGTATCAACGTTTATTCAAGAGTCATGAGAGCAAAAACAGACGTTAAGCATTTCCTTTCTCATCACATAACGGAGGGTATACATGGGCAGCACATAATGAATCAGATTACGACTAGGACGAAACATACCATCAACAGGATGGGGGAGGAAGGAAGGAGGGGTAGTTGCGTACATCGATGAACTTGTCCGATGATCAAACTGCAGCATCGATGCGGTGGCGCAGGCAACGGTATGAGGTGATCTCATATAATCACAGGATTTGCGCAAGGAATCCATTGTGTTCACTGGATTAGAGTGATCTCAGTGTCGCGTACGCGTCACCTGCGCCTGTATGATTGATTGCTACCGTGACTTCTGGGCCCCAAAACTATCCCCGTAAAACTATGTAAAAGTCCGTGGATGTAGCATCGCCGGTTTGGCCCTTTGGGCGGTTTAACCTAAAGCAGCACAGTCCCAGGTTGGGGCCGGGCCTGCTTGCCGACCTTGACCAGTCGTAAGAGCATCTCCATCAGCCGCCCAACGCACGACGCGCTAAAAATCAGTTTGCAGCGCGCCCATCGCCTGATTTGGCGCAGCGCTGGCTCCAGCATCCGCAGTAAAATGCGGCGCGCACGCGTAGCTCCAGCAGGCGTGCTAAAATGTAGTGCGCGCGAGCAGCCGGCGCTTGTCATATGTTTTATTACATTTTGGACACGAATGAATTTCAAACGTCCAAAACAAAGACATGGCTTAGATAGTTCTCCTTCTATGATACATAGATAGTTCCATAGCCTCCTCTAAACTACTCGAACTCCGCCCTCCTACGATACATAGATAGTTCCATAGCCTTCTACTACTGCTCGTCATCCTCCGACTCGGACTCCGCCTCGGTGATGTCCTCCTCCGACGTCTCAATGTAGGCGTCAAGGAACCGCTCGTCGTTGGAGCCCCGGTATGATGCATCTTCTAGTGCGATGTTGAATTTAGCGGCCGCCTTCCGCGTTCGCTTGTCCTCGCGATATGTGGCTCGCTCCACCCTCCTCTCCTCCCTCTCCGTCCTCCTCTCGGCGAAGAACTGTTGCTCGTTGATGATGTCTTGCGGGAAGCGTTGGCGCCACAGCGCCATGGCTTCCTCATCCATCTCGGCCAGGCTGAGACGGCGCTCCCGTCTCTGGTTCTCACGATGATCCTCGTCGGTGATAAGCCGCGGGGAAGGCGCCAACTCCTGCGCCCGCTCCCGCGTCGCCACGCCTGGGAAGTTCATCTCTCAACGGGAGCGCCGGAGGCGCCACGCCGCAGCGTCATATGCGCGGGCGCCCTCGTGGGCGGTGTCGAAGGTGCCGAGGCAAAGGCGTACGTCGCCCGACCGAATCTCTGCGGAGTAGGTGCCGGACGGGTGCACGCGGACGCCGCGGTAGCCCGAAGCTCCCCGGCGGCGCGGCGGCATAGTGGTGCGGTGGTGGCACGTTGGCAGCGAGGCGAGAAAGCGATAGAGGGAGCGAGGCGATGTGGATAGCGTTGGAACGGTGCGTGGCGAGCGCCGCAATTTATAGGCGCGTCGGAAGTGGTGTGCCAAATCTAGCACGCGTCCGTCCGCTTTCTTCCGTACGCGCACAATTTTTTTCGGCGCGCCCTTTTTTTCCACCGCCGCTGGAGCGCGTGAAAAAATCCCGCGCGCGGTAAAATGACAGTTTACCGTGCGCGCGTCTTTTGGCGCGGCTATTGAAGATGCTCTAACATCGGTGGACGAGGACCCCGAAGGCCTGGGGTAGGGCTGCAGCGGAGGAGGACCCCGGGGGCATGGGTAGACCTTCCTCCACCAGTGGTTGGAACAGAATGGGGCAAGTCTTATTTCACGTACACCATTTTGTTCCAACCATTTCCTTTATCTATTATTTTCCTTCTTATTTGCATATATATGTCCAGTTGGTATACACATTTATTTATTCCTTTGTATACACATTTCTCCTTTGTGTACACATTTATAGACACACAAACAATAACCTCACAGATTTACACACCATAATACCTTCGTCCCACGCAATAAGACGTTTTCACAAGCTAAAATCGCTTGCAAAAACATTTTATATTGCGGGACGGAGGGATTACATGATGGTTTGACATGCAATGCATATGCACGTAAGACTTGCGAGCATCGGCGTGATTAAGCACGTACGTAGCCCTAGCGAGCATCGTCTTGCCTCTTGTAAACCCTCACCTTGAGACCGTCCTTCATTTGGAGTATGATGGACAGCTTGGGCCTCACCACGGCACCGGGGGCGACCTCCACCCTGAACCGCGGCAGCACGGCGGCGACGACGGCCTTCATCTGTGTGAACGCCAGGTCCTTGCCCAGGCACGTCCGTGGCCCCACGTTGAACGCCACGAACTTGTACGACGGTTCATGCCGGAGCCGCCCCGCCGCCGTCAGCCACCGCTCCGGCCGGAACTCCAGGCAGTCCTTGCCCCACACCGACTCCATGCGTCCCATCGAGTAGAACGACACGATCACCCTCCTCGTAGGCCGCACGGCCGGGCCGCTCGGCAGCGTGTCTGGCTGCGCTCCCGCCTTGTGCTCGAACGGGACCGGCGGGTATAGCCGGAGCGACTCCGACAGCGCCGCGTGCAGGTAGACCAGGCGCTTCAGATCGGCGGCGGTGGGGTGGTGGCCGACGCCGCCGGAAGACAGGTTTTCACGGAGCTCTGCGAGGATCTTGGCCTCGACGTCGGGGTGGTTGGAGAGCAGCCAGAAGAACCATGTCAGGGCGGAGCTCGTCGTGTCTCGGCCGGCGACCATGAGGTTCAGCGTCGTGTCGCGCAAGAACCGATCGAACTCGTTTCCGTCCTTGCCTACCTCGTCTTGGCATGCCATGTACAGCGTGAGAAGATCAGCGGCGTCGCCTCCGTCGGCGTTGGTGTCGGCACTGGCCGCGCGCTCTCGCCGTAGCGAGACGAACTCGGCGATAGACGCGTCCAGCACCTGCTGAGCCTTCGTCATCTTCTTGTGATGCCCGATGTTTAGGTAGGTCTGGAGCCTCAGCCAAGCAATGGGCGTCACGTGCCTGTAAAACAGCACCGCCTCGGCCTCGTCCATGGCCGCGGCGAATGGCACTAGCGGGAAGTCGGCGGCCAGGCAGCCGGGATCCGTACCGAATATGAACATCGCCGTGAGGTCGAACGTGAGGCGCATGAACACGTCCTGCAGGTCGACGACGGCGGCGCTGGCAGCGACGCCGTCGAGGAGCGGCAGGAGGCCCTCGTCGAGCTTGCGCGCGGTGCTCGCGGCGACGGCGGCGCGGAACCTCGCGTCCGAGAGCAGCGCGTGGGCCTTGCGCCGCTGGTACGCCCACGAATCCCCGTCGGCGTTGAAGATGCCGTTGCCGAGCACGTCGAACAGGGCCGCGAAGTCTTCGCCCTTGGGGTAGTTGCCGAAGTTGGTCGTGAAGACATGCGCCACGTCCGCCGGGTTGGCCGTGATAAGGACGTCCACGGGCGAGCCCCACGGGCCCCTGGCGACGTGCGACATCCCCGGCGCCACGCGCAGGAACTCCGTGAGCCACTCGTGCACGCGGCCGGCGTTGACGGTGATCGCCGGCACCGAGCCGACCACCGGCCAGTTCGTCGGCAGCCCGTCCCGCCGGCGATACCTGAAGAACAAGAGGAACAGGAAGCACGCGAACGATACCATGATCTCCGGGTACTTGCCGAGGAAGCCTCGAACCCACCATGACACGGCCTCCATTTCTTTTGCTCTTTGTACTTTGTTTATGTTATAGCCAGTGAAATGTTCTTGTACAAGTGAGCTAGATAGAGCCAGCTTGGCCTATTATATAGTGGAATGTGAGGTTATGGGGCCTATTATATAGAGATTTGGTGCACTTTGGCTGATAGTGATGTGGCGAAGAGAGGAGTGGAGTAAACTCTTGTTTCTACCCAAGAGACCATGCATATTGAATAAATGAAATCACCATCCACAACTAATTAATTATATATACAATGGGCATTTTAGCTCAAAAAGTCACTTTGGAGGACTAGTTTCAGTGATCCCTATATTTTGAATAGTGCTAAAAACGTATATTAAAGTTTCCAAAGAATTGTGAAACAAATTCAACATGGTCATATGGATTTATACTACACATGTGCAAATTTTGATGCTGAAATAAGTAACCATGTGAGTCACACAAAATGAAAAAATCATGATTTTGAACAGATGAACAGTGCAGGTATTATTCACTATTTAGAAATTTTCATTTATCATTTTTGTATAGCTCATACTTTTACTTATTTCATCACCAAACTTTACACATGTGTATTATACATCCATATGGTCATGTAGATTTATTCTAGGATTGTTTTTTAAACTTAAAATGTGTTTTTAACTATTTTATATAAAGTCATCCAATGCATCCGGGCTCAAAAATCCACTCTCAATTTAGCTAGTCATCTCTTGCTCTCCGGTCGACCGGCCGACATCATCAAAGGCCCACCATCGATATACCCTCATGCATATACATCATGGTATCTTTTCACGTAGACGTCGGGATGCATTTTTATTGATGTGTCTTTTTCTGCGCTCACGCGACAGCCAGAGCGTGTCATTGTTGATACAGTCTTGTTCAATCTCACTCGACCGAGACTTGATCATGTCTCAGTCAATCCTACATTCGTGAGATCATACATTGGGATCTATGCAAAAAAAAATCAGATATTTTTCCTTTCTTACATGGTATGTCACTTGACTGAGACTTGGTTAAATCTCTGTCAAAAAGGCTTGATTAAATCTGAGACCTAGCCACACCAATTCTTTTTTATTTGTCTTTTTGCACTCACGCAGGATTTCATGTCCATGGAGGTGAAAGTTTTTTTTATGGGGAACTATGGTGAAGTTTTCTTTTTTGGGTGGGGAATTGAGCTGAGTTGGGAGGCTAGTAAAAGAGAAATACCGTTGCTCGAAGAAAAAAAAAGAGCAAATCATGTAGAATCATCGAAGGTTGGATCGCCAAAATTGTGGAGGTTGGAGCGACTGCAAACTCAGATCGCTAAAAATTAACCTGCATTAAATTCCCGATGGGTGGGACCCACCTGTCATTGGGTCATAGTTTCTTTTGCAATTCCCTCGGTTCAGTATGAGGGGAAGGAGGAGAGGCGGTGTGGCGTCGAATCCGACAAAGGATTGTTCGATTCAGGCCAACAAAGAGCGATTTTTGGCGCATCAAGGTCGATGAAGCCTGGGGGGAGGCCGGTGCTCGGAGTTGACGACACTGGTGGCGACATAGGATTTATCACATCTATGGCTGACTCGTCGATGGCAGGGTGGACGAGGTGTTAGCCTAGGTGGTGGAGGGTTGGCGTTGGGGCATGCAATAGACCAGAAGGCATAGCAGGAGGCAAAGTCACTTGGTCCAGTCCAAACATGAGCCGGAATGAGCTGATTTTTTTGTGAATTTTTACGGGATAAAAGAGTCCCGGATCTAGAAGATGAAAGCTGGGGGAACCACGAGGGCTCTAGAAGGGAAGGCAGCGTGGGTAGGCCCCTACCTGTGTGGTGGGCCCGTGTGGGCAGCCCTTAAGTCAGTTGGGGATTTAATTAGGCCACAAGATAGCTAATTTTATGGGGAAAAGCCCCCTTAAAATTCCATCCCAATTGAAGTTATGGATTTTCGAATATAAAAGAAACGGTGCTCAACCAGAAAACTATAGCGAAAACAGGAGATAGAAAATAGGAATCTAATCTTGGGGAGAGTTCCCTCTCTCCCCGGGGAACCAAGGAAGAACAAGAAGGAGGGATGTCGCCGGTGAATCTCTGCCACCATCATCACCGATCTCCTCCTCTTGGCTCAATGAGTCGATGGCATCAAAGGCCCACCATTGCCTCAAGCGTATACATCGTGGTCTCTTTCACGTAGATGTCGGGATGCATTCTACTTGATGTGTCTTTTTTGCACTCACGTGACTGCAAGAATGGATCATTATTGATATTGTTTTTGATGTGTCTCACTCAGGATATAGTTTTCACTGAGTGGTGTCCACCCACATCCATGTCATGGACTGAGATTACGGGATCCATGTCAGTTGCACTGCAACAAATTGAGGTGAGAGTTTTTTTGTGGTGAATTGAGATGAAGTGATTCTTTTTGTGGGGAATTGAAGTGAAAGTTAGAGGATTTTTTCTGCGGGGATGAAAGTTGGAGGCTAGTAAAAGAGCAACTCCAATGGAATTGTCAAAAGTCGGATCGCCAAAATTGTTATGGAGTCCATCACTAAAATTGTGGAGGTTGGAGCGACCGCAAACTTCTGAATCGCTAAAAACCGACATATTGCTCGTGCCAACCCGTTTTTGAGATGAAATGCACCTCAAATATATAAACATGCATAAAAGAGAAGCGCATGGATGAACCCACTTTCTAGAACTTATTTCTAAATGCCAAAAAATTATGAAAGAAATCTCACAAGTACATCTTCATATTCTTTGTGCTTTTTACGCGCAGAAAGTTTCATGGAAAAATAACTTTTTCTTTGACCTGTGCAAAAAAGACAAAAAAAATATATGCGGAGCGAAAGAAAAAGATATTTTTCTCACAAAACTTTGTGCCACGCACATATATTGCGAAGATGTACGCGTGAAATTTTCTTTTAGTTTTTTAGACATTTTAAAACATTTTTTAGATGTGGCCTGCGTGCAGGACGTGCCCTCTCATGCTGTCATGCATAAAACCACTAAGTTAGTTCGCTCAGTGGCCAAGCCCTACCAAAGTCCCAGCGTCGTGTTCTCGCCTAAATCACATATATATTCAAATTTTATGAATGAACCATCTACGTCTGATCGATCAAATCATATGTCACGTTATTTTCGTATTTATGTAGTTTACGCTGCACCCTTCGCAAATCGCAGTCGCCTAACTAGCTTTACGTAAGCTATCCGAATGAGATTGTGCGAGTAGTTGCATGCGCACGTAGACACATTGCAAAAGATAATAATTCGAAATGGCTTCAGCTATCTTCTGGTGCCTTTGATTTGATCAAGTATATACAAGAAAGATACTAGCAACCACTAGTACTGTACGTGCGTATAGATTGAGCTAGGCCACCAGTGTGTGATCTGCTTAATGTTTTGATACCGTTGGTTACTGTACAGAAGATAGAGTGGTTTGGAGAAGCGACTCTTCTGGATGAGAATCCATCAGTATTCAGTACCGTATAACGTTACAGCTAGCAAATGGTTGGGCGCCGATCACGCTAAGATTGGTTGCATGAATGTCCTAATTTCACGGGGATCCAATCTAAGTCCGAATGCTTTACTTGAACCCTACTTGAGTTAGAGCATCTCTAGTGGACCCCTTAAAATCATAAATTGCAAAACTAGGATACGGGTCGGAAAATATATATTTTAATGGTTCATTTTAGTTACGGCCGAACAGATACTGTAAAACTGAGATAAAGAGTTCCTTCCTTCAATCCGGCCGCCGCCGCCCCTTCCCTCAGCCGGCCGCGCTGGCCACGCCCAACCCCATTGGCCGCGCCCAGTCGTCCGTCGTCCGTACCCCGTCACGGCGTCACCCGTCGGTCGTGCCCCGTCTCCGTCGGCCGCGCCCCGTCCCTGCTGGTCGCGCCCCATCACCACGCTTGTCGCGCCCCGTCGCCTCCGCCGCCCGCGCCGGCCGAGCCGTGCCCCTTTGCCTGTCGAGCCGTGAGGATTTCAGCAGCCAGGCTAAGGTCATGGGAGGCCACAGCAATGTCGAGCTCGTCCAATTCGAATCGGCGATGATCGATTGTGGTGTCTAGCGGCCGTTTCCAGTGTGCGGTGATGAATTCCGGCGAGTTTAGGGCGGATTCCGGCAAACTACGCGGCGGCGTGTTTGCTCCGACGAGGATTGAACGGTATACGGGGGCCCTTCCGTTCGGCCTTCCAACCTCCAAATATAAGAGTTTCGGGTGGGCATTTTCGGTGGTCCTTAAAAAAATTACGGGTTGGACCACTTTTACGGTTTCTGTTCTGAACATTTTTTTCGACCAAAACTGTAGAACCCAAAAATTATAAGGGTTTGACCACTTATACATGGTCCGCTAGAGATGCTCTTACAGTGCTCCACTTGGCTTCAATCCAAGTGAGTTTCCACCTGGTAAGGCCGCGACCCTACATCTTCATGTACAAAAGGACATGATCAGAGTCAATAGCTGATAGTAGCAGCAGAGCATGCCAACTTCAGAATGTGCGCAAAATCATATTGATGAACTTTGACAATGTTTCATATTCAACATTTCTTTTGTCTCACCATATATGTTGTCAAACTCAAGACGAGTGAATGCCATCCTTGTAGGTGACTCAACCTCTCTTCTCGAAATTGTGACATAAATTTCTAAACCAGGTTAACATTTGATCCAGGTGGCACGGTCATGCTTTTTCGATTCTAATGACTGAAGAGGTAGAGAGAATATCTCTTCGAGTTTGAGGGGCACATTATGTCTTGGTCGACCATGTCTTCCATCTGACCTGAAAGCTACCTTTACAACTATCCAGCTATGGAGTATCATTTACGACGTAGGTTTGACTCATGGATGATGTTACTCTGCATAATAGCTTCGTCTCGGTAGACCATGAAGAAAGGGGTTTAGCCGATGGATAGGTTTGGGGTCATTAGAAGACTCCAAAGGATAGAGGGAAATTCGGTCACCCATGTGCTCATAGGCTTCTCGAGAGGTACAAGGAGCCTTGGATTCGAGTCCTCGAAGCATGAGTCCGTTGGACCACTCAACCTGACCGTTAGTCGAGAGTGATGCCTTGGTCGTTGCAAAATTCACAGATATCAACAGTCAAATTGGGGACGTTGTTAGTGATGTTGTTGTGTGGAATATCTAATATGTATCTCTACTCCTAAAAGGGTAGTTTGTAGCCTCTCCTCCACGGTTTTAATCATCTGGCTTTTTTTCATTCGATTTTTTCCGTCTTACCTCCCATTATCCCTTCCTGCTGCATTTTCTATCTCGTACTAAAAAAACAAATCCCATTAAAGGGTGAGATCTTGTTTCGTGCTTGTTTTGGCAGGTGTTGCTTTAATTCTATCATGTAAATGATAGGTAATCAAGAATTCAGAAATGACATCATATATGTGAGATCACCCTCCTAAAAGACACACATAAGATTTTTATCGATAGCCTACCCAAAAAACATATATTCCTCAATAACAAATCGCTAATCCTCCGCACTATGCCATTTATTATTATCATTATCTCCACTATTAATTGACAATCACAACTTTCCTAATACAACAAAAATAACATATCTTTTTTGTTGTGAGTGTACCCATTCGTGCGCCCTTGCGGAGGGACTTCGTGCGCAACACCATGTAGGAAGCCGTGGCCGGGCCTGACGCCGGCGTGATGCTCGAGAATGCCATGGCATGGATCATGTCGTCGAGGACGGCTGTGGCAGAAGGCGGGTCGCCAGACCACCATATACACGCATTCGTGGATGCAGTCATATTATATTTCTTACCAGTCATAGAGTAGAGATAATTAATTGATTTGCTTGACAGTTAATTAAGCATGCATAGAATTAGGTGGGCCATTAAGTTTTATGGAATTAATTAATTAATTGAGCAAGAAAACAGTTAATCGCGTTGAATCATTTTGAAAGCACTTGTGGGCAAAGATGGCCAATAGGATCTCAGCGATATGGCCGAGCACTGCTTGCCAACAAGGACAATGCCACCTCGCAACATGAGTGACCCTGCATTCACGAAGATGGATGACGACCATGCTCTGCGAGATGTCAGCACGGATCTCAGCGATATGGCCGAGCACTGCTTGCCAACAAGGACAATGCCACCTCGCAACATGAGTGACCCTGCATTCACGAAGATGGATGACGACCATGCTCTGCGAGATGTCAGCACGCTGACAGTTGCCAAAACATTCATGGATGAGGATAACACGATACACCATTGGCCAGATGGTTCATCCTATAGTAGAAAGAAAGTGTATTCCAAGAATAAGGAAAAAAATAAAGCAACCAAGTGATGTGTGATGTTGGAGAAGAAATGAGTGTTCCAAAAAATAAATAGAAAAATAAAGAAAAAATATTCTAGAAAATATTTAGGAACGAAAACTAAAGTTGATGAGGTAGGACGGCCAACCATAATTGAATAAAAAATGAAAAACAGTTTGTTGCCAAGTGTAGCTTCAGTACCCAAAGAAATGTAAATCAGAAAGAATAAGGAGGATAAGGCGTCGCTAATGAACACACTAATGTTGACTTGGCGCTAGTTGGCACCAACGAAACGGGTTGATGATGAGTAATGATGGCAATGTGTAGGGTATGGGGGCGGGTAGAGTAATACCATTCTCATACCCATGTAGTCAATGTGTACGAAATTATATCCATACCCGTACCTATGGGTATGAAACTTTACACATACCCATACCCGACATGTACCAAATGGGTAGATCAAAGAGTACACAAGTTATTCATAATTTTACATGCATCGGTAGCATATTTGACAAAAAAACTCATTTATTCACCTCAATAACAGATAGATGAATACATGAAAATTATCTGATTTCAGATTGACAATTGCTGACAACTTTAACATAGGTTTACAAGCTCACGAGAGACTTCACCAAATAACATCTGACAAGTAACAACCATCAACCAACACAAACCGCAGCTAGTACAAACTGCATCCACTAGCACAAAGTAGCATATGTTGGAGCTCCGGGCGCAAGGTCCATATGTCAGTATAAACGGGTAGGGTGTGGGTATATCCATGGGTACAAGACTATTGAAGGGAATATGCCCTAGAGGCAATAATAAAGTTATTATTTATTTCCTTATATCATGATAAATGTTTATTATTCATGCTAGAATTGTATTAAGCGGAAACTTCGTACATGTGTGAATATATAGACAAACAGAGTGTCACTAGTATGCCTCTACTTCACTAGCTCGTTAATCAAAGATGGTTAAGTTTCCTAGCCATAGACATGAGTTGTCATTTGATGAACGGGATCACATCATTAGAGAATGATGTGATTGACTTGACCCATCCGTTAGCTTAGCAACTTGATCGTTTAGTTTTACCGCTATTGCTTTCTTCATGACTTATACATGTTCCTATGACTATGAGATTATGCAACTCTCGAATACCGGAGGAACACCTTGTGTCCTATCAAACGTCACAACGTAACTGGGTGATTATAAAGATGCTCTACAGGTGTCTCCGATGGTGTTTGTTGAGTTGGCATAGATTGAGATTAGGATTTGTCACTCCGATTGTCGGAGAGGTATCTCTGGGTCTTCTCGGTAATGCACATCACTATAAGCCTTGCAAGAAATGTGACTAATGAGTTAGTTGCGGGATGACGCATTACGGAACGAGTAAAGAGACTTGCCGGTAACGAGATTGAACTAGGTATGATGATACCGACGATCGAATCTCGGGCAAGTAACATACCAATGACAAAGGGAACAACGTATGTTTTTATGCGGTTTGATCGATAAAGATCTTCGTAGAATATGTAGGAGCTAATATGAGCATCCAGGTTCCACTATTGGTTATTGACTGGAGATGTGTCTCGGTCATGTCTACATAGTTCTCGAACCCATATGGTCTGCACGCTTAACGTTCGATGACGATTTGTACTATGAGTTATGTGATTTGATGACCGACGTTTGTTCGGAGTTCCGGATGAGATCACAGACATGACGAACAGTCTCGAAATGGTCAAGACGTTAAGATCGATATATTGGAAGGCTATATTCGGACATCGAAAAGGTTCCGAGTGATTTGGGTATTTTTCGGAGTACCGGAGAGTTAAGGGAATTCGTATTGGGCCTTAATGGGCCATACGGGAAAGGAGAGAAAGGCCTCAAGGGTGGCCGCACCCCTTCCCCGTGGACTGGTCCGAATTGGACTAGGGAAAGGGGGCGCCCCCTTCCTTCCTTCTCCTTCTCCCTTCCTCTTTTCCTATTCCATTGTAACAACCCATATGTGATACTTTCCAATTATGGCAATAAAGCAATTCTCATGTTGATCCTTGTCCTTTTCCTTGGGGGTTATTGTCTTTTAATCTTTATTTTTGTTTTGCATTGTCATTTTATTTTTCTTATGCATCCATGCATTGCTTCATCATCAACATGGCATCATATTCATCTTAGCTTCATTACTTGTCTTTGTTTGTGATGTGAGGTCACCTTGATGATGTTGTGTGTTGTTGGTGTCAAGCCATGGCCTTGCCAAACCCTAGACCCCCTCCTTCTTATTCACCCCTTCTCTTTCGTCCTTTTTCTTCCTTCTTTAAGTAATTTTGCAAGTGTCCTAGCCTATTCCATTAATGTTCATTTCCTCCCCATTTCTCAGTTGCCCTGTCATGAGTCATCTCGCAAAGCTACACCTAAGTTGGAGTTATTTTGGTTGGGTTTTAAAATGGCTCAAGTTTGAGTTATTTTCAACTTGTATTATTTTACTTCCTCTAAAAATGCCCAGGATAATTTTATAAAATAGTGTGTAATTCCAGGAGCTTGAGGATATTTTTATATTCTCCAAACTCCTCACCTAGCCCCCTGTACTTTTCCTTTTATGCAGTTGTTTATTTATTAAACAACAATTGAATAAAATGAGAAGGGCAGCAACAGCAGTAGCTTGGGCCTCAACCCCTCCTGCACCAGGCCCAGCAGCACAGCCATCGGCCCAGCTCCAAACTCCCGCAGTGGCCCAGCAGCAGCCTCAGCGCAGCCCGCGCTCTCTCCCGTGGTAAAACCCACGTGGACGCCCATGCGGGTCCCGCCTGCCAGCGGCTCCTCCTCCTCTCCTTCGTCCTCCTCGGTCCCCCTCGCTCTCACGGTAAAATTACCAGGTCACGAGCACATGGCCACGGTGGCGAGCCAGCCGTGCTCGCGCCCCCTATAAAGCCGAGCCCCGTGCCCTCCTTGGGTTTCCCCTTCTCCATCTCAATCTCCTTCGCCGCCGCCAGCCAGGAGAGCATCTCCACCCCGCTCCATCTCCTCCCTACAGCCACCATGGCCGGCCCGAACGAGAGCTCATCACCGGCGTAGGAGCGTCGCCGGCCTCCTCTTCGTCGATCACGAGCACCGCAGCGCCTCCCCGAGTCTGTTCTGACACCGATCCGAGCCCGGGTGCGCCTTCCCCGACGTCCTCTTCGTCGTCTTCTCCGCGGAGGAGCAGGCCACCGGAGTGCGTCGCCTCCCCACCGTCGTCCTATGGCGTCCCCGGCCACATCTTCGGGTCATAGGTATACTAGGTATACCCCAGCCCCTCTCCTACTATGTTCCGTCGCCGATCCGTCCGCGTAGGCGCCGCTGGTCCTGCAGCTCGCCGCCCTTCCGCGCGTCCGCCTTGTTCTTCTTCTTGTGTGTGCTCGCGGTCCCTTGCTTTGCTCATGCATCATGCCGTTGCTCGCCTCGCTGGTCCACACACCATAGCACCCACATGTCACATCCCACGCTCGCACGGCACGCCCGCACCTTCGCACTACCCGGCAGAGCCAATGCCTCCTCGTGCATCGATGCTGCGGCCGAGACGAGCTCGTTCTCAAGCGCTGCACCACCCGCGCTTGCACCCGTCACGAGCCGCACTCCCCTGTCGATCCCGCACCCCCGTCGGTGCTCTGCTTCGGCAAGAGTCGACGTGCTGCTCGCCGTCGTCGTCGTCCCAGCCATCGTCTTCCTCTGTGGAGACAGAAGAGATCGACCCTGCGAGGCCTCTTATCAGGCTGAGCCCTTTTCCTTTCAGCAAACAGAGCGTGGCGCACTAGCTAGCGCTCCCGTTTTCCAGGTTCGAATTCCCCTTCGGGCAGTGGGATAGCCCCTTTTTATTTTTCTTGACCCATTGACCAACCGACCCCACCTGCCAGCCTCTTTGCCCAGTTCCACCCACTCGCGCACACACTGCTGCCACATCAGCGCCTCTGACCCCACAGGTCAGTGGCTGCGGCTAGCTCAGCCTGGGTCAGTTTGGCCTTTTCCTTTTCTTTTTCTTTTCTGTTTTTGCTGTTCTTTTTCTTTTTCTGCATTTACTTTGCATATTTAATATCTGTTTAAATATGCATCTGATGAAAATAAGTTATATATGAAAACTGCTTAGTTTTTCATGTAGAAATTTAATGTGCTGTTTGTTGCCATGTTTAAATCTTTTAAAATGTTGTTTGAATTAATATGTGTTTAAAATGTGCTTAAACTTGTAAAATTCATAAATAAATATCTACAACTCCAAATTTAACAAACTTTATATGCATTTGGGGTGGAAAAATGTGTAGAATAATGTGGTTCTGTTGTTTTGCATGTTTAACAACTTTAAAATATGAGTTTCTCAGTTCTATCCCAAATGCAACTAAATGAATAAATTGTTGTTTGTTCTTTCGGCCCATTTAAAAATGCTAGCATATTGCTGTAGTCCTTGATGCACCCTTGCCATGTTAATAAACTCTTTTAAACTTGTTGGGTGCTTGTTTAAATAATCTACATAACCTTGTGGCCATGTTAAGTTTTGTTCCTTTGCTTGGGATCTACATGTGTTGTGATCTTATTATTGCCATGATGTTTGTGCACTCTTGTGTCCCTAGGAGATGCATCATATCTATTCATGTCCATATGCATCATACCCATGCATCATGTGTTTGAGCATTGCATGATGATTGATTGTGTTTCGGTGTTGCATTGTTGTGTTGGTTAGAGACCGGTGATGATTCGGAGTTCGAGGTTCCTTCCGAGGCTGAGTTTGTGGAGCAAGGTTACGATCCCTCCGTGGAATCAACAGGCAAGATGACCATTCCCAGATATCACTTCTATCTTGCCTATGCTATATGTCTCGCTCTTTAGATATTGCCTCGATGCCTATTCCTGTTTGTCAGCCCTCCTATTGTTGCCATGAAACACTCTAACCGCCTTCCTAGCAAACCGTTGTTTGGCTAAATATGCATCGCTCAGCCCCTCCTATAGCGTTGTTAGTTGCAGGTGAAGTTTTGAAGATTGCTCTGTGATGAAGTTGTTGTTGGGATATCACAATATATAATCTGTTAAACTAATTCACCTATATATATTGGTAATGGGTGGAAGGCTAAGCCTCTTGCTTGGTGTTTTGTTCCAATCATGCCACCCTAGGAACCGATAAACCGGTGTTATGTTCCTTGATTTTGCGTTCCTAACACGGTTGGGATTTATGGCCCCCCTTGATAATTCGCTCTGTGTTAAAGCTTTCTAGCAAGGCCCAACATTGGTTTTACATTTTCCTAATAATTAAAACTTGCATAGGGCGTTGCAATCCCGAGTTCTTAATTAACAACCCAGGCCAGTGCTCCTCATGAGTCTTGGTCCAAACCGGGGGTTCTGCGGGGCCACCACGGGGGAACCCGAGGTTCGGTATATACCTGTAGATTGACCCATCCGGACGTGGCCTGAGACGAGATACACGTGGCTACTATCAGAGTGTCGGCATGCCGGGAGGTCTTGCTGGATTAGTTTTACCTTTGTCGAAATATCTTGAGCATGGGATTCTGAGAATACTCGGGTCTTCCCACTTTGGAGTTGCGACTCCGCAGATCGTGAGCTTGTGATGGGCTAAGTTGGGACACCCTTGCAGGGTTTGATCTTTCGAAAGCCGTGCCCGCGGTTATGTGGCAGATGGGAATTTGTTAATATCCGGTCGTAGATAACTTGACACCTTATTCATGAATACACTACCTGCGTGAGTAACCGTGATCGTCTTTTTCCGAAGGGCTTCGGGGACTGAACAGGGTGGGCTTATGTTTGATCGTGAGTAGCTAGGATCATTTCTTGATCAACTTGACGATCGTTGGCACTTGTTCTCTTCTCGCTCTAAACTCGTAGGCTAGTGCTTAGTGCTTGATGCAACCCATGTTTATAGCCTTTCCACACCTAAGGCTTTGGTAGTTTTTATACCCGGGAACGGGATTGTTGAGTCCTCTGTGGCTCACAGATTCAACACACACCAGATGCAGGTACCGTTGAGAACTATGCAGGAGATGGTTCAGAGCTGTACTGGGAGTTTGATGAAGAGCGTGGACATTACTATGTGTCTTATCCCGACGATCAGTAGTGGTTCTTACTAGGAGGATCCGGGCTTGTGTTATTTATGGTATCTTTTCGTGTGGATTTCGTCCGTAGTCGGACCCTGATGTTATTTGGATGATGTATGTTATTGTATTTCTTTGTGTGATGTGGCGAGTGTAAGCCAACTATCATTTTACACTTTCATCCCTGAATTTTACATGAGTTGTGCAAACATACCATACTTGAGATCATCCTAGTATGCATTTATGTCCTTAAGTCGTGCCTCGAAATGTGGGGGACATAGCCGCATATTGGGCATTACAAGTTGGTATCAGAGCCTTCTCCGACCTAGGAGTCCCCTGATTGACGGTTGAGTCTAGGCACACACGAAAAAATGTTTTGGGTCCTATATATATATCGGAGAGTAGGATTTCTTTTTACTCCTCATCCCTTCATCGCTCTGATGAGGACTCCTGACGTTGTTCTATCTCCTCTACTCTCAAAAATTCACTAAAAAGTTTTTTTAGGATCACGTGAGTATTGTTTGGATTGTTCCGATATCTTTGTGACGAGAACATTGTTCTCGATGCCTCCTATCATTTAGGGGTTGTGGCAGTGTCCCGGGGAGTTGAGCTCCGAGGTGTTGTCGTCACAAATGTATCGCAGCGGTTCTAGAATACTTAAGACGGCCGACATCGAAAACTCTTCTATGCGGTTAGTGGTGAGATAACCCCGACGTCACCTAGTACTGGTGGGATAGTTCGGGAGTATTGCCACAGCTAGTATAGTGGATGCGTTTCGAAGGTCCGAGGTAAACAGTTTCCGAGGATGACTGGTTATGTGTTGACGGATGGATACAGCTGGATGTAGGTTTAGAGTTCAGTGCGCGGTGCTTCCCCTGTATCCCCAACACCAGATTGCATAACCGGAAACCTTCGGGAATTAATAGGTGGGTTCTTCAAGTAGTTCGTAGGCATTCTTCCAATGAGTGCATGGTTTGAGGTTTGGGGTTCAACATCGAGTGAAGAGGTTTCATGGGCGCTATTCCAATTGGGAGTTGCATCTTAAAGGGTCCTTGGCTATGCTGATACAGGGATTGCAACACCCATTGTAACATGTTCCATGAGGCATTCAACATGAACATGTGGGACGAAGCTTCTATCATGTATTTGTTCCATCTGCACCTTGTTGTTTTTATTTACCTTTTGTTCTCCCAAGTGGCTTCTCGAGAAGATTGTTGTACCATTAAACTGTGGAATTCATTCGTTCATTTTGTTCGAATGTTTATTGTGAAGACTTATGTTGCAAATATCTAGCCGTTGATTCAGCTTATCTATTTTTGCATCAATGGCTAACGGTTGTCATCATATTCAAGATGGCTCCTAAGAAGGTTCCCAACCCTAACCAAGAGGGCGAAGAAGAGCGTCCTCCTGAACGTCCTCCTTCCCCTCCTCCTCCGTCTGAGGCATGTAGAGCAATTATGCAAGCGACCAACCAGAACACTCAGATGCTCATGCAAATGATGCAGAACTTTCAAGCCAACCAACCAAATCAAGGCAATCATGGGAACCAAGGCCAAGGCAATTTGTTCAATCAACCTCACTTTGCGATACTGAACCAATTCCTGGCAAACCAACCGAAGTAGTTCAGTTACTTCGTGGACCCGCTAGATGCTGAAGACTGGATCACAGACATCAAAAGGCACTTTGAATGCAGTAACGTGAGGCCTGAGGATTATGTCAAGTTTGCCACTTTCCAACTCAAAGATCAAGTTGTTGATTGGTGGCAACAGTACAAAAATTCCAGAAGTGATCGTGAGATTTCGTGGACTGACTTCTACAAAGATTTCCGCTCTCACCACATTCCAACCAGTGTCATTGAAGGCATGCGTGAGCAATTCCGCAACCTGAAGCAAGGCACTATGTCCGTCTATCAATACAATGTCAAGTTCCAGAATCTTGCCCGTTATGCGAAGCAAGACATCCTTGATGCCAGGAGCAAGATTTATCAGTTCCGAGGTGGTCTGAAAGATGAACTCCAACTAGCGCTCACCTTGTTCGAGCCGGATGAATTTGACCAATTCTACAATATGGCTCTCAAGCAAGAGGCAACTCAGCTCAAGAGTGAAGCTTCCAAAAAGAGGATTAGAGATGCTGTTCACTCCTCCTCTTCCTCTCAAGTGGTTGCCAAGCAGCAAAAGTTCTGGCTACCGCCTCCTCCAGTGCTCCGTCCTCCAAACAACAACAAGCACTCAGGTGGTCGTGGATTCTCCCACCCACCCAACCCAAGAAATCAGTCCAAGCCTCAGTTTCAAGCTTCAAGATCAAGTGGTCCTTATCATCGGCCTCTCTCAGAAGTTACTTGCAACAAGTGTTCTCAGAAGGGTCACTATGCCAACAAGTGTCCCAACCCAAGGCGCCTTCCGCCTCCTCCACCTGTCAGCACTGCTATTGTCAAGCACAATCCCAAGCATGCAAGAGTGAACCTGATGAGTGCAGCTCAAGCAGAAAATTCTTCCAATGTGATAATTGGTAATCTTCCGATTAACTCTATTCCTGCAAAAGTCTTGTTTGATTCGGGTGCATCATGCTCTTTCATATCTCAACCTTTTGCATCGAAGCATAATGTTGACATCAAAATTTTTCCAAGGGAATTATCAGTTGTTTCTCCTGGAAAAATAATGCATTCTAGCGTGTTTGCTCCGGATATATCTATTCACATGGGTGATTACAGTTTTCTGGCGTCTCCGGTTATTCTCGGCAACTCCGACATTGATCTTATTCTTGGGATGGATTGGCTCTCCAAGCATGATGCAAACATTGATTGTGCAAATAAGAAAGTCAAGCTTACTGATCCTAACAAAGACGTGATTATCTTCGCCTCTCGAGATTACACAATTAGGCTATTCTCCCACAATGACAAGGGCGAGATTAATGCCATTTCTCAGATTCCAGTGGTTCGCGAATATGAGGATGTTTTCCCTGAAGAGCTTCCAGGCATGCCTCCCCATCGTCAAGTTGAATTCGTCATTGAACTTGAGCCCGGTACCGAGCCAGCATGTCGGCGTCCGTACAAGCTTTCTCCTGATTAGTTGAAGGAGCTGAAGAAACAACTCGATGAGCAAGAACGTATGGGTCTAATCAGACCAAGTACTTCTCCTTGGGGTTGTGGTGTTCTATTTGTCAAGAAGAAGGATGGCACGGAATGCCTTTGCGTTGATTACCGGCCATTGAACAAGAAGACAATAAAGAATAAGTATCCGCTCCCCAATATCAATGAATTGTTCGAGCAGCTCAAAGGAGCAAAGGTGTTCTCGAAGCTCGATCTCCGGATGGATTACCATCAGATTCATATCCGTGAAGAGGATATTCCTAAGACCGCATTCAGAATGAGTTTTGGCTCTTATGAATACACGGTCATGTCTTTCGGCCTTTTAAATGCTCCACCCACTTTCTCTCGGATGATGCACTTCATATTCAACCCCTACACCAATGAATTTGTTCTTGTCTATCTGGATGATATCTTGGTATTCTCCAAGAATGAAGAAGACCCTGCCAAGCACCTCCGTTTGGTCCTTGACAGGCTCCATGAACACAAGTTCTATGCGAAGTTCTCCAAATGTGAATTATGGTTGGATAAAGTCCTCTATCTTGGCCATATTATCTCTGCCGAGGGCATTTCTGTGAACCCCGAGAAGGTTGAACCTATTGTCAACTGAGAACCTCCGTAGAATGTCAAGCAACTCCGAAGCTTCCTTGGTCTCGCTAGCTATTGCAGAAGGTTCGTTGAGAACTTCTCCAAGATTGCCAAGCCTCTTTCCAACTTGTTGCAGAAGAATGTCAAGTACTCATGGACTCCTGATTGTGTTGTGGCATTCAAGACACTCAAAGAGAAGCTCATTTCTGCTCCGGTTCTTACTCCTCCGGATGAGTCCAAGCCTTATGAAGTCTTTTGTGATGCTTCATTGCAAGGTCTTGGTGGTGTTCTCATGCAAGACAAGAAGATTGTGGCATACACTTCACGCCAGCTGAAACCAAATGAGAAGAATTACCCCCACACATGATCTTGAGCTAGTAGCAGTTGTACATGCCTTGATCATGTGGAGACACCTTCTGTTGGGCAGAAAAGTGGACATCTTCACCGATCACAAGAGCTTGAAGTACATTTTCACTCAGCCAAACCTTAACCTTCACCAGACTCGTTGGGTTGAGATGATTTAAGAGTACGATCCAAGCATTGAGTATACTCCTGGCAAGGCCAATGTCATTGCAGATGCCTTGAGCAGAAAGGCGTATTGCAACAGTCTCCTTCTCAAACCGTTCCAGCCTGAACTTTGTGAATCATTCAGGAAGCTCAACCTCCAAGTCGTTCCGCAAGGCTTTCTTGCAAACCTTCAAGTTGCCCCTACCTTGGAAGATCAAATCCGTGAGGCCCAACTCAGTGATGCTATGGTGCACAAAGTGAAACATGGTATTGCTAAGGGTACTCCCAAGTACAAGTGCTATTGCGTTGATGAGAAAGACACCTTGTTCTTTCAGGATAGGATTGTGGTTCCCAAGGGTGATCTCAGGAAGCTCATAATGAACGAAGCACATGACTCCCTCCTCTCGATACATCCATGAAGTTTCAAGATGTACCAAGACCTCAAGCAATCATATTGGTAGACTCGCATGAAAAGGGAGATTGCCCAATTCGTGAATGAATGTGATGTCTGCAGAAGAGTGAAGGCAGAGCATCAACGTCCAGCTGGACTCCTTCAACCTCTACCTATTCCCGAGTGGAAATTCGATCACGTTGAGATGGATTTCGTCACTAGGTTTCCCAAGTCCAAGAAGGGAAATGATGCTATCTTTGTGGTGACTGACAAGCTAACTAAAGTAGCTCATTTTCTTCCCGTCAAAGAATCCATTAACGCATCTCAGCTGGCAGAGCTGTACACCTCTAGAACTGTTTCTTTGCATGGCATTCCTCAAGTGATCTCCTCAGATCGTGGAAGCTTGTTCACTTCCAAGTTCTGGGATTCTTTTCGGTCAGCCATGGGCACAAAGATTCGCTTCAGCACTGCGTTTCACCCTCAGACTAGTGGTCAAGTCGAAAGAGTGAACCAGATCCTCGAAGATATGCTAAGAGCTTGTGTCATCTCCTTCGGTATGAAATGGGAAGATTGCCTTCCGTTTGCCGAATTCTCTACAACAAAAGCTTCCAAGCAAGTGCCGGCAAAGCTCCTTTTGAAATCCTCTATGGTAGAAAGTGCCGTACCCCTCTCAACTAGTCCGATACTGGTGAACGTCAACTTCTTGGAAATGATTTGATCTCAGAAGCCGAAGAAATGTGCAAAGTCATACATGAGAATCTCAAAGTCGCGCAATCGCGTCAAAAGAGCTACTATGACGGCAAGCATCATGACTCGGCTTTCGACATTGGAGACCATGTCTATCTCCGTGTTTCTCCCATGAAGGGCACTCAGAGGTTTGGTATCAAGGGCAAGCTTGCTCCAAGATACGTGGGCCCTTTCAAGATTCTTGGCAAGAGAGGCGATCTAGCCTACCAACTCGAGCTTCCCTCCAACTTTGCAAATGTGCATGATGTGTTTCACGTGTCTCAACTCCGCAAGTGCTTCAAGACGCCTAAACGCACCATTCCATTCGAAGAGATTGATCTTCAACAAGACTTGTCTTATCGTGAGAACTCCTTTGCTATTCTTGAAGAAACGGAGCGCAAGACCCGCAACAAATCCATCAAATTCTCGAAAGTGAAGTGGTCACACCATACCGACCGAGAAGCTACGTGGGAATGAGAAGATCATCTCCGTTCCGAGTATCCCTCCTTCTTTCAGTCCTAGATCTCGGGATGAGATCTTTTTGTAGTGGAGGAGAGTTTGTAACACCCCATATGTGATACTTTCCCATTATGGCAATAAAGCAATTCTCATTTTGATCCTTGTCCTTTTCCTTGGGGGTTCTTGTATTTTAAGCTTTATTTTTGTTTTGCATTGTCATTTTATTTTTCTTATGCATCCATGCATTGCTTCATCATCAACATGGCATCATATTCATCTTAGCTTCATTACTTGTCTTTGTTTGTGATGTGAGGTCACCTTGATGATGTTGTGTGTTTTTGGTGTCAAGCCATGGCCTTGCCAAACCCTAAACCCCCTCCTTCTTATTCACCCCTTCAATTTCCTCCTTTTTCTTCCTTCTTTAAGTAATTTTGCAAGTGTCCTAGCCTATTCCATTAATGTTCATCTCCTCCCCATTTCTCTGTTGTCCTGTCATGAGTCATCTTCTAAAGCTACACCTCTATTAGAATTATTTTGGTTGGGTCTTAAAATGGCTCAAGTTTGAGTTATTTTCAACTTGTATTATTTTACTTCCTCTAAAAATGCCCAGGATAATTTTATAAAATAGTGTGTAATTCCAGGAGCTTGAGGATATTTTTATATTCTCCAAACTACTCACCTAGCCCCCTGTACTTCTCCTTTTATGCAGCTGTTTATTTGTTAAACAATAATTGTATAAAATGAGAAGGGCAGCAGCACCAGTAGCTTGGGCCTCAACCCCTCCTGCACCAGGCCCAGCAGCACAGCCATCGGCCCAGCTCCAGACTCCCGCAGCGGCCCAGCAGCAGCCTCAACGCAGCCCTCGCTCTCTCCCGTGGTAAAACCCATGTGGATGCCCATGCGGGTCCCACCTGCCAGCGGCTCCTCCTCCTCTCCTTTGTCCTCCTCGGTCCCCCTCGCTCTCATGGTAAAATTAGCAGGGTCACGAGCACATGGCCACGGTGGTGAGCCAGCTGTGCCCGCGCCCCCTATAAAGCCGAGCCTCGCGCCATCCTAGGGTTTCCCCTTCTCCATCTTAATCTCCTTAGCCGCCGCCAGCCGGGAGAGCATCTCCACCCCGCTCCATCTCCTCCCTACATCCACCATGGCCGGCCCGAATGAGAGCTCATCACCTGCGTAGGAGCTTCGTCGTCCTCCTCTCCGTCGATCACGAGCACCGCAGCGCCTCCCTGAGTTCGTTCTGACGCCGATCCTAGCCCGAGAGCGCCTTCCCCGATGTCCTCTTCGTCCTATCTGTCATCTTCTCTACGGAGGAGCAAGCGACCGGAGTTCGTCGCCTCCCCACCGTCGTCATGCGGCGTCCCCGGCCACATCTTCGGGTCATAGGTATACTAGGTATACCACAACCCCTCTCCTAATCTGTTCCGTCGTCGATCTGTCCGCGTAGGCGCCGCTCGTCCTACAGCTCGCCGCCGTTCCACGCGTCCGCCTTGTTCTTCTTCTTGTGTGTGCTCGCGGTCGCTTGCTTTGCTCATGCGTCATGCCGCTGCTCGCCTCGCTGGTCCACACACCACAACACCCATAGGTCACATCCCACGCTCGCGCGGCGCGCCCACACCTTCGCACTACCCGGCAGAGCCAACACCTCGTCGCGCCTCGACGCCGTGGCCGAGATGAGCTCGTTCTCGAGCGCTTCACCACCTACGCACGCACCCGTCACGAGCCGCACTCCCCTGTAGATCCCGTACCCCCGCCGGTGCTCTGCTTCGGCAAGAGTCGACGTGCTGCTTGCCGTCGCCGTCGTCCCAGCCATTGTCTTCCTCTGTGGAGACAGAAGAGATTGACCCTGCGAGGCTTCTTATCAGGCAGGGCCCTTTTCCTTTCAGCAAACAGAGCGTGGCGCACTGGCTAGCACTCGCGTTTAGCAGCAAGAGGTCCCAGGTTCGAATTCCCCTTCGGGTAGTGGGATTAGCCCCTTTTTATTTTTCTTGACCCACTGACCAACTGACCCCACCTGTCAGCCTCTCTGCCCAGTTCCACCCACTCGCGCACACACCGCTGCCACATCAGCGCCTCTGACCCCACAGGGGAGTGGCGGCGGCTAGCTCAGCCTGGGTCAGTTTGGCCTTTTCCTTTTGTTTTTCTTTTCTGTTTTTGCTTTTCTTTTTCTTTTTCTGCATTTACTTTGCATATTTAATATTTGTTTAAGTATGCATCTGATGAAAATAAGTTATATATCAAAACTGCTTAGTTTTTCATGTAGAAATTTAATATGTTGTTTGTTGGCATGTTTAAATCTTTTAAAATGCTGTTTGAATTAATATGTGTTTAAAATGTGCTTAAACTTGTAAAATTTATAACTAAATATCTACAACTCCAAATTTAACAAACATTATATGCATTTGGGGTGGAAAAATGTGTATAATAATGTGGTGCTGTTGTTTTGCATGTTTAACAATTTTAAAATATGAGTTTCTCGGTTCTGTCCCAAATGCATTTAAATGAATACGGGAGTTTCCGCAAAATTGTTGTTTGTTCTTTCCGGCCCATTTAAAAATGCTAGCATGTTGCTGTAGTCCTAGATGCACCCTTGCCATGTTAATAAACTATTTTAAACTTGTTGGGTGCTTGTTTGAATAATCTACATAACCTTGTGGCCATGTTAAGTTTTGTTCCTTTGCTTGGGATCTACATGTGTTGTGATCTTATTATTGCCATGATGTTTGTGCACTCTTGTGTCCCTACGAGATGCATCATATCTATTCATGTCCATATGCATCATACCCATGCATCATGAGTTTGAGCATTGCATGATGATGATTGTGTTCCGATGTGGCATTGTTGTGTTGGTTAGAGCCCGGTGACGACTCGGACTTCGAGGTTCCTTCCGAGGCTGAGTTTGAGGAGCAAGGTTACGATCCCTCCGTGGAATCAACAGGCATGACCATTCCCAGATATCACTTCTATCTTGCCTATGCTAGATGTCTCGCTCTTTAGATATTGCCTCGATGCCTATTCCTGTTTGTCAGCCCTCCTATTGTTGCCATGAAACACTCTAACCGCCTTCCTAGCAAACCGTTGTTTGGCTAAGTATGCATCGCTTAGCCCCTCTTATAGCGTTGTTAGTTGAAGGTGAAGTTTTGAAGATTGCTCCGTGATGAAGTTGTTGTTGGGATATCACAATATATAATCTATTAAACTAATTCACCTATATATATTGGTAATGGGTGGAAGGCTAAACATCTTCCTTGGTGTTTTGTTCCACTCATGCCACCCTAGGAACCGATAAACCGGTGTTATGTTCCTTGATTTTGTGTTCCTAACACGGTTGGGATTTATGGGACCTGCTTGATAATTCGCTCTATGTTAAAGCTTTTCCAGCAAGGCCCAACATTGGTTTTACATTTACCTAATAACTAAAACTTGCATAGGGCGTTGCAAACCCGAATTCTTAATTAACAACCCGGGCTAGTGCTCCTCATGAGTGTTAGTCCAAACCCGGGGTTCTGCGGGGCCACCACGGGGGAACCCGAGGTTTGGTATATACCTGTAGAATCAACCATCCGGGCGTGGCCTGAGACGAGATACGAGCGGCTACTATCAGGGTGTCGGCACGCCGGGAGGTCTTGCTGGATTAGTTTTACCTTTGTCGAAATATCTTGAGCATGGGATTCCGAGAATACTCGGGTCTTCCCACTTTGGAGTTGCGACTCCGCAGATCGTGAGCTTGTGATGGGCTAAGTTGGGACACCCCTGCAGGGTTTGATCTTTCGAATGTCGTGCCTGCGGTTACGTGGCAGATGGGAATTTGCTAATATCCGGTTGTAGATAACTTGACACCTTATTCATGAATACACTACATGCGTGAGTAACCATGATGGTCTCTTTCTGAAGGGCTTCGCGAAGTGAACACGGTGGGGTTATGTTTATCGTGAGTAGCTAGGATCACTTCTTGATCAACTTGACGATCGTTGGCACTTGTTCTCTTCTCGCTCTAAACTCATAAGCTTGTGCTTAGTGCTTGCTGCAACCCATGTTTATAGCCTTTCCACACCTAAGGCTTTGGTAGTTTTGATACCCAGGAACGGGATTGCTGAGTCCTATGTGGCTCACAGATTCAACACACACCAGATGCAGGTACCGTTGAGAACTATGCAGGAGATGGTTCAGAGTTGTACTGGGAGTTCGATGAAGAGCGTGGACGTTACTATGTGTCTTATCCCGATTATTAGTAGTGGTTCTTACTAGGAGGATCTGGGCTTGTGTTATTTATGGTATCTTTTCGTTTGGATTTCATCCGTAGTCGGACCCTGATGTTATTTGGATGATGTATGTTATTGTATTTCTTTGTGTGACGTGGCGAGTGTAAGCCAACTATCATTTTACACTTTCATCCCTGAATTTTACATGAGTTGTGCAAAGATACCATACTTGAGATCATTCTAGTATGCGTTTATGTCCTTAAGTCGTGCCTCGACACGTGGGGTACATAGCCGCATATTGGGCATTACATCCATGTGGGAGAAGGAATCCTACTAGGACTAGGGAGTCCTAGTAGGACTCCACACTTTGGCGCGCCCTATGAGGACCGGCCTCCTCCTCCCTCCATCCTTTATATACATTGCCAGGGGGCACCCCATGGACAAACAAGTTGATTTTAGCCGTGTGCGGTGCTCCTCCCCACAGATACACACCTCGGTCATATCGTTGCAGTGCTTAGGCGAAGCCCTGTGCCGGTAGCTTCATCATCACCGTCACCACGCCGTCGTGCTGACGAAACTCTCCCGTGACGCTCAACTGGATCAAGGGCTCGTGGGACATCATCGAGCTGAACATGTGCTGAATGCGGAGGTGGCGTATGTTCGTTGCTTGGATCTGTTGGATCGTGAAGATGTTCGACTACATCAACCGTGTCACTAGACGCTTCCGATTTCGGTCCACGAGGGTACGTAGACACACTCTCCCCTCTTGTTGCTATGTTTCTAGTAGATAGATCTTGCGTGATCGGAGGAATTTTGAAATACTATGTTCCCCAATAGTGGCATCATGAGCCAGGTCTATGCATAGATGATATGCACGAGTAGAACACAATGAGTTGGGGTCTATAATAGTCATACTTCTTACCAGCATGTCATACTTTGATTCGGTGGTATTGTGTGATGACGCGGCCCGGACCGACATTACGCGTACGCTTATGCGAGACTGGTTTCACCGTTACGAGCACTCGTTGCTTAAAGGTGACCGGCGGGTGTCTGTCTCTCTCACTTTAGTTGAATCGAGTGTGGCTACGCCCGGTCCTTGTGAAGGTTAAAGCAACACTTGACAAAAAATTGTTGTGGTTTTGTATGCGTAGGTAAGAACGGTTCTTGTTAAGCCCGTAGCAGCCACGTAAAACTTGCAACAACAAAGTAGAGGACATCTAACTTGTTCTTGCAGGGCATGTTGTGATGTGATATGGTCAAGACGTGATGAGTTATACGTTATTGTATGAGATGATCAAGTTTTTGTAAAGTTATCGGCAACCGGCAGGAGCCTTATGTGTCGTGGAATTGTCACGATAGATGTCCTAGGGTAAGGACTTAGTCGTGAGGCCAACGCATCTATGTAGTAGCTTAAGAGGGGTTGAGCGGAATCGAGAGACGCAACGCGAGACAAGGATTTAGACAGCTTCGGGCCCCGGGAAACATCATCCAGTAATAGCCCTACATGCTGTTTGAGGCTAGATCTCATTATGATCCTCATGGTGTCGCCGGTAAACCGGCTCTTTGTGTTTATCCCTAGAGATTATGGCGCCTCTAAATTGTGAGAACTCGTCCCTCTTTTGGGGAGCCCTGCCCCTCCTTATATATGTTGAAGGGGCGGGTTACATGACTAGTCCTAATAGGATTAGGATTACTCTATTACAAGGAGTCCTAGTCTTGCTTCCTTTGTAGGAGAATATTACTTGTGCTTTCTTCATAAACCGGCCCACCATAACATGAACCGGCCTTCTGGGCCTTGGGCCTTGTCATCCGTGATCCGCTCGCCGGGTTACCAGTGAATCGCCAAGTGTAAATTATCTCAAGTAAACCGCCAAGTCCGGTCGGGTTATACCTTCGGCCGGATTACGCCGCGGGGTATATCCCCGATATTAGCCCCCAGTTTAATTTGATTTATCCATGTTAAACTTGATCCTTCCCGCGAGAACAAATTTTATAGGTTGTGCTCCGGTTAAAAATATTTTCCTGAACCGGCCTTGATCATCCTTAAATCCTTGTCATTTTCTCCTTGATATGTATCCATGATCTCATAGCAAATCTCCTTAGCAGATATTTTCAAACACTACGAATGCCAAAATTCCAGGCACTTCTTCTGAAAACTCTGGGTCAATAGACCAACTTCATAATCAATTTGCTTGCAGAAGATATTTTGTAAATAAAGAATCCATTTGAATCGGCCTTCAATGCTCTGACTTGACAAAAATATTGGTCTTTGAAATATTCAATTAATATCCAGCCGGCTTGAAGATGCCGGTTTATGATTACTACCATTGCCAGGTTATAAAACCTGGTAATTTTGGATCATGACAGTTTATAGACGCCGGGTTATGATTGTTGCCAACACCGGGTCATACAATTAATCTTCCTGATTTGCCAGAAACTCGGAATTTGAAGATGTTCCTCCTTTATATGTATATTACCTGTAGCCCCCAAGTCTTAAGAGGAGAACATAGTGATATCTTAAGACTTGTTTGAATATAATGGTTGCAATCTTGAAGAAATCCAGATTGTTCATCTCAGTCACTAGTCAAAACTTAATATTCCACATATGTAGCCCCCAAGTGCCGGGTCATTATGTAATAAAGAGAAGGGACTTTGTATATACTTCATTAAAAATACCATTGTATAATGTAACTCCCATTATGGGGCTTGAACCCACGTCCACAAGGTTAAGAGCTTTGTGCTTTACCAACTGAGTAGTGGACCCTTCAATATAATGGATTAAGACTTGTGTACCTTGAATTGTTAACAGGAGAAATTGGTAGCCCCCAAGGGCTGGCTCATTACAATGTGATGAGTCGGGTCTTCAATAAGATTAGCAAAAAATGACTTTGCATTAGCCACCAAGTGTCATGGTGCATGCTTGCAGCGACATGAGACTTGCGTATTTGATGTAATCTCAATTTGAATAATGTAGCCCCCAAGTGTCGGGTTCTAAGCCTGCAGCGACTCGGGACTATTCCTTCAGTTGTAGAATAAATCATATCCATTGATAAAATAATATCCATTGCTCCGAAGCGACTTTAAAAACCTCAATCATAATATTAGTTATTGATAACCATAAAAATCCAGCTTTGTTGGCTATTTAAAGGTTTGAATAATATAACCCAATGATTTATGAGCGCATGATTCCAATGGCGCAATCCAAATATATACTGGCGACTTGTAGTCCCAAGTCAGGCCGGGTTAATAAACACCGGTCATTATAACTGATCATGTACTGACAACTTGTAGTTGAAAGCCAAGCCAGGTTAATATACACCGGTCATTATCTTATCTCATACTGCCGACTTATAGTCAAAGCCTGGCCGGGTTAATAAACACCGGTCATTATCTTACCTGCTTCTGTGATTAAATGTATCTGCAAACCTTAATTCGGTAGGAACAATCCAAGACGTGAGTGTTGATGACTCCCTTGGCTCTCTGTCGGCTTATTATGAAGGCCGATCCGGGTTACAATGAACGCCGGTTTAACTAGTGCTGGTGTTCATGACCCAGACTTTAGCTTTGTAGACATATGGACAACCTTGTAGTTGTCCGGTCTTGAATCAATGGACTTGGTTGAAAAACCAATGACCTTGAAGATGAAGATTTGTGAAAACATAAAAAATGAAAAATAAAGTTTTTGGGCAAATAAGACCATGTAGTCGAGGCTTTTTACGAGCTTCCAGGCTCCAAATTTGAGGCTTTTTATGAGCTGCCAGGCTCCAAATTCGAGGGTTTTTTTATCGATGACAAGCCACCTAATGTTTCAAAATTTCGTAAGGATCTTGTCTTTAGGTGATCAACTCGATGATCGTCAATGGCTGATTCCTTGATGCATCAAGGGCGCCAGTTTAGGAGGCCATGGTGAGCTTCCGTAGAAAACTCCCATGTGATACTCCTTTGAAAAACACGGCTGATTCCTTGATTCTGTCAAGGGCGCCGGTTTAGGAGGCCATGGTGAGCGTCCGTAGAAGACTCCCATGTGATACTCCTTTGAAGAACGTGGCTGATTCCCTGATGCTATCAGGGGCGCCGGTTTAAGAGGCCATGGTAAGCTTCTTTCGAAGCCCCCATGTGATACTCTTGTGTATGAGAGACACGGCTGATTCCCTGATGCTATCAGGGGCGCCGGTTTAAGAGGCCATGGTAAGCTTCTTTCGAAGCCCCCATGTGATACTCTTGTGTATGAGAGACACGGCTGATTCCCTGATGCTATCAGGGGCGCCGGTTTAAGAGGCCATAGAGACTCCTTAGCATGCAGAAGCCCCCATGTGACATATTCCTGAGCTGTGCTCGTCGGGTACCTATGTTTGAGTTGTGTTGTGCAACAAACTCTCTTTGGTCCCTTTAATAAATAACTGTCCTGCATATCAAAATATACGGATCAAAGCAACTGTTTTCTTGATGAAAACAATATATACCAAGAAAATAGATTTAGATGGATATCAACTGATGTATTTGGACCTTATGATCCTCATCGGTGTCCGTTAGCCAACCCTGTATGTTGAATAGACCGGACCGCAGGGCGGACAGTAAAACGACCGCAGCATCAGAGGCAGCACAGACACATGAGTCGGCCATAGTATTGTAAGACGGCGCAGATGAGCAAGATGTCCTCCTGTTGTAAACCGATGCGGTCGCGAATGACGGCCATGGCGTGGTAAACCGGCGCGATCGCGAGAGATGGCCACGGCGCTGTAAGCTGGTGCGGGAGTCCGCTGAATAACGACGACCACTTGTGCCAAATGATGTTGGCGTCCCTCCACTTTGTAATAAATATTTTTCCTGTGTATAAAATACAGCAGGGAGAGGTATATTTGCTCGGATGAATTAACATGTAAGAAAAATAAATATGACAGATATCACCTGATTCGCCCGGACAATAGATGAGTCGGCCGCGGCATTGTAAGCCGGCATGTGCGGGCGATTTAATCGCAGGTGTGGTAAACCTCGCGGACGGACGGGTCAGCCTCATCGTGTTGATATAAACTGGGCCGCAGGGACGGCGACTTGCATATATAAACTCTGGTCATCACGTGGTTAGTAACCACTTTTTCCACCACAGCCTCAAAGACGTAAGGTAATATACAGGCGCTTGTTAGGATGTACGGGGCAGCCCGTGGCCGGCGGCTTGACACAAACGCGGCCAGCAATTGCAGCTTATTGCGGCAGGGGGCGGTCCGAGGTTTGCACAAGGCCAAAAGGGCGATTCAAGGCGCAACTCAAGACAAACCCATGATGACAAGCATCTGTGTTGGGGTTGCAGAGTGGGATGGCAGCGCGTGTGAGCTGGAATCTTCATAATTCTTTGTATCCGCCGAAGATTAGTAGTAAGCAAAATCCGGCTTACAGGGCGCAGGTTGCGCGAGAGAAGCAGGGCGCAGTAATGGAGCAGCAGCGACGGCTCAGGTCGACGAAAACGTGCAGCTCAATACAGAGGAGCGGCGGCCGGCCGGAGGCGGAGGGCGGCGAGGCGAACTGAAGCGGTCCATGGCAACGAGAGAAGGAAAAACAAGCCTGGCGCGTGACTACGTCAGCGGAGACAAACTGCAGCAGCTGACGGAACGGCCAGCGGTCGACGCTCAATGGCTCAAGATGCAGGTGACTCGGAGGCGCGGCCGCGCATGGAGCGGTGACTCAAGGTGCAGCGGGCACAAGACAGACCCCAGCAAATCGAGGCAGAGCCGGCTCGAGGCGAGGCTGCGGCCACACAGCGGCGGTTCGAAAGTTACGCCTGGCAAGGTGAAACGGCACGACGAGACCGTGGAGGCCGGTGGAGGTAGCAGCTCACAGGCGGGAGTGGCCCGACGCCTACTCCGTCAGGGGCCACGGCGGCTCTTGGTGGAAAAAATGAGGCAGGCGGTTCAGAGACGGAATCCGGCGGGAGCGGCAACTCACGGCGAGGCAGTGCCGCAGATAGGGCAGCCTGAAGCGGCCGTAGCGTGCGGAGTTGATCTGAGCCGCAACTGAGGCGTCAACAAGTTGGAGAGGTGCTGGTCCAGTAGGGCCACGCGGACGGGCGGCACTGAGAGTCTCGTCCGGCGATGGTGGTTCAGATATCAAAGCGGAAGCCGAAAGTCAGCCCGTGGCCTCGTCCAAGTTTGTTGTTGACTTATCAATCCGATCAGGTATTGGAATCCTGTATGCTCACGTAAGGCAAATCGTTATTTTCTTCTTCAATTCTTGACTAAACCTCCTAGTATATTCCTTGTAGCAATCATAGTTGACCAAAGCAAACCGATTGGTCTTCAGGTGATGTACTAGTCAAAAAGTACACCAGTCTTTGAAACCACCAGGCTGTGATGCTTGATGTGATGGAAACAATTTGGCAGTCTCGGCGAATCCTGTACACGGCGGCGACAACTTGGCGAATCAGACTAAAAAATAACCGCAATAATGATTTTCCTCCGTACGGATCAAATTCCTTTTTGCACTTGGCCTCTTGGCTCTTACAGCGGTACTCTCGACATTGATTTAACTTCAGACCGACGGAACGCCAGCTCGCGCGCGGGGGCGCACAGATTCAGCCCTAATTTTTCTTCAACTCCAATTTTGTACTCCCAGATCCAAAGTAAATCATGTATGATTGTATCGTGCCGGTTCTTCTACATCCGGCCAATCGTAGGCTTCTCGATCCTTGGGGAGCCCTCCAAGAACTCAACACCACCGTGCGCAGGCCCCACGGTGGGCGCTAACTGTCGTGGAATTGTCATGGCAGATTTCCTAGGGTAAGGACTTAGTCGTGAGGCCAGCGCATCTATGTAGTAGCTTGAGAGGGGTTGAGCAGAATCGAGAGACGCAACGCGAGACAAGGATTTAGACAGCTTCGGGCCCCGGGAAACATCATCCGGTAATAGCCCTACATGTTGTTTGAGGCTAGATCTCATTATGATCCTCATGGTGCCACCGGTAAACCGGCTCTTTGTGTTTAGCCCTAGATATTATGGCGCCTCTAAATTGTGAGAACTCGTCCCTCTTTTGGGGAGCCCTGCCCCTCCTTATATATGTTGAAGGGCGGGTTACATGACTAGTCCAAGTAGGATTATGATTACTCTATTACAAGGAGTCCTAGTCTTGCTTCCTTTGTAGGAGAATATTACTTGTGCTTTCTTCATAAACCGGCCCACCATAACATGAACCGGCCTTTTGGGCCTTGGGCCTTGTCATCCGTGATCCGCCCGCTGGGTTACCAGTGAATCGCCAAGTGTAAATTGTCTCAAGTAAACCGCCAAGTCCGGCAGGGTTATACCTTCGGCCGGATTACGCCGCGGGGTATATCCCCGACATTATGGTTGTCTCTTTATTGTATGAATTGCGAAGGCCATGTAATTGCTTCATTATATCACTATGAGTAAGCGATAGTAGTAGTAGCAATAGTTGGCGAGACGACCACGATGCTACGATGAAGATCATGGTGTCTAGCCGGTGACGATGGAGATCATGACGATGCATTTGAGATGGAGAACAAAAGCACAAGATGATGATGGCCATATCATGTCACATATTTTGATTGCATGTGATGTTTATCTTATTATTCATCTTATTTTGCTTAGAACGGCGATAGCATTATAAGATGATCACTTACAAAATTTCAAGGTACAAGTGTTCTCCCTGAGTATGCACCATTGCGAAAGTTCGTCGTGCTGAGACACCACATGATGATCGGGTGTGATAAGCTCTACATTCAAATACAACGGGTGTAAGACAGTTTTGCACATGCAGAATACTCGGGTTAAACTTGACGAGCCTAGCATGTACAGACATGGCCTCGGAACACTGGAGACCGAAAGGTCGAGCATGAATCATATAGTAGATATGATCAGCATAAGATGTTCACCATTGAAAACTACTCCATCTCACGTGATGATCAGACATGGTTTAGTTGATTTGGATCACGTGATCATTTAGATGACTAGAGGGATGTCTATCTAAGTGGGAGTTCTTTAGTAATATGATTAATTGAACTTTAATTTATCATGAACTTAGTCCTGGTAGTATTATCATACCTATGTTGTAGATCAATAGCTCGCGATGTAGCTCCCCGTTTATTTTTACATGTTCCTAGAGAAATATAAGTTGAAACATGTTAGTAGCAATGATGCTGACGTGTTCCGTGATCTGAGGATTTTCCTCATTGCTGCATAGAAGTATTATGTCCTTGATGCACCGCTAGGTGACAGAACTATTGCAGGAGCAGATGCAAACGCTATGAACGTTTTGACAAAAGCTTGGTATGATGACTACTTCATAGTTTAGGGCACTATGCTTTACGGCTTAGAACCGGGACTTCAAAAACGTTTTGAACGCCACAGAGCATATAAGATGTTCCAAGAGTTGTAATTAGTATTTCCTACTCATGCCCGTGTCGAGAGGTATGACACCTCTGACAGTACTTTGCCTACAAGATGGAGGAGATTAGCTCAACCAGTGAGCATGTGCTCAGATTGTCTGGGTACTACAATTGCTTGAATCAAGTGGGGGTTAATCTTCCAGATAAGATAGTAATTGACAAAGTTCTCTAGTCACTATCACCAAGTTAGTGGAACTTAGTGATGAACTATAATATGCAAGGGATGACGAAAGTAATTTCCGAGCTCTTCGCTATGCTGAAATCGGCGAAGGTAGAAATCAAGAAAGAGGATCAAGTGTTGATGGTCAACAAGACCACTTGTTTCAAGTAAAGGGAAAATGGGTAGAAGGGGAGCTTCAAGAAGAATGACAAGCAAGTTTTCACTCCCGTGAAGAAACCCAAAGCTAAACTCAAGCCTGAAACTAAGTGCTTCTACTGTAAAGGAAATGGTCACTGGAAGTGGAACTGCCCTAGATACTTGGTGGATAAGAAGGATGGCAAAGTGAACAAAGGTATATTTGATATACAGATTATTGATGTGTACTTTACTAGTGTTCATAGCAACCCATGGGTATTTGATAACGGTTCAGTTGCTAAAATTAGTAACTCGAAACGAGAGTTGCAGAATGAACAGAGACTAGTTAAAGGTGAAATGACGATGTGTGTTGGAAGTGGTTCCAAGATTTATATGATCATCATCGCACACTCCCTATACTTTCGGGATTAGTGTAAAACCCAAATAAATGTTATTTGGCATTTGCGTTGAGCATGAATATGATTTGATTATGTTTGTTGCAATACGGTTATTCATTTAATGTCATAGAATAATTGTTGTTCTGTTTACATGAATAAAACCTTCGATGGTCATACACCCAATGAAAATAGTTTGTTGGATCTCGATCGTAGTAATACACATATTCATAATATTGAAGCCAAAAGATGAAAAGTTGATAATGATAGTGCAATTTATTTGAGGCACTGTCGTTTAGGTAATATTGGTGTAAAGCGCATGAAGAAACTCCATGCTGATGGGCTTTTGGAATCAATTGATTATGAATCACTTGGTGCTTGCGAACCATGCCTCATGGGCAAGATGACTAAAACTCGGTTCTCCGGAACAATAGAGCGAGCAACTGACTTGTTGGAAATCATACATACTGATGTATGCGGACCAATGAGTGTTGAGGCTCGCGGCAGGTATCATTATTTTCTGACCTTCACAGATGATTTGAGCAGATATATGTATATCTAATTGATGAAGCACAAATCTGAAACATTTGAAAGGTTCACAGAAATTTTAGAGTGAAGTAGAGAATCATCATAATAAGAAAATAAAGTTTCTACGATCTGATCGCGGAGGCAAATATTTGAGTTACGATTTTGGTCTTCATTTGAAACAATGTGGAATAGTTCCACAGCTCACGCCACCCGGAACACCACAGCATAATGGTGTGTCCGAACGTCGTAACCGCACTTTATTAGATATGGTGCGATCTATGATGTCTCTTACCGATTTACCACTATCGTTTTGGGGTTATGCATTAGAGACAGCTACATTCACATTAAATAGGGCACCATCAAAATCCGTTGAGACGACATTGTATGAACTGTGGTTTGGCAAGAAACCTAAGCTATCGATTTTTGAAGTTTAGGGCTGCAATGCTTATGTGAAAAAGCTTCAACTTGATAAGCTCGAACCCAAGTCGGAGAAATGTGTCTTCATAGGATACCCAAAGGAAACGGTTGGGTACACCTTCTATCACAGATCTAAAGGCAATATATTCGTTGCTAAGAATGGATCCTTTCTAGAGAAGGAGTTTCTCTCGAAAGAAGTGAGTGGGAGGAAAGTGGAACTTGATGAGGTAATTGTACCTTCTCCCGAATTGGAAAGTAGTACATCACAGAAACTAGTTCCAGTGATTCCTACACCAATTAACGAGGAAGCTAATGATGATGATCATGAAACTTCAAATCAAATTACTACTGAACCTCGTAGGTCAACCAGAGTGCGTTCCGCGCCATAGTGGTACGATAATCCAGTTCTGGAAGTCATGTTACTAGACCATGATGAACCAACGAACTATGAGGAAGCGATGATGAGCCCAGATTCCGCAAAATGGCTTGAGGCCATGAAATATGAGATGGGATCCATGTATGAGAACAAAGTGTGGACTTTGGTTGACTTGCCCAATGATCGGCAAGCCGTTGAAAATAATGGATCTTCAAGAGGAAGACAGACGCCGATGGTAATGTTACTGTCTACAAAGCACGACTTGTTGAGAACGGTTTTCTACAAGTTCAAGGTGTTGACTACGATGAGACTTTCTCACCCGTAGCGATGTTTAAATCTGTCTGAATCATGTTAGCAATTGCCGCATTTTATGAAATCTGGCAAATGGATGTCAAAACTGTATTCCTTAATGGATACCTCAAAGAGGAGTTGTATAGGATGCAACCAGAAGGTTTTGTCAATCCTAAAGGTGCTAACAAAATGTGCAAACTCCAGCGATCCATCTATGGACTGGTGCAAGCATCTCAGAGTTGGAATATACGCTTTGATAAGTTGATCAAAGCATATAGTTTTATACAAACTTGCGGTGAAGCCTGTATTTACAAGAAAGTGAGTGGGAGCACTACATCATTTCTGATAAGTATACATTAATGACATATTGTCTATCGGAAATGATGTAGAATTTTCTGGAAAGCATAAAGGAGTGTTTGAAAGGAGTTTTTCAAAGAAAGGCCTCGGTGAAGCTGCTTACATATTGAGCATCAAGATCTATAGAGATAGATCAAGATGCATGATAAGTTTTTTCAATAAGTACATACCTTGACAAGTTTTTGAAGTAGTTCAAAATGGAATAGTCAAAGAAAGAGTTCTTGCCTGTGTGGCAAGGTGTGAAGTTGAGTAAGACTCAAACCCCGACCACAGAAAAGATAGAGAGAGAATGAAAGTCATTCCCTATGCCTCAGCCATAGGTTCTATAAAGTATGCCATGTTGTATACCAGACTTATTGTATGCACTGCCCTGAGTTTGGCAAGGGAGTACAATTTTGATCCAGGAGTAGATCGCTGGACAGCGGTCAAAATTATCCTTAGAGTACTAAGGAAATATTTCTCGGTTATGGGGGTGATAAAGAGTTCGTCGTAAAGAGTTACGTCAATGCAAGCTTTGACACCGATCTGGATGACTCGGAGTATCGATCTGGATACATATTGAAAGTGGGAGCATTTAGCTAGAGTAGCTCCGTGCAGAGCATTGTAGACATAGAAATTTGCAAAATACATACGGATCTGAATGTGGCTGACCCATTGACTAAACCTCTCTCACAAGCAAAACATGATCACGCCTTAGTAATCTTTGGGTGTTAATCACATGGCGATGTGAACTATATTATTGACTCGAGTAAATCTTTTGGGTATTGGTCACATGGTGATGTGGACTATAAAGTGTTAAATCACATGAGGATATGAACTATTTGTGTTAAATCACATGGTGATGTGAACTAGATTATTGACTCTAGTGCAAGTGGGATATTGAAGGAAATATGCCCTAGAGGCAATAATAAAGTTATTACTTATTTCATTATATCATGATAAATGTTTATTATTCATGCTAGAATTGTATTAACCGGAAACTTAGTACATGTGTGAATACATAGACAAACAGAATCTCACTAGTATGCAATTACTTGACTAGCTCGTTAATCAAAGATGGTTAAGTTTCCTAGCCATAGACATGAGTTGTCATTTGATGAATGAGATCACATCATTAGAGAGTGATGTGATTGACTTGACCTATCCGTTAGCTTAGCAACTTGATCATTTAGTTTTACTGCTATTACTTTCTTCATCTTCATGACTTATACATGTTCCTATGACTATGAGATTATGCAACTCCCGAATAACGGAGGAACACTTTGTGTGCTATCAAACGTCACAACGTAACTAGATGATTATAAAGATGCTCTATAGGTGTCTTCGATGGTGTTTGTTGAGTTGACGTAGATCGAGATTAGGATTTGTTACTCCGATTGTTGGAGAGGTATCTCTGGGCCATCTCGGTAATGCACATCAGTATAAGCCTTGCAAGCAATGTTACTAATGAGTTAGTTGCAGGATGATGCATCACGAAATGAGTAAAGAGACTTGCCGGTAACGAGATTGAACTAGGTATGATGGTACCGACGATCGAATCTCGGGCAAGTAACATACCAATGACAAAGGGAACAACGTATGTTTTTATGCGGTTTTACCGATAAAGATCTTCGTAGAATATGTAGGAGCGAATATGAGCATCCAGGTTCCGCTATTGGTTATTGACCGGAGATGTGTCTCGGTCATGTCTACATAGTTCTCGAACCCGTAGGGTCTGCATGCTTAACGTTCGATGACGATTTGTACTATGAGTTATGTGATTTGATGATCGACGTTTGTTCGGAGTCCCGGATGAGATCACGGACATGATGAACAGTCTTGAAATGGTCAAGACGTAAAGATCGATATATTGGAAGGCTATATTCGGACATCGGAAAGGTTCCGAGTGATTCGGGTATTTTTCGGAGTATCGGAGAGTTACGGGAATTCGTATTGGGTCTTAATGGGCCATACGGGAAAGGAGAGAAAGGCCTCAAGGGTGGCCGCGCCCCTTCCCCATGGACTGGTCCGAATTGGACTAGGGAAAGGGGGCGCCCCCTTCCTTCCTTCTCCTTCTCCCTTCCCCTTTTCCAGTTCCACGTGGGAGGAGGAATCCTACTAGGACTAGGGAGTCCTAGTAGGACTCCACACTTTGGCGCGCCCTATGAGGGCCGGCCTCCTCCTCCCTCCATCCTTTATATACGTGTGCGGTGCCCCTCCCCACAGATACACACCTTGGTCATATCGTTGCAATGATTAGGAGAAGCCCTGCGCCGGTAGCTTCATCATCAGCGTCACCACGCCGTCGTGCTGACGAAACTCTCCCGTGACGCTCAACTGGGTCAAGAGCTCATGGGACATCATGGAGCTAAACATGTGCTGAACATGGAGGTGCCGTACGATCGGTGCTTGGATCGGTTGGATTGCGAAGACGTTCGACTACATCAACCGCGTCACTAGACACTTCCACTTTCGATCTACGAGGGTACCTACACACGCTCTCCCCTCTCGTTGATATGCTTCTAGTATATAGATCTTGCGTGATCGTAGGAATTTTGAAATACTATGTTCCCCAACAACTATACACATGCCCTACCCACGACTTAATGGGTAGGGTATGGGTACTACCCATGGGTATAAAATTGTGCTCATACCCTGCCCATGTGGCTACAGTATCCGCGCGGGTACTCGTACCCATGGATAAAATCTCCATCCTTAATGAAGAGGCTAGGAGTAGAAGATGTAGAGAAGGACGGAAAAGAGAAGAACAACAATTATACCTTCTAGGAAATGAATGGTATGTGGACTGGAGGTGAAGCTTATTGGTGACTACGTTCAGGTTGCCACTCGCCTTCCACGCTAGTGCGCATTTGCAAAGTTGAGTGTATCTTTGAGAATGACCTCTATAGTTATTTCTTGTTTTGTGTCAATAGTATGTGTTAGTTTAACTGACTCTATTATATTGTAAATATGAAAAATTTCATCCCTATTGAAACGCTTGGAGAAGATGAGGTGGGCATGATATGTTTTTAAAGGAGGAGGCTCTAGCGAGAAATGTCACACTACGACGAAAAAACGAGCGGAGAGGGGGGGGGGGTCCGACAGAAAAGAGAATGGTGCACCATGGGTAGGGTTTTTGTGTCGAGCCCATGTGTTGAAGATAGCATGATGGATAGCCCGTAGCAACGCATGGGTGTTCTGCTAGCTTGATGTTGTTGTTGAACTTGATAGCATTTTTGCATTAGTATTAGTGGTTGGCTTGGCCTCAAGTCACTTTCTAAACTTGTTGGCGACAAGGAGGTGAATGAAGACCCCCCGGAGCAGTCTTCAGGGCTCCCACCATATCCAAGCCCAATATGGTGAACAACTAGATGATGGAGATGATTTTTAGTACTTGTGTCAGCATGTGAATCTGTGTAGCAAGCTTGTGACAACCAATGCACTTGCGTACAATCTCTTCATAGATTTCCATCATCGTGGGTGTCACACACCAACTCACATAGTCGATCGTCACATGTGTCAACCCAGGAATCACACTGGCATTAGCCTTCACATACTTCATATCAGATACACATATCTTTACTACAATAATGGTTCATGAAGCCATTGTAAAAATAATCAAGGGTTGGCAAGACCTTAATAAAGTGACTGAATGTAGTATCACAATAAATTCTTGATACATAGAGCTTACATCAGAATACTAGACTAGGGTGCCAATGGCTAAGGCTGGACACCAATTCAGATGTGGCTGGGAAACTCTCCTAGCAAATGAACACTTCGTCTTCACGCTAGTGGAAGAAGACACTTCAGCTAGGATCTAGCCAACAACAATGCCAATGAGTACTTTGAAAGTAATCGCAAGAAACAAATAACATATATCACTAAGCGAATCAATGCATGAAATAGAACATAATCATAACTATTCTAGCTATCAAAGCATGGTAAGTTATCTAACAAGTACGATGATAAAACATACAGATAAATACATAATGTTTGAAATGTTTGTCATGATCATCATGAGATCGTAAACAAACTCTCGTGATCACAAGGACTAACATTTCTCACACTTACCAAGCTTTGTATTCCACCGACAATGCTGCAATATGCTGATGACATGCTAATCATGGCACGGGCCTCCCCTATTGCGGCTTTTATCCTAAGAAAAAATCTCATTGATTTTTGCTTTAGCAATTGACCTCATGATCAACTGCACAAAAACAACGTTTGTGCCCAAGCACCTACCACAAGACGTAAGCACGACCATCACAAACATTCTACATTGCCCTATGTTTTCTTTCCCTCAAACCTACCTTGGCCTTCCCCTCTCGCTAACCTCACTCCATTCCAATGTTTTTCTCCCCATCTTGAAAAATATAGAAAATTCCTAATTCAATGGATGGACAAATTACTTTCTAAATGAGATATTTAGTGCTTTTACCTGCAATTATGGAGTCTCTAGCAATTTACTTCATGTGTGTTTTACTTATTCCAAGAAAGGTTCTTAAAACTGCCTTACGTCACTCCTTTTTTGGGAAGTTAAAGATCCCTGTACATGTGCTCAATATCTAATTGCTTGGAACAATGTTTGCAAACCAAAAATGTTTCGGGGCTAGGGTTAAAAAACATCCACGTACAAAATAGGTGCCTGCTTATGAAATGTGCGTCCAAAGATTTAGAACCAACCCTTCACCTTGGTTCGACTGGGTCAACCCACAACACCACAATGCTTTTATCGCCCCTACCTCAAATCCCTCTTTCCTTTGTAAACTATCAACCTACAAATGCCACAACTACAACAAATTTATTTTGTACTCAAAAACAATGGAAAAACACCTTGTTTGATTCTTGGACCCATAATACACCACTAGCTACACTATTCCCAACCCTATTTCCCCATTCTACAAAACAACTTCTCAAAGTGGACACAATTATGAGAGATGGTTTGGATTCTAAACATTAGAATCGTCTAACCTTTGTTGTCATGCCAGAGATCGATTCCCGTTTTCTTTGTTGTGAGACTACATGCCAACGACGCGACACGATTAGTGCTTCCTAAATGGGTGCTCATCATTCACGGCTCGTGCTGCTTGTCGATGTCAAAACCGGCATATCTCAGGTAGGGGTCCCCAAACTGTGCATCTAAGGATCGAAGGTAACATGAGGCAGGGGACACTTTGTTTACCCAGGTTCGGGCCCTCTTGATGGAGGTAATACCCTGTTCCTGCTAGATTGACTTTGATGAGTATAGGGGTTACAAGAGTTGATCTACGTCGAGATCGAGATGACTAAACCCTAGATGTCTAGCCTATATGATTGTGAATGCCTCTACGGACTAAACCCTCCGGTTTATATAGACACCGGAGGGGTGATGGATTCTCGCCCCTCGTTGGTTACCCCAAGTGGAAGGTTTGAGATGCAGTGTAGCGGTAGTTTTCCCTTGGCAAAGATACCAAGGATCGAATTCCCCTGAGACTCCAAGGTTCAACAAGAAGGTGTCAACTGCTAGCGGCGCAACTAGCGATCGACCGGACCTGCACACAGATACAAATAACTTTGCTCCCAACGAGTATAGAGAGGTTGTCAATCCCTCCAGCCTTGTCGTTTACAAATGATCAAACGCAAGAGATAATAGTGATAGGTATTACTGTAACTAGTAAGTAAGAACTGAAAGTAAATAGCGGATGTGATTAGTGATGGTAATATGGACCGGGGTCACATGATGTTCACTAGTTATGTCTCTCTCCCAAAAGACGATAAAACAGCTAAGCGAGGTAAACAAATTACAGCTGGGCAATTGACAGGATTATGTGCGCAAACCAATGCTAACTATGCTGCAAGAAAGGTAGAGGCTCAAAAGCATGGGCGGTACGCCAAGGCAAGTAGACCGAAATCCATCTGCATCTACTACTAATCATCCACCTTGAGATATCTATCCAGAACATCTCGCTGGTATTAAGTTGCGAGTCCCACCCATAGTGTAAACTCAAAGCAACAGACAGCTGCATTAAAAGAACTTTGCGTAAAGTAAACAATCCTTGCACCCGCGAGTACAAGCACCGTTGTTCCCCCCCTTGTGGCAACAGCACATCCCCTAGACTCATGTTTCTGTCACTCAAGCTAGTCATCGAGGGGCATGAACCCACAATCAAGCATAACGTTCCCTCTTGGAGTTACTACCTACTACTTGGCCAAAGCAATAAACAACAACGAAGAACATGCAAGAATTACTCAAGAACATAAATATAGAAGAGGTAAATCAAATATATTACTCAAACACAATCTGAACATAATCTCATAATCCATCGAATCCCAACAAACTCATCATAGCAACAGCATAAGGATTACATATGTGCCTCGATCATGTAGGGCAGCTCACGAGGTCTAATCGGTGAAGAACAAAGAGGGGAGGAGAACATCACATAGCTACTGGTCATGAACCCATGGTCCAAGGGAGACTACTCACAACTCATCCGGGAGGCGTCCATGGTGGAGGAGAGGCTCCCGGTGGTGATCCTCCCCTCCGACAGGGTGCCGGGAAGAGTTCTCCTGGTGCTCCCGATCTTGGAAACGCGGCGGCGGCGGAACAGAGATGAGATCGCGAAAAAGGGTTCCGTCCTCGAGGGTTTCGGGACGCGGTGTAAATATATGCCAAAGGGTGGCATCAGCGGAGGCCTGGGGGGCCCAGGCGCCCCCCCCGGCGCGGCCAGGAGGGGGGCTGCGCCCCCAGGGCGCCTGGTGTTGGGGAACGTAGTATTTTAAAATTTTCCTACGATCACGCAAGATCTATCTACCAGATGCATAGCAACGAGAGGGGAGAGTGAGTCTACGTACCCTCGTAGACCGAAAGCGGAAGCGTTAGAACAACACGGTTGATGTAGTCGTACGTCTTCACGGCCCGACCGATCAAGCACCGAAACTACGGCACCTCCGAGTTCTAGCACACGTTCAGCTCGATGACGTCCCTCGAACTCCGATCCAGCCGAGTGTCGAGGAAGAGTTCCGTCAGCACGACGGCGTGGTGACGATCTTGATGTTCTACCGTCGCAGGGCTTCGCCTAAGCACCGCTACAATATTTATCGAGTAGAACTATGGTGGAGGGGGGCACCGCACACGGCTAAGAGATCAATAGATCAATTGTTGTGTCTAGAGGTGCCCCCCTGCCCCCGTATATAAAGGAGGAAGGGAGAGGCCGGCCCTTGAGGGGGCGCACCAAGTGTGGGGAGTCCTACTAGGACTCCCAAGTCCTAGTAGGATTCCCCTTTCCTTTCCGGAGTAGGAGAGAAGGAAAGAGGGGGAGAGGGAGAAGGAAAAGGGGGCTGCACCCCTTGTCCAATTCGGACCAGAAGGGGGGTGCACGCCTCCTTCCTTTTGGCCTCTCTCCTCTATTCCCGTAACTCCCCGGTACTCCGAAAATACCCGAATCACTCGGAACCTTTCCGATGTCCGAATATAGTCGTCCAATATATCGATTTTTACGTCTCGACCATTTTGAGACTCCTCGTCATGTCCCCGATCTCATCCGGGACTTCGAACTCCTTCGGTACATAAAAACTCATAAACTCATAATAAAACTATCATCGAAACCTTAAGCGTGCGGACCCTACGGGTTCGAGAACTATGTAGACATGACCGAGACACGTCTCCGGTCAATAACCAATAGCGGAACCTGGATGCTCATATTGGCTCCCACATATTCTACGAAGATCTTTATCGGTCAAACCGCATAACAACATACATTGTTCCCTTTGTCATCGGTATGTTACATGCCCGAGATTCGATCGTCGGTATCTCAATACCTAGTTCAATCTCGTTACCAACAAGTCTCTTTACTCGTTCCGTAATACATCATCCCACAACTAACTCATTAGCTGCAATGCTTGCAAGGCTTATAGTGATGTGCATTACCGAGTGGGCCCAGAGATACCTCTCCGACAATCGGAGTGACAAATCCTAATCCCGAAATACGCCAACCCAACAAGTACCTTCGGAGACACCTGTAGATTACCTTTATAATCACCCAGTTACGTTGTGACGTTTGGTAGCACACAAAGTGTTCCTCCGGTATTCGGGAGTTGCATAATCTCATAGTCATAGGAACATGTATAAGTCATGAGGAAAGCAATAGCAGTAAAACTTAAACGATCATAGTGCTAAGCTAACGGATGGGTCTTGTCCATCAGATCATTCTCCTAATGATGTGATCCCGTTGATCAAATGACAACTCATGTATATGGCTAGGAAACATAACCATCTTTGATCAATGAGCTAGTCTAGTAGAGGCATACTAGGGACACTCTGTTTTGTCTATGTATTCACACATGTATTAAGTTTCCGGTTAATACAATTCTAGCATGAATAATAAACATTTATCATGATATAAGGAAATAAATAATAACTTTGTTATTGCCTCTAGGGCATATTTCCTTCACCTGGAGCCCTGGTGGCCCCCCTCCGGCCCTACTTTGGCCGCATGGAAGCTTCCAGAACGCTGATTTTTTATATATTTTTCCCGGAATTTTTCTGGCAGTTTACGTAATGGGAAAACCTGAAATACAAAAACAACAGAAAACAGAAACTGGCACTGGGGTGCACTGAGTTAATAGGTTAGTCCAAATATGATCAAAAGTGTATGGAAGTGCATAAATATCATAGCAATGTCACACAAAAGAGGCATGGAGCAAGCAGAAATTATAGATACGTTTTGGACGTATCAACATCCCCAAGCTTAATTCCTGCGCGTCCTCGAGTAGGTAAATGATAACAAACATAATTTCTGTGGTGACATGCTATTAACCATATAAGAACTTTTCACAGTCACATGACAGGTGCTTACTGAGACAATGAGTCTATAGTAATTAAGTCGCCTCATGAGAAAATCACAAAGAACTGAAAGTTTTACAATATGATACCGAAACACTCAATAGATTTGTAGTGAGCATGGTGTGCAAATATGATAAAGTGGTATCTCGCTTGCACCCTTTAGTGAGGCAAAACATAAATGCAGGGGCACCTCCAAGGTTTAAGTGACGACTAGATACAATGATTTCAGAATAAACGATATCATAATCATGCAAAAGACAATGGTACTTTGGGACAATGCACATTACACTCAGAATGACAATCATGCTCTCAGTAGTTGGTGCTTTAAAGAAGGTGGAGACTCTCGAACCGTGGCTTTTGTTGTCAAGGTTGAAAACCCGTGGTCGGAAACAAAAACTAAACATGTACCAGAGCTCTTGGTTTTAAAAATAGAGGTAATAATTATTTTTTTGAATATGCATGTTTCGTCAACGAATGCTAGCAGATAACTCAATTACTTCTTGAGCTGGACAAGTTTCGAGGAACGGCTCCCGAATGAGGACGATCACATCCTCTTAATCTCCTTTGTTTATCACTGCCAAAGTTTTCTGATTTCTCATGAACAAAGCGTGAAAGAGGGTTTGTTTGTTGTATAATTTTTTTAATGAGCCGGGCGCACTCTATGCCAGTTCCTTCTCGTATTATGGGTTTGCACATTAGACATGCAATCCGGGGGTGAAGCTTGTCCAACTTAAAAAGATCATGAATTAACTACTACTTTCTCATGAGCTAAAACAGAGGCACAAAAGAGAAATGCTTTTTTGAATAATTTCGAGATGGTACATGAAAGTCTTCGTTAGGAATGGCAGGTAAATACCATGTATAGGAAGGTATGGTGGACTCATATGTCATAACTGGTTTAAAGGATTTTGGATGCACAAGCAGTCAGTCCGCTTAGTACAGGCGAAGGTTAGCAAAAGACTGGCAGCGACCAACTAAGAGAGCAATGACGATCATAATCATGCAGAGCGACAAAGCAACATTGAATCGGGCATGGAAGTTATATCGCTACTCAGAAATTAAAGATCATCAAGGCTTGATAGACTTTCTTTACAGTCTTAAATATGCGTGAGCATATGCCAACTCAATCAAAATAAATTCTTGAAGGAAGATATCACTAAACCATACCACATCATAGGCAAACAAATCATGTTGGTACTTCAATAACACATTGAGAACCCCCCAGCTATTTGAGACTAACCATAAGAAAACATGAACTACTAAGCACCATTATGCACATAGCATTTTTATCATAGATATATCAACCAATGCAACAGAAGACAACTCTCTTAACAAGATAAGCATTATAACTAAAGAGAGTTCCAGCGACCAACTAAACAAAAGCTCTTTAAAAAAGAAAAGCGTGAAAGCTAAGAGCTAAGCATGACAGTAGCTATTGAAAGACAAAGAACACACACAGCAAAGATAGACATGAAAATTCTATGTTGTGTTCTAGGTTGAAGTGGAGCGTGTTTCTCTCCCACACAAAGAAAGCTGAGTTCCAACTCGTTATGAACAGCAAGCAAAGCTATAGAAAACTTAAAAGGAAACTAAAAGCAAGACGCTCCAAGCATAGCACATAACACATGAAGTGATAAAAATATAGTGGAACGAAAGACGAACTGATAATGTTGATGGAGAAGGGGATGCACGGGGGCATCCCCAAGCTTAGACGCTTGAGTCTTCTTGAATATTTCTTGGGGGTGCATGGGAGCATCCCCAAGCTTGAGCGTTTGACACTCCTGAATCTTTTTATCATCTTCCCTCGCACACTTGAAAACTCCCTTCATACATAACTCATCATAAGCTGATTAGCGAGGTTAGTACCCTTAATAAAATAATTTTTCCTTGCTAGAAATAAGGATATTCTTGAAGGTCTACTGTTTCTCAAGATTTCCAAAAGGTTTTTGCAAAGAAAAAGCAAGCTCAAGGTTTGCAAAATGAAGAAAAGGCAAAACAGGACAGAATCTGTGAAAAACAGACCAGCAGGTAGTAAATAATTTTTTCGGGGCACTTCTGCCACTCAAATCAAAAAACTCATAACGGACGCCCGAAAGCCAATTGTATAGAGAACGCTGTCGAAAAAATTCAGACCAAAAAGATGATCTGGTGATTTTATACGAATTTTTCTGTCCAAGGACAGAATCTGTTTCCTGGACAACACGTCACAACTTTTGAACTTTCTTGCAATCAGAGGCTAAACTTGGCACAAAGCTGAAAAGTAAAGATACAATGATGATGCTACTGTAGTAACAACATCAAGACACAACAAAAGCAAAATAAAATTTTATTCATTGTGGGCTGCCTCCCAAAAGCGCTTTCTTTTATGCCTTTAAGCTAGGCATAATGCAAAGAGGTCAAGTTGTATCAATTGAACCATCATCAAGATCATCAAAAAGCTCTTCAATAGTACAACTAGTCTTAAGAGGACTTTCAAATAAAGGCCTAATAGAGATACTTCTAGGGAGAAGACCAAAAGGAAAAAAGGAAAAGGAAGATTCATTTATAAATTTATCAAAGAGAGGTGTTTCTTCCAAAGTCTTCACAGTTTCAACCCCTTTGGCAATAGATGGATTACTTTTAGAGCGGGGAGCCTTTGGAACGTAAACGAACTTAGGCTCTTTCTTTGCCGGAGTTTCTACCTTTTTGGTTTTGATTGAGGAGAAAGTAGTTCCTAGAGTATCAAAGATTTCCTCTATCTTGTCTATCCTAGAAGAATCCAAGTCATGGGATTTGATGGTCTCCAAAGTTTTGAGAATTTTATACATGGAGCTATCAAGCCTATTCAAATTCCCTTGGATCTTACGGTCCAACTCATTTATCTTATTAATGTTTGGCATCTCTAGCTCTATCTTTTCAAGTTTTTTCATAATGTGAGCTAGGGTGATGTCCTCTTGAATGCTAACAACAGGGGGATTTCCAACTAGATTTTCAATAATACTAAGAGACTCCCAAACTGGGGCCTCTAGGAAATTCCCATTGATAGCAGAATCTAGAATAAACCTATTCCAAGAAGTAATTCCAACATAAAAATTTCTAAGCAGGATAGTAGTAGATTGTTTCTTGGTGGCTCTTTTTTGAGAATCATTAATTCTATACCAAGCATCTTTTACACTTTCCCCACCTCTTTGTTTAAAGGTGAGAACTTCTGCCTCACCAAAGACAAAAGGACCAGACATAACGACAACTAAAGAATGGGATAACTATTTTTGTGATTTTTGATAGAAGACACTAAAGCAAAAACTGAAAGGTAAACTAACAAGACTAAAAAGCAAAGGTAAAAGATAGCGTGCAACTCCCCTATCTTGAAGAGTGGAGTCCCCGGCGACGGCGCCAGAAAACTTTGCTTGATGGCTTCTCGCCCCTCGTTGGTTACCCCAAGTGGAAGGTTTGAGATGCAGTGTAGCGGTAGTTTTCCCTTGGCAAAGATACCAAGGATCGAATTCCCCTGAGACTCCAAGGTTCAACAAGAAGGTGTCAACTGCTAGCGGCGCAACTAGCGATCGACCGGACCTGCGCACAGATACAAATAACTTTGCTCCCAATGAGTACAGAGAGGTTGTCAATCCCTCCGGCCTTGTCGTTTACAAAGGATCAAACGCAAGAGATAATAGTGATAGGTATTACTGCAACTAGTAAGTAAGAACTGAAAGTAAATAGCGGATGTGATCAGTGATGGTAATATGGACCGGGGTCACATGATGTTCACTAGTAATGTCTCTCTCCCAAAAGACGATAAAACAGCTAAGCGAGGTAAACAAATTACAGCTGGGCAATTGACAGGATTATGTGCGCAAACCAATGCTAACTATGCTGCAAGAAAGGTAGAGGCTCAAAAGCATGGGCGGTACGCCAAGGCAAGTAGACCGAAATCCATCTGCATCTACTACTAATCATCCACCTTGAGATATCTATCCAGAACATCTCGCTGGTATTAAGTTGCGAGTCCCACCCATAGTGTAAACTCAAAGCAACAGACAACTGCATTAAAAGAACTTTGCGTAAAGTAAACAATCCTTGCACCCGCGAGTACAAGCATCGTTGTTTTCCCCCTTGTGGCAACAGCACAACCCCTAGACTCATGTTTCTGTCACTCAAGCTAGTCATCGAGGGGCATGAACCCACAATCAAGCATAATGTTCCCTCTTGGAGTTACTACCTACTACTTGGCCAAAGCAATAAACAGCAACAGAGAACATGCAAGAATTACTCAAGAACATAAATATAAAAGAGGTAAATCAAATATATTACTCAAACACAATCTGAACATAATCTCATAATCCATCGGATCCCAGCAAACTCATCATAGCAACAGCGTAAGGATTACATATGTGCCTCGATCATGTAGGGCAGCTCACGAGGTCTAATCGGTGAAGAACAAAGAGGGGAGGAGAACATCACATAGCTACTGGTCATGAACCCATGGTCCAAGGGAGACTACTCACAACTCATCCGGGAGGCGTCCATGGTGGAGGAGAGGATCCCGATGGTGATCCTCCCCTCCGGCAGGGTGCCGGGAAGAGTTCTCCTGGTGCTCCCGATCTTGGAAGCGCGGCGGCGGCGTAACAGAGATGAGATCGCGAAAAAGGGTTCCGTCCTCGAGGGTTTTGGGACGCGGTGTAAATATATGCCAAAGGGGGGCATCAGCGGAGGCCTGGGGGGCCC
>LR738711.1:128981031-129057815 GCA_902687465.1 Secale cereale
GGATGGGCGATTCTACAGGTTTTTACCAAACCTCGAGTTTCCTTGAGGTGGCCCCGCAGAACCCCCGTTTCGGACCAACACTCATGTGGAGCACTGGCCCGGGGTTGTTGATTAAGAAAGAGGGTTAATTACTCCCTATGCATGTTTAGTTTGTTATTAGGCAAATAGTACCAATGTTGGGACTTGCTGGAAAAGACTTAGCACTTAGCGGTTTATCGAGGGGGTCCCATACACCCCAACCGTGTTAGGAACGCATAATCAAGGAACATAAAACCGGCTTATACGGATCCTAACGGCATGAGTGGAACAAATCACCAAGCGAAAGGCTTAGCCTTCCACCCTTGCCAATATATAGATGATTTCAATTTAAGCATTTATATAGTGTGATATAACCCAACCAAACTTCAACATGGAGCAAGCATCTTCACTTCACCAGCAACTAGCAACGCTATAAGAAGGGCTGAGCGAAGCGTACTTAGCCAAGCAACGGTTTGCATAGGTAGGGTGGTTAAACATGGCAATTGGTTACAAGTAGGAGGCTGACAAGAAGAACATGGGCATCGAGGCAAAACTATAGATCGAGGCTACTAGCAATAGGCAAAGATAGTAATGTTATCGGGGTTCGGTCATCTTGCCTGAAGAGAAGTCGTTCGGATCGTAAGAAGGGTCCTCGTGCTCAACCTCGTTGGAAACCTCGTGCTCAACCTCGTACTCGTTCTCAGCTTCTGGCTCTAAACAAAACAAGCACACCAAGCACCAATCAACAAGATGCAATGCGCACTCGAAAAACATGAATGCATGATGGATGCACTAAAGATGCACATGGAGCACGTAAAACATCACTCAAGCAAAACACCTCAAAACAAGATAACAATCTGATATTATTAAACTACACAGAAAATCACCCAAGTTTGATATAAGATTCGCTGAAATCGGAGTTACGGGCTAAAAGTTATGCCCGAAACAAGATTTGAGCGAAAGCTGAAAATTACAGCAACATATCATCTTTGGAGCTCAAAATAATTAAGCTACAGCACCCAAAAAGCATGGCAAAGGACATGAACACAAACTAGATATATAGTACAGCAACTAGGTCCAAAGTGCAACCCCAACGGAGTCACGGATCAATAGCAATGATCTTGGACATATTGAACTTTGCAATAAAATTCTGGCAGCAGAATTTTATTGAAACTTTAGAGCAAAAGATAAACATGCTACAGCCACTCAAATGGACATGTGAGGACATGAATGGAAAGACAACAATATATACTACAAGGAGCAATCAAAATCCACCCCAAAACTATCATGCTTTGTCCTACAACATCACACGAACATGGCATCGGAACGTTACAGATTTCAGACTTAGTGAAAAATCACTAAGTCCCAAAACAGCAACATCATCATAGCATCAAAAAGAGCATGTTTAAGTCACCTCGAAACTAAACATGGCAAAGGGTAAGCACCTCATCAAAATACATATGAAGGTGATCCCGAAACACACAAGCATGCTTCATTGAGGTGAACACAACGATTGCAACGAGCTCATCAAGATGGCATTTCATAACAAGTGAAAACACAACATATGAACATGGCACTTTGCAACGATGATAGCAAGGAAACAATAAATCTACCATGCAACCTATCACACACAACACGTAGTTCGTGGCAAGACGAACACGTGGACAAGTCATTTGCATCGTTTGGACAAACGAGCTAAAAGATATCACATGTCAAAGGTGGCATGAAAATAACACATAACAGCAGTTTATATCATGATGCACTCTTGCAACAGAAAAACAAGTGTCAAGATGACATCTAACATGCATGACAACAACAGGTAAAACGTAGAGGACATCTCCACGAACATCTGGACATGCTACACGCGCAAAACGGAGCAACAGGCACAAAGTTACAGCAGGTCAAAGTTTGCATCTCAGATTAGAAAACTGGTACTTAGAAGTTTTAGGGGGGGTCAACCTCTCCAGATTCAGATCTGAGGAACGGAGACGGGCCGGCGGCGGTGTGGTCCTCGGGCGGCTCGGAGGCGGCCCAGCTGGCGCGCGGGGAAGGCGGCGGCCCGCGGTGCGGCCCGGTCGGCAGAGAGGCGAGGCCGGCCTGGGCTGGAGGAGCGAGGGAGGCCCAGGGCGGCGGCGGTGTGGAGGCGGTGGCGCGCGGGAGGCCCACGGTGGGACGGTGAGGGAGCGGCCCTGGAGGGGCCTGGCGACGGGAGGTCGGCCGGCTGGGCCCTGGCGCTGCGCGGCCTAGGAGACGGCGGTGAACGGGGCCTTCGGCGAGCGGAGACCTGCGACGAAGTGGGGACCGGTCGCTGGGCCGACGCGGTGCGGAGGGTCGATAGATGCCTGGCTCGATCTGGCGACCCAGGCGGTCGTGCGATCGAGGGAAGGCCCGGCAACAAGAGGCGTTGACCCAGATCGCTGAAGCCGGCGCTGGTCGATCGATCCCAGAGATCCTGGCGCGGCTCGAAGGATCCCCTCGGGATCCGGGAAATTTTTCTTGGATCTGAGGAAGAAGGGAAAAAAAAGAAAGTGGAGAAGGGGAAGAAGAAGGGGCTGCCCAAATAGACTAGGGGGTCTATAAGTAGCAGTTTTTTAGGGTTAGGAGGGAGTTTAGGGGCGCTAGGAGCCCTCCGATCGCGATCCGACGGATCCGATCGCGGGGATAGTTTTAAAGGGCCTAGACGGAGATAAAAGACTGCAGTAGGGGTATTTCCGGGACACGAAGTAAAGGCACTTCGGGCCCACACGTTCAACGGATGGAAAAGTCAACGGAGTCCAAACGAGACGAGATTTGAGAGGCGGGTTGCACACAACAAAACAACAACACACAACACAACCTCGCGGCACACCGGTAACGTAAAACGCCCGAACAACAAAGTAGGCCTACGGGACGTCACGGACACGTGAGGGAGCTCCGGAACACGAAACGGACAACGGGAAGGAACGCCACGAACCGGAAGCAACCCACAACACAAATGCAATGCAATGCACATGTCTACATGATATGAAAGAATGCCACACACTCACACAACAAAAATGACGAAAGCCCGAAAGACAAAGAACCCGAAATGGAAAATAGATGAAGCCGGATATTTATTATATACCCAAAAGGGAAAGTATTGCATCCGGGGCATTACAAACTCTCCTCTACTACAAAAAGATCTCGTCCCGAGATCTAGGACTGGAAAAAGGAAGGGTACTCGGAACGAAGATGATCTTCTCGTTCCCAGGTAGCTTCTCGGTCTGTGTGATGTGACCACTTGACTTTCAGAAACTTGATGGACTTGTTGCGAGTCTTGCGTTCAGTTTCTTCGAGAATTGCAACTGGATGCTCTCGGTAGGAAAGGTCTTGTTGAAGATCAATCTCCTCAAACGGAATCATGCGCTCAGGTGCCTTGAAGCATTTGCGAAGCTGAGACACATGGAAGACATCATGACCATTTGCAAAGTTGGAAGGGAGCTCGAGCTGATAGGCTAGATCACCTCTTTTGCCAAGAATCTTGAAAGGCCCGACGTATCTAGGAGCAAGCTTTCCTTTGATACCGAATCTTTGGGTTCCTTTCATCGGAGACACTCGGAGATAGACATGATCACCGATGTCGAAAGCCAAATCACGATGCTTTCCGTCATAGTAGCTCTTTTGACGCGACTGAGCGGCCTTGAGATTCTCACGTATGACTTTGCACATTTCTTCGGCTTCTGAGATCAAGTCATTGCCAAGAAGTTGGCGTTCGCCTGTTTCAGACCAGTTGAGAGGGGTACGGCACTTTCTGCCATAGAGAATTTCAAACGGTGCTTTGCCTGCACTTGCTTGAAAGCTGTTGTTGTAAGAGAACTCGGCAAATGGAAGACAGTCTTCCCATTTCATGCCGAAGGAGATGACACAGGCTCTGAGCATATCTTCTAGGATCTGATTCACACGCTCGACTTGACCACTAGTCTGAGGGTGAAAGGCAGTGCTGAACCTGATCTTCGTGCCCATGGCGGACTGAAAGGAGTCCCAGAACCTTGATGTGAACAAGCTGCCACGGTCTGAGGATATCACTTGAGGAATTCCATGTAGGGACACAATTCTGGAAGTGTACAACTCTGCAAGTTGAGCTGCATTGATTGATTCTTTGACTGGAAGAAAGTGAGCGACTTTGGTAAGCTTGTCAATCACCACAAAGATAGCATCATTGCCTCGCTTGGATTTAGGAAAACCAGTGACGAAGTCCATTTCAATGTGGTCGAACTTCCACTCAGGAATAGGAAGAGGTTGGAGAAGACCGGCTGGACGTTGATGTTCTGCTTTCACTCTTCTGCATACATCACATTCGTTCACGAATTGGGCAATTTCCCTTTTCATGCGTGTCCACCAGTAAGATTGCTTGAGGTCTTGATACATCTTGGAACTGCCAGGATGAATGGAAAGGAGAGAGTCATGAGCTTCTTCCATTATGAGCTTCCTGAGATCACCTTTGGGAACAACGAGTCTGTCCTCGAAGAACAAGGTATCTCTCTCATCAACACGGAAGCACTTATATTTTGGAGTGCCCTTTGCAATCCCATGTTTCACCTTCTTCACCATGGTATCACTGAGCTGGGCCTCACGGACTTGATCTTCCAAGGTAGGAGCAATTTGGAGATTTGCAAGAAAACCCTGCGGAACAACCTGAAGGTTGAGCTTCCTGAATGCTTCACAAAGCTCAGGCTGGTATGGCTTGATAAGAAGGCTGTTGCAATATGCCTTTCTGCTCAAAGCATCTGCAATCACATTCGCCTTGCCTGGAGTGTATTCAATGCTCGGGTTGTACTCTTGGATCATTTCAACCCAACGAGTCTGGCGGAGGTTCAGATGCGGCTGTGTGAAGATGTACTTCAAGCTCTTGTGATCAGTGAAGATGTCGACCTTTCTGCCCAACAACAGATGTCTCCACGTAATCAGAGCATGTACCACAGCTGCTAGCTCGAGATCATGTGTGGGATAGTTCTTCTCACTGGGCTTGAGCTGCCGAGAAGTATATGCCACAATTTTCTTATCTTGCATAAGCACACCACCAAGACCTTGAAGAGAAGCGTCACAGAACACTTCATAGGGCTTGGTTTCATCCAGAGGAGTCAGAACTGGAGCTGAGACAAGCTTCTCTTTGAGGGTTTTGAATGCCACTTCACATTCGGGAGACCAAAAGTATTTGACATTCTTCTGAAGCAGGTTGGAAAGAGGCTTGGCAATCTTGGAGAAGTTCTCCACAAACCTTCTGCAATAGCTGGCAAGACCCAGAAAACTGCGGAGCTGCTTGACGTTCTGAGGAGCTTCCCAGTTGACAATTGCTTCAACTTTCTCGGGATTAACCGCAATACCGCCAGCTGAGATAATGTGGCCCAGGTACAAAACCTTATCGAGCCAAAACTCGCACTTTGAGAACTTGGCATAGAATTTATGCTCTCGGAGTCGATCAAGAACCAGACGCAAGTGCTTTTCGTGATCTTCTTCATTCTTGGAAAACACCAGAATATCATCCAGATACACAAGCACAAACTCGCCCGTATAGGGGTTGAAGATGTAATGCATCATCCTTGAAAAGGTAGGAGGAGCATTGGCGAGACCGAAGGACATGACGGTATACTCGTATGAACCGTAGCTCGTTCTGAAGGCCGTCTTGGGAATGTCTTCCTCGCGAATGTGAATTTGATGGTAGCCCATTCGGAGGTCAAGCTTAGAGAATACTTTTGCTCCTTTGAGCTGCTCAAAGAGTTCGTTGATGTTGGGGAGCGGATACTTGTTCTTAATCGTCTTCTTGTTCAATGGCCGGTAGTCAACACAGAGACGCTCCGTGCCATCTTTCTTCTTGACAAATAAGACACCACAGCCCCACGGAGATGTACTCGGTCTGATGAGACCCATACTCTCCTGCTTATCAAGCTGCTTCTTCAATTCCTTCAATTCATCCGGAGAGAGCTTGTAAGGACGCCGACAAGCAGGTTCGGTGCCCGGCTCGAGTTCAATGACAAACTCCACCTGACGGTGTGGAGGCATGCCTGGAAGATCTTCTGGAAAGACGTCTTGATATTCGTTCACCACTGGAATTTGCTCTATGGCATTAATTTCACCCTTATCATTAAGAGAGAAAAGCCGAATAGTATTATCCCTGGAGGCGAAGATAATCACATCATCATCAGAATGAGTCAATTTGACTTCCTTTTGAGCGCAATCAATGTGAGCATCGTGCTGAGAAAGCCAATCCATTCCGAGAATGAGGTCAATATCAGAATGACCAAGAATCACCGGAGAAGCCTAAAATCGATAATCACCCATGCAAATGGAAACATCCGGAGCATATATACTGGAATGCATCTGCTTTCCCGGAGAAGAAACTGCCAACTGCCTCGGTAAAGCTGCTGTGGTCACACTATGCTTGGATGCAAACGGGTATGACATGAAAGAATGTGAAGCACCCGAATCAAATAACACTTTAGCTGGAAAAGAGTTAACTGGAAGGTTACCCAGAATGACATCAGAAGAAGCCTCCGCTTGTGCTGCATTCATCAGATTGACCCTTGCAGCCTTTGGATCATGCTTGACCATAGCGGTACCGACAGGAGGAGGAGGAGGAAGACGCTTCGGATTCGGACATCTGTTGGCATAATGACCCTTCTGGCCACACTTGTTGCACACCACTTCAGAGAGAGGATGGAAATGAGAGCCACTGGACTTGGAGCCTTGAGACTGAAACTGCTTCTTCGACTGGTTGCTCGGGTTGGGTGGGTGGGAGAAACCACGACCACTAGAGTTCTTGTTGTTGGAGTTGTTGAAGTTGTTGTATGGAGCTCGAATCACTGGAGGAGGAGGAAGCCAGAATTTCTGTTGCTTCGAGACCATCTGAGACGATGAGGAAGAGTGAACAGCATCTCGAATTCTCTTCTTAGAAGCCTCCATCTTAAGCTGAGCTGCTTCTTGTTTCAAAGCCATGTTATAGAACTTATCGAATTCGTCTGGCTCGAACAAAGTGAGAGCAAGCTGAAGTTCATCTTTGAGACCTCCACGGAACTGATAGATTTTACTCTTTGCATCAGGAATGTCTTGCTTTGCATAGCGAGCGAGGTTTTGGAACTTGAGATTATACTGATAGACTGTCATGGAGCCCTGCTTGAGGTTGCGGAATTGCTCACGCATACCCTCGATAACACTTGTAGGAATGTGATGCGAGCGGAAATCCTTGCAGAAATTCTCCCAAGAGATCACTTGACCCGGCCTTGAGTCTTTGTACTGCTGCCACCAGTCAGCTGCTTGATCTTTCAGTTGGAAGGCTGCAAACTTCACATAGTCATCTTCTTTCACGTTACTGCACTCAAAATGCTTCTTGATATCGGTTAGCCAATCTTCAGCATCAAGAGGGTCGACACAGTAACTGAAAGCTTTAGGATTGTTAGCCAGGAACTGGTTGAGGGTAGCATGGTGCTGCTGGAAGAAGTTGCCTTGGTTCATTGGAACGCCCTGATTAGCTTGATTAGCTTGATTAGCTTGCATCATCTGCATCATCTGCATCATCAACTGAGTGTTCTGAGCAGTAGTCTGCATAATTGCTCTCCAAGCCTCAGGCGGAGGAGGAGGTGAAGGAGGACGCTCTGGAACCTCTTCACCCTCTGGGTTAGCATTCGGAACCCTTTTCGGAGCCATCCTGTAAGAGATGACCACGAATCAGCAATTGATTGACAAAAGGAATAAGTTGAATCAATGGAATGAAGTGCAACAAGTCTTCACAATAATCATTCGAACAATAAGAACGAATGAACTCATCCGAACAAGAAGAACGAATGAATTTCTCAGTTAATTGATAACATCAGTCTTCACGAGAAGCCACATAGGGATCAAAATGAAAATAAGAAAAAACAACAAGGTACGGACAGGAACAAACACAAGAGAGGAGTTTCGTTCTAACATCTTTGTGCTGAAAGCATATGAACGCGTTACGAAAAGGTTTTGCAATCCCCGGATCAGCATAGCCAAGGACCCTTTAAGATGCAACTCCTGATAGTAACATCGGTCATATAACCCCTTCACTCCATGTCGAACCCCGAACTCACTAACCTGCATTCGTTGGAAGAATGCCTACGATCTACTGGATAAAACCCACCTATAGTTTTCCGAAAGATTCCAGTTATGCAATCAGGTGTTGGGGATACACGGGAAGCACCGCGCAATCAACTCTAACCTACATCCAGGTGTATCCATCCTTCAACACATAACCAGTCTTTCTCGGAAACTGTGTACCTCGGACCTTCGAAAAGCATCCACTATAACAAGCTATGGCAATACTCCCGAACTACCTCCCCAGTACTGGGTGATGTCGGGGTTATCTTGCCACTGGCCGTATAGGGGAGATTTTCGATGTCGGCCGTCTTAAGTATTTAGTACTGTCGCGATATGCTTGTTACAATGATACCCCGAAGCTCAACTCCTCGGTAACAGGAGGCATCGGGAACAATATCCTTGTCACAAGAACATCGAAACAATCCCAGAATACTCGCGGGATTCCTAAAAAAAATTGTGCAAATTTTGAAGATAGGAGAGACAAGAGTAGACGTCAGGAGTCCTCACCAGAGAGAAAGGGGATGAGAAGCAAAGAAATCCTACTCTCCGATATAATATAGGACTCAAAAAGTTTTCAGTGTGTGCCTAGACTCAACCGTCAACGGTTCGATCAAACAGTGGGGGCTCCTAGGTCGGAGAAGGCTCTGAATACCAACTTGTAATGCCCAGGATGGAGTTATACCTCCTACGTGTCGAGGCACGACTTAAAGGCATAAGTCCATCCTAGAATGATCTCAAGTTTGGTAATCTTTGCACAACTCATGTAAAAGAGGGGATAGTAAACTGAAAATAGTTGGCTTACACTCGCCACGTCACAGAATTACAGTACAAGTCTCAAACATCATACATTAAGAGCACTACAACCCTCTAAGGGCAAAAGCCAAATGTCAAAGTACCAAACTCAGGTAAATAAACCACAGGCGGATCGAATCCTAGTAAGAGACTCCACTACTGATCGTCCGGGTAGCGCACGTAGTACCGACTACGCTCCTCGTCGTACTCCCAATCCAGCTCGGTGCCATCACCTGGATAGCTCACAGCTGGACCTGCATCTGGTGTGTGAAGTAACTGTGAGCCACAGAGGACTCAGCAATCCCGTTCCCGGGTAACAGAACTATTTAAGCCTTTAGGTGAGGGAAAAGGCTGAAGAAAAGAACAAGTCTGCAGCAGCAACTAGCATCTAGCTTACGCAAGTGAGAGCGAGAAGAGAAGGCATCGGCGAGAAGTGATCACGAAGTGATCCTAGCTACAAGCTCACAAGCATAACCCCTCCGTGTTCAACTCCCGAATCCCGATTCGGAAATTGACAGTCACGGAACACACGCTGGTAGTGTATTAGTAACATTGTGTCAAGTTTTCTACAACCGGAATTAGCAAGCTCCCATCTGCCACATAACCGCGGGCACGGCTTTCGAAAGTTCAAACCCTGCAGGGGTGTTCCAACTTGACCCATTACAAGCCCACGATCCGCGGAGTCGCAACTCCAAAGTGGGAAGACCCGAGTATCCTCGGAATCCCGTGCTCAAGATATACCGAGCTAAGGTAAGACTAATCCAGCAAATCCTCCCGGCGTGCCGACACCCTGATAGTAGCCGCGCGTATCTCGTCTCAGGCCACGACTGGATGGGCGATTCTACAGGTTTTTACCAAACCTCGAGTTTCCTTGAGGTGGCCCCGCAGAACCCCCGTTTCGGACCAACACTCATGTGGAGCACTGGCCCGGGGTTGTTGATTAAGAAAGAGGGTTAATTACTCCCTATGCATGTTTAGTTTGTTATTAGGCAAATAGTACCAATGTTGGGACTTGCTGGAAAAGACTTAGCACTTAGCGGTTTATCGAGGGGGTCCCATACACCCCAACCGTGTTAGGAACGCATAATCAAGGAACATAAAACCGGCTTATACGGATCCTAACGGCATGAGTGGAACAAATCACCAAGCGAAAGGCTTAGCCTTCCACCCTTGCCAATATATAGATGATTTCAATTTAAGCATTTATATAGTGTGATATAACCCAACCAAACTTCAACATGGAGCAAGCATCTTCACTTCACCAGCAGCTAGCAACGCTATAAGAAGGGCTGAGCGAAGCGTACTTAGCCAAGCAACGGTTTTCATAGGTAGGGTGGTTAAACATGGCAATTGGTTACAAGTAGGAGGCTGACAAGAAGAACATGGGCATCGAGGCAAAACTATAGATCGAGGCTACTAGCAATAGGCAAAGATAGTAATGTTATCGGGGTTCGGTCATCTTGCCTGAAGAGAAGTCGTTCGGATCGTAAGAAGGGTCCTCGTGCTCAACCTCGTTGGAAACCTCGTGCTCAACCTCGTACTCGTTCTCAGCTTCCGGCTCTAAACAAAACAAGCACACCAAGCACCAATCAACAAGATGCAATGCGCACTCGAAAAACATGAATGCATGATGGATGCACTAAAGATGCACATGGAGCACGTAAAACATCACTCAAGCAAAACACCTCAAAACAAGATAACAATCTGATATTATTAAACTACACAGAAAATCACCCAAGTTTGATATAAGATTCGCTGAAATCGGAGTTACGGGCTAAAAGTTATGCCCGAAACAAGATTTGAGCGAAAGCTGAAAATTACAGCAACATAGCATCTTTGGAGCTCAAAATAATTAAGCTACAGCACCCAAAAAGCATGGCAAAGGACATGAACACAAACTAGATATATAGTACAGCAACTAGGTCCAAAGTGCAACCCCAACGGAGTCACGGATCAATAGCAATGATCTTGGACATATTGAACTGTGCAATAAAATTCTGGCAGCAGAATTTTATTGAAACTTTAGAGCAAAAGATAAACATGCTACAGACACTCAAATGGACATGTGAGGACATGAATGGAAAGACAACAATATATACTACAAGGAGCAATCAAAATCCACCCCAAAACTATCATGCTTTGTCCTACAACATCACACGAACATGGCATCGGAACGTTACAGATTTCAGACTTAGTGAAAAATCACTAAGTCCCAAAACAGCAACATCATCATAGCATCAAAAAGAGCATGTTTAAGTCACCTCGAAACTAAACATGGCAAAGGGTAAGCACCTCATCAAAATACATATGAAGGTGATCCCGAAACACACAAGCATGCTTCATTGAGGTGAACACAACGATTGCAACGAGCTCATCAAGATGGCATTTCATAACAAGTGAAAACACAACATATGAACATGGCACTTTGCAACGATGATAGCAAGGAAACAATAAATCTACCATGCAACCTATCACACACAACACGTAGTTCGTGGCAAGACGAACACGTGGACAAGTCATTTGCATCGTTTGGACAAACGAGCTAAAAGATATCACATGTCAAAGGTGGCATGAAAATAACACATAACAGCAGTTTATATCATGATGCACTCTTGCAACAGCAAAACAAGTGTCAAGATGACATCTAACATGCATGACAACAACAGGTAAAACGTAGAGGACATCTCCACGAACATCTGGACATGCTACACGCGCAAAACGGAGCAACAGACACAAAGTTACAGCAGGTCAAAGTTTGCATCTCACATTAGAAAACTGGTACTTAGAAGTTTTAGGGGGGGTCAACCTCTCCAGATTCAGATCTGAGGAACGGAGACGGGCCGGCGGCGGTGTGGGCCTCGGGCGGCTCGGAGGCGGCCCAGCTGGCGCGCGGGGAAGGCGGCGGCCCGCGGTGCGGCCCGGTCGGCAGAGAGGCGAGGCCGGCCTGGGCTGGCGGAGCGAGGGAGGCCCAGGGCGGCGGCGGTGTGGAGGCGGTGGCGCGCGGGAGGCCCACGGTGGGACGGTGAGGGAGCGGCCCTGGAGGGGCCTGGCGACGGGAGGTCGGCGGGCTGGGCCCTGGCGCTGCGCGGCCCAGGAGACGGCGGTGAACGGGGCCTTCGGCGAGCGGACACCTGCGACGAAGTGGGGACCGGTTGCTGGGCCGACGCGGTGTAGAGGGTCGATCGATGCCTGGCTCGATCTGGCGACCCAGGCGGTCGTGCGATCGAGGGAAGGCCCGGCGACAAGAGGCGTTGACCCAGATCGCTGAAGCCGGCGCTGGTCGATCGATCCCAGAGATCCTGGCGCGGCTCGAAGGATCCCCTCGGGATCCGGGAAATTTTTCTTGGATCTGAGGAAGAAGGGAAAAAAAAGAAAGTGGAGAAGGGGAAGAAGAAGGGGCTGCCCAAATAGACTAGGGGGTCTATAAGTAGCAGTTTTTTAGGGTTAGGAGGGAGTTTAGGGGCGCTAGGAGCCCTCCGATCGCGATCCGACGGATCCGATCGCGGGGATAGTTTTAAAGGGCCTAGACGGAGATAAAAGACTGCAGTAGGGGTATTTCCGGGACACGAAGTAAAGGCACTTCGGGCCCACACGTTCAACGGATGGAAAAGTCAACGGAGTCCAAACGAGACGAGATTTGAGAGGCGGGTTGCACACAACAAAACAACAACACACAACACAACCTCGCGGCACACCGGTAACGTAAAACGCCCGAACAACAAAGTAGGCCTACGGGACGTCACGGACACGTGAGGGAGCTCCGGAACACGAAACGGACAACGGGAAGGAACGCCACGAACCGGAAGCAACCCACAACACAAATGCAATGCAATGCACATGTCTACATGATATGAAAGAATGCCACACACTCACACAACAAAAATGACGAAAGCCCGAAAGACAAAGAACCCGAAATGGAAAATAGATGAAGCCGGAGATTTATTATATACCCAAAAGGGAAAGTATTGCATCCGGGGCATTACACGCTACCTCTACATCTACCTTCGGGATTAGTTTTAGACCTAAATAATTGTTATTTGGTGCCAGCGTTAAGCATGAACATTATATCTGGATCTTGTTTATTGCGAGACGGTTATTCATTTAAATCAGAGAATAATGGTTGTTCCATTTTGATGAATAATATCTTTTATGGTCATGCACCCTTAAAGAGTGGTCTATTCTTATTGGATCTCGATTGTAGTGATACACATATTCATAATATTGAAACCAAAAGATGCAAGGTTAATAATGATAGTGCAACTTATTTGTGGCACTGCCGTTTAGGTCATATTGGTGTAAAACGCATGAAGAAACTCCATAATGATGGACTTTTGGAATCACTTGATTATGAATCACTTGGTGCTTGCGAACCATGCCTCATGGGCAAGATGACTAAAACTCCGTTCTCCGGAACTATGGAGCGAGCAACAGATTTGTTGGAAATCATACATACTGATGTATGTGGACCAATGAGTGTTGATGCTCGCGGCGGGTATCGTTATTTTCTGACCTTCACTGATGATTTGAGCAGATATGGGTATATCTACTTAATGAAGCACAAGTCTGAAACATTTGAAAAGTTCAAAGAATTTTAGAGTGAAGTAGAGAATCATCGTAACAAGAAAATAAAGTTCCTACGATCTGATCGTGGAGGAGAATATTTGAGTTACGAGTTTGGTATTCATTTGAAACAATGTGGAATAGTTTCACAACTCACGTCACCTGGAACACCACAATGTAATGGTGTGTCCGAACGTCGTAACCGTACTTTATTGGATATGGTGCGATCTATGATGTCTCTTACCGATTTACCACTATCGTTTTGGGGTTATGCTTTAGAGACAGCTGCATTCACGTTAAATAGGGCACCATCTAAATCCGTTGATACGACGCCTTATGAACTATGGTTTGGCAAGAAACCAAAGTTGTCGTTTCTTAAAATTTGGGGCTGCGATGCTTATGTGAAAACACTTCAACCTGATAAGCTCGATCCCAAGTCGGAAAAATGTGTCTTCATAGGATACCCAAAAGAGACTGTTGGGTACACCTTCTATCACAGATCCGAAGGCAAAATATTCGTTGCTAAGAACGGATCCTTTCTAGAAAAAGAGTTTCTCTCGAAAGAAGTGAGTGGGAGGAAAGTAGAACTTGATGAGGTAATTGTACCTTCTCCCATATTGGAAAGTAGTACATCACAGGAAATTGTTCCAGTGATTCCTACACCAATTAGTGAGGAAGTTAATGAGAATGATCATGAAACTTTGGATCAAGTTTCTGCTGAACGTCGTAGATCAACCAGAGTACGTTCCGCACCAGAGTGGTACGGCAACCCAGTTCTGGAAATCATGTTACTAGACCATGATGAACCTACGAACTATGAGGAAGCGATGATGAGCCCAGATTCCGCAAAATGGCTTGAAGCCATGAAATCTGAGATGGGATCCATGTATGAGAACAAAGTGTGGACTTTGGTTGACTTGCCCGATGATCGGCAGGCCATCGAAAATAAATGGATCTTCAAGAGGAAGACCGACGCAGACGGTAATATTACTGTTTACAAAGCTCGACTTGTTGCGAAAGGTTTTCGACAAGTTCAAGGAGTTGACTACGATGAGACTTTCTCACCTGTAGCGATGCTTAAGTCTGTCCGAATCATGTTAGCAATTGCCGCATTTTATGATTATGAAATCTGGCAAATGGATGTCAAAACTGCATTCCTAAATGGATATCTCAAAGAAGAGTTGTATATGATGCAACCAGAAGGTTTTGTCGATCCAAAAGGTGCTAACAAAGTATGCAAACTCCAGGGATCCATCTATGGACTGGTGCAAGCATCTCGGAGTTGGAATATACGCTTTGATAAGGTGATCAAAGCATATGGTTTTATACAGACTTTTGGAGAAGCCTGTATTTACAAGAAAGTGAGTGGGAGCTATGTAGCATTTCTAATATTATATGTAGATGACATATTGTTAATTGGAAATGATATAGAATTTCTGGATAGCATAAAAGGATACTTGAATAAAAGTTTTTCAATGAAAGACCTCGGAGAAGCTGCTTACATATTAGGCATCAAGATCTATAGAGATAGATCAAGACGCTTAATTGGACTTTCACAAAGCACATACCTTGATAAGATTTTGAAAAAGTTCAAAATGGATCAGTCAAAGAAAGGATTCTTGCCTGTTTTACAAGGTATGAAGTTGAGTAAGACTCAATGCCCGACCACTGTAGAAGATAGAGAGAAAATGAAAGTCATTCCCTATACCTCAGCTATAGGATCTATCATGTATGCAATGCTGTGTACCAGACCTGATGTGTGCCTTGCTATAAGTCTAGCAGGGAGGTACCAAAGTAATCCAGGAGTGGATCACTGGACAGCGGTCAAAAACATCCTAAAGTATCTAAAAAGAACAAAGGATATGTTTCTCGTATATGGAGGTGACAAAGAGCTCGTCGTAAACGGTTACGTCGATTCTAGCTTTGACACTGATTCGGATGACTCAAAGTCACAAACCGGATATGTATTTTTATTGAACGATGGAGCTGTCAGCTGGTGCAGTTCCAAGCAGAGCGTCGTGGCGGGATCTACGTGTGAAGCAGAATACATAGCTGCTTCAGAAGCAACAAATGAAGGAGTCTGGATGAAGGAGTTCATATCCGATCTAGGTGTAGTACCTAGTGCATCGGGTCCAATGAAAATCTTTTGTGACAACACTGGAGCCATAGCCTTGGCGAAGGAATCCAGGTTTCACAAGAGAACAAAGCACATCAAAAGACGCTTCAATTCCATCCGCGATCTAGTCAAGGAAGGAGACATAGAGATTTGCAAAATACATACGGATCTGAATGTTGCAGACCCGTTGACTAAGCCTCTTCCACGGGCAAAACATGATCAGCACCAAGACTCCATGGGTGTGAGGATCATCACTTTGTAATCTAGATTATTGACTCTAGTTCAAGTGGGAGACTGAAGGAAATATGCCCTAGAGGCAATAATAAAGATGTTATTTGTATTTCCTTATATCATGATAAATGTCTTTTATTCATGCTAGAATTGTATTAACCGGAAACTTAGTACATGTGTGGATACATAGACAAAACTGTATGTCCCTAGTATGCCTCTACTAGACTAGCTCATTGATCAAATATGGTTATGTTTCCTAGCCATAGACATGAGTTGTCATTTGATCAACGGGATCACATCATTAGGAGAATGATGTGATGGACAAGACCCATCCGTTAGCATAGCACTATGATCGCTTAGTTTAACTGCTATTGCTTTCTTCATGACTTATACATGTTCCTATGACTATGAGATTATGCAACTCCCGAATACCGTAGGAACACCTTGTGTGCTATCAAACGTCACAACGTAACTGGGTGATCATAAAGATGCTCTACAGGTGTCTCCGAAAGTATTCGTGGTGTTGGCATAGATCAAGATTAGGATTTGTCACTCCGAGTGTCGGAGAGGTATCTCTGGGCCCTCTCGGTAACACACATCATAATAAGCCTTGCAAGAAAAAGACTAATGAGTTAGTCACGAGATGATGTGTTACGGAACGAGTAAAGAGACTTGCCGGTAAACGAGATTGAACTAGGTATAAAGATACCGACGATCGAATCTCGGGCAAGTAACATACCGTTTGACAAAAGGAACAACGTATGTTGTTATGCGGTTCTGACCGATAAAAGATCTTCGTAGAATATGTAGGAGCCAATATGAACATCCAGGTTCCTCTATTGGTTATTGACCAGAGATGAGTCTCGGTCATGTCTACATAGTTCTCGAACCCGTAGGGTCCGCACGCTTAACGTTTGATGACGATCGGTATTATGAGTTTTTGAGTATTGATGTACCGAAGGTAGTTCGGAGTCCCGGATGAGATCACGGACATGACGAGGAGTCTCGGAATGTCCGAGACATAAAGATTGATATATTGGACGGCTATATTCGGACACCTGAAGTATACCGGAAAAGTTTCGGATTTATCGGGAATGCCGGAGGGGGTTACCGGAACCCCCTACGAGAGGGGATGGTCCATAGTGGGCCTAAAGGGTGAGAGAGAGGCAGCCCATAGGGCTGGCCGGCGCCCCCACCTAGGAATCCTAGTTGGACTAGGATTGGGGGGGCGCCACCTCTCCTATTCCTTTCCCCCTTCTTCCTTTCGGTGAATCCTACTAGGAATAGGATTGCAATCCTATTCCTAGTAGGAGTCCCCTCCCTAGCCGCACCATAGGAGGTGGCCGGCCCCTCCTCCCTTGCTCCTTGATATACGGGGGCAGGGGGGCACCCAAAGACACACAAGTTGAATTGTTTTAGCCGTGTGCGGTGCCCCCCTCCACAGAATCACACCTCGGTCGTACCGTCGCGAAGCTTAGGAGAAGCCCTGCGCCGGTGTTCACATCATATCCGTCACCACGCCGTCGTGCTGACGAAACTCCCCCGTGAAGCTCAACTGGATCAAGAGCTCGTGGGACGTCATCAAGCTGAACGTGTGCTGAACGCGGAGGTGCCGTACGTTCGGTGCTTGATCGGTTGAATCGCGAAGAAGTTCGACAACATCAACCGCGTCACTTGACGCTTCCGCTCCCGGTCTACGAGGGTACGTAGACACACTCTCCCTTCTCGTTGCTATGCATCTGGTAGATAGATCTTGCGTGATCGTAGGAAAATTTTAAAATACTACGTTCCCCAACAATTGTTTCCTTTGTCTGGCAGGGCTTGGAAAAAATTCATCAAAAAAGCTCCGGGACTGCCGAAGAAGCTACAATTGAAGATACCCGAAAGTAAGTACTATATAGTAGCATGTTCCGCACGCGCATCTCCTATATCTTGATTCAAGCGCTAGTTTCATCAATACCAATTTGGCATTCTTGCTTATCAGTTTGATTGAGCTCTATTTCTTGTAAAGTGGTTGTGGCAGGAACCCGGGAATGATTATTGTGGATACTACATTTGCGAGTCCATCCGCCACACGACCTGTGAGCGGGGCTACACTGATGAACAATTTGAAGTGCGTAAGCAATCAATAATATTCACAAATTTATAGCATCATTTCATGTATTGACCCCCTACTTCAAATTAGATGTTTCGGATGCGGGATGAACTCCTAACACCAGATCGTCTGCGAGCAATTCAAGAGGAATTGGCGGCATTCTTCCTTGAACACGTGATCGCTGAAGACGGAGAATACTATGTGGACCATGCATCCATGTGTTAGGAGATTATTTTTGTAAGAGATAATTATTGTATATATGTGCCCGGTAGTGTCGGGATAGACGATATACGAGAACTTGTTGTTCGACCAATCTCTCGGAGAAGGAGAGGTGGTCGATATTACATCTCTCTGTATGCATATATATATATATATATGTTGATTATATATACGAGATCTTCTGTTCCTTCGTTTGCTTAGTATAGCTAGCAGCTAGCTAGCTAGCTAGCGTGACTCTAGTCCTCCATATACGTATGTGTAGTATATATGTAGCGTCGACCAAGCACGTGAAGGAAATATGCCCTAGAGGCAATAATAACGTTGTTATTTGTATTTCCTTATATCATGATAAATGTCTTTTATTCATGCTAGAATTGTATTAACCGGAAACTTAGTACATGTGTGGATACATAGACAAAACAGTAAGTCCCTAGTATGCCTCTACTAGACTAGCTCATTGATCAAAGATGGTTATGTTTCCTAGCCATAGACATGAGTTGTCATTTGATCAACGGGATCACATCATTAGGAGAATGATGTGATGGACAAGACCCATCCGTTAGCATAGCACTATGATCGTTTAGTTTTACTGCTATTGCTTTCTTCATGACTTATACATGTTCCTATGACTATGAGATTATGCAACTCCCGAATACCGTAGGAACACCTTGTGTGCTATCAAACGTCACAACGTAACTGGGTGATCATAACGATGCTCTACAGGTGTCTCCGAAAGTATTCGTGGTGTTGGCATAGATCAAGATTAGGATTTGTCACTCCGAGTGTCGGAGAGGTATCTCTGGGCCCTCTCGGTAACACACATCACAATAAGCCTTGCAAGCAAAAGACTAATGAGTTAGTCACGAGATGATGTGTTACGGAACGAGTAAAGAGACTTGCCGGTAACAAGATTGAACTAGGTATAAAGATACCGACGATCGAATCTCGGGCAAGTAACATACCGTTTGACAAAAGGAACAACGTATGTTGTTATGCGGTTCTGACCGATAAAAGATCTTCGTAGAATATGTAGGAGCCAATATGAACATCCAGGTTCCGCTATTGGTTATTGACCGGAGATGAGTCTCGGTCATGTCTACATAGTTCTCGAACCCGTAGGGTCCGCACGCTTAACGTTTGATGACGATCGGTATTATGAGTTTTTGAGTATTGATGTACCGAAGGTAGTTCGGAGTCCCGGATGAGATCACGGACATGACGAGGAGTCTCGGAATGTCCGAGACATAAAGATTGATATATTGGACGGCTATATTCGGACACCGGAAGTATACCGGAAAAGATTCGGATTTATCGGGAATGCCGGAGGGGGTTACCGGAACCCCCTACGAGAGGGGATGGTCCATAGTGGGCCTAAAGGGAAAGAGAGAGGCAGCCCATAGGGTTGGCTGGCGCCCCCACCTAGCATTCCTAGTTGGACTAGGATTGGGGGGGCGCCACCTCTCCTATTCCTTTCCCCCTTCTTCCTTTCGGTGAATCCTACTAGGAATAGGATTGCAATCCTATTCCTAGTAGGACTCCCTCTCTAGCCGCACCAGGAAGGGCCGGCCGGCCTCCCTCCCCTGCTCCTTTATATACGGGGGTAGGGGGCACCCAAAGACACACAAGTTGAATTGTTTTAGCCGTGTGCGGTGCCCCCCTCCACAGAATCACACCTCGGTCATACCGTCGCGGAGCTTAGGCGAAGCCCTGCGCTGGTGAACACATCATATCTGTCACCACGCCGTCGTGCTGACGAAACTCTCCCGTGAAGCTCAACTGGATCAAGAGCTCGTGGGACGTCATCAAGCTGAATGTGTGCTGAACGCGGAGGTGCCGTACGTTCGGTGCTTGATCGGTTGGATCGCGAAGAAGTTCGACAACATCAACCGCGTCACTTGACGCTTCCGCTCCCGGTCTACGAGGGTACGTAGACACACTCTTCCCTCTCGTTGCTATGCATCTGGTAGATAGATCTTGCGTGATCGTAGGAAAATTTTAAAATACTACGTTCCCCAACAAAAGCTTGCCTTCCACGCCAAGGAGAGTCCCATCCAGACATGAGGGAAAGTCTTTTGTCTTGTATCTTCACGGCCCATTAGTCTAGCCCATGTTACGTAGCTCGGATGCCCGAGGACCCCGTAATCCAGGACTCCCTCAGTAGCCCCTGAACCAGGCTTCAATGACGTTGTGTCCGGCGCACAGATTGTCTTCGGCATTGCAAGGCGGGTTCCTCCTCCGAATACTATGTCCGGCTCTGTTTAAACAATTACAACCCACTACCACAAGGATATTGCACTTAGTTAAAAACATAATATGTCTTCACTGATAGCTTTTGCGGGCGAGACGTCATGTCTGGCCTTTTTGTCACTTCGAATTGTTTTTCAACTTTCCGTTTCGCATTTTGAGACGCTGCCTCCGGTGATACGTCTTGTCAAAATAGAGATCGTGTCACCTTATCACGTGATTTTCATCAATACGGGCTTGGGTAATCTAACCATGTCGCCCGCATGACTCCTTGGGAATAGGCAAGTTTTAAGGCTTGTGGGAGGGACGCTCTATATTCTCGGCCCTTATAAGGGGATAATAATCCACCTTTTCATCCTACGCCTTTATTCTTCCTCAGCCCATGCGCCCTCGAGCTCCAGCGCCCAAGATTCGGTTCCTCCCGTCCCCAGAAAACATTCTAGCCATGTCTGGGTCTGGATCGCAGGGCAAGTGGATGCCCTCCTCCATCATAGAGGAGAACATCAAGGAGCTCCGGGAAGCGGGGTATTTAGCTGAGGCAATCGCCAATCGTCTTCCAGCCAGGAAATAGATCGTTCCCACTCTGGAGCCCCACGAGAGGGTAGTATTCATTCCTCATTTCCTCCGCGGATTAGGGTTTCCCCTTCATCCCTTCGTCTGCGGCCTTATGTTTTACTACGGGCTAGATTTCCATGATCTAGCCCCGAATTCCTTTCTCAACATCTCGGCATTCATCATCGTGTGTGAGGCATTCCTCTGCATCCCTCCCCACTTCGGCCTTTGGCTCAAGGTTTTCAATGTGAAGCCAAAAGTGGTGGACGGGCAACACGCGGAGTGCAGCGGCGCTATGGTGAGCAAACTCCCCAATATCACTTGGCCCAAAGGCACTTTCGTGGAGACCGCGAAGGGGTGGCAGCAGGAGTGGTTCTACATCACGGAACCCCACGACTCCACCTGGGCCGCTCCCCGAATTGAAGTCCGTGCCTCCCCTGCGGCTGACATCCTGGCTCAATAAGGGCCTGGATTGGGCGTCATCCGATGAAGTGATGATGCTACAGAAGCGCATCAAGAACATGGTAGACAAAGATACCAGTCTTGCTAGCGTGATCCAGATAATGCTTTTCTGCTGGATTCTGCCTTGTCAGGACCGGACTCAACGCATGTGGGAGTTTGACCCGGCCGGTCCCCGGACACTGCAGCGATACTTCGGCATGAAGCACGAAGATGTGTGGAAACTGTTGTTCAAGACCCAAAAGAAGTGGCCGAAGACGACCCAAGATCTCGGCCTCAATTGTACTCACGCAGCATCCCGTGTAAGTTTTCATGATGATTTTACTATTGGTAAATCCAAGGGGCATACTAAGCCTTCCATTCCTCCCATAGGGGTGGACGAAGAAAGCGGAGCGGATTCAGTGTCTGGCTCCGCTACCCGATGACCCAGCCATCCCACTTCTAACGAGGATGATGGTTCCGGCGCCGTATAAGGTGCCGGAAAAGAAGGTGAAGAAGCGGGGCCTGGAGGCCAAGAGCGGCCTCTGCCGTAAAGGTGCTTCGGACGTAGTGTCCGAGGATGCTGAGATTCACTCCTCCTCCGACGAAGATGAAGGGAGGAAGAAGAGCGTAATTCTCCCCTTAAGGGGGGAAAGAAGAAAATGGGAGCGTCCGAAGATCTAGAGGCGGGGACGTCCAAGAAAGGGAGGATCTCCCTCACAGATGACTACGAATCAGGCACCGATGAGTGGCGTCCTAGGCCGAAGCCCTTGGCCGAATCGTAAGTGCCCCTGAAGGTATTTGCACCTATATACTTTTCCTCCTTGTGATTGTAACGTATCGTATTGTGTGCTACAGTCTGGCTCGCGTCCGCCCCCAGCGATCCTCGTCTTCGGGGAATTCGCGGGATCCAAACGTGATGGATAGTGAGTCGCCTCCACCAGCCTCCTCCCCCAAAGCCACGGATAACACCGAAGTGCTATCCCGAAGGACCGTTTCGGGTTAGGAGAACCGCGAGGGGCCGTTGAGGCGGAACCAGAGGGAAATACCTCCGTTGTCATAAACCCGGGGGCGCCGACCCCGATGAAGATTGGCGATAGGGGCCATGCCCAGTTCGGACCATAGCCGGACAGTATTCAGGGGACCCATTTGACTCCGGAATTAGGCGAGCAACCTCCTATGAAAGAAAGGAGTGCGCCAATTCTGCCGGCGACCTTTGTCAATCCGGAGCCGCAGGACACATTAACAGAAGCACTTCAAAGTGTCATCATTGTGGAAGAACACCGTACCCTTATGGGCACGGTGGTTGAAAGAATTTGGTCCGCCAAGAGCACATTGAATGAGGCTTATACTAGCCTTCTGAGAGGCTTTGAGGTACGTAATATGATACATGTTGGCTATATGAGAAAAAGGTGTCTGTGTATAGATAGTAGCCCCTGAGACTCTGTTCGGTGTTCGGTAAGTGTAAGGGCATATTTCTCCCTAAGTAATTTTGGTGATTGATGACAATGCATTTGCGGACTAATCGTGTGCTCTAAGCTTTTTCAGATATATCTCACCTAGGCACAAGACGATTAAGTTCCCCTCAGAAGCTATGGAAGACAGTGTTTCCTTTTGTTTCTTTTTTGGTGGAATTGAGTCATAGGAAAGCCGTACTATTAAGAGGGGGTCCGCTTCGGAAAGGTTTGGGTGGAATCAACACGTACATGTCTACTCATTCGCACCACCTTTCCTTTGCTTCTCTGGAGCTCCGACTGTTTTCCTCGTTGGTACAAAAACAGTGGCTTCCTACTACTACAACTGCCTGGCATGCGGTAGTACCGCTCAGAGTGAGCGGTAGTACCGCACGGTCACACGGTAGTACCACCTCAGGACCGCGGTAGTACCACACAGTGCGGTAGTACCGTAGCCTGAGCACGGTAGTACCGTGTGGCTGGCCCAGCATTGTAACTAGTACGGTAGTAGGTGCAGAAGTAATTTTTTACTTCCGCGTCCTACGCGGTAGTACCGCTTGGAACAAGCGGTAGTACCGTGTCATGTTTTTGCTACGACCGTATTTCTACGGATGTAGCTGCGGATGTATTTTATTTAGTCCGCACTTCTCCTCAGCTTGTCTAGCCCTGCCTTGCGGTAGTAACGTAGGGACGTGCGGTAGTACCGCTCAGGCAGTACTACCGCCCGTTGCTTCAACGCAACAGGGCTAGTACTGGCATGTACTGCACCAGCGGTAGTACCGCATCCAGAGCGGTAGTACCGCTGGGCCGAGCGGTAGTACCGCAACATATGTGCGGTAGTACCGCCCTCTGCGGGCAGAAATGTGGGATAATGGTTGGATTTGTTCTCCCACTATATATAGGGAGTCTTCTTCTCCAAAAAAACTTACCTCTTCGTCCCCAAAGCTCCATTGTTGCTCAAAGCTCCATTTCCGCCCGATCTCCCTCCCTAGCCAATCAAACTTGTTGATTTCCTCGGGATTGCTTGAGAAGGCATCGATCTACACTTCCACCAAGAGATATTTGATTCCCCCCACTAATCCCTTGCGGATCTTGTTACTCTTGGGTGTTTGAGCACCCTAGATGGTTGAGGTCACCTCGGAGCCATATTCCATTGTGGTGAAGCTTCGTGGTGTCGTTGGGAGCCTCCAATTCGGTCGTGGAGATAGCCCCAACCTTGTTTGTAAAGGTTTGGTTGCCGCCTTAAAGGGCACCACTAGTGGAATCACGGCACCTTGCATTGTGTGAGGGCGTGAGGAGAATACGGTGGCCCTAGTGGCTTCTTCGGGAGCATTGTGCCTCCACACCGCTCCAACGGAGACGTACTTCCCCTCAAAGGGAAGGAACTTCGGTAACACTTCCTCGTCTTCACCGGCTCCACTTGTGGTTATTTCTTTCCTTTACTTGTGCAAGCTTTCCTTGTTTATCTTAGGTAGCTTGCTTGTGAGGTTGTTATCTTTGCATCCTATTAGTTGTCATCCTAGTTGCATATCTAGACAACCTACTTTGGTTCTTAATTTAAATTGGTTAAGAAAAGCTAAAAATTGTTAGTTGCCTATTCACCCCCCCCCCTCTAGTCAACCATATCGATCCTTTCAATTGGTATCAGAGCCTCGTCTCTTTTTAAGGACTTTACCGTCCAAAGAGTATGGGTGACAACGTAGTCGAGACGGAGAAACATTCCGGTGGAACTCCGTCCTTGCCTACGTCCGATGGGGGAGCCTCGGTCTCTCATGAGGAGTTCAATGTGGCAATGACCACATTGAAAGAATCACTAGCGACCGAGGTCAAACGCATGTTTAAGGAATTGCTTGAGGGGCTTAAATTATCCACCACACCGTTGGAAGTGGTTCGTCCCGCTACCATCGTGTCGGAGGCTACTCCCAACAAGGGAGAAGCTAGTAGTGAACAAGCCCCGGCTACTAAGAATGGGAGTGGGATCTTTGCCCACTCCGCTCCTCCTACCCACTATGGAGGACCCGTTCCTACACCGCATTTAAATTCCGTTGGGCCTCCTCCTAAGTTTATGAAAAATTCTGATTTTGCTACTTGGATGTTTCACTTTAAACGTCATTTAAATCATTGTTCTACTAATCTTTGGAGAATCATTGAGCAAGGTTTTTACCCACGTGATCCCGACAACTTAACTCCGAGAGAAGCTGCGGATCATCAATTCAACGAGTCCGTTCTTTGCATACTTCAAGATGTCATCCCTCCCGAAGATATTGCACATCTTCGACCCTTCACCGTGGCCAAGCAAGCATGGGAGCATGTTGGCTCCATGTACAAGGGGAGCGCAAGCATTCAACCGTCTAACTATGAAGTTGCGCAAGATGAAGCCGATGAGTTTGCTATGATCGAAGATGAAGATCCACGAGAACTTTATCGGATATTAACCACGCTTGCGGTTTCACTTCGAGATCATGGGAGCAAGGACACGGATGACAATTGGATCAAGCGCAAGTTTCTCAAGGCCATGATGCCTTACCACAAGGCCATGTCCTCCATCATTTGCCAAAGACCGGACTTCCACACTTTGTCATCAAATGAAGTGTTGGATGAGTTCGTTGCCATGAGGATCTTTGACAAGACCGCCGACAATGCGGTTTTAAGAGCGCAACGATCAAAGAAGCCTAACCTTGCCTTGAAGGCCAAGGCTTGTGTGGAAGAAGAGGAGGAAGAGGATGACGATGAGTGTTGCCCCGAGTACACCAAATATGCCTATCATGAGCACATGGCTCTTGCTTCACGGCAATTTTGGGGCAACAAGAAGAACTCAAGGCCCAACTTCAACAAGAACAACTCGAGTGGAAACAAGGGCAAGCAACGAGTGAGGACGTGCTTCAAATGTGGGAATGTGAGCCACTTTGTTGTAGATTGCCCATATGAGAAAAGAGAAGACTTTGGAGGCAAGCTTATCCGGAAGGACAAGGCCAAGTCTTATCCCAACAAGAACAACTTCAACAAGGAAACCCCTCCTAAAGGGTTGGTGGCACAAGAAGAATATGTTGAGGATGATGATAATGATGAAGATGATGAGATGGTCACCATGGCCACAATTGCTATTGCTACTACTCCTCGCTCATCTCTCTTCGACTCACCAAATGATAACATCACCGCCAAGTGTCTCATGGCTAAGGCCACCAACAAGGTAACTGCAAACCTCAACACCACCATCATCTCTAATCCTTCATTGACGAATTGTATTGATGAGAGTGAGGGAGCAAAGGAGGAAGAGAATGAATTTGAGTTGTTTATGAGCAAACTCAAGGGCAAACCCAAGAAGCATTTTGTTGCTCTCTTGGAACAACTCGGGGAGGCCAATGACATGATCGAGGCTCATGAGGAGACCATTGATAAAATGGAAGGACGTAGTCGAGACTATGCCGATGAGATATCGGATCTCTCTAATGCTCTAGAGGAAGAGCCTGGTCTTCATTTGGCTCTTGAGGAGTCACACAACGATGATCATACTAAATTAAAGAAAGATCTCGATCATGCTTTAGTTGTCTCTCGTATGATTAATTCCGAGAAGGCAAAACTTGGGGTTGACCATGCTAGACTCAAGGAGGAGTTTTTTACACTTGACAAGGCTCACAAGGCCTTGAAAGGTATACATGCTTCTCTCAAGGAGTCTCATGATCAACTCCAAGTTTTGCTAACCAAGGAGAAAGCTATCTTTCCTCGCATGGTGTTGATTGATAATGCAAATGCTACTAACCCATGTTGCGAGCATGTGCATCTTGTTGAAGAGAATGCCAAGTTGAAGAAGCAACTTGAGAAAGGCCTTGTGACATGTATACAAGGTGAGAAGAACCTCAACGATCTTTTGAGTAATCAAAAGGAGGTTGTGGCAAAGGAAGGAATTGGGTTTGCTCCCAAGCCCAAGAAGAAGAAGAACGACAAGACCAAGCTACCTACTCCTCTCAAACAAACCTTTGTGAAAGAGGGAGAGGGTGCTTCTAAGAAGAAGAACAATGTGAATGGTGGTGGAGTCAAGAAGAACCCCACCATACCATCAAACACAGCCGGCGACTTTAATCCTTCATATGTTTTATGTCGTGCTAGTGATGGTCATGTCTTTGATAAATTTGTTGGTTCTTCTTATGAGTACATTGAATGGTCTATTTGGGTTCCTAAGACCCTTGTTACTAAACTCAAAGGACCCATTACCAAATGGGTACCTAAATCCCAGCATTGATCTCATGTAGGAGTTTGCTTCCGGTGGAGGATCATGGTTGCTCGATAGTGGAGCCACAAATCATATGACCGGAAGCAAAGACTTGGTGGTGGACGTGCATCAAGGTTCATCCATGGCCACCAATGTCGAATGGGGTGATGCTTCATCTTCTAAGGTATTGGGGCTTGGCAAGGTTGTTGTTTCTCATGATCTCACGATCGAGAAAGTCATGCTTGTTGAGTCCCTTGCATATAACTTACTTTCTGTTCGTCAACTTGCACTCATGGGCTTTGCTACATTCTTTGATACTGATACCGTGGCCCTCTTGTGGAGCAAGACTCTTAAAGTAGCCTATGTTGGAGATGTCGAGAACGGTCTCTATGTGGTTAACTTCTCGGAGCGACCCACTAAGACCGCGACATGCCTAATGGCTAAAGTTGATGTGGGATGGCTTTGGCATCACCGGTTAGCCCATGTCAATATGAGATCTTTGCAAAGTCTTCTCAAGGGGGACCATGTCCGTGGACTAACAAATGTTAGCTTTGCCAAAGATCATGCTTGCAGTGCTTGTATTGAAGGAAAGTTACATGAGAAGGCTCACCCTCCTACGACTATCATCTACTCAAAAAGACCCTTAGAGCTCCTTCACATGGATCTCTTTGGGCCTCCATCCTTTGATAGTCTTGGGGGCAGAAAGTATTGCTTGGTGATTGTGGATGATTATTCAAGATACACATGGGTATACTTCTTCAAGAAGAAGAGTGAGACCCAACAAACCGTCATCAACTTTGCAAATGAAGCTCAACGACAGCATGAAGCAAAGATTTTGATGATCCGAAGTGACAACGGCACCGAGTTCAAGAACTACACGTTGGATGCGTTTCTTAGTGATGAGGGGATCAAACATCAATATGGCGCACCTTATACCCCTCAACAAAATGGTGTAGCGGAGAGAAAGAACCGGACATTGATGGACGCGGCAAGGACTATGATGGCGGAATTCAAATCTCCATACAACTTTTAGGCCGAAGCCATCTACACTGCATGTCATGCATCCAATCGGCTCTATCTCCGCAAAGGTTTGAACAAGACTCCATATGATATTCTTACCGGTAACAAGCCCAATCTCAAGTACTTTTGGGTGTTCGGGTGTAAGTGTTTCATCCTCAAGAAAGGTGCTCGTTTGTCTAAATTTGAGTCTAGAGCTCATGAGGGCATACTTGTTGGTTATGCTACAAACTCTCATTCTTACCATGTCCTCAACAAGTCCAATGGACTAATTGAGGAGATGTGTAACATAGAGTTTCATGAGAATAACGGCTCCCAAGTGGAGCAAAGTGGTACTTGTGATGTCGGTGATGAAATTCCTCCTCAAGCCATAAGAAGACTGGGTGTTGGATATATCCTACCCATTGAGGAACCCCTTGTGGCCGAAGGAGAAGGACAATGTTCCACACAAGTGGAACCATCATCAACCCAAGACCCACATGCTTCCGAAGAACAAAGTGAAGGCCCTCAACCGGACGAACAAGGCCAAGTGCAAGATCAATCCCAAGATGGTGGGGAGCCACCAAATGATGCACAAGGCCAAGTTCTCACCTCTGAGCAAGATCAAGATCAAGAGGAAGCTCAAGATCAAGATCAAGCTCTTGACGTCGCTCAAGATGATCAACTCAGTGCTCCTCAATTATCACTTGAAGAGCAATTGGAGCGTCGTGCTGCAAAAATTGCCTCCAGGCTTGCTTCTAGAGAACATCATGGAGAATATTCTTGGAAGCATCACAAAGGGGGTAAGCACTCATAGACAATTAAAAAAAATATTGTGCTCATCAAGCTTTTGTCTCTTGTGTTGAACCTCAAAAGGTCTATGAGGCGCTCGAAGACCCTGATTGGCTTAATGCCATGCATGAAGAACTCCACAACTTCGAGCACAACAAAGTGTGGCATCTCGTGCCGAGGCCAAAGGAGAACCATAATGTCATTGGAACCAAGTGGATCTTTAAGAACAAGCAGGATGCTCATGGCATTGTCATTCGCAACAAGGCATGGTTGGTGGCTCAACTTTACTCCCAAGTCAAGGGCATCGACTACGGTGAAACCTTTGCCCCCGTGGCTCGCCTTGAATCTATCCGTTTGTTGCTTGCCTATGCTTCTCATCATAATTTTAAGTTGCAACAAATGGATGTGAAAAGTGCATTTCTTAATAGTCCTATTAATGAGTTGGTTTATGTCAAACAACCCCCGGGGTTTGAGGATCATAAGTTCCCCAATCACGTGTATCAACTCGATAAGGCACTCTATGGCCTTAAACAAGCCCCACGTGCGTGGTATGAGCTGATAACCCTCAACCATAAGGGATCGAGATAGTCTTCGCGGGTAAGAATAACCCAATTTATTGATTCGACACACGGGGAGCCAAAGAGTATTTATAAGCTTTGACAGTTGAGTTGTCAATTCAACCGCACCTGAAATATACTTACTTGCAACAAAAGATAAGTGGTAACAGTGATATGATAGTGATGATAGTGATAGTAAAAGTAAACAACAAAAGTAAATAGTAAAGGTAAATGGCAAAAGTAGCAACTAGTAACCAGCAGGATTTAAAACACTGTAGGCTAGGGAGACAGATGGTTGGGCGCTGCATGGATGAGATATATCATGATTCTAACTTGGGGCAAGGCACACGGAAAAGTAATGATCATCTAGGCAAATATCAAACATTAGGCATGTATCTCGTAGGTAGTTGTACGTGCTTGCAATAAGAACTTGCACAACATCTTTTTTCCTACCATCCCGCTACGAACGGGGCCAAAAGGAACTTATGTAGATTAAGGTGCTCCTGTCAAAGAGCACCGGAACAAAGCAATAAACTCAATGGATACATGTAATCCTCAAACTACGGACCATCCCCTTTGGTGTCCCAAGCTGTCACTTTTGGGATCGCCGGTTCCGAACCGTAATAGGTGCAAACAACTCATAGATAGGATCAAGAACACAAATATATTCATGCAAACACATAAGGTTCAGATCTGAAATCATGGCACTCGGGCCCTAAGTGACAAGCATTAAGAATAACAAGTTGAAGCAAAGATGATAAACACCATAGTAGATGATAGGCAACATGCCCCCAACGATCTGACAAACTATTACATGATCTAACTCATCCAATCCCTACCATCCCCTTCGCCTACAGCAGGGGATTACTCACACATGGAAGGAGAAGTCATGGAGGGATGATGGAGTGGTGATGATGATGACGATGGCGACGATCTCCCCTCTCTGGAGGCCAATTCAGCCTCCAGATTAGCCCTCCCGAAGAAGAACAGAGGGCGGCGGCGGCTCCACGACGAAAACTGGGAAAAGAACTTCTGATCTTGGATTTCTCCATCACGAGCTAAAATACGGGTCAAAGTAGGGCACCAGGGGAGGTGGGGCCCACCCAGGCGACCTCCCGGCACGGCCAGGGGGTGGGCCGCGCCACCAGGGCGCCTGGGGCCCCCCTGGCCCCCTCTGGCCCCTCTTCTGGCTCCGGGTTCCTTCGGGTGCGTGGATTTTCTGTGATTTTTCGTGGAATTTTCTGAGATACCTAAAAATCCGTTTTCCTGCACACAATAAAACCATACAGGCAGCTCTGCTGAAAACAGCGTCAGTCCGGGTTAGTTTAGTTCAAATCATGCAAGAATGAGGTCAAAACAATATCAAAAGTGTTTGGAAAAGTAGATACGTTTGAGACGTATCAACTCCCCCAAGCTTAGCATATTGCTTGTCCTCAAGCAATTCAGTTCAACGAACTAGACGCGACAAAGAAAACTTTGACAAACTCTTTTGCTTCATTAGATGTATATAAGCATGTACTACGAAAAGAGTCTAGCAAGTATTGAAACAGTACTATGAGGACAATGCACGGAGCAATCCTTCTTTCAAGTGACCAATCACAAATACCAAAAAGTAAATAATATATTACTGAAAATCAAGACAAGATTACATTGCACATAGCTTGAGCATATTAGGGTGGTATTTCGCTAGCCTCCATGAGTGAAGCAAAACATAAATGCAGAAACTCCTTCAGAGTTTTAAAGGAGACTAGAACTAAGAATTTCAAAATAAATAATATCACAAGCATGCAGAAGACAATGTAATACTTTGGGACAATGCACATTACACTCAGAATGACAATTATGCTCTCCTAGTTGGTGCTTTGAAGAAAGAAGGTGGAGACTCTCGAACCGTGGCTTTTGTTGGCAAGGTTGAAAACCCGTGGTCGAAAACAAAAACTAAACATGTACCAGAGCTCTTGGTTTTTAAAAAAACAGAGGTAAAAATGTTTTTTGAGAGGTGCATATTTCGTCAACGAATGCTAGCAGATAACTCAATCACTTCTTGAGCTGGACAAGTTTCGAGGAACGGCTCCCGCATGAGGATGATCACATCCTCTTAATCTCCTTTGTTTATCACTGCCAAAGTTTTCTAATTTCTCATGAACAAAGCGTGAAGGAGGGTTTGTTTATTGTATTATCTTTTATGAGCCGGGCGCACTCTATGCCAGTTCCTTCTCGTATTATGGGTTTTTACATTAGACATGCAATCCCGGGGTGAAACTTGTCCAACTTAAAAAGATCATGAATTAACTACTACTTCCTCATGAGCTAAAACAGAGGCACAAAAAGAGAAATGCTTTTGATTAATTTCGAGATGGTACATGAAAGTCTTCGTTAGGAATGGCAGGTAAATACCATGTATAGGAAGGTATGGTGGACTCATATGGCATAACAGGTTTTAAGGATTTTGGATGCACAAGCAGTCAGTCCGCTTAGTACAGGTGGAGGTTAGCAAAAGACTGGGAAGCGACCAACTAGAGAGCAATAACGGCCATAATCATGCAGAGCGACAAAGCAACATTGAATCGGGCATGAAAGTGATATAACTATTCTGAAACTCAAAGATCATCAAGGCAGAGCAGACTTTTTAGTCTTAAACATGTGTAAACATGTGCCAAGTCAATCCAAAAATTCTCTAAAGGGAAATACCACCTTAGTATACCAGACTATGAACAGCGCAGTGCATGTAAATCATTTCAATAACACATTATATACTCTAGCTATTCGAGACTAGCCAAAAGGAAAGCATGAACCACTGGAAGAGCATTGTAAACATAGCACTATGTCGCTACAAGCTGGTCTCTAGATCATAAGTACAGGCATATGTACAAAAGTAGAAACAAGAAGAGTTCATACCGGTCTTCCTTGTTGCTTCCCTTCAGTCGATCTTCGTCATTACTGCCTCGTCACTTGCACGATCGAACGTAGGAAATATAATTAAATGCCATCACGGACTCGAGCTGAACTCTGAAAACAAAGCAAACTAAAGAGAGAAAGGAAATCTTTTTGGGTTATTTCAAAGGTTGAACGAAAGCAAAAGAAAGAGAAAATCTTTTTGTTGTTTTTGCAAAGAGAGAAATAAAGAAGAACGAGCAAAAACTTCGAAAAGATCAAAGCGAATAAAACGGATAATACAATGGAAAGATTAGAGGGGCACGTACTCCCCCAAGCTTAGGCTTTTGGCCTAAGTTGGTAGCAGCTACTGCCCCCAGGAGCCTCCTGCTCCGGGGGTATGGTGGTGAGTCCAAGGGTCGTAGAAGGATGCTGGCGCGTACACCGAACTCCTCGGAGTCTCCCACGAGGAAGGGTCCGTGCGCCAAGCAGAGGAAGACCCTTCACCAAACTCGGTGGCGGTTTCTTCCTGAAAAGGTGGTAACTCACCGTTCTCCTCCTCGTCGGGCACAACCCCCTCCATGGGGTTATGAAACTGATACTGGGCCATGAACTCATCGAACTGGATAACATCAAAGGACCATCCGTTCCTGCGAGAAAAATCAAACAAAAGAGGTGCAGGAAGATGGATCTCGCGTTCCGCGGTGGTTCCGAAACGCAAGATATAACCAAGATTATCAAGCTCATAAGTCATGGTAACAAACTTATGCCTTTTCATAGCAGCAAGATCAAAGCTTAAATAAGTAAAAGGAGTATCATCAGGGTGTGGGGTGCCTCCAAGATGTTCTAAGATAAGTGTGGCATAAACGCCACCATATAAGTCTCCCTTGTTACCGTTCATAGCAAGGCGTCGAGCAATTAAGGCACCCAGATTATAATCAGACCTCCCTGAGAGGGTTGCCGCCAGGATAGCAATATCCAGCGCAGAAGTGTTGCTCGTGTTGTCACGAGCTAACACCCCTCTAGCAACATAATATGCAAAATACCTGAGGTGAGGAAATAAGATGCTGGAGATCTTTGACCGACGAATATCCCTCGTACCCATGCTGCAGAGAGAGTTGAAGACGGTTTTCAGCTCGGAGGGCTGAGTGGTCATCCTAGCCGTCCTCCCAACGTTTGGCACACCTATTATTTCACAAAACTTTCCCAAAGTCATGGTGATAAGATCATTGTAAATTTTAAACTCAATAGCACCTGAATCAGGATTATATCTAAAGCTGTTAATGAAACTGGAGGTGAGTTTTTGATACTGAGTAACACATCACGTGACGAGCCGTGTCAGACCTGCATTAGCACAAAGATTATAAAACTCATCCTTGATTCCCGCAGCTTCAAGGAATTCATCACATGGAAACGTCATCGCACGTGCTGGACTTGTGTCTTCCAACAACTCTAGGGGAACATGATCTTCGTTATAGCTCACCCTAGCAGTCGACGGTGAAGCTGCGGCTCTAGTAACTCGATCGGAGTGCGTGGGCCTCCTCTTCTCAAGCCACCCCTTTGCCCTTCCTAACAAACTCATTTCTGAAATTTTTGACAAATTACAAAAACAAGGATTAAAACAAGGTGGGTTAAGGCAAACTACTCAACTCACTTGCCCACGGCATAAACTTGCATCAAAACTTGGAAAATAACTTTCTACACATGCATGCAAGCTCATCTATACAGCACCAAGAACTACTAAATACTCACAAATGAAGCCACCAATCAGAAATCTAATTGGAGGGGTGGAGGAGTCACATACCAGGGAGTATTTGTTCAAAATCTCAGCTCAAATGATAGGCTGTAGAGAGAGATCGAAGAATCGCCTCCAAGAACAGCAAGAACGCAAGAACAAGTGCAGAACTCGCATTTTTGGAGAGAAAGAGAGAGGGAGGAAGAAGACTTACCTGGAGGGGGGCCTCGTGGGCCCCAGGCGCCCTGTGGGCGCGGCCAGGGGGCAGGCCACGCCAGCTGGCTGCCTGGGCCACTGGTGGGTCCCCCTGGCTGGCCCGAGGTCCCTCTGGTTCACTCCCGTCGTGGAAATTTTTATTTTAATTTTTCTGGAATTTTTCTGAAAACTTCACTATTGAATTTTTTTCGAAGTTCAAAAAGCTGCATAACTTTCTGAAAACTTAAAGCAGTGAGTAGTATTGTGAAGCTTCAAAACATAAACACTTGGTACAGCAAGTAGAACAAAAACTAAAAACAAATGAAAACATAACAAGCTCAACTTTTTATCTATATAAAACACGCTTGCTAGTAAGGTTGATCAAGTCTTACCAACAAACAGGCGATATATAGAGCAAAAAGTCTCACCTCTTACGAAGTAATCATTGAACCTTTACTTTGATGGACATTGTCCCCACCATGATAGTTTTGTATTTGTGATGCACATGTAGTGGACAATCCCATTCTCCAATCTTCACGGTCTCGATATTTTCTATAGAGTTGAGGCCATGTCTCCTGTCGGTCTTCTTTGGGAAATACACCGTGTGTTCTTTATCATTCACATTGAAGGTAACCTTCCCTTTATTGCAATCAATAATAGCACCTGCGGTGTTAAGAAAAGGTCTACCAAGAATAATGGACATGCTCCCATCCTCGGGCATGTCAAGCACAACAAAATCAGTAAGAATCAAACAATTAGCAACTTCTACTGGAACATCCTCACAAATACCTATCGGAACAGCGATTGACTTGTCAGCCATCTGAAGAGAGATATTTGTAGGAATTAGTTTCTCTAAACAAAGCCTCTCGTAAAGAGAGAGAGGCATAACACTCACTCCTGCTCCAAGATCACGTAAAGCAGTTTTGACATAATTATTCTTTATGGAGCAAGGAATGGTGGGTATACCTGGATCACCGAGCTTCTCAGGAATCTTGCCACTGAAAGAGTAGTTAGCAAGCATAGTAGATATTGCTTCATTAGGAACTTTTCTTTTATTAGTGACAATATCTTTCATATATTTTGAATAAGGAGGTAACTTAATAGCATCAGTCAAAGGAATTTGAAGAAAATGAGGTTTAATCCACTCACAAAACTTATTGTAATGCTCTTCTTCTTTAGATTTGATGGACTTACCTGGAAAGGGCATGGGTTTCTGTATCCATGGTTCTCTTTCCTTCCCATGTTTTCTTGCGATGAAGTCTTCTTTAGTGTACCTCTTACGTTTGTCAGGTGCTTCTTCTTCTCGAGCTTCAGGCGGATCATTCTTCTCATTATCCTTACCTTCAGGTTCATCACCATCTTTAGTCCCAGCATCGGAGATAGATACACTGTTGGGATCAACAGCTGGCTCTTCATCTGTAATAGGATCACTGGAATTGTCAGCCTCCTTATGTTTCTTCTTCTTCTTTGGAGAGCCAACAATTTCTTCTTCCTGCATTTGATAATCTTTCTCGATTCTCCTCGGATGCCCCTCTGGATAGAGAGGATCTTGAGTGCTAGTTCCTCCTTGGGTCTTAATCCCGAAGGCCTGCAAATCATCTTGTTTGGCATTGTTAGCAAGCAAATCTTTTTGCACATCAGAAATTTGTTTAAGCTGAGTTTGAACCATATGAAAATGCTTCACAAGACATTTAACATCATTAACTGTTCTACCTAGAACATCAAGCAAACTTTTGATAGCAAGGGAATTATCATGCAATTGACTTTGTATCCTCTGATTAAAATGATTTTGTTTCATAATAAAATTATCAAACTCATCTAAACATTGATCAGGAGGCTTACCATGAGGGATGTCACTTGCATTGAAATCTAAAAGAGAGTGTACCTCTACCATAGGAGGGTGAGTGGTAGGCTCACACAGCTTCTCAATAAGGGGTAGATTCTTCACGTCTTCAGCTTTAATACCTTTCTCTTTAATAGACTTCTTTGCTTCTCGCATATCTTCGGGGCTTAGAACAAACATGCCCCTCTTCTTTGGTGGTGGAGGTGGTTCAGGGACGGACCAATCTTCATGGTTTTTGGTAATCCTGCCCATCAAATCCTCTGCATCGTCCGGTGTTCTTTTTCTAAAAACACAACCAGCACAACTGTCCAAATAGGACCTAGATTCATCAGTTAGACCAGCATAAAATATATCGATTAATTCGTTCTTAGGGACTTCATGTCCTGGTCTAGCCCGAATCAGACCGCAGTACCTCCCCCAAGCTTTAGGGAGGTGCTCATCCTGCAACTGTTTAAAGTTATAAATTCTTTGTAAAGCAGCATGTTGCATGTGAGCAGGAAAGTACTTATGAACAAAAGAGTGAGCTAAGTCTTGAGGACTCTTAATGGAACCGCATGGGAGTGAATCATACCATGCTTTAGCACCTTCTTTCAAGGAGAAAGGAAGAAGCTTGGTCACATAAAAGTATCGTATCTTCTCATCCGTGGTAAACAGGCCACCCAACTCATCGAGTTTAGTCAGGTGTGAAATAGCATCATCATTTTCTCTGCCATAAAAGGGGTCAGCTTCAACCATAGTTATAAGTGAAAGATCAACAGAGAAATTATAATCAGGATCATCAATGCATATAGGAGATGTAGCAAATTCAAGATCAGGAACGGTTTTGTTCTTCAAAGAGTGCTTTTCAAACAGCTTCTTAATAACTTCAGGGTCAGAGCCAGAAAACTCTGTCAGTTCCCTGCATAAATCTTCATCAAGCATATAGTAATCATCATCAAGGATTCTCTCCTTGAGTTTACTCAAATCAGGATAATCATAAGTTTCACCAATAGGGTAGCGAGTAACAGGAATTTCAATTCCAGACTTTTTTGCAGCAGCAGTGATCTGTTTCTCAAGAGCATAACCAAGTGAACTAATATCATCAATAGTAGTAGAAGCATCATCAAGAGTATCGGACATAGTAACAGATTCAATAGGAGCATCATATGGTGGTGGTGAGGCAAACTTACTCATAACAGAGGGGGAATCAAGTGTAGCACTAGTGCTCAGAACAGTACCTCTTCTTGTAGTGGATAGTAAGATCGGAACCTTGGGGTATCCTTTCTTACCCATAGCGAATGAAGTGCAGCAGGTAGGATACTTCAAGTAGACTTGTAAATATTGCTATGCTCCCCGGCAACGGCGCCAGAAAACGGTACTTGATAACCCTCAACCGTAAGGGATCGAGATAGTCTTCGCGGGTAAGAATAACCCAATTTATTGATTCGACACACGGGGAGCCAAAGAGTATTTATAAGCTTTGACTGTTGAGTTGTCAATTCAACCGCACCTGAAATATACTTACTTGCAACAAAAGATAAGTGGTAACAGTGATATGATAGTGATGATAGTGATAGTAAAAGTAAACAGCAAAAGTAAATAGTAAAGGTAAATTGCAAAAGTAGCAACTAGTAACCAGCAGGATTTAAAACACTGTAGGCTAGGGAGACGTATGGTTGGGCGCTGCATGGATGAGATATATCATGATTCTAACTTGGGGCAAGGCACACGGAAAAGTAATGATCATCTAGGCAAATATCAAACATTAGGCATGTATCCCGTAGGTAGTTGTACGTGCTTGCAATAAGAACTTGCACAACATCTTTTGTCCTACCATCCCGCTACGAACGGGGCCAAAAGGAACTTATGGAGATTAAGGTGCTCCTGTCAAAGAGCACCGGAACAAAGCAATAAACTCAATGGATACATGTAATCCTCAAACTACGGACCATCCCCTTTGGTGTCCCAAGCTGTCACTTTTGGGATCGCCGGTTCCGAACCGTAATAGGTGCAAACAACTCATAGATAGGATCAAGAAACACAAATATATTCATGCAAACACATAAGGTTCAGATCTGAAATCATGGCACTCGGGCCCTAAGTGACAAGTATTAAGAATAACAAGTTGAAGCAAAGATGATAAACACCATAGTAGATGATAGGCAACATGCCCCCAACGATCTGACAAACTATTACATGATCTAACTCATCCAATCCCTACCATCCCCTTCGCCTACAGCAGGGGATTACTCACACATGGAAGGAGAAGTCATGGAGGGATGATGGAGTGGTGATGATGATGACGATGGCGACGATCTCCCCTCTCCGGAGGCGAATTCAGCCTCCAGATTAGCCCTCCCAAAGAAGAACAGAGGGCGGCAGCGGCTCCGCGACGAAAACTGGGAAAAGAACTTCTGATCTGGGATTTCTCCGTCACGAGCTAAAATACGGGTCAAAGTAGGGCACCAGGGACGTGGGGCCCACCCAGGCGACCTCCTGGCGCGGCCAGGGGGTGGGCCGCGCCACCAGGGCGCCTGGGGCCCCCCCTGGCCCCCCTCTGGCCCCTCTTCTGGCTCCGAGTTCCTTCGGGTGCGTGGATTTTCTGTGATTTTTCGTGGAATTTTCTGAGATACCTAAAAATCCGTTTTCCTGCACACAATAAAACCATACAGGCAGCTCTACTGAAAACAGCGTCAGTCCGGGTTAGTTTAGTTCAAATCATGCAAGAATGAGGTCAAAACAATATCAAAAGTGTTAGGAAAAGTAGATACGTTTGAGACGTATCATGAGCATCTTACCGAGTTGTTACAAGATCGTGGGTTTGAAATTGGGAAAATCAACCCCACTCTTTTTACTAAGAAGGTCAAAGGGGAGTTGTTTGTCTGCCAACTATATGTTGATGATATTATCTTTGGTTCACCTAACAAAGCTTTCAATGATGAGTTCGCCACACTCATGACCACAATTTTTGAGATGTCCATGATAGGAGAGTTGAAGTACTTCCTTGGGTTTGAGATTAAGCAAATAAGAGAAGGAATCTTTATCAAACAAGCCAAGTACACTCAAGACATGCTCAAGAGGTTTAATCTAAGTGATGTCAAGTCGGCTACTACTCCAATGCCAACCAAGTGCCAACTTGACATTGATCCCAATGGTAAAGCGGTGGATCAAAAGGTATATCGTTCTATGATTGGTTCCTTGCTTTACCTTTGTGCATCTAGATCGGATATTATGTTGAGTGTGGGAATTTGTGCACGGTTTCAAGCCTCACCTAAGGAAAGTCACTTTGTGGCAGTCAAGCGAATCTTTCGATATTTGGCTCATACCCCAAACTTTGGCTTATGGTCCCCAAGAGGAGCAAATTTCAACCTTGTAGGTTTCTCTGATTCGGACTGGGCGGGAGACAAAGTGGATAGGAAGTCCACTTCCGGAGGGTGCCAATTCCTTGGTTGCTCTCTGGTAAGTTGGTCTTCCAAAAAGCAAAGTTGTGTGTCTCTCTCGTCCACCGAAGCAGAGTATGTGGCAGCTGGCAGTTGTTGTGCTCAACTTCTATGGATGAGGCAAATTTTAAAGGATTATGGTGTCACTTGTGACAAAGTGCCTCTTTGGTGTGACAATGAAAGTGCCATCAAGATTTCACTTAACCCGGTGCAACATTTCAAGACGAAGCATATTGAGATTCGGTATCACTTTATCCGGGATCATATTCGGCAAGGAGAAATCGAGCTTCACTATGTCAACACTCATGATAACCTTTTAGATATCTTCACGAAGCCTTTGGATGAAGCAAGATTTCGCGAGTTAAGGCATGAGCTAAATATCATAGATTTGAGCAACGTGGCTTGAAACCTTGCACACACATCCCACTCAATATAGTTATCTTGCCTAGATGTAGGCATGGACATAGGGGAGTATTGTTCTCTCAATGAACTCTTCCTCCCCCCATTATGCATAAAGTCTTTGTCATTTGCCATGTTAAATGGTATAAGTTCTTCAAGACGAGTGTTCGTCATGGGCCCAAGGATAGTTCTTTGCGGTGCCATACCAAATAACTCAAACATAGGTGGCTTCGGCCACCGACCTCCTTCTTGAAGGAGTTTCTTGTGTGTTGTCTCTCTTTCCGTGTGCCTTGCGTGTGCGCTTTTTGCTTTGCTTAAGCCTCTTGTCGAAACTCGCATTTTCTTGGGGGAGCGGTACTACCGTGAGTTGTCATGGTACTACCGCTAGAGAGAATACGGTACTACTGCAACCAGCATGGCAGTATTTTTTACTGCCGCTGGTAGAGCGGTACTACCGCTCCGAGTGCGGTACTACCGCTCCGAGTGCGGTACTTCCGCCCGGGCGGTACTACCGCAATGACCGCGGTACTACCGCACTTGTTCGAACGGCTGGGGGTTATAAGCGGGCAGGGGGAGTCCTAACTTCCCCATACCAATTCATCTCGTCTCCCCCACGTCGTCTCTCTCTCCCTCAAGAACGCCGCCGGAGGACCTCGCCGGATCTCCTCCCTCGGCCACTCTCATCGCATTCCGACTGGTGGGATCGATCCCCACCTCAACCTCTTTCCATGGATGAAGGTTTCCCCCCAAATCCCCTCTTCTTTTTGCCCGGTTGTTGTTTCTAGGTTTTGGGGAGATGCTTGTTGTTCTTGTGTTCTTCTTGTCCTTATCCATGGAAGATTAGGGTGTAGGAGAGTTGTAATGCAATAGAAATGCTAGTAAATATGCTGCTACTAAGTTGCTATGATGAGCCGTAGTACCGTTCGCCATTCTACGCGTTCTTGTCTAGATCCGTTTTCAGATCTGACCCGAACAGTACTACCGCTGCCTGACCGCGGTACTACCGCTTTACTACGTAACGGTACTACCGCCCTAAGGAGCGGTACTACCGTGATGAACGCAGACGTAATTTTTTAGTACCGCGTTCTGTGTGGTACTACCGCAACTCTTCAATGCGGTACTACCGCCCCCTAAGCGGCACTAAAAATTTACTTCCTCTTTTGTCACGCAGTACTACCACTTGATTCATGTCTACTTCGTAGCGCACACATATTATCCTTTCTACATGTTTCGTGTGATTTTTGTGGCTTTTGCATTGATTCTCTTTGTGTTTCCGTCGTGTTCTTGTGTTTGTGTCTTAGGTGGTGGCTCCGGTTCCAATGTTCGTCGCACAAATCCCAGCCGTGACACCGGGTCCAAGTGTCTGCGCACCCAAAGTGATATGCCTGAGGGCTCCAATGCCCCCCAACGCAGATTCAAGACCGCCGCCACCAAGAACAAGGAAGCAACTATGACCATGGAGGAGATTCCAATTCATGAGTTCATCACAAGGAGGAAGATCAACCCTTATGCAGATCACCGGGCTCAGTTCCATGGAGATGAACTGTTCTGGACCAAGCAGCAGTATCGTATCTACACAGAGGTACTCAAGAGCAAGAACAACCTATATGTGGATGCACATTGGATTGACATGGCCCACATGCGGAGGGATGATCACCGGGCCTACTTTGCTGAGGCTCTAGATCTTGTGGAGCAGTTTGGGATTGAGCACATCATGACATTTCAGATGGATTTTGACCCAGAAATTGTGGCACAGTTCTATGCTTCGGTGCACTTCCATCCCAAGGAAGAACGCAACATGACTTGGATGACCAATGGTCACAAGATGACTGCTACATGGAAGGACTTTATGGATCTGCTTCAGGTTGCTGACGAGGGGCTCCGCACCCCTGTTGGAGCTCGGCCTCATGACAAAGAAGGATCTGCCAACAAAGACCTGCTGCTGCCTTTTTATGTGGAGAAGACACTTGCTAGTGGCAAGAAGACTTGGGTGATGAACCTCTTTCTGGATATCATGCATAGGATCTTCCGCAACTCCTTGTTTCCTCGAGTTGGGGACAAGGACATGGTACATTCATACCTCATTGACATGTTGCTGATGTGTGAGAAGGCCCGCAGTGCTCAAACTCAACCACTTGATATCTCCCATATCATGTGGTGTGAGCTTATCTCTGCGATTTTCTCTCGCAAAGTACCTATCTACGGTACGTTTATGTTTCTACTTATCTCCAAGACTTGGGAGAAGCTTTACCCTGATGAGGAGTTTGAGGTCCCGCAGTGGATTCGTCATGAGCCTATCCGACTTCGCATCAAGAGTCGTTGGGCTAATACCACTACCCGTGCAGAGGCTGCTGCAGCTCAGATGGGTACATATGAGGAGCCAGTGGAGGAGGAGCCAGCTGAGGACAGTTCTGGAAGATATGCTCCTCCCTCGTTTGAGCCCTCGTGGGCTAAGAAGCTGAAGAGGAAGATGAAGGCACTATTTTGTATGCAGGCAAAGGGGCAGTACAAGGCTCATGTCACTCACAAGCAACCTCGCCAGCGTGACAAGAAGATAATGAAGAACTTTGGTGAGGAACCATCTGACGGGTCGGAGGAGAACATCACTCCAGAGGCAGAGTGGATTGCCAAACAGGGCTACACGTGGTCTGAGTCTGGGGAGGAGCAGCAGGAGTCTGATGGAGAGCATGACGACTGAGTTCTTCCACCCTAGCTACCACCTATCTTAGGTGTCCTCTTTCCCTTTGTGGTGTCTCGATGCCAAAGGGGGAGATAGTGTTAGGATTTGCGTCTTGTGCCGTGGTTATTTGCTTTTCGTTGGTCGAACTTTGTCTGCTTGCTTGTGTTTGTGTCGTGTGTGTGAGACTTTCATATGGTGTGAGACATATGCTACCTACTCGTTAACTCGTTATTATGTCTATGCTATCTGTTAGGTTGTGAGCAGTTGCTTTACTTACCCTTTATATGTGCTCGCCCTATCCTCCTTACATCTGTGCGTAGAATCTTAGTCTTTGTATGCCAGGAATATATTGGTTTTAGAATATAGGGGGAGCATTGATCCTAGTATGTGTGATGTGCAGTCCAAAGCACCTTCTCTTGTATGCACACATCTAGGGGAGCTTACCTATATTCTATTACTTTGCTAGGATTGCTTACTTTCTTATATATCCTTGTGCAAATCCCGTATTGTCATCAATCTACCAAAAAGGGGGAGATTTTAAGGGCATATTTCTCCCTAAGTAGTTTTGGTGACTGATGACAATGCATTTGCAGACTAATCGTGTGCTCTAAGCTTTTTCAGATATATCTCACCTAGGCACAAGATGATTAAGTGCCCCTCGGAATCTATGGAAGACGGTGTTTCCTTTTGTTTCTTTTTCAGTGTACTATTAAGAGGGGGTCCGCTTCGGAAATTTTTGGGTGGAATCAACACGTACACGTCTACTCATTCGCACCACCTTTCCTATGTTTCTCTGGAGCTCCGGCTGTTTTCCTCGTCGGTACAAAAACAGTGGCTTCCTACTACTACAACTGCCTGGTGATACGTCCAAAATGTATCTATAATTTCTGCTTGCTCCATGCCTCTTTTGGGTGATATTGCTATGATATTTATACACTTCCATACACTTTTGATCATATTTGGACTAACCTATTAACTCAGTGCACCCCAGTGCCAGTTTCTGTTTTCTGCTGTTTTTGTATTTCAGGTTTTCCCATTACGAGAACTACGAGAAAAATCCCGAAAAAAATATATAAAAAATCAGTGTTCCAGAAGCTTCTCGGCTGCCAAAATACAGCCGGAGGGGGGCCACCAGGGCTCCAGGCGCCCTGGTGGCGCGGCCCCCCTCCTGGCCGCGCCGGGGGGGCGCCTGGGCCCCCCAAGGCCTCCGCTGATGCCCCCCTTTGGCATATATTTATATCGTGTCCCGAAACCCTCGAGACGGGAACCCTTTTTCGCGATCTCATCTCTGTTCCGCCGCCGCCGCGCTTCCAAGATCGGGAGCACCAGGAGAACTCTTCCCGGCACCCTGCCGGAGGGGAGGATCACCACCGGGAGCCTCTCCACCACCATGGATGCCTCCCGGATGAGTTGTGAGTAGTCTCCCTTGGACCATGGGTCCATGACCAGTAGCTATGTGATGTTCTCCTCCCCTTCTTGTGCTTCACTAATTAGTCCTCGTGAGCTTCCCTACATGATCGAGGCACATATGTAATCCTTATGCTATTGCTATGTTGAGTTTGCTGGGATCCGATGGATTGTGAGATTATGTTCAGATTGTGTTTGAGTAATATATTTGATCTACCTCTTTTATATTTATGTTCGTAAGTAATTCTTGCGTGTTCTCCGTTGTTATTTATTGCTTTGGCCAGGTAGTAGGTAGTGACTCCAAGAGGGAACGTTATGCTTGATTGTGGGTTCATGCCCCTCGATGACTAGCTTGAGTGACAGAAACATGAGTCTAGGGGATGTGCTGTTGCCACAAGGGGGAAAACAATGGTGCTTGTGCCCGTGGGTGCAAGGATTGTTTACTTTACGCAAAGTTCTTTTAATGCAGCTGTCTGTTGCTTTGAGTTTACACTATGGGTGGGACTCGCAACTTAATACCAGCGAGATGTTCTGGATAGATTTCTCAAGGTGGATGATTAGTAGTAGATGCAGATGGATTTCGGTCTACTTGCCTTGGCGTACCGCCCATGCTTTGAACCTCTACCTTTCTTGTAACGTAGTTAGCATTGGTTTGCGCACATAATTCTGTCAATTGCCCAGCTGTAATTCGTTTACCTCACATAGCTGTTTTATCGTCTTTTGGGAGAGAGACATCACTAGTGAACATCATGGGACCCCGGTCCATATTACCATCATTGATCACATCCGCTATTTACTTTCTGCTTTTTACTTACTATTGCAGCAATACCTATCACTGTTATCACTTGCGTTTGATCCTTTGTAAACTACAAGGCCGGAGGGATTGACAACCTCTCTGTACTCGTTGGGAGCAAAGTTATTTGTATCTATGTGCAGGTCCACGTTGATTGCTAATATCTAGCGCCGTTAGCAGTTGACACCTTCTTGTTGAAACTGGGAGTCTCAGGGAAATCGATCCTTGGTATCTTTGCCAAGGGAAAACGTCCGCTACACTGCATCTCAAACCTTCCACTTGGGGTAACCAACGAGGGGCGAGAAGCCATCAAGCAAAGTTTTCTGGTGCCGTTGCCGGGGACTCCACTCTTCAGGATAGGGGAGTTGCATGCTATCTTTTACCTTTGCTTTTTAGTCTTGTTAGTTTACCTTTCAGTTTTGCTTTAGTATCTTTTATCGAAAATCACAAAAAATAGTTATCTTGCTTGCTTGCTGCTATGGGTTCCACCAAAAACACTAAATGGGAGGAGTACACCCCTTCTTCCATTACGCCAATCACCACTGTCGGGATCTACAAAAGTAATAAACCTTGTGATTATGTTAGCCTTGGTGGAGAGTTATGCCCATGGCATGGTCTTCCAGGAAAAGAGTATGAGCCTCAGTTTAAAGTTGCTCCTATGCTTCCCCAAACTTGGGAAGACGTTCAAACTCTTATAATAGAGAGGAATTCTAACAAAGAAGATGACAATACAATTATGCCCAATAATGATAAATTTGATTTTGATAATTGTAGTATCTCAGAAGTTGTCACCTTTCTACAAAGAATGGCTAAAGATCCCCACACTAGCACTCTTAATCTTGCCTTCACAGAGCATATCACTAATGCTCTTATCAAAGCTAGGGAGGAGAAACTTAGAGTAGAAGCCTCCATACCTAGAAAGCTAGAAGATGGTTGGGATCCTATGATTAAAATTAAATTGAATAACTTCTCTTGCTATGCTTTATGTGATGCTGTAGCTAGTACCTCCATTATGCCCAAAAGACTATATGATATGCTTAAATTGAAACCTTTTGATTCTTGTTCTTTTGGTGTTCGTCTCGTTGATTCTTCCATAAAGAAACCTTTGGGGAGGATCGACGATGTTCTTATCATTGTCAATGACAATTATGTTCCCGTTGATTTTACTATTATGGACATTGAATGTGAACCTTCTTGTCCAATTATTTTGGGACGTCCTTTTCTACGCACCGTTGGTGCTATCATTGACATGAAAGAGGGGAATATAAAATTCCAATTTCCTCTCAAGAAAGGGATGGAACACTTCCCTCGAAAGAAGATTAAGTTACCTTTTGAGTCCGTTATACGGGCTAGCTATTCTTTTACTCTTGATAAAACTTGATCTCTTTGCATTATGCCTAGCTTAAAGGCATAAAAGAAAGCGCTTTTGGGAGGCAGCCCACAAGAATAAAAATTTTATTTTGCTTTTTGTTGTGTCTTGATGTTGTTACTACAGTAGCATCATCATTGTATCTTTGCTTTTCAATTTTTGTGCCAAGTGTAGCCTCTGATTGCAAGAAAGTTCAAAAGTTGTGACGTGCTGTCCAGGAAACAGATTCTGTCCTTGGATAGAAAAATTCGTATAAAATCACCAGATCATCTTTTTGGTCTGAATTTTTTCGACAGAATGCTCTATATAATTGTCTTTCGTGCTTCTATTCTGAGTTTTTTTATTAGAGTTGCAGAAGTGCCCCGAAAAAATCATTTAATACCTGTTGTTCTATTTTTCACAGATTCTGTCCTGTTTTGCCTTTCCTTCATTTTGCAAACCTTGAGCTTGTTTTTTCTTTGCAAAAACCTTTTGGCAATCTTGAGAAACAGTAGACCTTCAAGAATATCCTTATTTCCAGCAAGGAACAATTATTTTATTATGGGTACTAACCTCGCTAATCAGATTATGATGAGTTATGTATGAAGGGAGTTTTCAAGTGTGCGAGGGAAGATGATAAAAAGATTCAGGAGCGTCAAGCGCTCAAGCTTGGGGATGCCCCCATGCACCTCCAAGAAATATTCAAGGAGACTCAAGCGTCTAAGCTTGGGGATGCCCCCGTGCATCCCCTTCTCCATCAACATTATCAGTTCGTCTTTTGTTCCACTATATTTTTATCACTTCATGTGTTATGTGCTATGCTTGGAGCGTCTTGCTTTTAGTTTTCCTTTTTAGTTTTCTTTAGCTTTTCATAACGAGTCGGAACTCGGCCTTCTTTGTGTGGGAGAGAAACACGCTCCACTTCTACCTAGAACATAACATAGAATTTTCATGTCTATCCTTGCTGTGTGTGTTCTTTGTCTTTCAATAGATACTATCATGCTTAGCTTTTAGTTTTCATGCTTATCTTTTTAAAGAACTTTTGTTTAGTTGGTTGCTTGAACTCTCTTTAATTATCATGATTATCTTATTAAGAGAGTTTGCTTCCGTTGCATTGGTTGGTATGTCTATGATAAAGATGCTACGTGCATAATGGTGCTTAGTAATTCATGTTTTCTTATGGTTAGTCTCAAATAGCTGGGGGGTTCCCAATGTGTTATTGGAATACCAACATGATTTGTTTGCCTATGATGTGGTATGGTTTAGTAATATCTTCCTTCAATAATTTATTTTGATTGACTTGGCGTATGTTCACGCATATTAAAGACTGTAAAGAAAGTCTGTCAAGCCTTGATGATATTTTGTTTCTGAGTAGCGATATAACTACCATGCCTGATTCAATGTTGCTTTGTCGCTCTGCATGATTATGACTGTCATTGCTTTCTTAGTTGGTCGCTCCCAGTCTTTTGCTAACCTCCACCTGTACTAAGCGGACTGACTGCTTGTGCATCCAAATTCTTTTAAACCAGTTATTCCATATGAGTCCACCATACCTTCCTACATGGTATTTACCTGCCATTCCTAACGAAGACTTTCATGTACCATCTCAAAATTATTCAAAAAGAAAAAAAATGCATTCCTACTTTGTGCCTCTGTTTTAAGTCCATGAGGAAGTAGTAGTTAATTAATGATCTTTTTTAGTTGGACAAGCTTCACCCCGGGATTGCATGTCTAATGTGCAAACCCATAACACGAGAAGGAACTAGCATTGAGTGCGCCCGGCTCAAAATTAATATAACAAACAAACCCTCCTTCACGCTGTGTTCATGAGAAATCAGAAAACTTTGGCAGTGATAAACAAAGGAGATTAAGAGGATGTGATCGTCCTCATTCGGGAGCCGTTCCTCGAAACTTGTCCATCTCAAGAAGTGATTGAGTTATCTGCTAGCATTCGTTGACGGAACATGCATAATCAAAAAAAATATTATTACCTCTGTTTTTAAAACCAAGAGCTCTGGTACATGTTTTGTCTTTGTTTCCGACTACGGGTTTTCAACCTTGCCAACAAAAGCCACGGTTCGAGAGTCTCCACCTTCTTTTAAAGCACCAACTACTGAGAGCATGATTGTCATTCTGAGTGTAATGTGCATTGTCCCAAAGTAGCATTGTCTTTTGCATGATTATGATATTGTCTATTCTGAAATTATTGTATCTAGTCATCACTTAAACCTTGGAGGTGCCCCTGCATTTATGTTTTGCTTCACTAAAGGGGGCAAGCGAGATATCACTTTATCATATTTTGCACACCATACTCATTACAAATCTATTTGATGTTTTAGTATCATATTGTAAAACTTTCAGTTCTTTGTGATTTTCTCATGAGGCAACTTAATTACTACAGGTTCATTGTCTTAGTAAGCTTTTGTCATATGACTATGAAAAAGTCCTATATGGTTAATAGCATGTCACCACAGAAATTATTCTTGTTATCATTTACCTACTCGAGGACGAGCAAGAATTAAGCTTGGGGATGTTGATACGTCCAAAACGTATCTATAATTTCTGCTTGCTCCATGCCTCTTTTAGGTGATATTGCTATGATATTTATACACTTCCATACACTTTTGATCATATTTGGACTAACCTATTAACTCAGTGCACCCCAGTGCCAGTTTCTGTTTTCTGCTGTTTTTGTATTTCAGGTTTTCCCATTACGAGAACTGCCAGAAAAATCCCGGAAAAATTATATAAAAAATCAGCGTTCCAGAAGCTTCCTGGCTGCCAAAATACAGCCGGAGGGGGGCCACCAGGGCTCCAGGCGCCCTGGTGGCGCGGCCCCCCTCCTGGCCGCGCCGGGGGGGCGCATGGGCCCCCCAGGCCTCCGCTGATGCCCCCCTTTGGCATATATTTATATCGTGTCGCGAAACCCTCGAGACGGGAACCCTTTTTCGCGATCTCATCTCTGTTCCGCCGCCGCCGCGCTTCCAAGATCGGGAGCACCAGGAGAACTCTTCCCGGCACCCTGCCGGAGGGGAGGATCACCAACGGGAGCCTCTCCACCACCATGGACGCCTCCCAGATGAGTTGTGAGTAGTCTCCCTTGGACCATGGGTCCATGACCAGTAGCTATGTGATGTTCTCCTCCCATTCTTGTGCTTCACTAATTAGTCCTCGTGAGCTGCCCTACATGATCGAGGCACATATGTAATCCTTATGCTGTTGCTATGTTAAGTTTGCTGGGATCCGATGGATTGTGAGATTATGTTCATATTGTGTGTGAGTAATATATTTGATCTACCTTTTTTATATTTATGTTCGTAAGTAATTCTTGCATGTTCTCCGTTGTTATTTATTGCTTTGGCCAAGTAGTAGGTAGTGACTCCAAGAGGGAACGTTATGCTTGATTGTGGGTTCATGCCCCTCGATGACTAGCTTGAGTGACAGAAACATGAGTCTAGGGGATGTGCTGTTGCCACAAGGGGGAAAACAACGGTGCTTGTGCCCGCGGGTGCAAGGATTGTTTACTTTACGCAAAGTTCTTTTAATGCAGTTGTCTGTTGCTTTGAGTTTACACTATGGGTGGGACTCGCAACTTAATACCAGCGAGATGTTCTGGATAGATATCTCAAGGTGGATGATTAGTAGTAGATGCAGATGGATTTCGGTCTACTTGCCTTGGCGTACCGCCCATGCTTTGAACCTCTACCTTTCTTGTAACATAGTTAGCATTGGTTTGCGCACATAATTCTGTCAATTGCCCAGCTGTAATTCGTTTACCTCACATAGCTGTTTTATCGTCTTTTGGGAGAGAGACATCACTAGTGAACATCATGGGACCCCGGTCCATATTACCATCATTGATCACATCCGCTATTTACTTTCCGCTTTTTACTTCCTATTGCAGCAATACCTATCACTATTATCACTTGTGTTTGATCCTTTGTAAACTACAAGGCCGGAGGGATTGACAACCTCTCTGTACTCGTTGGGAGCAAAGTTATTTGTATCTGTGTGCAGGTCCACGTTGATTGCTAATATCTGGCGCCGTTAGCAGTTGACACCTTCTTGTTGAAACTGGGAGTCTCAGGGAAATCGATCCTTGGTATCTTTGCCAAGGGAAAACTTCCGCTACACTGCATCTCAAACCTTCCACTTGGGGTAACCAACGAGGGGCGAGAAGCCATCACGCAAAGTTTTCTGGCGCCATTGCCGGGGACTCCACTCTTCAGGATAGGGGAGTTGCATGCTATCTTTTACCTTTGCTTTTTAGTCTTGTTAGTTTACCTTTCAGTTTTGCTTTAGTATCTTTTATCGAAAATCACAAAAAATAGTTATCTTGCTTGCTTGCTACTATGGGTTCCACCAAAAACACTAAATGGGAGGAGTACACCCCTTCTTCCATTACGCCAATCACCACTGTCGGGATCTACAAAAGTAATAAACCTTGTGATTATGTTAGCCTTGATGGAGAGTTATGCCCATGGCATGGTCTTCCAGGAAAAGAGTATGAGCCTCAGTTTAAAGTTGCTCATATGCTTCCCCAAACTTGGGAAGACGTTCAAACTCTTATAATAGAGAACAATTCTAACAAAGAAGATGACACTACAATTCTGCCCAATAATGATAAATTTGATTTTGATAATTGTAGTATCTCAGAAGTTGTCACCTTTCTACAAAGAATGGCTAAAGATTCCCACACTAGCACGCTTAATCTTGCCTTCATAGAGCATATCACTAATGCTCTTATCAAAGCTAGGGAGGAGAAACTTAGAGTAGAAGCCTCCATACCTAGAAAGCTAGAAGATGGTTGGGATCCTATGATTAAAATTAAATTGAATAACTTCTCTTGCTATGCTTTATGTGATGCTGTAGCTAGTACCTCCATTATGCCCAAAAGACTATATGATATGCTTAAATTGAAACCTTTTGATTCTTGTACTTTTGGTGTTCGTCTCGTTGATTCTTCCATAACGAAACCTTTGGGGAGGATCGACGATGTTCTTATCAATGTCAATGACAATTATGTTCCCGTTGATTTTACTATTATGGACATTGAATGTGAACCTTCTTGTCCAATTATTTTGGGACGTCCTTTTCTATGCACCGTTGGTGCTATCATTGACATGAAAGAGGGGAATATAAAATTCCAATTTCCTCTCAAGAAAGGGATGGAACACTTCCCTCGAAAGAAAATTAAGTTACCTTTTGAGTCCGTTATACGGGCTAGCTATTCTTTTACTCTTGATAAAACTTGATCTCTTTGCATTATGCCTAGCTTAAAGGCATAAAAGAAAGCGCTTTTGGGAGGCAGCCCACATGAATAAAATTTGTATTTTGCTTTTCGTTGTGTCTTGATTTTGTTACTACAGTAGCATCATCATTGTATCTTTGCTTTTCAATTTTTGTGCCAAGTGTAGCCTCTGATTGCAAGAAAGTTCAAAAGTTGTGGCGTGCTGTCCAGGAAACAGATTCTGTCCTTGGATAGAAAAATTCGTATAAAATCACCAGATCATCTTTTTGGTCTGAATTTTTTCGACAGCGTGCTCTATATAATTTTCTTTCGTGCGTCTGTTCTGAGTTTTTTCATTGGAGTGGCAGAAGTGCCCCGAAAAAATCATTTACTACCTGCTGTTCTGTTTTTCACAGATTCTGTCCTGTTTTGCCTTTCCTTCATTTTGCAAACCTTGAGCTTGTTTTTTCTTTGCAAAAACCTTTTGGCAATCTTGAGAAACAGTAGACCTTCAAGAATATCCTTATTTCCAGCAAGGAACAATTATTTTATTATGAGTACTAACCTCGCTAATCAGATTATGATGAGTTATGTATGAAGGGAGTTTTCAAGTGTGCGAGGGAAGATGATAAAAAGATTCAGGAGTGTCAAGCGCTCAAGCTTGGGGATGCCCCATGCACCCCCAAGAAATATTCAAGGAGACTCAAGCGTCTAAGCTTGGGGATGCCCCCGTGCATCCCCTTCTCCATCAACATTATCAGTTCGTCTTTCGTTCCACTATATTTTTATCACTTCATGTGTTATGTGCTATGCTTGGAGCGTCTTGCTTTTAGTTTTCCTTTTTAGTTTTCTTTAGCTTTTCATAACGAGTCGGAACTCAGCCTTCTTTGTGTGGGAGAGATACACGCTCCACTTCTACCTAGAACATAACATAGAATTTTCATGTCTATCCTTGCTGTGTGTGTTCTTTGTCTTTCAATAGCTACTATCATGCTTAGCTTTTAGTTTTCATGCTTATCTTTTTAAAGAACTTTTGTTTAGTTGGTTGCTTGAACTCTCTTTAATTATCATGATTATCTTATTAAGAGAGTTTGCTTGCGTTGCATTGGTTGATATGTCTATGATAAAGATGCTACGTGCATAATGGTGCTTAGTAATTCATGTTTTCTTATGGTTAGTCTCAAATAGCTGGGGGGGTTCCCAGTGTGTTATTGGAATACCAACATGATTTGTTTGCCTATGATGTGGTATGGTTTAGTAATATCTTCCTTCAAGAATTTATTTTGATTGACTTGGCGTATGCTCAAGCATATTTAAGACTGTAAAGAAAGTCTGTCAAGCCTTGATGATCTTTTGTTTCTGAGTAGCGATATAACTACCATGCCTGATTCAATGTTGCTTTGTCGCTCTGCATGATTATGACCGTCATTGCTCTCTTAGTTGGTCGCTCCCAGTCTTTTGCTAACCTCCACCTGTACTAAGCGGACTGACTGCTTGTGCATCCAAATTCTTTTAAACCAGTTATGCCATATGAGTCCACCATACCTTCCTACATGGTATTTACCTGCCATTCCTAACGAAGACTTTCATGTACCATCTCGAAATTATTCAAAAAGAAACAAAATGCATTCCTAATTTGTGCCTCTGTTTTAAGTCCATGAGGAAGTAGTAGTTAATTCATGATCTTTTTAAGTTGGACAAGCTTCACCCCGGGAGTGCATGTCTAATGTGCAAACCCATAACACGAGAAGGAACTGGCATTGAGTGCGCCCGACTCAAAATTAATATAACAAACAAACCCTCCTTCACGCTGTGTTCATGAGAAATCAGAAAACTTTGGCAGTGATAAAAAAAGGAGATTAATAGGATGTGATCGTCCTCATTCGGGAGCCGTTCCTCGAAACTTGTCCATCTCAAGAAGTGATTGAGTTATCTGCTAGCATTCGTTGACGGAACATGCATAATCAAAAAAAAATTATTATTACCTCTGTTTTTAAAACCAAGAGCACTGGTACATGTTTTGTCTTTGTTTCCGACTACGGGTTTTCAACCTTGCCAACAAAACCCACGGTTCGAGAGTCTCCACCTTCTTTTAAAGCACCAACTACTGAGAGCATGATTGTCATTCTGAGTGTAATGTGCATTGTCCCAAAGTAGCATTGTCTTTTGCATGATTATGATATCGTTTATTCTGAAATTATTGTATCTAGTCATCACTTAAACCTTGGAGGTGCCCCTGCATTTATGTTTTGCTTCACTAAAGGGGGCAAGCGAGATATCACTTTATCATATTTTGCACACCATACTCATTACAAATCTATTTGATGTTTCAGTATCATATTGTAAAACTTTCAGTTCTTTGTGATTTTCTCATGAGGCAACTTAATTACTATAGATTCATTGTCTCAATAAGCTTTTGTCATATGACTATGAAAAAGTCCTATATGGTTAATAGCATGTCACCATAGAAATTATTCTTGTTATCATTTACCTACTCGAGGACGAGCAGGAATTAAGCTTGGGGATGTTGATACGTCCAAAACGTATCTATAATTTATGCTTGCTCCATGCCTCTTTTGGGTGATATTGCTATGATATTTATACACTTCCATACACTTTTGATCATATTTGGACTAACCTATTAACTCAGTGCACCCCAGTGCCAGTTTCTGTTTTCTGCTGTTTTTGTATTTCAGGTTTTCCCATTACGAGAACTGCCAGAAAAATCCCGGAAAAATTATATAAAAAATCAGCGTTCCAGAAGCTTCCCGGCTGCCAAAATACAGCCGGAGGGGGGCCACCAGGGCTCCAGGCGCCCTGATGGCGCGGCCCCCTCCTGGCCGTGTCGGGGGGCGCCTGGGCCCCCCAGGCCTCCGCTGATGCCCCCCTTTGGCATATATTTATATCGTGTCCCAAAACCCTCGAGACGGGAACCCTTTTTCGCGATATCATCTCTGTTCCGCCGCCGCCGCGCTTCCAAGATCGGGAGCACCAGGAGAACTCTTCCCGGCACCCTGTCGGAGGGGAGGATCACCACCGGGAGCCTCTCCACCACCATGGCCGCCTCCCGGATGAGTTGTGAGTAGTCTCCCTTGGACCATGGGTCCATGACCAGTAGCTATGTGATGTTCTCCTCCCCTTCTTGTGCTTCACTAATTAGTCCTCGTGAGCTGCCCTACATGATCGAGGCACATATGTAATCCTTATGCTGTTGCTATGTTGAGTTTGCTGGGATCCGATGGATTGTGAGATTATGTTCAGATTGTGTTTGAGTAATATATTTGATCTACCTCTTTTATATTTATGTTCGTAAGTAATTCTTGCATGTTCTCCGTTGTTATTTATCGCTTTGGCCAAGTAGTAGGTAGTGACTCCAAGAGGGAACGTTATGCTTGATTGTGGGTTCATGCCCCTCGATGACTAGCTTGAGTGACAGAAACATGAGTCTAGGGGATGTGCTGTTTCCACAAGGGGGAAAACAACGGTGCTTGTGCCCGCGGGTGCAAGGATTGTTTACTTTACGCAAAGTTCTTTTAATGCAGTTGTCTGTTGCTTTGAGTTTACACTATGGGTGGGACTCGCAACTTAATACCAGCGAGATGTTCTTGATAGATATCTCAAGGTGGATGATTAGTAGTAGATGCAGATTGATTTCGGTCTACTTGCCTTGGCGTACCGCCCATGCTTTGAACCTCTACCTTTCTTGTAACATAGTTAGCATTGGTTTGCGCACATAATTCTGTCAATTGCCCAGCTGTAATTCATTTACCTCACATAGCTGTTTTATCGTCTTTTGGGAGAGAGACATCACTAGTGAACATCATGGGACCCCGGTCCATATTACCATCATTGATCACATCCGCTATTTACTTTCCGCTTTTTACTTACTATTGCAGCAATACCTATCACTATTATCACTTGCGTTTGATCCTTTGTAAACTACAAGGCCGGAGGGATTGACAACCTCTCTGTACTCGTTGGGAGCAAAGTTATTTGTATCTGTGTGCAGGTCCACGTTGATTGCTAATATCTAGCGTCGTTAGCAGTTGACACCTTCTTGTTGAAACTGGGAGTCTCAGGGAAATCGATCCTTGGTATCTTTGCCAAGGGAAAACTTCTGCTACACTGCATCTCAAACCTTCCACTTGGAGTAACCAACGAGGGGCGAGAAGTCATCACCTAGCATGCGGTAGTACCGCTCAGAGTGAGCGGTAGTACCGCACGGTCACACGGTAGTACCTCCTTAGGACCGCGGTAGTACTGCACAATGCGGTAGTACCGTAGCCTGAGCGCGGTAGTACCATGTGGCTGGCCCAGCATCGTAACTAGTACGGTAGTAGGTGCGGAAGTAATTTTTTACTTCCGCGTCCTACGCGGTAGTACCGCTTGGAGCAAGCGGTAGTACCGTGTCGTGTTTTTGCTACGACTGTATTTCTGCGGATGTAGCTGCGGATGTATTTTATTTAGTCCGCACTTCTCCTCAGCCTGTCTAGCCCTACCTTGCGGTAGTACCGCAGGGACGTGCGGTAGTACCGCTCAGGCAGTACTACCTCCTGTTTCTCCAACACAACAGGGCTAGTACTTGCATGTACTACACCACCGGTAGTACCGCATCCAGAGCGGTAGTACCGCTGGGCCGAGTGGTAGTACCGTAACTTATGTGCGGTAGTACCGCGCTCTGCGGGCAGAAATGTGGGATAATGGTTGGATTTGTTCTCCCACTACATATAGGGAGTCTTCTTCTCCAAGAAGACTTACCTCTTCCTCCCCAAAGCTCCATTGTTGCTCAAAGCTCTATTTCCGCCCGATCTCTCTCCCTAGCCAATCAAACTTGTTGATTTCCTCGGGATTGCTTGAGAAGGCATCGATCTACACTTCCACCAAGAGTTATTTGATTCCCCCACTAATCCCTTGCGGATCTTGTTACTCTTGGGTGTTTGAGCACCCTAGACGGTTGAGGTCACCTCGGAGCCATATTCCATTTTGGTGAAGCTTCGTGGTGTCGTTGGGAGCCTCCAATTCGGTTGTGGAGATAGCCCCAACCTTGTTTGCAAAGGTTCGGTTAACACCTTCAAGGGCACCACTAGTGGAATCACGGCACCTTGCATTGTGTGAGGGCGTGAGGAGAATACGGTGGCCCTAGTGGCTTCTTCGGGAGCATTGTGCCTCCACACCGCTCCAACGGAGATGGACTTCCCCTCAAAGGGAAGGAACTTCGGTAACACTTCCTCGTCTTCACCGGCTCCACTTGTGGTTATTTCTTTCCTTTACTTGTGCAAGCTTTCCTTGTTTATCTTAGGTAGCTTGCTTGTGAGGTTGTTATCTTTGCATCCTATTAGGTGTCATCCTAGTTGCATATCTAGACAACTTACTTTGGTGCTTAATTTAAATTGGTTAAGAAAAGCAAACAATTGTTAGTTGCCTATTCACCCCCCCCCCTCTAGTCAACCATATGGATCCTTTTAGTAAGAAAGGTCGAGCAGAGGATCTAAGTACTCATACAGGAGATTAACAGACATATCTATTTGAATAAAATAGGCTGCGATGCAGGCGTAGGCTTCTCATGCCGCCGAAGCATCGGAGCTGAGGCGAAAGTTGCATGAACGGCATGGTATGAAATACCGAATATACATCTAAAATAATATCAGTCATAATTTGTCATCTAAGTGAGTGCTATAATTCTACTCACAACTAACGCTTCTGAGGCCGAGACCCTCAAGAGTGCCCTGGCCGAGGCCAAGAAAAAGGTGGGGGAGGAACAAGCCTCTCGCCTAAAGCATGAGCCAAGGGTGGAGGAAGTCCAGCAAGAGCTCAAGGATGCTATCAATAAATGTGAGTCCTTAGAGCGCCAAGTGTCGGATCAAAAATACGAACTTGCTAAGGCTCTCCAAAATGCTCAGGAGGCCCAGACTGAAGCTCAAAACACTTGCCGGGAGAACCAGGAGGCGAGGCAAATTGCGGCTGGTAAGTCCTTTAATATGCAAAGCAAATTTGTGAGGGAGAAATACATTTTACTGACCCGGATTTGGAGTTCCCCAGGAGCGTTTGCGGACCTGTTGATACATCCCTTTTGCATCATGATTTTATGTTGATATTTGTTGCCTAATGGGTTGTTATTACACATTATGTCACAATACTTATGCCTTTTCTCTCTTATTTTACAAGGTTTACATGAAGAGGGAGAATGCCGACAGCTGGAATTCTAGGCTGGAAAAGGAGCAAACATTGGAGACCTATTCTGCACAACTCAAAAAGCCCTGAAACTCCATGAAAGATAGTTTTGGAAAATATCAAAAATATCTGGCAAAAGAATTACAGGAGGGGGCCACCCACTATCCACGAGGGTGGGAGGCGCACCCTACCCCCCTGGGCCCGCCCCCTGCCTCATGGGCCACCTGGCAGCCCAACGATGCCCATCTTCTACTATATGAGGTGTTTTGACCCGGAAAAAAAATCATAAGGAGGCTGTTGGGACGAAGCGCTGCCATCTCGAGGCGGAACCTTGGCGGAACCAATCTAGGGCTCTGGCGGAGCTGTTCTGCCGGGGATACTTCCCTCCAGGAGGGGGAAATCATCGCCATCATCATCACCAACAACTCTCCCATCTTGGAGAGGGTTGTCATCATAAACATCTCACCAGCACCATCTCCTCTCAAACCCTAGTTCATCTCTTGTATCCAATCTTTGTATCAAAACCTTAGATCGGTGTGGGTTGCTAGTAGTGTTGATTACTCCTTGTAGTTGACGCTAGTTGGTTTATTTGGTGGAAGATCATATGTTCAGATCCATTATGCATATTAATACCCCTCTGATTATGAACATTAATATGATTTGTAAGTAGTTACGTTTGTTCCTGAGGACATGGGAGAAGTCTTGCTATAAGTAGTCATGTGAATTTGGTATTCGTTCGATATTTTGATGAGATGTATGTTGTCTTTTCTCTAGTGGTGTCATGTGAATGTCGAATACATGACACTTCACCATTGTTTGGGCTTAGAGGATGGCATTGGGAGGTAATAAGTAGATGATGGGTTGCTAGAGTGACATAAGCTTAAATCATAGTTTATGTGTTGCTTCGTAAGGGGCTGATTTGGATCCATATGTTTCATGCTATGGTTAGGTTTACCTTAATACTTCTTTTGTAGTTGCGGATGCTTGCAATAGAGGCTAATCATAAGTGGGATGCTTTTCCAAGTAAGGGCATTACCCAAGCACCAGTCCACACAAATATCAAATTATCAAAGTAACGAACACGAATCATATGAACGTGATGAAAACTAGCTTGACGATAATTCCCATGTGTCCTCGGGAGCGCTTTCCTTCATATAAGAGTTTGTTCGGGCTTGTCCTTTGCTACAAAAAGGATTGGGCCATATTGTTGCACCCTATTTACTTTACCATTTGTTACTTGTTACCAATTACCTTATCACAAAACTATATGTTACCGATAATTTCAGTGCTTGCAGAGAATACCTTACTGAAAACTGCCTATCATTTCCTTCTGCTCCTCGTTGGGTTCGACACTCTTACTTATTGAAAGGACTACGATAGATCCCCTACACTTGTGGGTCATCAAGACTTTTTATGGCGCCATTGCCAGGGAGTGAAGCGCCTTTGGTAAGTGGAATTTGGTAAGGAAAAATTTATATAGTGTGCTGAAATTTACTGTCACTTGTTACTATGGAACATAATCCTTTGAGGGGCTTGTTCGGGGTATCTTCACCCCGACCAGTAGAGCAAATAGTTGCTCCTCAACCTACTGAACCTACTGAAAATGTTTACTTTGAAATTCCTTCGGGTATGATAGAGAAACTGCTAGCTAATCCCTTTACAGGAGATGGAACATTGCATCCGGATTTGCACCTAATCTATGTGGATGAAGTTTGTGGATTATTTAAGCTTGCAGGTATGCCCGAGGATGTTATCAAGTATAAGGTCTTCCCTTTATCTTTCAAGGGAGAGGCATTGACATGGTTTAGGCTATGTGATGATATTGGATCCTGGAACTTCAACCAGTTGAAATTGGAATTTCATCATAAGTTTTATCCTATGCATCAGGTTCATCGTGATCGTAATTATATATATAATTTTTGGCCTCGCGAAGGAGAAAGTATCACTCAAGCTTGGGGGAGGCTTAAGTCAATGTTATATTCATGCCCCAATCATGAGATCTCAACAGAAATGATTATTCAAAAAAATTATGCTCGGCTTTCTCTCAATAATCGCTCCATGCTCGATACTTCTTGTACTGGTTCTTTTATGATGAAGACTATTGAATTCAAATGGGATTTATTGGAAAGAATTAAACACAACTCTGAAGATTGGGATCTTGACGAAGGTAAGGAGTCAGGTATAACACCTAAGTTTGATTGTGTTAAATCTTTTATGGATACTGATGTTTTCTGTGAATTTAGCACTAAATATGGACTTGACTTTGAAATAGTAGCTTCTTTTTGTGAATCATTTGCTACTCATGTCGATCACCCTAAGGAGAAGTGGTTTATATTTCATCCTCCCATTTAAGTAAAAGTAGTTGAACCAATTAGAGTGGAAGAAAAGACTATCACTTATAATGTTGATCCTATTGTTCCTACTGCTTACATTGAGAAACCACCCTTCCCTGCTAGAATAAAGGATCGTGCTAAAGCTTCAACTACGGTTCGTAAGAGCAATACTAGAACACCTACACCTTCTAAGCAAATTAAAGTTGAACCTAGTGTTGCTATGGTTAAGGATCTCCTGGTTGATAATATAGATGGGCATGTTATTTACCTATGTGATGAAGCTGCTAGAATTGCTAGACCCGATACTAAGAACAAACATAGACCTGTTGTAGGCATGCCTGTTATTTCGGTTAAAATAGGAGATCATTGCTATCATGGCTTATGTGGCATGGGTGCTAGTGCTAGTGCAATACCTCATTCCTTATATGAAGAAATTATGCATGATATTGCACCTACTAAACTAGAAGGTACTGATGTTACAATTAAGCTTGCCAATAGAGACACTATTTCACCAGTTGGGATTGTTAGAGATGTTGAAGTCTTGTGTGGGAAAGTTAAATACCCTGCTGATTTTCTTGTTCTTGGTTCCCCACAAGATGAGTTTTGCCCCATTATATTTGGTAGAACCTTCTTGAATACTTTTAATGCTAAGATAGACTGCGAAAAGGACATTGTTACTGTTGGTTTAGGGGATATGTCTCATGATTTTAACTTTGCTAAATTTTGTAGACAACCCCTTGATAAAGAATTGCCTAGTAAGGATGAACTTATTGGTCTTGCTTCTATTGTTGTGCCTCCTAACGATCCTTTAGAACAATATATGCTAGTCCATGAAAATGATATGTATATGAATGAGAGAAGGGAAATAGATGAAATATTCTTTAAACAGGGACCTTTATTGAAACACAACTTGCCTGTTGAAATTATAGGGGATCCTCCTCCACCCAAGGGTGATCCCGTGTTTGAACTCAAACCATTACCTGATACTCTTAAGTATGCTTATCTCGATGAAAAGAATATATATCCTGTTATTATTAGTGATAACCTTTCAGAGCAGGAAGAAGAGAGATTATTGAAAACTCTGAAGAAGCACCGTGCTGCTATTGGATATACTCTTGATGATCTTAAGGGCATTAGTCCCACTCTATGCCAACACAAAATAAAATTGGAGAAGGACGCTAAACCGGTTGTTGATCGCCATCGGCGGTTAAATCCTAAGATGAAAGAGGTGGTAAGAAAAGAAATACTAAAGCTTCTAGAGGCAGGTATAATTTATCCGGTGGCTGATAGTCAGTGGGTAAGTCCTATCCATTGTGTCCCTAAGAAGGGAGGCATTGCTGTTCTTCCTAATGATAAAGATGAATTGATCCCACAAAGAATTGTTACAGGTTATAGGATGGTAATTGATTTCCGCAAATTAAATAAAGCTACTAAGAAAGATCATTACCCTCTACCAATTATTGATCTAATGTTAGAAAGGTTATCCAAACATACTCATTTTTGCTTTCTAGATGGTTATTCTGGTTTCTCTCAAATACTATGTCAAAAGAGGATCAAGAAAAGACCACTTTTACTTGCCCTTTCGGTACCTTTGCTTATAGACGTATGCCTTTTGGTTTATGTAATGCACCTGCTACCTTTCAAACATGCATGATGGCTATATTCTCTGATTTTTGTGAAAAGATTGTTGAGGTTTTCATGGATGAGTTTCCGTTTATGAAACTTCTTTTGATGATTGCTTGAGCAACCTTGATTGGTTTTGCAGAGATGTGAAGAAACTAATCTTGTCTTGAATTGGGAAAAGTGCCACTTTATGGTTAATGAAGGTATTGTCTTGGGGCATAAAATTTCTGAAAGAGGTATTAAAGTTGATAAAGCTAAATTTGATGCTACTGAAAAGATGTCGTGTCCCAAGGACATCAGAGGTATAAGAAGTTTCCTTGGTCATGCCTGCTTTTATAGGAGGTTCATTAAAGACTTCTCAAAAATCTCTAGGCCTCTGACTAATCTCTTACAAAAAGATGTTCCTTTTATCTTTGATGATGATTGTGTAGAAGCATTTGAAATACTTAAGAAAGCTTTGACCTCTATACCCATTGTCCAGCCACCTGACTAGAATTTACCCTTTGAGATTATGTGCGATGCTAGTGATTATGATGTAGGTGCTATTCTAGGACAAAGAGTTGATAAGAAATTGAATGTCATCCAGTATGCTAGTAAAACCCTAGATAGTGCCCAGAGAAATTATACTACTACCGAAAAAGAATTTTTAGCAGTTGTATTTGCTTGTGATAAGTTCAGGCCTTATATTGTTGATTCTAAAGTAACTATTCACACTGATCATGTTGCTATCAAATATCTTATGGAAAAGAAAGATGCTAAACCTAGACTTATTAGATGGGTTCTCCTGCTACAAGAATTTGATTTGCATATTACTGATAGAAAGGGAGCTGAGAACCCCGTTGCAGACAACTTATCTAGGTTAGAGAATATTCTTGATGACCCACTACCTATTGATGATAACTTTCCTGATGAACAATTAGCTATCATAAATGCTTCTCGTACTGCTCCATGGTATGCTGATTATGCTAATTACATTGTTGTTAAATTTATACCACCTAGTTTCACATACCAGCAAAAGAAAAGGTTCTTCTATGATTTAAGACATTACTTCTGGGATGATCCACACCTTTATAATGAAGGAGTAGATGGTATTATTAGACGTTGTGTACCTGAGCATGAACAGAAACAGATCCTGCGCAAGTGTCACTCCGAGGCTTATGGAGGACACCATGCTGGAGATAGAACTGCACATAAGGTACTGCAATCTGGTTTCTATTGGCCTACTCTCTTCAAGGATGCATGTAAGTCTGTCTTGTCTTGTGATGAATGTCAAAGAATTGGTAATATTAGTAGACGTCAAGACATGCCCATGAATTATTCACTTGTTATTGAACCATTTGATGTTTGGGGCTTTGATTATATGGGACCGTTTCCTTCCTCTAATGGGTATACACATATGTTGGTTGCTGTCGATCACGTTACTAAGTGGGTAGAAGCTATTCCAACTAGTAGTGCTGATCATAACACCTCTATTAAGATGCTTAGAGAAGTTATTTTTCCGATGTTTGGAGTCCCTAGATACTTAATGACTGATGGTGGTTCACACTTTATTCATGGTGCTTTCCGCAAAATTCTTGCTAAGTAATGGTCAAGTAGAACTGAGTAATGGAGAGTTGAAATTAATTTTGCAAAAGACTGTTAATAGATCTAGAAAGAAATGGTCCAAAAAACTTGATGATGCATTGTGGGCCTATAGAACTACATATAAAAATCCTATGGGCATGTCTCCGTTAAAATGGTTTATGGAAAAGCATGTCACTTACCTCTCAAACTAGAACATAAGGCATATTGGGATATTAAAGAGCTCAATTATGATTTCAAACTTGCCAGTGAGAAGAGGTTATTTGACATTAGCTCACTTGATGAATGGAGAACCCACGCCTACGAAAATGCCAAACTGTTTAAAGAAAAAGTTAAAAGATGGCATGACAAAAGGATACAAAAGCGTGAGTTTAACGTAGGAGATTATGTCTTGCTATACAACTCTCATTTAAGGTTTTTTGCAGGAAAATTTCTCTCTAAATGGGAAGGTCCTTACGTTATCGAGTAGGTCTATCGACTCAGTGCCATAAAAATCAACAACTTCGAAGGCACAAATCCGAAGGTGGTGAACAGTCAAAGAATCAAACATTGTATCTCAGGTAATCCCATAAATGTTGAAACCAATGTTATTGAAACCGTAACCCCGGAGGAATACATAAGGGACACTTTCCAGAATGATTAAGACTCCGAAACGGAAGAGTGTTTCTGACAGATCTAGATCACCATGACGTCTTCAAGCACCCCCAAGGACAAGTTCTTTGAGAAGGTCATCAACCCCCACCTCACGGAGGTGCTGCAACACCCTAAAACCATTGAGGTGCGTGAGGGGGTGCTGCACATCCACGATGTTGAGGGACCAAGGAGGACCGGAAGCGTGGAGACAAGACTCGAAGCCATGGAGCAACAAGTTTTCAAGTGCCAAGGTATGGTGAACGAGCACTCAACGCCAACCACATGATGATCATGGAGTTCACCAACAACCACAAGCTAGACACCAAGACCATTGGGGAGGCCATCTTCAAGCTCCACGAGAAAATCGAGCACCTCCAAGCCCAGATCTATGACCTGCAGAACCAAAACTATGAGTATGAATATAGATTCAAGAAGATGAGTTTGGCTGCATATTTAAGGATCTTGGAGACTCGATCATCCTTCTATGATGGTGAGCCCATGCCTTCGAAGATGGACGGCAAGCCTACATCATCAACAACCCCATCATCATCACCTCCGAAGAAAGAGAAATAATCACATGGGTATGGGCACTCCCCTTGGCAACTGCCAAGCTTGGGGGAGGTGGCCCGGTTTCGTATCACCATCACACTCCTATCTTTACTGTTTTTCTTAGTTCTATCCTTTTGTCAATATCTTGATCTAGTAGAATAAAGTTTAGTGTGATCTAGTTGTGAGCTTTGCTTTATGATCTTTATCTTTGTAATCGAGTTCGTGAGCTATATATAATAAAGATTAGTTTTGAGTCAAGGGCTTGATTATCTCACTATGATCATGAGAGGATAAAAGAAATAATAAAAAGAATCAAAGAGATCATATTGATCTTATGGAAAGTAATGACTTCACATACAAAGAGTATGATGAATAAAAGTTGTTGAGAGTTGACAAACATAGTTTTGGTCATCGTTGCAATTAACAGGAAGAAATAAGGAAAGAGAAGTTTTCAGATATAAATATACTATCTTGGAAATCTTTTATGATTGTGAGCACTCATTAAAATATGACATGCTAAAGAGTTGATGTTGTACAAGGAAGACAACGTAATGGGTTATGCTTTCTTATATCTGAAATAAAGTATATTGTCATGGATCATCCAACATGTTGAGCTTGCCTTTCCCTCTCATGCTAGCCAAATTCCTTGCACCAAGTAGAAATACTACTTGTGCTTCTTTACATCCTTAAACCCAGTTTTGCCAAATTCCTTGCACCAAGTAAGTTGTCATTGTTGCAACTCTCTAAAATATGTATAATTTATTAATGTGGAGAAAATAAACTTTATACGATCTTGTGATATGGAAGCAATAAAAGCGACAGACTGCATAATAAAGGTCCATATCACAAGTGGCAATATAAAGTGACATTCTTTTGTGCTAAGATTTTGTACATCCAACCATAAAAGCACATGACAACCTCTGCGAAGGGCCTATCTATTGTTCTTACCTTATAAGAGTCATGGTGATCTTCACCTTTCCTTTTTACATTTTATCCTTTGGAAAGCACATTGTGTTGGAAAGATCCTGACATATATACCCACTTGGATGTAAGTTATCATGATTTATTACTGTTGACATTACCCTTGGAGTAAAAGGTTGGGAGGCAACACTATAAGCCCCTATCTTTCTATGTGTCCGATTAAAACTCTATATCCATAAGTATTGCGTGAGTGTTAGCAATTGTGAAAGACTAAATGATAGTTGAGTATGTGGACTTGCTGAAAAGCTCTTCTATTGACTCTTTTCGATGTTATGATAAATTGCAATTGCTTCAATGACTAAGATCATAGTTTGTTAGTTTTCAATGAAGTTTCTGATTCATACTTAACATTGTGAATTGTTACTTTAGCATAAGAAATCATATGACAATATATATATATATATGTGTGTGTGTGTGTGTCTGTGTGTGTGTGTGTGTGTGTGTGTGTTGTTGTTGTTGTTATAAGAATGATCATGATGTCGTCATGTCCGTATTTTATTTTATCGACACCTCTATCTCTAAACATGTGGACATATTTTTCGATTTCAGCTTCCGCTTCAGCAAGCGAGGTCTAAGCTTGAGGGAGTTGATACGTCCATTTTGCATCATGATTTTATGTTGATATTTATTGCATTATGGGCTGTTATTACACATTATGTCACAATACTTATGCCTTTTCTCTCTTACTTTACAACATTTACATGAAGAGGGAAAATGCCGGCAGCTGGAATTCTGGGCTGGAAATGGAGCAAACATTGGAGACCTATTCTGCACAACTCAAAAATCCCTGAAACTCCATGAAAGACAGTTTGGAAAATATAAAAAATATCTGGCGAAAGAAGTACAGGAGGGGGGCCACCCACCGTCCACGAGGGTGGGGGAGCGCCCTACCCCCCTGGGCGCGCCCCCTGCCTCGTGGGCCACCTGGCAGCCCCCGATGCCCATCTTCTACTATATGAGGTGTTTTGACCTGGAACAAATGATAAGGAGGCTTTTGGGATGAAGCTTCGCCATCTCGAGGCGGAACCTTGGCGGAACCAATCTAGGGCTTTGGCGGAGCTGTTCTGCCGGGGATACTTCCCTCCGGGAGGGGGAAATCATCGACATCGTCATCACCAACAACTCTCCCATCTTGGGGAGGATTATCATCATCAACATCTTCACCAACACCATCTCCTCTCAAACCCTAGTTCATCTCTTGTATCCAATATTTGTATCAAAACCTCAGATTGGTACCCGTGGGTTGTTAGTAGTGTTCATTACTCCTTATAGTTGATGCTAGTTGGTTTATTTGGTGGAAGATCATGTGTTCAGATCCATTATGCATATTAGTACCCCTCTGATTATGAACATGAATATGATTTGTGTGTAGTTACATTTGTTCCTGAGGACATGGGAGAAGTCTTGCTATAAGTAGTCATGTGAATTTGGTATTCGTTCGATATTTCGATGAGATGTATGTTGTCTTTCCTCTAGTGGTGTCATGTGAACTTCGACTACATGACACTTCACCATTGTTTGGGCCTATAGGAAGGCATTGGGAAGTAATAAGTAGATGATGGGTTGCTAGAGTGATAGAAGCTTAAACCCTAGTTTATGTGGTTCTTCGAAAAGGGGTTGATTTGGATCCATATGTTTCATGCTATGGTTAGGTTTACCTTAATACTTCTATTGTAGTTGCGGATGCTTGCAATAGAGGTTAATCATAAGTGGGATGCTTGTCCAAGTAAGGGCAGTACCCAAGCACCGGTCCACCCACATACCAAATTATCAAAGTAACGAACGTGAATCATATGAACGTGATGAAAACTAGCTTGACGATAATTCCCATGTGTCCTCGGGAGCGCTTTCCTTCATATAAGAGTTTGTCCAGGCTTTTCCTTTGCTACAAAAAGGATTGGGCCATATTATTGCACCCTATTTACTTTTACCATTTGTTACTTGTTACCAATTACCTTATCACAAAACTATCTGTTACCGATAATTTCAGTGCTTGCAGGGAATACCTTACTGAAAAGTGCATATCATTTCCTTCTGCTCCTCGTTGGGCTCGACACTCTTACTTATGAAAGTACTACGATAGATCCCCTACACTTGTGGGTCATCACCAGCCCCGGAGTGTCGGTGATGCTGCGGAGTTCTTCCGAGCCGAAGAGGGGAGCTCAACAAAAAAATTGTTCTGGTTGCAGTATCTTGCGCTTGAGCATCTTGTACCCCTCAGCGAACAGCTGAAGCAGTTGTCCAAACTGCATAGGGTGGCCGGATTGGCTATGAGGGATTTCATAATCCGTTTGTGGTCTGCCGAACCCATAACCAGCAGCTACTTTGGGATTGTGAGGCGGTTGATCTGTGCGTGCCCTCGGCTTGATGCCGTGAAGCGGTCGGCCTGCATCGAGGGTGCGCGGATGGCCTTCGCCCGCATCAAGGTGTAGTGGGCGAAGATGGACACCGTCAAGCTCGCAACCGAGGGGCCGCCCACGGGCATAGATCACCGCATGTCGGAGCGGTATTTCAATGATGTCCTAGTCGGGTCCCGCATTGTAGAGGGTCAGTGTTCGAAGGACATTATGTTTGGATGAATGTGTCCGTGTTTGTCCAATCATGCTTTATGAAAAGAAGGCTTATGTATGATATATTATTTTGTTTTAATGTGAAATATTTTCTCCGGTGCGGTCCTTTACAATATCTGAGAGTTGGTCAGTCGTCGGCTTCAGTCCCCACGTAGGTAGTACGGGGGTGTTCGGTATAGCACCTGAACACACTTCACCCAACGATTTGGTCGGTAAAGGAGGTATTAGTGCGGCGAACCAGGCAATCGGACTATATGGCTATATCACCCTCACTTAGCCATAGGAGTTTTATAATTGAGGTACAGGCGCAGCCCCTAGTATAGTTCAATTATCCGAACTTGAGTGTTGTAGTGAAGGAAATATGCCCTAGAGGCAATAATAAAGTTGTTATTTATATTCCCTTATACATCATGATAAATGTCTTTTATTCATGCTAGAATTGTATTAACCGGAAACTTGATACATGTGTGAATACATAGACGAAACAGAATGTCCCTAGTATGCCTCTACTAGACTACCTCGTTAATCAAAGATGGTTATGTTTCCTAACCATAGACAAGAGTTGTCATTTGATCAATGGGATCACATCATTAGGAGAATGATGTGATGGACAAGACCCATCCGTTAGCTTAGCAACTTGATCGTTTAGTTCTTCTGTTATTGCTTTCTTCATGACTTATACATGTTCCTATGACTATGAGATTATGCAACTCCCGAATATAGGAGGAACACCTTGTGTGCTATCAAACGTAACAATGTGACTGGGCGATTATAAAGATGCTCTACAGGTGTCTCCGAAGGTGTTTGTGGTGTTGGCATAGATCGAGAATATGATTTGTCACTCCAAGTGTCGGAGAGATATCTCTGGGCCATCTCGGTAATACACATCGTAATAAGCCTTGCAAGCAAATGACTAATGAGTTAGTCACGAGATGATGTATTACAGAACGAGTAAAGAGACTTGCCGGTGACGAGATTGAACTAGGTATGATGATACTGATGATCAAATCTTGGGCAAGTAACATACCAATGACAAAGGGAACGACGTATGTTGTTATACGGTTTGACCGATAAAGATCTTCGTAGAATATGTGGGAACCAATATGAGCATCCAGGTTCCGCTATTGGTTATTGACCGGAGATGAGTCTCGGTCATGTCTACATAGTTCTCGAACCCGTAGGGTCCGCACGCTTAATGTTCGATGACGATCGGTATTATCAGTTTATGTGTTTCGATGCACAGAAGGTAGTTCGGTGTCCCGGATGTGATCATGTAAGTGACGAGGAGTCTCGAAATGGTCGAGACATAAAGATTGATATATTGGAAGGTTATATTCGGACACCGGAAGGGTTTCGGGGGTCACCGGATAAATACCGGAGTACCGAGAGGTTACCGGAACCCCCCGGGGAGTATATGGGCCTTACTGGGCTTTAGGGAGAGAGAGGGGCTGCCTAGGGATGGCCCGCGCGCCCCCCAAGCCTAGTCCGAATTGGACTAGGGGGGAGGGGCAGCGCCCCCTCCTTCCTTCTCTTTCTCTCCTTCCCTTCCCCTTCTCCTACTCCTACTAGGAAAGGGGAGTCCTACTCCTAGTGGGAGTAGGACTCCCCCTTGGCACGCCTCCTCCTCCTAGGCCGGCCGCCTCCTCCCTCTCCCTCCTTTATATACGTGGGGAGGACACCCCTTGGACACACATCAATTGTTCCTAGCCGTGTGTGGTGCCCCCCTCCACAATTACACACCTCGGTCATATTGTTGCAGTGCTTAGGCGAAGCCCTGTGCCGGTAACTTCATCATCACCGTCACCACGCCGTCGTGCTGCCGGAACTCTCCCGCGATACTCAACTGGATCAAGAGTTCGTGGGATGTCATCAACCTGAACGTGTGCTGAACGCGGAGGTGTGATACGTCCAAAACATATCTATAATTTCTGCTTGCTCCATGCCTCTTTTGGGTGATATTGCTATGATATTTATACACTTCCATACACTTTTGATCATATTTGGACTAACCTATTAACTCAGTGCACCCCAGTGCCAGTTTCTGTTTTCGGCTGTTTTTGTATTTCAGGTTTTCACGTTACGGGAACTGCCAGGAAAAATCCAGAAAAATTATATAAAAAATCAGCGTTCCAGAACCTACCTTACGCCCGAAGTACAGCCGGGGGGGGCACCAGGGCTCCAGGCGCCCTGGCGGCTGATACGTCCAAAACGTATCTATAATTTCTGCTTGCTCCATGCCACTTTTGGGTGATATTGCTATGATATTCATACACTTCCATACACTTTTGATCATATTTGGACTAACTTACTAATCCAGTGCACCCCAGTGCCAGTTTCTGTTTTCGGCTGTTTTTGTATTTTAGGTTTTCACGTTCCGAGAACTACCCAGAAAAATCTAGAAAAATTATATAAAAAATCAGCGATCCGGAAACAACACTGCGTCCGAAGGGCAGCCTGGAGGGGCCACAGGGGCTCCAGGCGCCCTGTGGGCGCCCCCCCCCCTGGGCCGCGCCGGGGGGGCGCCTGGGCCCCCCGAAACTCACCCAGTGCCCTACTTTGGCATATATTTAAAGGACCCTCCGAATCCCTCAGAACAGGAACTCTTTTCGCGATCCCATCTCTGTTCCGCCGCCGCCGCCGCTTCAAAGATCGGGAGCACCAGGAGAACTCTTCCCGGCACCCTGCCGGAGGGGAGGATCACCACCGGGAGCTTCTCCACCACCATGGACGCCTCCCGGATGACTCGTGAGTAGTCTCCCTTGGACCATGAGTCCATGACCAGTATCTATGTGATGTTCTCCTCCCGTTCTTGTGCTTCACTAATTAGTCCTCGTGAGATGCCGTACATGATCGAGGCACCTATGTAATCCTTATGTTGTTGCTATGTTGAGTTTGCTGGGATCCGATGGAGTATGAGATTATGTTTAGATTGATCTTGAGTAATATATTTGATTCACCTCTTTTATATTTTAGTTCATAAGTAATTCTTGCATGTTCTCCGTTGTTATTTATTGCTTTGGCCGAGTAATAGGTAGTGACTCCAAGAGGGAACGTTATGCTCGATTGTGGGTTCATGCCCCTCGATGACTAGCTTGAGTGACAGAAACATGAGTCTAGGGGATGTGCTGTTGCCACAAGGGGGAAGACAACGGTGCTTGTGCCCGCGGGTGCAAGGATTGTTTACTTTACGCAAAGTTCTTTTAATGCAGTTGTCTGTTGCATTGAGTTTACACTATGGGTGGGACTCACAACTTAATACCAGCGAGATGTTCTGGATAGATATCTCAAGGTGGATGATTAGTAGTAGATATTGATGGATTTCGGTCTACTTACTTTGGCGTACCGCCCATGCTTTGAACCTCAACCTTTCTTGCAATGTAGTCAGCATTGGTTTGCGTTCGTGGTCCTGTCAATTGCCCAGCTGTAATTTGTTTACCTCACATAGTTGTTTTATCGTCTTTTGGGAGAGAGACATCACTAGTGAACATCATGAGACTCCGGTCCATATTACCATCATTGATCACATCCACTATCTACTTTTCGCTATTTACTTACTATTGCAAAAAACTATCTATCACTACTATCATTGCTTTTAACCCTTTGTGAACTACAAGGCCGGAGGGATTGACAACCTCTCTGTACTCGTTGGGAGCAAAGTTATTTGTATCTATGTGCAGGTCCACGTTGATTGCTAATTGCGCCGTTAGCAATTGACACCTACTTGTTGAACCTAGGAGTCTCTGGGGATTCGATCCTTGGCATCTTTGCTAAGGGAAAACACTTCTACTTACTGCATCTTACACCTTCCACTTGGGGTAACCAACGAGGGGTTCGAGGCCCATCAAGGAGTATTTTCTGGCGCCGTTGCCGGGGACTCCACTCTTCAGGATAGGGGAGTTGCATGCTATCTTTTACCTTTGCTTTTTAGTCTTGTTAGTTTACCTTTCATTTTTGCTTTAGTTCCTTTTTATCGAAAATCACAAAAATAGTTATCTTGTTCTTTAGTTATCGTTATGTCGGGTCCTTTTGTCTTTGACGAGGCAGAAGTTCTCACCTTTAAACAAAGAGGTGGGGAAAGTTTGAAAGATGCTTGGTATAGAATTAATGATTCACAAAAAAGAGCCACCAAGAAGCAACCTACTACTATCTTGCTTAGAAATTTTTATGTTGGAATTACTTCTTGGAATAGGTTTATTCTAGATACTGCTATCAATGGGAATTTCCTAGAGGCCCCAGTTTGGGAGTCTCTTAGTATTATTGAAAATCTTGTTGGAAGTCCCCCTGTTGTTAGCATTCGAGAGGACATCACCCTAGCTCACATTATGAAAAAACTTGAAAAAATAGAGCTAGAGATGCCAAGCACTAATAAGATGAATGAGTTGGATCGAAAGATCCAAGGGAATTTGAATAGACTTGATAGCTCCATGCATAAAATTTTCAAAATTTTGGAGACCGTCAAATTCCATGATTCTGACTCTTGTAGGATGGACAAGATTGTGGAAATATTTGATAGCTTAGGAACTACTTTCTCCTCGATCAAAACCGAAAAGGTAGAAACTCCGGCAAAGAGGGAGCCTAAGTTCGTTCACGTTCCAAAGGCTCCCCGTTCTAAAAGCAATCCACCTATTGCCAAAGGGGTTGAAACCGTAAAGACTTTGGAAGAAACGCCTATCTTTGATGAATTTATAAATGAATCTTCCCTTGACTTTTATCCTTTTGGTCTTCTACCTAGAAGTATCTCTATGAGGCCTTTCTTTGAGAGTCCTCTTAAGACTAGTTGTATTATTGAAGAGCTTTTTGATGATCTTGATGATGGTTCAATTGATACAACTTGATCTATGCATTATGCCTAGCTTAAAGGCATAAAAGAAAGCGCTTTTGGGAGGCAGCCCACATGAATAAAAAAATTGCTTTTGTTGTGTCTTGATGTTGTTTACTGCTGTAGCATCATCATTGTATCTTTGCTTTTCATATTTGTGCCAAGTATAGCCTCCGATTGCTAGAAAGTTCAAAAGTTGTGAGGTGCTGTCCAGGAAACAGATTCTGTCCTTGGATAGAAAAATTCGTATAAAATCACCAAATCATCTTTTTGGTCTGAATTTTTTTGACAGCGTTCTCTATATAATTGTCTTTCGTGCGTCAGTTCTGAGTTTTTTGATTTGAGTTGCAGAAGTATCCCGAACAGATCAATTACTGGCTGCTCTTCTGTTTTTCACAGATTCTGTCCTGTTTTGCCTTACCTTCACTTTGCAAATTAAGAACTTGATTTTTCTTTGCAAAAACCTTTTGGCAATCTTGAGAAACAGTAGAAATTCAAGAATATCCTTATTTCCAGCAAGGTATAATTATTTTATTAAGGGTACTAACCTCGCTAATCAGATTATGATGAGTTATGTATGAAGGGAGTTTTCAAGTGTGCGAGGGAATATGATAAAAAGATTCAGGAGTGTCAAGCGCTCAAGCTTGGGGATGCCCCCGTGCACCCCCAGGAAATATTCAAGGAGACTCAAGCATCTAAGCTTGGGGATGCCCCCCGTGCATCCCCTTCTCCATCAACACTATCTGTTCGTCTTTCGTTTCGCTATATTTTTATCACTTCATGTGTTATGTGCTATGCTTGGAGCGTCTTGCTTTTAGTTTTCTTTTTAGTTTTTCATAACGAGTCGGAACCCAGCATTCCTTTATGTGGGAGAGAAACACGCTCCACCTCTACCTAGAACATTACATAGAATTTTCATGTCTATCTATGTTGTGTGTGTTCTTTGTCTTTTAATAGCTACTATCGTGCTCTGCTCTTAGTATTCATGCTTATCTTTTCAAGAGCTTTTATTTAGTTGGTTGCTTGAACTCTCTTTAATTACCATGCTCACCTTATTAAGAGAGTTTGCTTCCGTTGCATGGGTTAATGTGTCTATGATAAAGATGCTACTTTCATGATGGTGCTTAGTAGTTCAGGTTTTCTTATGGTTAATCTCAAATAGCTGGGGGGTTCCCAATGTGTTATTGGAGTACCAACTTGGTTTGTTTGCCTATGATATGGTATGGTTTAGTAATATCTTCCTTCGAGAATTTATTTTGATTGACTTGGCGTATGCTCACGCATATTCAAGACTGTAAAGAAAGTCTGTCAAGCCTTGATGATCTTTTGTTTCTAAGTAGCGATATAACTACCATGCCTGATTCAATATTGCTTTGTTGCTCTGCATGATTATGACCGTCATTGCTCTCTTAGTTGGTCGCTCCCAGTCTTTTGCTAACCTCCACCAGCACTAAGCAAACTAACCATGCAATACATAGCTCATGGGAAAGTAGCCTAAAAACTATTGTGGTAAAGAATATGTTGCTTATGTATCTTATTTCTTATAAGTTGCTTGCTGAGCGGTAACCATGTTTCTGGGGGACGCCATCAACTGTCACACTTTTGTTGAATATCATGTGAGTTGCTATGCATGTTCGTCTTGTCTGAAGTAAGGGTGATTTACCGTGGGTTGAATAACTATGCATATTGTTAGAGAAGAACATTGGGCCGCCAACCAAAACCATGCATCATGGTGGAAGTTTTAGCTTGGACCTTAATCCTCAATCTCTCATGAGAATATGCTTATGCATTGAAGAGGAGTCCATCATCTATTTTCTATGTTGTCCCGGTATGGATGTCCTCAAGTTGAGATCTATCAAAAACGAGAAATCAAATGCGATCTATCTCCTTGGACCTTTGTACAGGTGGCATAGAGGTACCCCTTTGTGACACTTGGTTAAAACATATGCAATGCAATGATAACCCATGGGGATCCGAGCTAATTAGGACAAGGAGCGAGCACTATTGGTATTCGATGCATGAGGCTTGCAACTTATAGGATGTTTTATGCATGACACATATGAAGTACTACTACCGTTGACACAATTGCTTCCATGTTTTCAAATTAAAAAGCTTTAGCACTTAACCTTTCTTTTACCTTTATGTTGAAGCACCAACTACTGAGAGCATGATTGTCATTCTGAGTGTAATGTGCATTGTCCCAAAGTAGCATTGTCTTTTGTATGATTGTGATATCGTTTATTCTGAAATGATTGTATCTAGTCATCACTTAAACCTTGAAGGTGCCCTTGCATTTATGTTTTGCATCACTAAAGGGGGCAAGCTAGATATCACTTTATCATATTTGCACATCATATTCATTGCAAATCTTTTTGATGTTTCAGTTTCATGTTGTAAAACTTTCAGTCATCTGTGATTTTCTCTTGAGACAACTTAATTACTTTAGAATCATTGTCTCAGTAAGCTTTTGTCATATGACTATGAGAAAGTCCTATATGGTTAATAGCATGTCACCACAGAAATTATTCTTGTTATCATTTACCTACTCGAGGACGGGCAGGAATTAAGCTTGGGGATGTTGATACGTCCAAAACGTATCTATAATTTCTGCTTGCTCCATGCCACTTTTGGGTGATATTGCTATGATATTCATACACTTCCATACACTTTTGATCATATTTGGACTAACTTACTAATCCAGTGCACCCCAGTGCCAGTTTCTGTTTTCGGCTGTTTTTGTATTTCAGGTTTTCACGTTTCGAGAACTGCCCAGAAAAATCCAGAAAAATTATATAAAAATCAGCGATCCGGAAACAACACTGCGTCCGAAGGGCAGCCTCGGGGGGCCACAGGGGCTCCAGGCGCCCTGTGGGTGCCCCCCCCCCTGGGCCGCGCCGGGGGGGCGCCTGGGCCCCCCGAAACTCCCCCGGTGCCCTACTTTGGCATATATTTAAAGGACCCTCCGAAACCCTCAGAACAGGAACTCTTTTAGCGGTCCCATCTCTGTTCCGCCGCCGCCGCCGCTTCCAAGATCGGGAGCACCAGGAGAACTCTTCCCGGCACCCTGCCGGAGGGGAGGATCACCACCGGGAGCTTCTCCACCACCATGGACGCCTCCCGGATGACTCGTGAGTAGTCTCCCTTGGACCATGAGTCCATGACCAGTAGCTATGTGATGTTCTCCTCCCGTTCTTGTGCTTCACTAATTAGTCCTCTTGAGCTGCCCTACATGATCGAGGCACCTATGTAATCCTTATGTTGTTGCTATGTTGAGTTTGCTGGGATCCGATGGATTATGAGATTATGTTCAGATTGATCTTGAGTAATATATTTGATTCACCTCTTTTATATTTTAGTTCATAAGTAATTCTTGCATGTTGTCCGTTGTTATTTATTGCTTTGGCCGAGTAATAGGTAGTGACTCCAAGAGGGAACGTTATGCTTGATTGTGGGTTCATGCCCCTCGATGACTAGCTTGAGTGACAGAAACATGAGTCTAGGGGATGTGCTGTTGCCACAAGGGGGAAAACCACGGTGCTTGTGCCCGCGGGTGCAAGGATTGTTTACTTTACGCAAAGTTCTATTAATGCAGTTGTCTGTTGCATTGAGTTTACACTATGGGTGGGACTCGCAACTTAATACCAGCGAGATGTTCTGGATAGATATCTCAAGGTGGATGATTAGTAGTAGATATTGATGGATTTCGGTCTACTTACTTTGGCGTACCGCCCATGCTTTGAACCTCAACCTTTCTTGCAATGTAGTCAGCATTGGTTTGCGTTCGTGGTCCTGTCAATTGCCCAGCTGTAATTTGTTTACCTCACATAGCTGTTTTATCGTCTTTTGGGAGAGAGACATCACTAGTGAACATCATGAGACTCCGGTCCATATTACCATCATTGATCACATCCACTATTTACTTTTCGCTATTTACTTACTATTGCAAAAACTATCTATCACTACTATCATTGCTTTTAACCCTTTGTGAACTACAAGGCCGGAGGGATTGACAACCTCTCTGTACTCGTTGGGAGCAAATTTATTTGTATCTGTGTGCAGGTCCACGTTGATTGCTAATTGCGCCGTTAGCAATTGACACCTACTTGTTGAACCTAGGAGTCTCTGGGGATTCGATCCTTGGCATCTTTGCTAAGGGAAAACACTTCTACTTACTGCATCTTACACCTTCCACTTGGGGTAACCAACGAGGGGTTCGAGGCCCATCTGCGGCGCCCCCCCCCCCCCCCCCCCGCC
>LR738711.1:129057967-129094070 GCA_902687465.1 Secale cereale
CCCCCGGGCCGCGCCGGGGGGGCGCCTGGGCCCCCCGAGGCTCCTCTGATGCCCCCCTTTGGCATATATTTAAAGCGTCTCCCGAAACCCTCGAAACAGGAACTCTTTTCGCGATCCCATCTCTGTTCCGCCGCCGCCGCCGCTTCCAAGATCGGGAGCACCAGGAGAACTCTTCCCGGCACCCTGCCGGAGGGGAGGATCACCACCGGGAGCTTCTCCACCACCATGGACGCCTCCCGGATGAGTTGTGAGTAGTTTCCCTTGGACCATGAGTCCATGACCAGTAGCTATGTGATGTTCTCCTCCCGTTCTTGTGCTTCACTAATTAGTCCTCGTGAGCTGCCCTACATGATCGAGGCACATATGTAATCCTTATGCTGTTGCTATGATGAGTTTGCTGGGATCCGATGGATTATGAGATTATGTTCAAATTGTGTTTGAGTAATATATTTGATCTACCTCTTTTATATTTATGTTCGTAAGTAATTCTTGCATGTTCTCCGTTGTTATTTATTGCTTTGGCAAAGTAGTAGGTAGTGACTCCAAGAGGGAACGTTATGCTTGATTGTGGGTTCATGCCCCTCGATGACTAGCTTGAGTGACAGAAACATGAGTCTAGGGGATGTGTTGTTGCCACAAGGGGGAAAACAACGGTGCTTGTGCCCGCGGGTGCAAGGATTGTTTACTTTACGCAAAGTTCTTTAAATGCAGTTGTCTGTTGCTTTTAGTTTACACTATGGGTGGGGCTCGCAACTTAATACCAGCGAGATGTTCTGGATAGATATCTCAAGGTGGATGATTAGTAGTAGATATTGATGGATTTCGGTCTACTTACTTTGGCGTACCGCCCATGCTTTGAACCTCAACCTTTCTTCCAATGTAGTCAGCAATGGTTTGCGCACATGGTCCTGTCAATTGCCCAGCTGTAATTCATTTACCTCACATAGCTGTTTTATCGTCTTTTGGGAGAGAGACATCACTAGTGAACATCATGAGACTCCGGTCCATATTACCATCATTGATCACATCCGCTATTTACTTTTCCGCTATTTACTTACTATTGCAATTATACCTATCACTATTATCACTTGCGTTTGATCCTTTGTAAACTACAAGGCCGAAGGGATTGACAACCTCTCTGTACTCGTTGGGAGCAAAGTTATTTGTATCTGTGTGCAGGTCCACGTTGATTGCTAATATCCGACGCCGTTAGCAGTTGACACCTTCTTGTTGAAACTGGGAGTCTCTGGGAAATCGATCCTTGGTATTACCAAGGGAAAACTTCTGCTACACTGCATCTCAAACCTTCCACTTGGGGTAAACAACGAGGGGTGAGAAGCCACCTAGCAAAGCAATTTCTGGCGCCATTGTCGGGGACTCCACTCTTCAGGATAGGGGAGTTGCACGCTATCTTTTACCTTTGCTTTTAGTCTTGTTAGTTTACTTTTCAGTTTTGCTTTAGTATCTTTTATCGAAAATCACAAAAATAGTTATCTTACTTGCTTGCTACAATGGGTTCCACCGAGAACACCAAGTTGTGTGACTTCACTAGTCACTACAACGATGACTTTATCAGCACACCTATCACTACACCTGCCACTTCAGCACCTTCATATGAAATTAAACCTGCTTTACTGAACTTAGTCATTAAAGATCAATTCTCCGGTGCTGGAGATGATGCTGCTTTACACTTGAACAACTTTGTTGAACTTTGTGATATGCAAAAGTACCAAGAAATAGATGGTAATATTGTTAAGCTTAAGCTTTTTCCTTTCTCCTTGAGAGGAGGAGCTAAAATTTGGTTTCGGTCTTTGCCTAGAAATAGCATAGAATCATGGGACAAGTGCAAAGATGCTTTTATCGGAAAATACTACCCACCTGCTAAAATTATCCAACTAAGAAGTAACATAATGAATTTTAAACAATTGGATAATGAACACGTCGCCCAAGCTTGGGAACGTATGAAATCTCTTATCAAGAACTGCCCTACTCACGGTTTGACTACTTGGATGGTTATCCAAACTTTTTATGCAGGCTTGAACTTTACCTCGCGGAACTTGTTAGATTCGGCCGCGGGAGGAACTTTTATGTCAACTACACTTGGTGCTGCCACAAAACTTCTCGATGAGATGATGACCAACTATTCCCAATGGCACACCGAACGCGCTCCAACAGGTAGAAAGGTAAACTCTGTCGAGGAGATTTCCTCCCTAAATGAAAAAGCTGACTTAATCATGTCCCTACTTTCCAAGCAATCTTCTATTGATCCTAGTTATGATCCTTTAGATTCTGTGATTGCTCATGCTTATAGGAGTAACTTTGGTAGCAATCCTAGACCGTTCCCCTCTAATTCCTTTGGGAACAACAATGCTTATCCTATCACCAAGAACTACACCCAAAAAGATAGAGACTTGCCTGACTACGAGAAACTTCTAGAAATAGAGAAGGCCACTAAGAATTACATGCACACCCAATATGAACAAAACAAAACCTTCTCGAGGCAATTAAATTTCCAGACTAGGCTCACTATCACTGAGACCCAAGTTTCCAACATGTCCCACACACAAGCCACTTTGATAAACCAAATGGCAGCTAAACCCGAAGTGGTTGCACCCCTAAGGGAGGAAGAAGATAGAATTAAGAGCCTTCCTACCCACCACACTGTTGCTACTATCCAAGTTGTTGAGGATATCCAAACTCTTAGCACCCAATGTACTCCTGGTCCCATTGGACCTATTAATGGTGATGCTATGACAATAGAAACTACCAAACATGTGAACCTAAAGGACACCACTACCACTTTACTTGATGCTAGTGACCTTGATTTTGATAGTTGCACTCTTACCGAAGTTATTGATTTCCTTCACAAGATGTCTAGAGACCCCCGCACTAGCACGCTTAACCTTGCCTTCACAGAGCATATCACTAATGCTCTCATCAAAGCTAGGGAGGAGAAACTTAGAGTAGAAGCCTCCATACCTAGAAAGCTAGAAGATGGTTGGGATCCTATGATAAAAATTAAATTGAATGACTTCTCTTGCTATGCATTATGTGATGTTGGAGCTAGTACCTCTGTTATGCCCAAAAGACTATATGATATGCTTAAATTGAAACCTTTTGATTCTTGTTCTTTTGGTGTTCGTCTCGTTGATTCGTCCATAAAGAAACCTTTGGGGAGGATCAACAATGTTCTTATCATTGTCAATGATAATTATGTTCCCGTTCATTTTACTATTATGGATATTGAATGTCATCCTTCTTGTCCAATTATTTTGGGACGTCCCTTTTTACGCACCGTTGGTGCTATCATTGACATGAAAGAGGGTAATATAAAATTTCAATTTCCTCTCAAGAAAGGGATGGAACACTTCCCTCGAAAGAAGATCAAGTTACCTTTTGAGTCCGTTGTACGGGCTAGCTATTCTTTTACTCTTGATAAAACTTGATCTCTTTGCATTATGCCTAGCTTAAAGGCATAAAAGAAAGCGCTTTTGGGAGGCAGCCCAATGAATAAATTTATTTTGCTTTTGTTGTGTCTTGATGTTGTTTACTACTGTAGCATCATCATTGTATCTTTGCTTTTCATATTTGTGCCAAGTATAGCCTCTGATTGCTAGAAAGTTCAAAAGTTGTGAGGTGCTGTCTAGGAAACAGATTATGTCCTTGGATAGAAAAATTCGTATAAAATCACCAGATCATCTTTTTGGTCTGAATTGTTTTGACAGCGTTCTCTATATAATTGTCTTTCGTGCGTATGTTCTGAGTTTTTTGATTAGAGTTGCAGAAGTGCCCCGAACAAATCAATTACTACCTGCTGTTCTGTTTTTCACAGATTCTGTCCTGTTTTGCTTTTCCTTCATTTTGCAAACCAAGAGCTTGCTTTTTCTTTGCAAAAACCTTTGGGCAATCTTGAGAAACAGTAGACCTTCAAGAATATCTTTATTTCCAGCAAGGTATATTTATTTTATTATGGGTACTAACCTCGCTAATCAGATTATGATGAGTTATGTATGAAGGGAGTTTTCAAGTGTGTGAGGGAAGATGATGAAAAGATTCAGGAGTGTCAAGCGCTCAATCTTGGGGATGCCCCCATGCACCCCCAAGAAATATTCAAGGAGACTCAAGCGTCTAAGCTTGGGGATGCCCCCGTGCATCCCCTTCTCCATCAACATTATCAGTTCGTCTTTTGTTCCACTATATTTTAATCACTTCATGTGTTATGTGCTATGCTTGGAGCGTCTTGCTTTTAGTTTTCTTTAGTTTTTCATAACGAGTCGGAACTCAGCTTTCTTTATGTGGGAGAGAAACACACTCCACTTCTACCTAGAACATAACATAGAATTTTCATGACTATCTTTGATGTGTGTGTTCTTTGTCTTTTAAATAGCTACTATCATGCTCTGCTCTTAGTATTCATGCTTATCTTTTTAAAGAGCTTGTGTTTAGTTGGTTGCTTGAACTCTCTTTAATTATCATGCTTATCTTATTAAGAGAGTTTGCTTCCGTTGCATTGGTTAATATGTCTATGATAAAGATGCTACGTGCATAATGGCGCTTAGTAGTTCAGGTTTTCTTATGGTTAGTCTCAAATAGCTGGAGGGTTCCCAATGTGTTATTGGAGTACCAACATGATTTGTTTGCCAATGATGTGGTATGGTTTAGTAATATCTTCCCTCAAGAATTTATTTTGATTGACTTGGCGTATGCTCACGCATATTTAAGACTGTAAAGAAAGTCTGTCAAGCATTGATGATCTTTTGTTTCCGAGTAGCGATATAACTACCATGCCTGATTTAATGTTGCTTTGTCGCTCTGCATGATTATGACCGTCATTGCTCTCTTAGTTGGTCGCTCCTAGTCTTTTGCTAACCTCCACCTGTACTAAGCGGACTGACTGCTTGTGCATCCACATCCTTTTAAACCAGTTATGCCATATGAGTCCACCATACCTACCTATATGTGGTATTTCACCGCCACTCCAAGTAAATTTACATGTGCTACCTTTAAAACCTTCATTTGCAATATATAGCTCATGGGAAAGTAGCTTCAAAACTATTGTGGTAAAGAATATGTTGCTTATGTATCTTATTTTCTTATAAGTTGCTTGCTGAGCGGTAACCATGTTTCTGGTGACGCCATCAACTGTTACACTTTTGTTGAATATCATGTGAGTTGCTATGCATGCTCGTCTTGTCTAAAGTAAGGGTGATTTGCCATGAGTTGAATGGTTTGAGTATGCATAATGTTAGAGAAGAACATTGGGCCGTCAACCAAAGCCATGTATCATGGTGGAAGTTTTAGCTTGGACATTAATCCTCAATCTCTTATGAGAATATACTTAAGCATTTAAGAGGAGTCCATTATCTAGTTTCTATGTTGTCCCGGTATGGATGTCCTCAAGTTGAGATCTATCAAAAACGAGAAATCAAATGCGATCTATCTCCTTGGACCTTTGTACAGGTGACATAGAGGTACCCCTTTGTGACACTTGGTTGAAACATATGTAATGCAATGACAATCCATGGAAATCCGAGCTAATTAGGACAAGGTGCGAGCACTATTGGTATTCGATGCATGAGGCTTGCAACTTATAGGATGTCTTATGCATAGCACATATGAAGTACTACTACCGTTGACAAAATTGTTTCTATGTTTTCAAAATAAAAAGCTCTAGCACATGAGTAATCCCTGCTTCCCTCTGCGAAGGGCCATTCTTTTACTTTTATGTTGAGTCTCCACCTTCTTTTAAAAGCACCAACTACTGAGAGCATGATTGTCATTCTGAGTGTAATGTGCATTGTCCCAAAGTAGCATTGTCTTTTGCATGATTGTGATATCGTTTATTCTAAAATCATTGTACCTAGTCATCACTTAAACCTTGAAGGTGCCCCTGCATTTATGTTATGCTTCATTAAAGGGGGCAAGCTAGATATCACTTTATCATATTTGCACATCATGTTCATTGCAAATCTTTTTGATATTTCAGTATCATATTGTAAAACTTTCAGTTCTTTGTGATTTTCTCATGAGGCAACTTAATTACTATAGATTCATTGTCTCAGTAAGCTTTTGTCATATGACTATGAAAAAGTCCTATATGGTTAATAGCATGTCACCACAGAAATTATTCTTGTTATCATTTACCTACTCGAGGACGAGCAGGAATTAAGCTTGGGGATGTTGATACGTCCAAAACGTATCTATAATTTCTGCTTGCTCCATGCCTCTTTTGGGTGATATTGCTATGATATTTATACACTTCCATACACTTTTGATCATATTTGGACTAACCTATTAACTCAGTGCACCCCAGTGCCAGTTTCTGTTTTCGGCTGTTTTTGTATTTCAGGTTTTCACGTTACGGGAACTGCCAGGAAAAATCCAGAAAAATTATATAAAAAATCAGCGTTCCAGAACCTACCTTGCGCCCGAAGTACAGCCGGGGGGGGGGGGCACCAGGGCTCCAGGCGCCCTAGCGGCGCCCCCCCCCCCTGGGCCGCGCCGGGGGGGCGCCTGGGCCCCCCGAGGCTCCTCCGATGCCCCCCTTTGGCATATATTTAAAGCGTCTCCCGAAACCCTCGAAACAGGAACTCTTTTCGCGATCCCATCTCTATTCCGCCGCCGTCGCCGCTTCCAAGATCGGGAGCTCCAGGAGAACTCTTCCCGGCACCCTGCCGGAGGGGAGGATCACCACCGGGAGCTTCTCCACCACCATGGACGCCTCCCGGATGAGTTGTGAGTAGTTTCCCTTGGACCATGAGTCCATGACCAGTAGCTATGTGATGTTCTCCTCCCGTTCTTGTGCTTCACTAATTAGTCCTCGTGAGCTGCCCTACATGATCGAGGCACATATGTAATCCTTATGCTGTTGCTATGATGAGTTTGCTGGGATCCGATGGATTATGAGATTATGTTCAGATTGTGTTTGAGTAATATATTTGATCTACCTCTTTTATATTTATGTTCGTAAGTAATTCTTGCATGTTCTCCGTTGTTATTTATTGCTTTGGCCAAGTAGTAGGTAGTGACTCCAAGAGGGAACGTTATGCTTGATTGTGGGTTCATGCCCCTCGATGACTAGCTTGAGTGACAGAAACATGAGTCTAGGGGATGTGTTGTTGCCACAAGGGGGAAAACAACGGTGCTTGTGCCAGCGGGTGCAAGGATTGTTTACTTTACGCAAAGTTCTTTTAATGGAGTTGTCTGTTGCTTTGAGTTTACACTATGGGTGGGGCTCGCAACTTAATACCAGCAAGATGTTCTGGATAGATATCTCAAGGTGGATGATTAGTAGTAGATATTGATGGATTTCGGTCTACTTACTTTGGCGTACCGCCCATGCTTTGAACCTCAACCTTTCTTGCAATGTAGTCAGCATTGGTTTGCGCACATGGTCCTGTCAATTGCCCAGCTGTAATTCGTTTACCTCACATAGTTGTTTTATCGTCTTTTGGGAGAGAGACATCACTAGTGAACATCATGAGACTCCGGTCCATATTACCATCATTGATCACATCCGCTATTTACTTTTCCGCTATTTACTTATTATTGCAATTATACCTATCACTATTATCACTTGCGTTTGATCCTTTGTAAACTACAAGGCCGGAGGGATTGACAACCTCTCTGTACTCGTTGGGAGCAAAGTTATTTGTATCTGTGTGCAGGTCCACGTTGATTGCTAATATCCGGCGCCGTTAGCAGTTGACACCTTCTTGTTGAAACTGGGAGTCTCTGGGAAATCGATCCTTGGTATTACCAAGGGAAAACTTCTGCTACACTGCATCTCAAACCTTCCACTTGGGGTAACCAACGAGGGGTGAGAAGCCACCTAGCAAGGTGCCGTACGTTCGGTGCTTGGATCGGTTGGATCGCGAAGACGTTCGACTACATCAACCGCGTTACTAAACGCTTCCGCTTTCGGTCTACGAGGGTACGTGGACACACTCTCCTCGCTCGTTGATATGCTTCTCCTAGATAGATCTTGTGTGATCGTAGGAATTTTTTTGAAATACTACGTTCCCCAACAGTAGCATCATGAGCCAGGTCTATGCGTAGATGATATGCACGAGTAGAACACAATGGGTTGTGGGCGATAATAGTCATAGTGCTTACCAGCATGTCATACTTTGATTCGGCGGTATTGTGAGATGAAGCGGCCCAGACAGACATTACACGTACGCTTACCCGAGACTGGTTTCACCGTTACGAGCACTTGTTGCTTAAAGGTCACCGGCGGGTGTCTGTCTCTCTCACTTTAGTTGAATCGAGTGTGGCTATGTCCGGTCCTTGTGAAGGTGAAAACATCACACTTGGCGAAAAATCTATGTGGTTTTGTATGCGTAGGTAAGAATGGTTCTTGCTAAGCCCGTAGCAGTCACATAAAACTTGCAACAACAAAGTAGAGGACGTCTAACTTATTTTCGCAGGGCCTGTTGTGATATGATTTGGTCAAGACGTGATGGGTTATACATTATTGTATGAGATGATCGTGTTTTGTAAATTATCGGCAATCGGCAGGAGCCTTATGGTTGTCTCTTTATTGTATGAATTGTGAAGGCCATGTAATTGCTTTACTTTATCACTATGAGTTAGCGATAGTAGTAGTAGCAATAGTTGGCAAGACGACCACGACGCAGCGATGAAGATCATGGTGTCAAGCCGGTGACGATGGAGATCATGACGATGCTTTGGAGATGGAGATCAAAAGCACAAGATGATGATGGCCATCTCATGTCACATATTTTGATTGCATGTGATGTTTATCTTTTTTATGCTTCTTATTTTGCTTAGTACGACGGTAGCATTATAAGATGAGCCCTGACAAAATTTCAAGGTACAAGTGTTCTCCCTGAGTATGCACCGTTGCGAAAGTTCGTCGTGCCGAAACACCACGTGATGATTGGGTATGATAAGCTCTACATTCAAATACAATGGGTGTAAGACCGTTTTGCACATGCAGAATACTCGAGTTTGCCTAGCATGTACAGAGATTGCCTCGGAACACTGGAGACCGAAAGGTCGAGCGTGAATCATATAGTATATATGATCAACATAAGATGTTCACCATCGAAAACTACTCCATCTCATGTGATGATCATACATGGTTTAGTTGATTTGGATCACGTGATCATTTAGATGACTAGAGGGATGTCTATCTAAGTGGGAGTTCTTTAGTGATATGATTAATTGAACTTTAATTTATCATGAACTTAGTCCTGATAGTTTTTTCATATCTATGTTGTTGTAGATCAATGGCCCGTGCTACCGTTCCCTTGAATTTTAATGCATTCCTAGAGAAAGCTAAGTTGAAAGATGATGGTAGCAACTACACGGACTGCGTCCATAACTTGTGGATTATCCTCATTGCTGCACAGAAGAATTATGTCATGGAAGCACTGCTAGGTGACAGGCCTGCTGTAGGAGCAACTCCGTCCGTTATGAACGGCTGGCAAGCTCGTTCTGATGACTACTCGATAGTTCAGTGTGCCATGCTTTACGGCTTAGAATTGGGACTTCAAAGACATTTTGAACGTCATGGAGCAGTTGAGATGTTCCAAGAGTTGAAGTTAATATTTCAAGCAAATGCCCAAATTGAGAGATATGAAGTGTCCAATAAGTTCTATAGCTACAAGATGGAGGAGAACAGTCCTATGAGTGAACACTTACTCAGAATGTCTGGGTACTACAATCACATGACTCAACATGGTTGCAAAGTTGACGAAGATAGTGTTATTGATAGAGTTCTTCAATCACTGCCACCAAGCTATGAAGGCTTCGTGATGAACTATAATATGCAAGGGATGCAAAAGACAATTCCCGAGCTCTTCTCTATGCTCAAAGCTGCGGAGGTAGAAATCAAAAAGGAGCATCAAGTGTTGATGGTTAACAAGACCACTAGTTTCGAGAAAAAGGGCAAGGGAAAGAAGGGGAACTTCAAGGAGAATAGCAAGCCAGTTGCTAATCCCGCGAAGAAACCCAAGTCTGGAGCCAAGCCTGAAACTAAGTGCTTGTATTGCAAAGGGACTGGACACTGGAAGCGGAACTGCGCCAAGTATTTGGCGGATAAGAAGGATGGCAAAGTGAACAAAGGCATATTTGATAGACATGTTATTGATGTGTACCTTAATAATGCTTGTAATAGCACCTGGGTATTTGATACTGGTTCAGTTGCTAATATTTGTAACTCGAAACAGGGGCTACGGATTAAATGAAGATTAGCTAAGGACGAGGTGACGATGCGCGTGGGAAATGGTTCCAAAGTCGATGTGATCGCCGTCGGCACGCTACCTCTACATCTACCTTCGGGATTAGTTTTAGACCTAAATAATTGTTATTTGGTGCCAGCGTTGAGCATGATCATTATATCTAGATCTTGTTTGTTGCGAGACGGTTATTCATTTAAATTAGAGAATAATGATTGTTCTATTTATATGAATAATATCTTTTATGGTCATGCACCCTTGAAGAGTGGTCTATTCTTGTTGGATCACGATCGTGGTGATACACATATTCATAATATTGAAACCAAAAGATGCAATGTTGATAATGATAGTGCAACTTATTTGTGGTACTGCCATTTAGGTCATATTGGTATAAAGCGCATGAAGAAACTCCATGCTGATGGACTTTTGGAATCACTTGATTATTAATCACTTGGTGCTTGTGAACCATGGGCAAGATGACTAAAACTCCGTTCTCCGGAACAATGGAGCGAGCAACTGATTTGTTGGAAATCATACATACTGATGTATGCGGACCCATGAGTGTTGAGGCTCGTGGCGGGTATCGTTATATTCTGACCTTCACTGATGATTTGAGTAGATATGGGTATATCTACTTGATGAAGCACAAGTCTAAAACATTTGACAAGTTCAAAGAATTTCAGAGTGAAGTAGAGAATCATTGTAACAAGAAAATAAAGTTTCTACGATCTGATCGTGGAGGTGAATATTTGAGTTACGAGTTTGGACTTCATTTGAAACAATGCGGAATAGTTCCACAGCTCACGCCACCTAGAACACCATAGCGTAATGGTGTGTCCGAACATCGTAACTGTACTTTATTAGATATGGTGCGATCTATGATGTCTCTTACCGATTTACCACTATCGTTTTGGGGTTATGCTTTAGAGACAACTGCATTCACATTAAATAGGGAACCATCTAAATTCGTTGAGACGACACCTTATGAACTGTGGTTTGGCAAGAAACCCAAGTTGTCATTTCTTAAAGTTTGAGGTTGCGATGCTTATGTGAAAAAGCTTCAACCTGATAAGCTCGAACCCAAGTCGGAGAAATGTGTCTTCATAGGATACCCAAAGGAAACTATTGGGTACACCTTCTATCACAGATCCGAAGGCAAGATATTCGTTGCTAAGAATGGATCATTTCTAGAGAAGGAGTTTCTCTCAAAAGAAGTGAGTGGGAGGAAAGTGGAACTTGATGAGGTAATTGTACCTTCTCCCGAATTGGAAAGTAGGACATCACAGAAACTAGATCCAGTGATTCCTACACCAATCAGCGAGGAAGCTAATGATGATGATCATGAAACTTCAGATTAAGTTACTACTGAACCTCGTAGGTCAACTAGAGTGCGTTCCGCGCCATAGTGGTACAGTAACCCAGTTCTGGAAGTCATGTTACTAGACCATGATGAACCTACGAACTATGAGGAAGCGATGATGAGCCCAGATTCCGCAAAATGGCTTGAGGCCATGAAATCTGAGATGGGATCCATGTATGAGAACAAAGTGTGGACTTTGGTTGACTTGCCCGATGATCAGCAAGCCATTGAAAATAAGTGGATCTTTAAGAGGAATACTGACGTCGATGGTAATGTTACTGTCTACAAAGATCGACTTGTTGCGAAAGGTTTTCGACAAGTTCAAGGAGTTGACTACGATGTGACTTTCTCACCCGTAGCGATGCTTAAGTCTGTCCGAATCATGTTAGCAATTGCCGCATTTTATGATTATGAAATCTGGCAAATGGATGTCAAAACGGCATTCCTTAATGGATACCTCAAACAGGAGTTGTATATGATGTAACCAGAAGGTTTTGTCGATCCTAAAGGTGCTAACAAAGTGTGCAAGCTCCAGCGATCCATCTATGGACTGGAGAAAGCATCTCGGAGTTAGAATATACGCTTTGATGAGGTGATCAAAGCATATGGTTTTATGCAGACTTTTGGAGAAGCCTGTATTTACAAGAAAGTGAGTGGGAGCTCTCTAGCATTTCTGATATTATATGTGGATGACATATTGTTGATTGGAAATGATATAGAATTTCTGGATGGCATAAAAGGATACTTGAATAAGAAGTTTTCAATCAAAGACCTCGGTGAAGCTGCTTATATATTAGGCATCGAGATCTATAGAGATTGATCAAGACGCTTAATTGGAATTTCACAAAGCACATACCTTGATAAAGTTTTGAAGAAGTTCAAAATGGATCAGTCGAAGAAAGGGTTCTTGTCTGTGTTACAAGGTGTGAAGTTGAGTAAGACTCAATGCCCGACCACTTCAGAAGATAGATAGAAAATGAAAGTCATTCCCTATGCCTTGGCCATAGGATCTATCATGTATGCAATGTTGTGTACCAGACCTGATGTGTGCCTTGCTATAAGTTTAGCAGGGAGGTACCAAAGTAATCCAGGAGTGGATCACTGGACAGCGGGCAAGAACATCATGAAGTACCTGAACAGGATAAAGGATGTGTTTCTCGTTTATGGATGTGACAAAGAGCTCGTCGTAAATGGTTACGTCGATTCAAGCTTTGACACTGATCCGGATGACTCTAAGTCTCAAACCGGATATGTACTTTTGTTGAACGGTGGAGCTGTCAGTTGGTGCAGTTCCAAGCAGAGCGTCGTGGCGGGATCTACGTGTGAAGCGGAGTACATAGCTGTTTCGGAAGCAGCAAATGAAGGAGTCTGGATGAAGGAGTTCATATCCAATCTAGGTGTAATAACTAGTGCATCGGGTCCAATGAAAATATTTTGTGACAACACTGGAGCGATAGCCTTGGTAAAGGAATCCAGGTTTCACAAGAGGACCAAGCACATCAAGAGACGCTTCAATTCCATCTGTGATCAAGTCAAGGAGGGAGACATAGAAATTTGCATGATACATACGTATCTAAATGTCGCAGACCCATTGACTAAACCTCTTCCACGAGCAAAACATGATCAGCACCAAGACTCCGTGGGTGTTAGAATCATTACTATGTAATCTGGATTATTGACTCTAGTGCAAGTGGGAGACTGAAGGAAATATGCCCTAGAGGCAATAATAAAGTTGTTATTTATATTTCCTTATACATCATGATAAATGTCTTTTATTCATGCTAGAATTGTATTAACCAGAAACTTGATACATGTGTGAATACATAGACGAAACAGAATGTCCCTAGTATGCCTCTACTAGACTAGCTCGTTAATCAAAGATGGTTATGTTTCCTAACCATAGACATGCGTTTTCATTTGATCAACGGGATCATATCATTAGGAGAATGATGTGATGGACAAGATCCATCCATTAGCTTAGCAACTTGATCGTTTAGTTTTTCTGCTATTGCTTTCTTCATGACTTATACATTTTCCTATGACTATGAGATTATGCAACTCCCGAATACCGGAGGAACACCTTGTGTGCTATCAAACATCAAAATGTAACTGGGTGATTATAAAGATGCTCTACAGGTGTCACCAAAGGTGTTTGTGGTGTTGGCATAGATCGAGAATAGGATTTGTCACTCCGAGTGTCGGAGAGGTATCTTTGGGCCCTCTCGGTAATACACGTCGTAATAAGCCTTGCAAGCAAACGACTAATGAGTTAGTCACGAGATGATGTATTACGGAACGAGTAAGGAGACTTGCGAGTGACGAGATTGAACTAGGTATGATGATACCGACGATCAAATCTCGGGCAAGTAACATACCGACGACAAAGGGAACGACGTATGTTGTTATGCGGTTTGACCGATAAAGATCTTTGGAGAATATGTGGGAACCAATATGAGCATCCATGTTCCGCTGTTGGTTATTCACCGGAGATGAGTCTCGGTCATGTCTACATAGTTCTCGAACCCGTAGGGTCCGCACGCTTAACGTTCGATGATGATCGGTATTATGAGTTTATGTGTTTTGATGCACCGAAGGTAGTTCGGAGTCCCGGATGTGATCATGGACATGACAAGCAGTCTCGAAATGGTTGAGACATATAGATTGATATATTGGAAGGTTATATTCAGACACCGGAAGGGTTCCGGGGGTCATCGGATAATACCGGAGTACATGGAGGTTACCAGAACCCCCGGGGAGTATATTGGCCTTATTGGGCTTTAGGGGAGAGAGAGAGGGGCTGCCTAGGGCTGCCCCCCCCCCCAAGCCTAGTCCAAATTGGACTAGGGGGATGGGCGGCGCTCCCTCCTTCCTTCTCTTTCTCTCCTTCCCTTCCCCCTTCTCCTAGTCCTACTAGGAATGGGGAGTCCTACTCCTAGTGGGAGTAGGACTCCCCCTTGGCGCGCCTCCTCCTCCTAGGCCAGACCCCTCCTCCATCTCCCTCCTTTATATATGTGGGGAGGGCACCCCTTGTACACACATCAATTGTTCCTAGCCGTGTGCGGTGCCCTCCTCCATAGTTACACACCTCGGTCATATCGTTGCAGTGCTTAGGCGAAGCCCTGCGCCCGTAACTTCATCATCACCGTCACCATGCCGTCGTGCTGATGAAACTCTCCCACGACACTCAACTGGATCAAGAGTTCGCGGGACGTCATCCAGCTGAACGTGTGCTAAACGCGGAGGTGTCATACGTTCGGTGCTTGGATCAGTTGGATCGCGAAGACGTTCGACTACATCAACCGTGTTACTTAACGCTTCCGCTTTCGGTCTACGAGGGTACGTGGACACGCTCTCCCCACTCGTTGATATGCTTCTCCTAGATACATCTTGTGTGATCGTAGGAAAAAAATTGAAATACTACGTTCCCTAACATGTAGACGCCCGGCCGAGCGAATGCCGGCCCATCGCGTGTTGCGGAAAAAAATCGCAAGAGATTTGTAGTCACCGAATAGCTGACCAGCTCTCGCCGCATCATGATAGTCGTTTTCAGCTTTCTCTACTGAAGTGTTTGACCGGATGAACAGGAAACACAATCGCAGTAGTTCTTCCTTTACTACCTTAGCGGAACAATCGGAATGTAAGGTGGTAAACACAGGAGCTGGGCAACCTAACTATTGACCAAAGACATGATTCGGAGCCGGTGCATATACTGCTATATTTGGGACACCAAATTGCACTGTAAAAGTGATCGGACTTTGTTTAGTAAAAAGGATGTATGTTGGTTAACATAGCCCCTGGCGATTTAAGTCGCACCGAGGCGTACATGACAATCGGGAAGAAACAGGGAAACATAGATTAAAAGATAGGCCAATAGGTCAGGCCAGGACCTGTTTCCATTACAGTCTGACTGATCCGTCAAAACGTATTAGTACAAAAAGGTGCACAATGCTATTTTACATGCCAAGCACGAGGGAAGGTCGTGCGCGGGTTTTGGCAAATGGTCGAGGCGGTCTTTAGAGACCCTTTGAGATACTCTGCCGTGTTGCTTGTCTCCTTGTTGTACTGTCCTTCGAGAGGATCATCACTCAGCATTGTCAAGATATGCCTTGAGAAGAGGCCTGATCACCGCTGAAAAGGTGACACGGGTTGTAAGGAACCTGAAAAAAGGTAGAGTTGAAAGAAAAAAGGGGAAATATGGGTGTCCGGATATGGTCTAGCCATATTGTGGACTTTATCCTTGATGTTCCTCCATCTTTGCCCATGGTATTTTTAGCGTGTAGTTATGTACGTGTGGCACGTAGGCTACGATTAGGTTGGGGCTGAGACGGAGGGCGAATTGCTAACTGAGCTCTTGACGAGCTGGGTTGTCGCTCTGTGGTGCAGTCCGGACTCGTTTAGTGGTGTTCAGGGGCTTGGCCACCGGTGTTGTGTTTGCTTGATAGGTCCGCCTTACGCTTCTGCCGCCAGTGTCGTGGTGTGCTCCTCGGTACGGAGGGAGCGTTTTGTGTTTCCATTGATTGTTATAACACCACGGGAGCCAGCCATCTTGAGTTTGAGGTAAGCATAGTGCGGGACTGCATTGAAGCGAGCGAACACAGTTCGTCCGAGGAGTGCATGACAGCCGCTATGGAAGGGGACGATGTCAAAGATCAAGTCCTCACTTTGAAAGTTATCCAGCGAACCGAAGAAGACCTTTAATGTGATTGAACCCGTACAGCGGGTCTCTACACCAGGTATTACTCCTTTAAAGGTAGTTTTGGTGGGCTTGATCCTTGACGGATCAATACCCATCTTGTGGACTGTGTCCTAATAGAGCAGGTTAAGGCTGCTGCCGCCGTCCATGAGGACTTGCGTAAGGTGGAATACATCGAAGATTGGATCGAGGACTAGTGCAGCCGAGCCTCCGTGACGGATGCTAGTCGGATGGTCCCTACGATCAAAAGTGATCGGACAGGCTGACCATTGATACGTCTCCAACGTATCTATAATTTTTTATTGTTCCATGCTATTATTTATGAAGTCTTGGATGTTTAATGGGCTTTATCATTCACTTTTATATCATTTTTGGGACTAACCTACTGCCCAAAGGCCCAGTCCAGATTGCTGTTTTTTGCCTATTTCAGGGTTTTGCAGAAAAGGAATATCAAACGGAGTCCAAACGGAATGAAACCTTCGCGAGAGATATTTTTGGAGAAAATCACGCTCGGGAAACGTCAGGACCAAGTCAGGGGACAGAGGGCCTGCCCTCGAGGGTGGGGGTGCGCCCCCTTCCCAGGGCGCGCCCCCCTACCTCGACGCTGGCCCGTGTGGCCCCCGGTGCCCTCCTTCTTCGTATATATACCTACATACCCCAGAAACTCCATACGCAGAGAGAAAACCCTAATTCCACCGCCGTAGCTTCTGTCCATGTGGAGATCCCATCTTGGAGCCTGTTCCGGGAGGGGGATCCATCACGGAGGCCTTCATCATCATCATCACCCTCACCATGAGTTGTGAGTAGTTTACCTCAGACCATCGGGTCCATAGCTAGTATCTAGATGGCTTCTTCTCTCTCTCCGGATCTCAATACAAAGTTCTCCTCGGTCTTCGAGGAGATCTATTCGATGTAATCTCTTTTTGCGGTGTGTTTGTCAAGATCCGATGAATTGTGAGTTTATGATCAAGGTTATCTATGAAAGATATTTGGTTCTTCTCTGAACTTTTTATGTGTGCTCATAATATCCTTGCAAGTCTCTTCGAATTATTGGTTTGGTTTGGCCTACTAGATCTATAGTTCTTGCAATGGGAGAAGTTCTTGGCCTTGGGTTCAATCTTGTGGTGTCCTTTCCCAGTGACAGTAGGGGCAGCAAGGCACGTATTGTATTGTTGCCATCGAGGATAAAAAGATGGGGTTTTCATCATATTGCTTGAGTTTATCCCTCTACATCATGTCATCTTGGTTAAGGCGTTACTCTGTTCGTATGAACTCAATACACTAGATGCATGCTGGATAGCGGTCGATGTGTGGAGTAATAGTAGTAGATGCAGAATCGTTTCGGTCTACTTGTCTCGGACGTGATGCCTATATACAATGATCATGCCTAGATAGTCTCATAATTATTCACTTTTCTATCAATTGCTCGACAGTAATTTGTTTACCCGCCGTAGAATATCGCTATCATGAGAGAAACCACTAGAGAAAACTATGGCCCCCGGGTCTATTCTCAACATATCATCTACTTTATTTTTCTTGCTTTTATTTGCTGTTTTATTAAACTAAAAATACCAAAAATATAAACTATCATCTCTATCAGATCTCACTCTCATAAGTGACCATAAAGGGATTGACAACCCCTTATCGTGTTGGCTACGAAGTTCTTATTTGTTTGTGCGGGTGTGAGGGACTCGCGCGTGGTCTCCTACTGGATTGATACCTTGGTTCTCAAAAACTAAGGGAAATACTTACGTTACCGTGCTGCAGCTCCCTTTCCTCTTCGAGGGAATACAACGCAAGCTCAAGAGTTAGCAAGAAGAATTTCTGGCGCCGTTGTCGGGGAGGCTTACGCAAAAGTCATATAACAAGTACCTATCACAAACCTATCCTCGCATTACATTTATTTTCCTCTCGTTTTCCTCTCCCCCACTTCACCCTTGCCGTTTTATTTGCCCTTCTTCCGTCGTGTGTTTATCGTTCGCTTGCTTCTTGTTTGCTTGTGTGTGTTGGATTGCTTGCTTGTTACTATGGCTCAGAACAATACCAAATTGTGTGACTTCTCCAATACCAACAACAATGATTTTATTAGCACTTTGATTGCTCCTATTACCGATGCTGAATCTTGTGAGATCAATGCTGCTTTGCTGAATCTTGCCATGAAAGATCAATTCTCCGGCCTTCCTAGTGAAGATGCCGCTACCCATCTAAACAACTTTGTTGATTTGTGTGATATGCAAAAGAAAAGGGATACGGATAACGATATTGTTAAATTGAAGTTATTTCCGTTTTCACTTAGAGATCGTGCTAAAACTTGGCTTTCCTCTTTGCCTAGAAATAGTATTGATTCGTGGAATAAGTGCAAAGATGCTTTTATCTCTAAGTATTTCTCTCCTGCTAAGATCATCTCTCTTAGAAACGATATTATGAATTTTATGCAACTAGATCATGAGCATGTTGCACAAGCTTGGGAGAGAATGAAATTGATGATACGTAATTGCCCTACACATGGTTTGAATCGATGGATGATTATTCAGAACTTTTATGCTGGCTTGAATTTTGCTTGTAGAAATCTTTTAGATTCGGCCGCCGGAGGCACTTTCATGGAAACCACCTTAGGAGAAGCTACCAAACTCCTAGATAATATTATGGTTAATTATTCTCAATGGCACACCGAAAGATCTACTAGTAAAAAAGTGCATGCTATCGAAGAAATTAGTGTTCTGAGTGGAAAGATGGATGAACTTATGAAATTGTTTGCTGCTAAGAGTGCTTCTTCTGATCCTAATGATATGCCTTTGTCCACTTTGATTGAGAATAACAATGAATCTTTGGATGTGAATTTTGTTGGTAGGAATAATTTTGGTAACAATGCTTATAGAGGTAATTTTAATCCTAGGCCTTTTCCTAGTAATTCCTCTAATAATTATGGTAATTCCTACAACAACTCTTATGGAAAGATGCCTTCTGAATTTGAAACTAGTGTTAAAGAGTTCATGGTCTCGCAAAAGAATTTCAATGCTACCTTGAAGAGAAATTGCTTAAGGTTGATGAATTGGCTAGAAGTGTGGATAGAATTACTCTTGATGTTGATTCTTTGAAACTTAGATCTATCCCACCTAAGCATGATATCAATGAGTCTCTCAAATCCATGAGAATTTCCATTGATGAATGCAAAGAAAGAACCGCTAGAATGTGTGCTAAAAGAGAAGACTATATTAAATCATGTTCTTCTAGTTATCATGGAAATAAAGATGAAGATCTGAAAGTTATTGATGTGTCTCCTATTAGATCCTTGTTTTCTAGTATTAATCTTGATGAGAATAGGATTGGAGATGATTCTGCTTTAAGGTGTCCCAATGATTTGGAGTTTTTAGATCTTGATGCTAAAATTGCTAAAAGTGGGAGTGAAGAGATTAAAACTTTGCATAGTGATGAACCCACTACTTTGGATTTCAAGGGATTCAATTATGATAATTTCTCTTTGATTGATTGTATTTCCTTGTTGCAATCCGTGCTAAATTCTCCGCATGATTATAGTCAAAATAAAGCTTTCACTAAACACATAGTTGATCCTTTGATGCAATCTTATGAAGAAAAACTTGAGTTGGAAGTTTCTATACCTAGAAAGCTTTATGATGAATGGGAACCTACTATAAAAATAAAAATAAAAGATCATGAATGTTATGCTTTGTGTGATTTGGGTGCAAGCGTCTCCACTATCCCAAAAACTTTGTGTGATTTGCTAGGGTTCCATGAGCTTGATGATTGTTCTTTAAATTTGCATCTTGCGGATTCCACTATTAAGAAACCTATGGGAAGAATTAATGATGTTCTTATTGTCGTCAATAGGAATTATGTGCCCGTAGATTTCATTGTTCTTGATATAGATTGCAATCCTTCATGTCCTATTATTCTTGGTAGACCTTTCCTTAGAACGATTGGTGCAATTATTGATATGAAGGAAGAAAATATTAGATTCCAATTTCCATTAAGGAAAGGCATGGAACACTTTCTTAGAAAGAAAATCAAATTACCATATGAATCTATCATGAGAGCCACTTATGGATTGCCTTCCAAAGATGGCAATACCTAGATCTTATCTCGTATCGTGCCTAGCTAGGGGCGTAAAACGATAGCGCTTGTTGGGAGGCAATCCAATTTTATGTTTTTTGTTTTTGTTGTGTGAGGGAATAAATATTTCATCTAGCCTCTGATTAGATGTGTTTTCATCTTTTGTTTAGTGTTTGTGCCAAGTAGAACCTTTGGTAAGACTTGTGTGAAGTTTATATGATCTTGCTGTGAAAAACAGAATCGTTAGTGCTCGCTAAAGTAGTCGTGGGATTTTACTGCAGCGTGATTTTTAGTGGATTCTTTTTGCTGCTGATTGGTAGACAAATTGCGCAAATTTTACGATTTAGTTTGAATTTTTTTGACTTCCATAAGTAGGCGGACCCTGCAGATTACTACAGAATGTTCTGTCTTTGACAGATTCTGGTTTTCGTGTGTTGTTTGCTTATTCCGATGCATCTATGAGTAATATTGGAGGATATGAACCATAGAGAACTTGGAGTACAGTAGGTTTAACACCATTATAAACAAATAATGAATTCCTTGCTGTACCTTTGAGTAGTGGTTTGCTTTCTCTTACTAACGGAGCTCACAAGAATTTTTGTCTAAGTTTTGTGTTGTGAAGTTTTCAAGTTTTGAGTATTGCTTTGATGGACTATGGAACAAGGTGTAGCAAATGCCTAAGCTTGGGGATGCCCATGGAACCCCAAGTAAATTCAAGACAATCAAAAGCCTAAGCTTGGGGATGCCCCGGGAAGGCATCCGCTCTTTCGTCTTCATCCATCGGTAACTATACTTGGAGCTATATTTTTATTCGCAACATGTTATGTGTTTTGCTTGGAGCGTCTTGTATAATTTGAGTCTTTGCTTGTTAGTTTGCCACAATCATACTTGTTGGACACACCTATTTGAGAGAGTTAAACATGGCCTAGAAATTGTTAGGACACTCTAAGTGCATCACTTATATCTTTTGAGTTGAATAGTTTTTGTTGTAGTGCTTCACTTATATCTTTTAGAGCATGGTGGTGGTAATATTTTATAGAAGTTGTTGAACTCTCATGCTTCACTTATATCTATTTGAGAGTCAATTAAAACATCATGGTAAGGTGTTTAGGCTAGAGAAACTAGTCTTCACATGATAAACATCCAATGTCAATGTAGTAAAAAAAATTCACACCAAGTGCATTGAATAGAATGAAATGTTGGATGCTTGATAATTGTTTTGGGACATGAGGATAGTGATATTAGAGTCATGCTAGTGAAGTTATTATGAAATTGAGAAATACTTGTGTTAAGGTTAGTGATTCCCGTACCATGCACGTATGGTGAACCGTTGTGTGACTAAGTTAAAGAATGAGGTATTTGTAGAGTGCCAACCTTTGTGTGGAGGTCGGGGGCACGCGATGGTTAACTCCTACCAACCTCCCCCCAGGAGCATGGGTTGATTGCTTTGTTTTGATGACTAGTATATTTTTGCAATAAGTATATGAGTTCTTATGACTAATGTTGAGTCCATGGATTATACGCACTCTCACCCTTCCACCATTGCTAGCCTCTCTTGTACCGCGCAACTTTCGCCGGTACCATAAACCCACTATATATCCTTCCTCAAAACAGCCACCATATTGTTCCTCAAAACAGCCACCGTACCTACCTATCATGGCATTTCCATAGCCATTCCGAGATATATTGCCATGCAACTTTCCACCGTTCTGTTTAAATGACACGCATCATATTGTCATATTGCCATGCATGATCATGTAGTTGACATCATAATTCTGGCAAAGCCACCATGCATAATTTTTCATACATGTCACTCTTGTTTCATTGCACATACCGGTACACTGCCAGAGGCATTCATATAGAGTCATACTTGGTTGTAGTATCGAGTTGTAATGAAAGTGTGATGATCATCATTATTAGAGCATTGTCCCATGGGAGGAAAGGGTGAATCTATAAAGCCCCTCCGCAAAAAAAAGAAAAAAAAGAGAAAGGCCAAAGAAAAAAAGAAAGGCCCAAAAAAAGAGAAAAAAAGAAAAGAAAAATAAAAAAGAAAAAGGGACAATTGCTACTATCTTTTTCCACACTTGTGCTTCAAAGTAGCACCATGTTCTTCATTGTAGAGAGTCTCATGCCTAGTCACTTTCATATACTAGTGGGAATTTTCATTATAGAACTTGGCTTGTATATTCCAACGATGGGCTTCCTCAAATGCCCTAGGTCTTCGTGAGCAAGCAAGTTGGATGCACACCCACTAGTTTCTTTTGTTGAGCTTTCATTCATATTTAGCTTTAGTGCATCCGTTGCATGGCAATCCCTACTCACTCACATTGATATCTATTGATGGGCATCTCCATAGCCCATTGATACACCTAATCGATGTGAGACTATCTCCCTCCTTTTTGTCTTCTCCACAACCACCTCTATTCCACCCATAGTGCTATGTCCATGGCTCACGCTCATGTATTGCGTGAAAGTTGAAAGGTTTGAAAAGATAGAGTATGAAAACAAATGCTTGGCTGAAATCGGGGTTGTGCATGATATGAATATTTTTGTGTAATAATAAGGGAGCATAGCCAACACTATATGATTTTTTAGGGATAACTTCCTTTAGCCATAGTATTTTGAGAAGACATGATTGCTTTGTTAGTATTGCTTGAAGTATTGTTATTTCTTATGTGAACATAGACTTTTATCTTGAATCTTTCAGATCTGAACATTCATGCCACAATTAAGAGAATTACATTGAAAAACTATATTGGTTAGCATTCCACATCAAAAATTCTTTCTTTATCATTTACCTACTCGAGGACGAGCAGGAATTAAGCTTGGGGATGCTTGATACGTCTCCAACATATCTATAATTTTTTATTGTTCCATGCTATTACTTATGAAGTCTTGGATGTTTAATGGGCTTTATCATTCACTTTTATATCATTTTTGGGACTAACCTACTGACCCAAAGGCCCAGTCCAGATTGTTGTTTTTTGCCTATTTCAAGGTTTTGCAGAAAAGGAATATCAAACGGCGTCCAAACGGAATGAAACCTTCACGAGAGATATTTTTGGAGAAAATCATGCTCGGGAAACATCGGGACCAAGTCAGGGGACAGAGGGCCTGCGCTCGAGGGTGGGGGGCGCGCCCCACTTCCCAGGGCGCGCCCCCCTGCCTCGAGGCTGGCCCGTGTGGCCCCCGGTGCCCTCCTTCTTCCTATATATACCTACGTACCAAGAAACTCCATACGCAGAGAGAAAACCCTAATTCCACCGCCGTAGCTTCTGTCCCCGTGGAGATCCCATCTTGGAGCCTGTTCCGGGAGGGGGATCCATCACGGAGGCCTTCATCATCATCATCATCGCCCTCACCGTGAGTTGTGAGTAGTTTACCTCCGACCTTCGGGTCCATAGCTACTATCTAGATGGCTTCTTCTCTCTCTCCGGATCTCAATACAAAGTTCTCCTCGGTCTTTGAGGAGATCTATTTGATGTAATCTCTTTTTGCGGTGTGTTTGTCGAGATCCGATGAATTGTGAGTTTACGATCAAGGTTATCTATGAAAGATATTTGGTTCTTCTCTGAACTTTTTATGTGTGCTCATAATATACTTGCAAGTCTCTTCGAATTATTGTTTGGTTTGGCCTACTAGATCTATAGTTCTTGCAATGGGAGAAGTGCTTGGCTTTGGGTTCAATCTTGCGGTGTCCTTTCCCAGTGACAGTGGGGGCAGCAAGGCACGTATTGTATTGTTGCCATCTAGGATAAAAAGATGGGGTTTTCATCATATTGCTTGATTTTAACCCTCTACATCATGTCATCTTGATTAAGGCGTTACTCTGTTCGTATGAACTCAATACACGAGATGCATGCTGGATAGCGGTCGATGTATGGAGTAATAGTAGTAGATGCAGAATCGTTTCGGTGTACTTATCTCGGACGTGATGCCTATATACAATGATCATGCCTAGATAGTCTCATAATTATTCACTTTTCTATCAATTGCTCGACAGTAATTTGTTTACCCGCCGTAGAATATCGCTATCATGAGAGAAGCCACTAGAGAAAACTATGGCCCCCGGGTCTATTCTCAACATATCAATCTACATCTACTTTACTTTTCTTGCTTTTATTTGTTGTTTTATTAAACTAAAAATACCAAAAAATATAAACTATCATCTCTATCAGATCTCACTCTCGTAAGTGACCGTAAAGGGATTGACAACCCCTTATCGCGTTGGCTGCGAAGTTCTTATTTGTTTGTGCAGGTGCGAGGGACTCGCGCGTGGTCTCCTACTGGATTGATACCTTGGTTCTCAAAAACTGAGGGAAATACTTATGCCACTGTGCTGCATCTCCCTTTCCTCTTCGAGGGAATACAACGCAAGCTCAAGAGGTAGCAACCATGGGATGAATTTATGGGCGACTGGCTCTATCACGTAGACGTCCCTTAACGCGCGCTTGCTCTCCCGCTTGGGGATGTGGGTGACATATATCATGTTCACCATTTTGACTTTAAGGGAAATTTCTTCTGACCCCCTGTTTTCTGTGGATGCGGCTCGTCGTCATCATCGTCCTCGCTGGGTGACCCTTTCTCCCTTTGTTCGGTATTTAACTTACCGGCATGTTTAAAGACCCAAAAACTTCGGTTGGTATGGTTGGCAGGCTTGTCGGGGGTGCCATGAATCTGGCAGGGTCGGTCGAGTATTCGGTCCAAGCTGGATGATCCTTCTCTATTTCTTTTGAATGGACTCTTCTGCTAACCGGACTTGGAGCCGCTGAATCCGGCGTTGACCATTGTGTCTTCAGTATTGTCATTGTTGCTGTGGCGATTGTGCTTGTTGCGTCAGGTCCTGCCATTGTTATTTTTAGCTACGGAAGGGGCCGGCTCGCTCGTATTATTACTGCTACGGGCTAACCAGCTGTCTTCGCCCGCGCAAAAGCGGGTCATGAGCGCCGTGAGGGCTGCCATGGATTTTGGCTTTTCTTAGCCGAGGTGTCGGGCGAGCCATTCATCGCGAATGCTATGTTTGAAGGACGCTAGGGCTTCGACATCTGGACAATCGACAATCTTGTTCTTTTTAATGAGAAACCTAGTTCATAATTGTCTGGTGGACTCTCCGGGCTACTGCACAATGTGACTGGGGTCATCAGCATCTGGAGGCCGAACATAGGTGACTTGGAAGTTGTCTCTAAAGGCATCCTCCAGGTCTTCCCAGCATCCAATAGAATTTTCTAGAAGGTTGTTTACCCAGTGTCGAGCTGGCCCCTTGAGCTTTAGGGGGGGTATTTGATGGCGTGTAGATCGTCACCGCGAGCCATGTGAATGTGGAGAAGAAAATCTTCAGTCCATACTGTGGGATCTGTTGTGCCATCGTATGATTCGATGTTCATGGGTTTAAACCCTTCTAGGAACTGGTGCTCCATTACCTCGTCGATGAAGCATAGGGGGTGTGCGACGCCTCTATATCGGGCCACGTCATGGCGCAGTTCGGATGAAGTCCGTGTGTGGTTTTCGACCCGGGAATGGTTTTTCTTGCCGCGCTAGGATTGGTAGCCGTCCTCTCGTGCCGGTGCACGCCCCCGCGATCCATTAATGGATCTGGTCTGACCTGCTCTATTTTCCAGGTCCTGTCGTAGGTCGTATGTGTATCCTCGAGTTGTTGTTTCTCTGCCTTTACAGCGAGGTGGTGCGGGCTGGTATTCGGCTTGAGTTGTCGTTCTGTCCCGTCTGCGTGGCAGTCGGTCAGGTTCGTCAGCTGCATTACGCGTGGGTGGTATGGGCTCTGGCGCTTCATCGTCAAATTGGGTAGCAGCTTACGCTTCGGATAACTTTTTGCTGGGCATTCAAGGTCGTACTCCTCGGCTGCCAGGACGGCAGTCCATCTGTCGTTGAGCAGTTCTTGGTCAGCTCGAAGCTACTGCTGCTTCTTTTTTAGGCTTCTTGCCATGGCTATTTGTCGGCGCTTAAAGCGATCTTGTTCAAGGGGTTCCTTTGGCATGATAAAATCTTCATCGCCGAGGCTCGCGTCATCCTTGGAGAGTTGCCGATAGCTCCTATCTTCCGAGTCTTCGCTCTCTGCTTGCTCGTCAGGGTCGACTTGCCCCTCCTCCCAATCATCCTGTTCGGATGTTGGTTCGATGGGGTCTTCTTGTTCTTCGGCGTGTTCCGGAGTATCATTTTCTCACGTGCCGGTATCGCTGTATTTTCCGCGGCGCGATTTAGGGCGGTGCCGCCGACGTCGATGCTTTGGCGATATCTCAAGAGGTTCTTCCTCGACTGGATCCTTCTTATCATCATCGTCGCCTTCTTTAGGTGTGTCCACCATGTATACGTCGTATGAGGAAGTGGTCGTCCAACGCCCGGTAAACAGCGGACTTGGGGCCTGCTCCTCTCCGGCATCGTCGTCTATACCGTCGATGTCTTCGGAGGCGTAGTCAAGCATGTCGGTTAGGTCCTCGACGGTGGCTATAAAGTGGGTGGTGGGTGGGACGTAAAGTTCCCTATTTTCATCCCCTAGCCCAAGCTGGGCGTAATTCGGAAGCGGTTCCTCTGTGATGGCGAGGGATCACATCAAATCCAGAGCCTCGTCTAAGAGCGAGGTTTGGATGGGGACCGAGTTCCTTGGCTGAGCTCGCGAGACGTGGACTTCGAGGGTTCGGAGCTAGTGTCCAAAGAAGAGTTCGGCTTTGTGATAGCTGCCAGCGGCGCTATCCTCTCTGGTTCTCCCGTGCTGGGCTTAATGGCCGCAGATAGTCTGGCAAGCTCGAGACTCCTGTCTTCGGACCGAGTGACGCGCTCCGGATCTAAGGCCGAAGTGGTGGTTGGGGCCGTGAATCCTTGGAATATCAAGTCTCCTCGGATTTCAGCGAAATAGTTCAGATTTCCGAAATTGATCTGGTGACCAGGGGCGTAGCTGCCGATCTGCTCCAGGTGACCAAGTAAATTGGCACGCAGCGCGAAGCCGCCGAACACAAAGATCTGGCTGGGGAGAAAAATCTCCTCCCTAGCGGCATTGTTGTAGATGATCGATGGAGCCATCGAGCCTTTCGACGACGGCACAGTGGAACTCTCAATGAAAGCACCAATGTAGGTGTCAAAAACCGGTAGATCTCGGGTAGGGGGTCCCAAACTGTGCGTCTAAGTATCGAAGGTAACACTTTGTTTACCCAGGTTCGGGCCCTCTTGATGGAGGTAATACCCTACTTCCTGCTAGATTGACTTTGATGAGTATAGGGGTTACAAGAGTTGATCTACCTCAAGATCGAGATGACTAAACCCTAGATGTCTAGCCTGTATGATTGTGAATGCCTCTACGGACTAAACCATCCGGTTTATATAGACACTGGAGGGGCTAGGGTTGTACAGAGTCGGTTTACAGAGGAAGGAATCTTCATATCCGCACGCCAAGCTTGCCTTCCACGCCAAGGAGAGTCCCATCCGAACGCGGGGGAAAGTCTTCCGTCTTGTATCTTCATGGCCCATTAGTCTGGCCCACGTTATGTAGCTCGGACGCCCGAGGACCCCATAATCCAGGACTCCCTCACTGCTTACAAGATCATCTCTGACCAACAGGATGATGATATACATGCTCGCTTCATTTGGATTTCAGAAGCACCATCCGAGGTCAAGATCTTCACATGGATACTTTTTCGACAATGCCTCAATTATCTTTTCAACCTGCACAAGAAGAGCATTGCGCGCAACACTGCATGTTCTCGATGTGCTCACGACACTGAGGATACTGAGCATATTTTCATGTGTTGCCCCATGGCGGCTGGACGAATTTAACAACAATTGGGCTTCGACATTCCGACTAAATTGGATCGGCTATGTCATTGGACGACGCTCAATTCCTCTAACCTTGACATTTGGAACACCATCCTATTGTTAATTCAATGGAAGATCTGAGACGCAATGTACTTAATGGTTTTCTGCGCTAAGACACTCACTCTGCAACTTCTATTTGATGTATGATTGATTTTTTTAGACAAACTCCGAAGCTTTTTATTAAGTTGTCACAATGTTTACACAAAAGAAGGATAGTCCATCCATCTGGCCTAGCCATACATGTCGACCAGCTGGTAGGGATAAAACGTGCTTCACGAGTTTGTGAGCTTCGACATTTGAGCTCCTAAACTCATGCCTAATATTACAAGACTGAAAAGTTGACCTATGGGCAGTAATCTCATGTATAATCGCTCCATATACTATTGCACTTCTGTCTTGGATGTCCTGCACCACCACTTCGCAATCTGAAGAGACTTGTATCTTCCTCTCATAAAAGTCATCAACAAGTGCTAATGCATCTACATTCCCATGCATTTAAGTGTCGCTAGATCAGATACCCTCGGATAAACAACCGCAGAGGCCCCAAGAAAGAGGCCCACTTGATCTCGACAAATAACTCCCACAGCTCCGTAGATTCCTCCTCTCCTAACCGCGGCATCGACATTTATCTTTGTTGAACCTGAAGGAGGCCGAATCCAGTGTGTTGGCTGGACAACAGGTGAACTCGTCGAAGGGTCTGTATGTGGTCTGATTGCCTTGAGCTCCCCTAAGTAGGACTGAACAAAAGCATGAATGGCAAAAGGGCTCTGTTAAATCTGTTCGTGAATTGCTTTCCGTCTTGTTCCCCACAGAGCCCATAAAGTGACCACAAATCTGGTGGATTCCTCTTCAGGCACAGATTTATGCATAGAGAATAGCCATGACTTTTCATTGTCATTAAAATTTAAGCTCGGCTGATGTACAACTTGCTCAGATGACAAATCCCATGTACTCCTAGACATAGAGTAGTTCACATGCGCGTGTCTCCTGGTATCTTTGGCCCCACAAAGACAACATGAGCTAGTCGTGGACATATTACGTCGATTAAGGACGGCCTTCATCGGTATCGAGTGTTGGGCTAATCTCCACAAAAAAATCTTTAGTTTAGAAGGAACATTGATGCCCCAGAGCTTTATCCACCCTTGGCCATCTTCTTCCTCATGTGATGATTCCCCCTGGCCAAGCAGCCAAGCTTCTTGACTGAGCTTTGTATGCTGAATCATTATGTATGTCGACCTGACAGTAAAAATTCCCTTTCTCTCCTCACTCCATGCCCAGAAATCTCTAGTCTGTCTTGTACATAAATGAATTTTAAGTATAGCCTCAGCATCCAGCGGAATGAAAGTCCCCAGACTAATTGCTCGTTCCCAGAAGATGTTGCTGATATTATCAGTTCTGAAACTTTGGTTGGGGTGGGTATTAGAGATGTAACCGCCCTCTTTATATGCAACATGGGGATCCAATTAGTGTCACAAATATTTGTAGCTTCTCCATTGCCAATTCTTCGGATAATGCCTTGCATCATGATGTCACGTCTGTCCAGAATAGCCCTCCACACCTGGGATGGATGTGATCCAAGAGTTGCTTCAAGAAGCGTTGTTTCATGGAATTAAACTACTTTTATAATTCTTGCACTCAAACATGTGGGGTTCAGTAGCAAGTGATGGCTTCTCGCCCCTCGTTGGTTACCCCAAGTGGAAGGTTTGAGATGCAGTGTAGCAGAAGTTTTCCCTTGGCAAAGATACCAAGGATCGATTTCCCTGAGACTCCCAGTTTCAACAAGAAGGTGTCAACTGCTAACGGCGCCAGATATTAGCAATCAACGTGGACATGCACACAGATACAAATAACTTTGCTCCCAACGAGTACAGAGAGGTTGTCAATCCCTCCGGCCTTGTCGTTTACAAAGGATCAAACGCAAGTGATAATAGTGATAGGTTTTGCTGCAATAGTAAGTAAAAAGCGGAAAGTAAATAGCGGATGTGATCAATGATGGTAATATGGACCGGGGTCCCATGATGTTCACTAGTGATGTCTCTCTCCCAAAAGATGATAAAACAGCTATGTGAGGTAAACAAATTACAGCTGGGCAATTGACAGAATTATGTGCGCAAACCAATGCTAACTATGTTACAAGAAAGGTAGAGGTTCAAAGCATGGGCGGTACGCCAAGGCAAGTAGACCGAAATCCATCTGCATCTACTACTAATCATCCACCTTGAGATATCTATCCAGAACATCTCGCTGGTATTAAGTTGTGAGTCCCACCCATAGTGTAAACTCAAAGCAACAGACAACTACAATAAAAGAACTGTGCATAAAGTAAACAATCCTTGCACCCGCGGACACAAGCACCATTGTTTTCCCCCTTGTGGCAACAGCACATCCCCTAGACTCATGTTTCTGTCACTCAAGCTAGTCATCGAGGGGCATGAACCCACAATCAAGCTTAACGTTCCCTCTTGGAGTCACTACCTACTACTTGGCCAAAGCAATAAATAACAACGGAGAACATGCAAGAATTACTTACGAACATAAATATAAAAGAGGTAGATCAAATATATTACTCAAACACAATCTGAACATAATCTCACAATCCATCGGATCCCAGCAAACTCAACATAGCAACAGCATAAGGATTACATATGTGCCTCGATCATGTAGGGCAGCTCACGAGGACTAATTAGTGAAGCACAAGAACGGGAGGAAAACATCACATAGCTACTGGTCATGGACCCATGGTCCAAGGGAGACTACTCACAACTCATCCGGGAGGCGTCCATGGTGGTGGAGAGGCTCCCGGTGGTGATCCTCCCCTCCGGCAGGGTGCCGGGAAGAGTTCTCCTGGTGCTCCCGATCTTGGAAGCGCGGCGGCGGCGGAACAGATATGAGATCGCGAAAAAGGGTTCCCGTCTCGAGGGTTTCGGGACACGATATAAATATATGCCAAAGGGGGGCATCAGCGGAGGCCTGGGGGGCCCAGGCGCCCCCCTGGCGCGATCAGGAGGGGGGTCGCGCCACCAGGGCGCCTGGAGCCCTGGTGGCCCCCCTCCGGCTGTACTTTGGCTACCGGGAAGCTTCTGGAACGCTGATTTTTTATATAATTTTTCCGGGATTTTTCTGGCAGTTCTCGTAATGGGAAAACCTGAAATACAAAAACAGCAGAAAACAGAAACTGGCACTGGGGTGCACTGAGTTAATAGGTTAGTCCAAATATGATCAAAAGTGTATGGAAGTGTATAAATATCATAGCAATATCACCCAAAAGAGGCACGGAGCAAGCAGAAATTATAGATACGTTTTGGACGTATCAACATCCCCAAGCTTAATTCCTGCTCGTCCTCGAGTAGGTAAATGATAACAAGAATAATTTCTGTGGTGACATGCTATTAACCATATAGGACTTTTTCATAGTCATATGACAAAAGCTTACTGAGACAATGAATCTGTAGTAATTAAGTTGCCTCATGAGAAAATCACAAAGAACTGAAAGTTTTACAATATGATACTGAAACATCAAATAGATTTGTAATGAGCATGGTGTGCAAATATGATAAAGTGATATCTCGCTTGCCCCCTTTAGTGAAGCAAAACATAAATGCAGGGGCACCGCCAAGGTTTAAGTGATGACTAGATACAATGATTTCAGAATAAACGATATCACAATCATGCAAAAGACAATGCTACTTTGGGACAATGCACATTACACTCAGAATGACAATCATGCTCTCAGTAGTTGGTGCTTTAAAAGAAGGTGGAGACTCTCGAACCGTGGCTTTTGTTGGCAAGGTTGAAAACCCGTAGTCGGAAACAAAGACAAAGCATGTACCAGAGCTCTTGGTTTTTTAAAAACAAAGGTAATCATTATTTTTTTGATTATGCATGTTCCGTCAACGAATGCTAGCAGACAACTCAATCACTTCTTGAGATGGACAAGTTTCGAGGAACGGCTCCCGAATGAGGACGATCACATCCTCTTAATCTCCTTTGTTTATCACTGCCAAAGTTTTCTGATTTCTCATGAACAAAGCGTGAAGGAGGGTTTGTTTGTTATATTAATTTTGAGCCGGGCGCACTCAATGCCAGTTCCTTCTCGTATTATGGGTTTGCACATTAGACATGCAATCCCGGGGTGAAGCTTGTCCAACTTAAAAAGATCATGAATTAACTACTACTTCCTCATGAACTTAAAACAGAGGCACAAAACAGAAATGCATGTTTTTTTGAATAATTTCGAGATGGTACATGCAAGTCTCCGTTAGGAATGGCAGGTAAATACCATGTAGGAAGGTATGCTGGACTCATATGGCATAACTGGTTTAAAAGAATTTGGATGCACAAGCAGTCAGTCCGCTTAGTATAGGTGGAGGTTAGCAAAAGACTGGGAGCGACCAACTAAGAGAGCAATGACGGTCATAATCATGCAGAGCGACAAAGCAACATTGAATCAGGCATGGTAGTTATATCGCTACTCAGAAACAAAAGATCATCAAGGCTTAACAGACTTTCTTTACAGTCTTAAATATGCGTGAGCATACGCCAAGTCAATCAAAATAAATTCTTGAAGGAAGATATTACTAAACCATACCACATCATAGGCAAACAAATCATGTTGGTATTCCAATAACACATTGGGAACCCCCCAGCTATTTGAGACTAACCATAAGAAAACATGAACTACTAAGCACCATTATGCACGTAGCATTTTTATCATAGACATATCAACCATGCAACAGAAGCAAACTCTCTTAATAAGATAATCATGATAAATAAAGAGAGTTCAAGCAACCAACTAAACAAAAGCTCTTTAAAAAGATAAGCATGAAAAATAAAAGCTAAGCATGATAGTAGCTATTGAAAGACAAAGAACACACACAACAAGGATAGACATGAAAATTCTATGTTATGTTCTAGGCAGAAGTGGAGCGTGTTTCTCTCCCACATAAAGAAAGCTGAGTTCCGACTCGTTTTGAAAATCTAAAGAAACTAAAAAGGAAAACTAAAAGCAAGACGCTCCAAGCATAGCACATAACACATGAAGTGATAAAAATATAGTGGAACGAAAGACGAACTGATAATGTTGATGGAGAAGGGGATGCACGGGGGCATCCCCAAGCTTAGACGCTTGAGTCTCCTTGAATATTTCTTGGGGGTGCATGGGGGCATCCCCAAGCTTGAGCGTTTGACACTCCTGAATCTTTTTATCATCTTCCCTCGCACACTTGAAAACTCCCTTCATACATAACTCATCATAATCTGATTAGCAAGGTTAGTACACTTAATAAAATAATTGTTCCTTGCTGGAAATAAGGATATTCTTGAAGGTCTACTGTTTCTCAAGATTGCCAAAAGGTTTTTGCAAAGAAAAAGCAAGCTCTAGGTTTGCAAAATGAAGGAAAGGCAAAACAGGACAGAATCTGTGAAAAACATAACAGCAGGTAGTAAATGATTTTTTCGTGGCACTTCTGCAACTCTAATCAAAAAACTCAGAATAGACGCACGAAACACAATTATATAGAGCACGCTGTCGAAAAAATTCAGACCAAAAAGATGATCTGGTGATTTTATACGAATTTTTCTATCCAAGGACAGAATCTGTTTCCTGGACAGCACGTCACAACTTTTGAACTTTCTTGCAATCAGAGGCTACACTTGGCACAAAGTTGAAAAGCAAAGATACAATGATGATGCTACTGTAGTAACAAACATCAAGACCACTAAAAACTGAAAGAACAAACTAAAAGCAAAGATAACAAGGGTTGTCTCCCTAGAGCTCTTTCTTTATAGCCATAAAGATAGGCTTAAGACTTTAATGATGCTCTCGTAGGAATAAGAGTTGAAGAACAAAAGAGAGCATCAAGAAGCAAATACCAAACACATTTAAGCCTAACATGCTTCCTATGCATAGGAATATTGCAATAGAATAATTCATTGAAGCACAAAGCAATAAGCATAGGAAGACAAAACAATTGCAGCTTCAAAACCTTTAACATAAAGAGAGGAAACTTCTTATTATTAAAATATTTAGAACCATGTCTCCCTCTCTCATTATAAATTTCAGTGGCATCATGGATGAACTCAACAATATAACTATCACATAAGGCATTATTTCCATGATCAAAAAGCATAAAAGTGTCATTACTCTTCATATAAGCAAAATCTTTCTTATTAGGAATAGTGAGAGTAAGACTATCATAACCATCATCATATTTAGGAGGCATAGTATTATCAAAGTAAATTTTCTCTTCAAAAGTTGGGGAACTAAAAATATCATGTTCATCAAACGTATCATCCCCAAGCTTAGAGCTTTCCATGTCATTAGCAATATTGATATTCAAAGAAAGCATACTAATAACATCACCACCATCATGATTGTTATGCAAATAATAAAGTTCCATGGGTTTTTTAACTTTCTCTTCAAACACATCATGTCCCAAAGCAAGGTAGAGCTTATAAAGCTCTCTCATATTTTTGTTGTTTTCCATTAAGCAAAACTAGTGAAAAGACATAAAGAAAACTAAAAGGTAAACTAACAAGACTAAAAAGCAAAGATAAAAGATAGCGTGCAACTCCCCTATCTTGAAGAGTGGAGTCCCCGGCAACGGCACCAGAAAACTTTGCTTGATGGCTTCTCGCCCCTCGTTGGTTACCCAAAGTGGAAGTTTTGAGATGCAGTGTAGCGAAAGTTTTTCCTTGGCAAAGATACCAAGGATCGGTTTCCCTGAGACTCCCAGTTTCAACAAGAAGGTGTCAACTGCTAACGGCGCCAGATATTAGCAATCAACGTGGACCTGCACACAGATACAAATAACTTTGCTCCCAACGAGTACAGAGAGGTTGTCAATCCCTCCGGCCTTGTCGTTTACAAAGGATCAAACGCAAGTGATAATAGTGATAGGTTTTGCTGCAATAGTAAGTAAAAAGCGGAAAGTAAATAGCGGATGTGATCAATGATGGTAATATGGACCGGGGTCCCATGATGTTCACTAGTGATGTCTCTCTCCCAAAAGACGATAAAACAGCTATGTGAGGTAAACAAATTACAGCTGGGCAATTGACAGAATTATGTGCGCAAACCAATGCTAACTATGTTACAACAAAGGTAGAGGTTCAAAGCATGGGAGGTACGCCAAGGCAAGTAGACCGAAATTCATCTGCATCTACTACTAATCATCCACCTTGAGATATCTATCCAGAACATCTCGCTGGTATTAAGTTGCGAGTCCCACCCATAGTGTAAATTCAAAGCAACAGACAACTGCATTAAAAGAACTTTGCGTAAAGTAAACAATCCTTGCACCCGCGGGCACAAGCACCGTTGTTTTCCCCCTTGTGGCAACAGCACATCCCCTAGACTCATGTTTCTGTCACTCAAGCTAGTCATCGAGGGGCATGAACCCACAATCAAGCATAACGTTCCCTCTTGGAGTCACTACCTACTACTTGGCCAAAGCAAGAAATAACAACGGAGAACATGCAAGAATTACTTATGAACATAAATATAAAAGAGGTAGATCAAATATATTACTCAAACACAATCTGAACATAATCTCACAATTCATGGGATCCCAGCAAACTCAACATAGCAACAGCATAAGGATTACATATGTGCCTCGATCATGTAGGGCAGCTCACGAGGACTAATTAGTGAAGCACAAGAACGGGAGGAGAACATCACATAGCTACTGGTCATGGACCCATGGTCCAAGGGAGACTACTCACAACTCATCTGGGAGGCGTCCATGGTGGTGGAGAGGCTCCCGGTGGTGATCCTCCCCTCCGGCAGGGTGCCCGAAAGAGTTCTCCTGGTGCTCCCGATCTTGGAAGCGCGGCGGCAGCGGAACAGAGATGAGATCGCGAAAAAGGGTTCCGTCCTCGAGGGTTTTGGGACACGATATAAATATATGCCAAAGGGGGGCATCAGCGGAGGCCTGGGGGGCCCAGGCGCCCCCC
>LR738711.1:129100912-129114357 GCA_902687465.1 Secale cereale
CTGGAGCCCTGGTGGCCCCCCCGGCTGTCCTTCGGGCGCAAGGTAGGTTCTGGAACGCTGATTTTTTATATAATTTTTCTGGATTTTTCCTGACAGTTCTCGTAACGTGAAAACCTGAAATACAAAAACAGCCGAAAACAGAAACTGGCACTGGGGTGCACTGGATTAGTAGGTTAGTCCAAATATGATCAAAAGTGTATGGAAGTGTATGAATATCATAGCAATATCACCCAAAAGTGGCATGGAGCAAGCAGAAATTATAGATACGTTTTGGACGTATCAACATCCCCAAGCTTAATTCCTGCTCGTCCTCGAGTAGGTAAATGATAACAAGAATAATTTCTGTGGTGACATGCTATTAACCATATAGGACTTATTCATAGTCATATGACAAAAGCTTACTGAGACAATGAATCTATAGTAATTAAGTTCCCTCATGAGAAAATCACAAATGACTGAAAGTTTTACAACATGACATTGAAGCATCAAAAAGATTTGCAATGAACATGATGTGCAAATATGATAAAGTGATATCTATCTTGCCCCCTTTAGTGAAGCAAAACATGAATGTAGGGGCACCTTCAAGGTTTAAGTGATGACTAGATACAATCATTTCAAAATAAATGATATCACAATCATGCAAAAGACAATGCTACTTTGGGACAATGCACATTACACTAAGAATGACAATCATGCTCTTAGTAGTTGGTGCTTGAAGAAAGAAGGTGGAGACTCAACATAAAAGTAAAAGAATGGTTATGTGCTAGAGCTTTTTATTTTGAAAACATAGAAGCAATTTTGTCAACGGTAGTAGTACTTCATATGTGTCATGCATAAGACATCCTATAAGTTGCAAGCCTCATGCATCGAATACCAATAGTGCTTGCACCTTGTCCTAATTAGCTCGGATTTCCATGGGTTATCATTGCATTACATATGTTTCAACCAAGTGTCACAAAGGGGTACCTCTATGCCACCTGTACAAAGGTCCAAGGAGATAAATCGCATTTGATTTCTCGTTTTTGATAGATCTCAACTTGAGGACATCCATACCGAGACAACATAGAAAATAGATGATGGACTCCTCTTTAATGCATAAGCATATTCTCATAAGAGATTGAGGATTAATGTCCAAGCTAAAACTTCCACCATGATACATGGCTTTGGTTGGCGGCCCAATGTTCTTCTCTAACAATATGCATACTCATTCAACCCATGGCAAATCACCCTTACTTCAGACAAGACGAACATGCATAGCAACTCACATGATATTCAACAAAAGTGTGACATTTGATGGCGTCCCCAGAAACATGGTTACCGCTCAGCAAGCAACTTATAAGAAATAAGATACATAGGCAACATATTCTTTACCACAATAGTTTTTAAGCTACTTTCCCATGAGCTATGCATTGCAAAGTTAGTCTGCTTAGTACAGGTGGAGGTTAGCAAAAGACTGGGAGCGACCAACTAAGAGAGCAATGACGGTCATAATCATGCAGAGCGACAAAGCAACATTGAATCAGGCATGGTAGTTATATCGCTACTCAGAAATAAAAGATCATCAAGGCTTGACAGGCTTTCTTTACAGTCTTAAATATGCGTGAGCATACGCCAAGTCAATCAAAATAAATTCTCGAAGGAAGATATTACTAAACCATTCCACATCATCGGCAAACAAATCAAGTTGGTACTCCAATAACACATTGGGAATCCCCCGGCTATTTGAGACTAACCATAAGAAAACCTGAACTACTAAGCGCCATTATGCACGTAGCATCTTTATCATAGACATATCAACCAATGCAACGGAAGCAAACTCTCTTAATACGATAAGCATGATAATTAAAGAGAGTTCAAGCAACCAACTAAACAAAAGCTCTTTGAAAAGATAAGCATGAATACTAAGAGCAGAGCATGATAGTAGCTATTAAAAGACAAAGAACACACACAGCAAAGATAGACATGAAAATTCCATGTTATGTTCTAGGTAGAAGTGGAGCGTGTTTCTCTCCCACATAAAGAACGCTGAGTTCCGACTCGTTATGAAAAACTAAAAAGAAAACTAAAAGCAAGACGCTCCAAGCATAGCACATAACACATGAAGTGATAAAAATATAGCGGAACGAAAGACGAACTAATAATGTTGATGGAGAAGGGGATGCACGGGGGCATCCCCAAGCTTAGACGCTTGAGTCTCCTTGAATATTTCTTGGGGGTGCACGGGGGCATCCCCAAGCTTGAGCGCTTGACACTCCTCAATCTTTTTATCATCTTCCCTCGCACACTTGAAAACTCCCCTCATACATAACTCATTATAATCTGATTAGCGAGGTTAGTACCCTTAATAAAATAATTATACCTTGCTGGAAATAAAGATATTCTTGAAGGTCTACTGTTTCTCAAGATTGCCGAAAGGTTTTTGCAAAGAAAAAGCAACCTCTTGGTTTGCAAATTGAAGGAAAGGCAAAACAGGACAGAATCTGTGAAAAACAGAACAGCAGGTAGTAATTGATTTGTTCGGGGCACTTCTGCAACTCAAATCAAAAAACTCAGAACAGACACACGAAAGACAATTATATAGAGAACGCTGTCGAAACAATTCAGACCAAATATATTATCTGGTGATTTTATACGAATTTTTCTATCCAAGGACAGAGTCTGTTTCCTGGACAGCACCTCACAACTTTTGAACTTTCTAGCAATCAGAGGCTATACTTGGCACAAATATAAAAAGCAAAGATACAATGATGATGCTACTGTAGTAAACAACATCAAGACACAACAAAAGCAAAATATAAAAATTTATTCATGTGGGCTGCCTCCCAAAAGCGCTTTCTTTTATGCCTTTAAGCTAGGCATAATACATAGAGATCAAGTTGTATCAATTGAACCATCATCAAGATCATCAAAAAGCTCTTCAATAATACAACTAGTCTTAAGAGGACTCTCAAATAAAGGCCTCATAGAAATACTCCTAGGTAGAAGACTAAAAGGATAAAAGTCAAGGGAAGATTCATTTATAAATTTATCAAAGACAGGTCTTTCTTCCAAGGTCTTTATAGTTTCAACCCCTTTGGCAATAGATGGATTACTTTTAGAACGGGGAGCCTCTGGAACGTGAACGAACTTAGGCTCCCTCTTTGCCGGAGTTTCTACCTTTTTGGTTTTGATCGAGGAGAAGGTAGTTCCTAGGGTATCAAATATTTCCTCAATCTTGTCTATCCTGGAAGAGTCCAAGTCATGGAATTTGACGGTCTCCAAAATTTTAAAAAATTTATGCATGGAGCTATCAAGTCTATTCAAATTCCCTTGGATCTTACGATCCAACTCATTTATCTTATTAATGCTTGGCATCTCTAGCTCTATCTTTTCAAGTTTTTTCATAATGTGAGCTAGGGTGATGTCCTCTCGAATGCTAACAACAGGGAGATTCCCAACAAGATTTTCAATAATACTAAGAGACTCCCAAACTGGGGCCTCTAGGAAATTCCCATTGATAGCAGTATCTAGAATAAACCTATTCCAAGAAGTAATTCCAACATAAAAATTTCTAAGCAAGATAGTAGTAGGTTGCTTCTTGGTGGCTCTTTTTTGTGAATCATTAATCCTATACCAAGCATCTTTCAAACTTTCCCCACCTCTTTGTTTAAAGGTGAGAACTTCTGCCTCGTTAAAGACAAAAGGACCCGACATAATGACGACTAAAGAACGAGATAACTGTTTTTGTGATTTTTGATAAAAGATACTAAAGCAAAAACTGAAAGGTAAACCAACAAGACTAAAAAGCAAAGGTAAAAGATAGCATGCAACTCCCCTATCCTGAAGAGCGGAGTCCCCAGCAACGGCGCCAGAAAAACTCCTTGATGGGCCTCTAACCCCTCGTTGGTTACCCCAAGTGGAAGGTGTAAGATGCAGTGTTGTGGAAGTTTTTCCCTTAGCAAAGATGCCAAGGATCGAATCCCCAGAGACTCCTAGGTTCAACAAGTAGGTGTCAACTGCTAACGGCGCCGGATTAGCAATCAACGTGGACCTACACACAGATACAAATAACTTTGCTCCCAATGAGTACAGAGAGGTTGTCAATCCCTCCGGCCTTGTAGTTCACAAAGGATTAAACGCAAATGATAGTAGTGATAGATAATGTTTGCAATAGTAAGTAAAAGTGAACAGTAAATAGCGGATGTGATCAATTATGGTAATATGGACCGGAGTCTCATGATGTTCACTAGTGATGTCTCTCTCCCAAAAGACGATAAAACAGCTATGTGAGGTAAACGAATTACAGCTGGGCAATTGACAGGACCACGAACGCAAACCAATGCTGACTACATTGCAAGAAAGGTTGAGGTTCAAAGCATGGGCGGTACGCCAAAGTAAGTAGACCGAAATCCATCAATATCTACTACTAATCATCCACCTAGAGATATCTATCCAGAACATCTCGCTGGTATTAAGTTGCGAGCCCCACCCATAGTGTAAACTCAATGCAACAGACAACTGCATTAAAAGAACTTTGCGTAAAGTAAACAATCCTTGCATCCGCGGGCACAAGTACCGTTGTTTTCCCCCTTGTGGCAATAGCACATCCCCTAGACTCATGTTTCTGTCACTCAAGCTAGTCATCGAGGGGCATGAACCCACAATTGAGCATAACGTTCCCTCTTGGAGTCACTACGTATTACTTGGCCAAAGCAATAAATAACAACGGAGAACATGCAAGAATTACTTATGAACATAAATATAAAAGAGGTAGATCAAATATATTACTCAAGAACAATCTGAACATAATCTCATAATCCATCGGATCCCAGCAAACTCAACATAGCAATAGCATAAGGATTACATATGTGCCTCGATCATGTAGGGCAGCTCACGAGGACTAATTAGTGAAGCACAAGAACGGGAGGAGAACATCACATAGCTACTGGTCATGGACTCATGGTCCAAGGGAGACTACTCACAACTCATCCGGGAGGCGTCCATGGTGGTGGAGAGGCTCCCGATGGTGATCCTCCCCTCCGGCAGGGTGCCGGGAAGAGTTCTCCTGGTGCTCCCGATCTTGGAAGCGGCGGCGGCGGCAGAACAGAGATGAGATCGCGAAAAAGAGTTCCCGTCCCGAGGGTTTCGAAGGACGCTCTAAATATATGCCGAAGGGGGGCACCAGACGGGGCTCGGGGGGCCCAGGCGCCCCCCGGCGCGGCCCAGGGGGGGCGCGCCGCCAGGGCGCCTGGAGCCCTGGTGCCCCCCCCCTGGCTGTCCTTTGGGCGCAAGGTAGGTTCTGGAACGCTGATTTTTTATATAATTTTTCTGGATTTTTCCTGACAGTTCTCGTAACGTGAAAACCTGAAATACAAAAACAGCCGAAAATAGAAACTGGCACTGGAGTGCACTGGATTAGTAGGTTAGTCCAAATATGATCAAAAGTGTATGGAAGTGTATGAATATCATAGCAATATCACCCAAAAATGGCATGGAGCAAGCAGAAATTATAGATACGTTTTGGACGTATCAGCATCACAATAAGTTTTCAAGATGTCCCTCACCCTCCCTGCCGTTTCACTCGTGGCATCAAAAAACAAGAGGCTATCATCCGCAAACAGAAGGTGATTTACAGAGGGTGTCGTGGGAGCAACTGAAATGCCTTCCACCCCACTATCATGCGCTTTGAGCAAACAAGATAATCCTTCTGCTGCAAGCAAAAATAAGTAGAGGGAAATCGGATCTCCCTGTCGCAGTCCTCTAGATGGTCTAAACTCATCCATGCTGCCACCATTAAAAAGGACTGAAAAAGAAACAGACGAGATGCACCTCATAACAGTGTCAGTGAACCGGCGGTTGATTCCCAGTTTGAGCATCACTTCCTTCAAATAAGACCACTCTAATCTGTCATATGCCTTCATCATATCTAACTTAAGAGCAAAATATATGTTGCCTTTAACTCTCCTTGTTTTCATATAGTGCAAACATTCATACGCCGATATGAAGTTATCCGGGATTAGACGTCCAAGGACAAACGCAAACTGCTCCTCAGAAATTAACTCGGGGAGAATATATTTCAGTCTGTTTGCTAAAACCTTAGATGCGATCTTGTAGACCACATTACACAGGCTTATAGGCCGAAACTGTCCTAAAATTTTTGGACTTGCTATCTTGGGAATAAGAGCGATGAACGTACGATTTATCTCCTCCGGTGAGTCATCTCCATTGAGCACTCGAATGATCATACCTGTGACCTCCTCTCCACAAAGCTCCCAGTGCCTCTGAAAAAACTGTGCGGGGAAGCCATCCGGCCCTGGTGCTTTGGTTGGAAACATTTGAAACAGAGTATTTTTTTACTTCCTCATTAGTGTAAGGAGCATTAAGGCGTGCATTCATACCCGCATCAACCCGAGCCGGTATGTGTGAGAGAACCTCTTCCATCCCAATAGTCCCCTGAGATGTGTACAGGTTTTCATAGAAATTGTTGGCCATACTAGCCAGCTCTTTAGGGTCGTTGTAGACTGTACCATCTTACTGATGCAGTTCAGTAATTGTATTTTTTACTCTCCTCGCGCTAGCTTTTTTCTGGAAGTATTGGGTATTATTATCCCCCTCAGCAAGCCACTTCACCCGAGATCGTTGCCTCATCATAATCTCTTCTCTATAAGATAGCTCAACAATCCTTTCCTAAACCCTCTTCTCTTCTGCACCTGGTCCAACTCTCATAGGATCTGCTCTAAGATCAGTTAGTTGCAGGCGCAGCTCTCGAAGCTCCTTTCGGACCGAGCCGAACGTTTTGTGTCCCCACTGTTTCAGCACCGCAGCCACCGAGATCAGTTTTGCCGCTAGTTCGGCCGCAGTAGCTGCTGGCTGGTCCTTCTGCCACACCTGCTCAACCGTGTTTCTGAACGATTCTTCCTGCTCCCTCATACATTCATAACGAAAGGGCTTGTTCAGAGCTAATCTCAGTTTTCCCGCTTCCAACTCATTAAGAAGAAGGATGGGGCTATGATCTGATTTTGCTGCAGTGAGGTGTTCCAAAGACGCCAAAGGAAACATCGATGACCAGCTTGCGGTAGCTAGCGCCCGGTCCAAACCCTGCAGTAGTCCCCACCCACTATCCTCTTTTCAAACGTCCAGTCCAGGCCCTTATAGCCAATATTTGCCAATTCATACGCATCAACTGCTTCCCGAAACCCAGCTATTTGAGCGCTATCTCGCTCATTCGGACCCATTCGCTCCTCGGGCCGCAGAATCTCATTAAAGTCACCGATGCACGCCCAAGGCAAAGTGCTTTCTCCCTTCAAGATCTTCATTGTATCCCAAGTTTTGTATCTCATACTCCTGCTTGCTGCCCCATAGAAACAAGAGGGCCTACATGGATCTTTGCCTGGTTCGGTAACCACTGAGTCTATATGATACTGAGAAAAAAAATATTTCAAGATTTATAGAATTCTTCCAATACAAGCATAAACCTCCACTACGCCCATGATACGTCTCCAACGTATCTATAATTTTTGATTGTTCCATGCTATTATTTATGATGTTTTGGATGTTTAATGGGTTTTTTATACACTTTTATATTATTTTTGGGACTAACCTATTAACCCAAAGGCCCAGTCCAGATTGTTGTTTTTTGCCTATTTCAGGGTTTTACAGAAAAGGGATATCAAACGGAGTCCAAACGGAATGAAACCTTTGGGAGAGATATTTTTGGAGCGATATCTTCACGGGAGACTTGAGAACCACGGAATAGGGCACACGTGGCATCCACGAGGGTGGGGGTGCCCCCCCCCCCTACAGGGCGCGCCCCCTGCCTCGTGGGCCCCATGTTGGTCCCCCGATGCCCTCCTTACTCCTATATATACCCATGTACCCCAAAAACATCAGAAGAGGAGAGAAAACCCTAATTCCACCGACGTAGCCTTCTGTTCCTGTAAGATCCCATCTTGGGGCCTGTTCTGGAGCTTCGCCGGAGGGGGGATCTACCACGGAGTGCTTCTACATCAACACCATCGCCACACCATGAGTTGTGAGTAGTTTACCACAGACCTTCGGGTCCATAGTTAGTACCTAGATGGCTTCTTCTCTTTCTTTGGATCTCAATACCAAGTTCTCCTCGGTCTTCGAGGAGATCTATTCGATGTAATCTTTTTTGTGGTGTGTTTGTCGGGATCCGATGAATTGTGGGTTTATGATCAAGGTTATCTATGAGAAATATTTGGTTCTTTTCTGAATTCTTTTATGTATGATTATAATATCCTTGCAAGTCTCTTCGAATTATCGGTTTGGTTTGGCCTACTAGATCTATAGTTCTTGCAATGGGAGAAGTGCTTGGCTTTGGGTTCAATCTTGTGGTGTCCTTTCCCAGTGATAGTAGGGGCAGCAAGGCACGTATTGTATTGTTGCCATCGAGGATAAAAAAATGGGGTTTATATCATATTGCTTGAGTTTATCCCTCTACATCATGTCATCTTGCTTAAGGCGTTACTCTGTTATTATGAACTTAATACTCTAGATGCATGCTGGATAGCGGTCGATGTGTGGAGTAATAGTAGTAGATGCAGAATCTTTTCGGTCTACTTGTCATGGACGTGATGCCTATATATAATGATCACGCCTAGATATTCTCATAATTGTTCCCTTTTCTATCAATTGCTCGACAGTAATTCGTTCACCCACCATAGAAATATGCTATCATGAGAGAAGCCACTAATAAAACCTGTGGCCCCCGGGTCTATTCTCAACATATCAATCTACAATCTACTTTACTTTTTTGTCAGATCTCACTTTCGTAAGTGACCGTAAAGGGATTGACAACCCCTTATCGCGTTGGCTGCGAAGTTCTTATTTTTTTTGTGCATGTGCGAGGGACTTGCGTGTGGTCTCCTACTGGATTGATACCTTGGTTCTCAAAAACTGAGGGAAATACTTACGCTACTGTGCTGCATCACCCTTTCCTCTTCGAGGGAATACAATGCAAGGTCGAGAAGTAGCAAGAAGAATTTATGGCGCCGTTGCCGGGGAGGCTTATGCAAAAGTCATATACCAAGGACCTATCACAAACCCTTATCCTTCGCATTACATTTATTTGCCTCTCGTTTTCCTCTCCCCCACTTCACCCTTGTCGTTTAATTTGCCCTTCTTCTTGCCGTGTGTTTATCGTTCGCTTGCTTCTTCTTTGCTTGTGTGTTGGATTGCTTGCTTGTCACTATGGCTCTCCCTATCAGTATTGACCCCCACCTCAAGAGGCTGGAGGAGATTGAAAACAATGTTTGACATTTTATGACTATACAATTTGAGCACAATGATTTCTTTAGAAACGAGCTTAAAGAACAGAAAATTTTTATGGAATATATGAATAAAGAGCTTGATGATATGTCCAAGGAATTTTATGGTTTGAAATCTCAGTTTGCTCATCTTGAAAACTTAATAGCTAAAATTTCGGACAAGCAATCCACCTTAGTTAATAAGATGACTGCTAAACCGGAAAATAAGGATGAAGATCTAAAAGTTATTGATGTGTATCCTATTAGATCCTTGTTTTCTAGTATGAATCTTGATAAAGATGGGACTGGAGATGAGTCTACTTTAATTAAAATGTGTCCCAATGATTCGGAGTTTTTAGATCTTGATGCTAAAATTGTTAAAAGTGGGATTGAAGAGATTAAAACTTTGCATAGTGATGAACCCACTACTTTGGATTTCAAGGGATTCAATTATGATAATTTCTCTTTGATTGATTGTATTTCCTTGTTGCAATCCGTACTAAACTCTCCGCATGCTTATAGTCAAAATAAAGCTTTTACCAAACACATAGTTGATGCTTTGATGCAATCTTATGAAGAAAAACTTGAATTAGAAGTTTCTATCCCTAGCTTTATGATGAGTGGGAACCTACTATTAAAATTAAAATTAAAGATCATGAATGCTTTGCTTTGTGTGATTTGGGTGCAAGTGTTTCCACTATCCCAAAAACTTTGTGTGATTTGTTAGGTTTCCATGAGCTTGATTATTGTTCTTTAAATTTGCATCTTGCGGATTCTACCATTAAGAAACCTATGGGAAGGATTAATGATGTTCTTAATGTTGCAAATAGGAATTATGTGCCCGTACATTTCATTGTTCTTGATATAGATGCAATCCTTCATGTCCTATTATTCTTGGTAGACCTTTCCTTAGAACGATTGGTGCAATTATTTATATGAAGGAAGGAAATATTAGATTCCACTTTCCGTTAAGGAAAGGCATGGAACACTTTCCTAGAAAGAAAATTAAGTTACCTTATGAATATATTACGAGAGCCACTTATGGATTACCTTCCAAAGATGGCAACACCTAAATCTATCCTTGTATCGTGCCTAGCTAGGGGCGTTAAACGATAGCGCTTGTTGGGAGGCAAGCCAATTTTATTTTCTTTGTTTTTGCTTCAGTTTAGGAATAAATATTGCATGTAGCTTCTGTTTAGATGTGTTTTTGTGTTTTAATTAGTGTTTGAGCCAAGTAGAACCTTTGGGAAGACTTGTGTGAAGTTTATATGATCTTGCTGTAAAAAGTAGAAACGTTAGCACTCACTAGAATAGTCACCAGATTTTACTGGAGAGTGTTATTTAGTTGATTCTTTTTGCAGATGATTAGTAGACAAATTCCTCACGTTTACCAATTTATTTCAATTGTTTTGGAGTTACACAAGTATGCGAAAGTTACAGAATACTACAGACTGTTCTGTTCTTGACAGATTCTGTTTTTCGCGTGTTGTTTGCTTATTTTGATGAATCTATGAGTAGTATTGGAGGATATGAATCATGGAGAAGTTGTAATACAGTAGGTTTAACACCAATATAAACAAAGAATGAGTTCATTACAGTACCTTTGAGTGGTGGTTTATTTTCTTATACTAATGGAGCTCACGAGATTTTTGTCTAAGTTTTGTGTTGTGAAGTTTTCAAGTTTTGAGTATTGCTTTGATGGACTATGGAACAAGGAGTGGCAAGAGACTAAGCTTGGGTATGCCCAAGGCACCCCAAGGTAAAATTCAAGGACAACCGAAAGCCTAAGCTTGGGGATGCCCCGGGAAGGCATCCCCTCTTTCGCCTTCATCTATCGGTAACTATACTCGGGACTATATTTTTATTCACCACATGATATGTGTTTTTCTTGGAGCGTCATGTATAGTTTGAGTCTTTGCTTGTTAGTTTGACACAATCGTCCTTGCTGGACACTCCTTTTTGAGAGAGATAAATATGGCCTAGAATTTGTTAGAACACTCTATGTGCTTCACTTATATCTTTTGAGCTAAATAGTTTTGCTCTAGTGCTTCACTTATATCTTTTAGAGCACGGTGGTGATTTTATTTTGTAGAAATTGTTGATCTCCCATGCTTCACTTATATCCTTTTTAGAGTCTATTAGAACATCATGGTAATGTGCTTTGGTTATAAAACTAACCTTAATATGATAGGCATCCAAGATGCATGTAGTAAAAACTTTCATACAAAGTGCGTTGAATATGATGAGAAGTTTGATACTTGATGATTGTTTTGAGACATGAGGATAGTGATATTAGAGTCATGCTAGTGGAGTTATTATGAAATTGATAAATAGTTGTGTTAAAGTTTGTGATTCCCGTAGCATGCATGTATGGTGAACCGCTATGTGACGAAGTTAGAGCATGAGGTATTTGTAGAGTGGCATCCTTTGTGTGGAGGTCGGGGGCGCGCGATGGTTAAATCCTACCAACCTCCCCCCTAGGAGCATGCTTGATTGCTTTGTTTTGAGGACTCGTAAATTTTTGCAATAAGTATATGAGTTCTTATGACTAACGTTGAGTCCATGGATTATACGCGCTCTCACCCTTCATCCATTGCTAGCCTCTCTTGTACCGTGCAACTTTCGCCGGTACCATACACCCACTATATACCTTCCTCAATACAGCCAATATATACCTTCCTCAAAACAGCCACCATACCTACCTATCATGGCATTCCCATAGCCATTCTGAGATATATTTCCATGCAAATTTCCACCGTTCCGTTCATATGACACGCTTCATATTGTCATATTGACATGCATGATCATGTAGTTGACATCATATTTGTGGCAAAGCCACCATGCATAATTTTTCATACATGTCACTCTTGATTCATTGCACATCCCGGTACACTGCCGGAGGCATTCATATAGAGTCATACAATGTTCTAGTATCGAGTTGTAATGTCGAGTTGTAAATCAATAAAAGTGTGATGATCATCATTATTAGAGCATTGTCTCATGTGAGGAAAGGCCAAATAAAAAAATATGGCCCAAAAAAATATAGAGAGGTGCTAAATAAATAAATAAAAAAGAAAGCCCCTCCAAAAAAATGAGAGAAAGGAGAGAAGGGACAACGCTACTATCTTTTTTCCACACTTGTGCTTCAAAGTAGCACCATGTTCTTCATGATAGAGAGTCTCTTGTTTAGTCACTTTCATATACTAGTGGGAATTTTTCATTATATAACTTGGCTTGTATATTCCAATGATGGGCTTCCTCAAATGCCCTAGGTCTTCATGAGCAAGCAAGTTGGATGCATACCCACTTAGTTTCTTTTGTTGAGCTTTCATACATTTTTAGCTCTAGTGCATCTGTTGCATGGCAATCCCTACTCACTCACATTGATATCTATTGATGGTCATCTCCATAGCCCGTTAATACGCCTAGTCGATGTGAGACTATCTCCCTCCTTTTTTGTCTTCTCCACAACCACCACTCTATTCCACTCATAGTGTTATATCCATGGCTCACGCTCATGTATTGCATGAAAGTTGAAAGGTTTGAAAAAATTGAGTATGAAAACAAGTGCTTGGCTGAAACTGGGGTTGTGCATGATATGAATATTTTGTGTGACTAAGAGGGAGCATAGCCAGACTATATGATTTTGTAGGGATAACTTTCTTTAGCCATGGTATTTTGAGAAGACATGATTGCTTTGTTAGTATGCTTGAAGTATTATTATTTCTTATGTCAATATAGACTTTTGTCTTGAATCTTTCAGATCTGAACATTCATGCCACACTAAAGAGAATTACATTGAAAATTATGTTGGTTAGCATTCCAAATCAAAAATTCTGTTTTTATCATTTACCTACTCGAGGACGAGCAGGAATTAAGCTTGGGGATGCTTGATACGTCTCCAACGTATCTATAATTTTTTATTGTTCCATGCTATTATTTATGATGTTTTGAATGTTTAATGGGCTTTGTTATACACTTTTATATTATTTTGGGACTAACCTATTAACCCAAAGGCCCAGTCCAGATTGCTGTTTTTTGCCTATTTCAGGGTTTTACAGAAAAGGAATATCAAATGGAGTCCAAACGGAATGAAACCTTCGGGAGAGATATTTTTGGAGCGATATATTCACGGGAGACTTGAGAACCACGGAATAGGGCACACGTGGCGTCCACGAGGGTGGTGGGCGCCCCCCC
>LR738711.1:129114492-129132775 GCA_902687465.1 Secale cereale
GCCCCCCCCCCCCCCCCCTACAGGGCGCGCCCCTGCCTCGTGGGCCCCACGTTGGTCCCTCGATGCCCTCCTTCCTCCTATATATACCCATGTACCCCGAAAACATCAGAAGAGGAGAGAAAACCCTAATTCCACCGCCGCAACCTTCTGTTCCATGAGATCCCATCTTGGGGCCTGTTCCGGAGCTCCGCCGGAGGGGGGGATCTACCACGGAGTGCTTCTACATCAACACCATCGCCTCACCATGAGTTGTGAGTAGTTTACCACAGACCTTTGTGTCCATAGTTAGTACCTAGATGGCTTCTTCTCCCTCTTTGGATCTCAATACCAAGTTCTCCTCGGTCTTCGAGGAGATCTATTCGATGTAATCTTTTTTGCGGTGTGTTTGTCAAGATCCGATGAATTGTGGGTTTATGATCAAGATTATCTATGAGAAATATTTGGTTCTTTTTTGAATTCTTTTATGTATGATTATAATATCCTTGCAAGCCTCTTCGAATTATCGGTTTGGTTTGGCCTACTAGATCTATAGTTCTTGCAATGGGAGAAGTGCTTGGCTTTGGGTTTAATCTTGTGGTGTCCTTTCCCAGTGACAGTAGGGGAATAGCAAGGCACGTATTGTATTGTTGCCATCGAGGATAAAAAGATGGGGTTTATATCATATTGCTTGAGTTTATCCCTCTACATCATGTCATCTTGCTTAAGGCGTTACTCTATTCTTATGAACTTAATACTCTAGATGCATGCTGGATAGCGGTTGATGTGTGGAGTAATAGTAGTAGATGCAGAATCGTTTCGGTCCACTTGTCATGGACGTGATACCTATATATAATAATATGTGATACCTATATATAATAATCATGCCTAGATATTCTCATAATTATTCGCTTTTCTATCAATTGCTCGACAGTAATTCGTTCACCCACCGTAGAAATCTGCTATCATGATAGAAGCCACTAGTGAAACCTATGGCCCCAGGGTCTATTCTCAACATATCAATCTATAATCTACTTTACTTTTCTGTTTTTACTTTCTGTTCTTATATCCAAAAATACCAAAAATATCAAACTATCATATCTATCTGATCTCACTTTCGTAAGTGACCGTAAAGGGATTGACAACCCCTTATCACGTTGGCTGCGAAGTTCTTATTTGTTTGTGCAGGTGCGAGGGACTTGTGCGTGGTCTCCTACTGGATTGATACCTTGGTTCTCAAAAACTGAGGGAAATACTTACGCTACTGTGCTGGATCACCCTTTCCTCTTCAAGGGAATACAACGCAAGCTCGAGAAGTAGCAGCCCATTACTACCTACTCCAAAGCTACTATCAAAACCCAAACTACGAGTGAATCCTTCCACCTAGTACTTCGTAATTTGAGTTTCCACAATACAAAGCACCATCGGTGCACTTGCCTCCACGAGGTCGTGGAGCTCACGGACTATCGCGAGGTCGCCAATCCCACGGCAGTTCCAACATAGAGTCCTCATTGGGCTCGGCGGCCCTCCTCGAGGGAGGCCGCCTCACTAGAGGTATTCATCTCTTCCACCATATTCTCTCCATCCTGCTTTCTCCTTTTCACTCTAGGATCTTTTTCCGGGGTATAAACCACACCTCCACTTGTGCTTCCCACACTGTTCTCCAACAGCAAAACTGTATCAGCCACCTTACCCGCCAGGTTGGGTAGCTCCTGCCCTCGTACGCTAACTGTGCCATCAGCTGAGACAAGCCTCTTGCACGCAGTCTTTTGATTCTCCGACGGGATTTGATCATGGCGCACTACTTCTTCTGCATAAAAACCATCTGCACTAGACCCCCTTCTTACAGCCGCACCTCCTCCTCTCCCTTGTCGACCCCCTGGCTCCTCTACCTCATGTTCTGCCTCCTAAACCTCCTCCTTCCCTGCCTGCTATCCCCTCCATGCCAGCCCTAAAAGCTTCATTGTTCCACATCAGCCATTCCCCCCATTCACACGAGTCTGGTTCGTGGATGCCCTCACCGCATTCTTCCACAGTATGCCCAATCAGACCACAGAAATAGCAGAACACTGGCAGCTTATCATAAAACACAGGGTATCTCTTGCTCTTTTTGTTGTGATAGGCACAAAACGCACCAATGGATTATTGGCATCCACATAGACTCTGACCCTTAGAGTGCTTGCCGGATTAATTTTGCCCTCATTCACGACGATAGTGAACGGTGGTTCCCCCACCTTTGCTGCCACCTTCTCTGCAAGTTCCTTCTTCGCCGTTAACCCGTCCGGCAATCCCTGTACTCTTGCCCATAGCGGGATCTTATTCAGCTTGTACTCATTCGCATCAGTGAAACCATCGTACTTGTAACACCCCAGATGTAAAACTTCCTTAGTGGCAATATATACAATTACCATTTGGTCCTTATCCTTTCCTTGGGGTTTCTCTCTTTGGCTTGATTTGCTTGCCATCTTTGCATACTCATACCATCTTGCATTGTCATTCTCATCATGTGCATCATGGGCAAATCATATTCATTTCAAGGGTTGCATTGTGCTTATGTTCATATCATGATCATCATATGCATTGTGAGATGTCATGCTATGATCCGAGTGGATCCATGCATGATCACCTTTCTAGCTTCCTCCCCTCCTTCCTTCTCCTTCTTCTTTTATTTTTGCCAAGTGCCACCTAGCCTCCTCCTTTTTATGTTCAACTTCCCCCAACATTTCTTTCACCTTTTCTTGAACACCCATGCCAAATTTCACTCTGTTTAAAGATGATTTGGTTTGGTTCAAAAATATCTCAAGTTTGAAGATAAATCATACTTGTTTAATTTTTCTACCTCTTAAAATGTCCAACTCATTTTTGTAAAATAGGGCATAATTCTAGGAGCTCAAGGATATTTTCATATCTCTTTTACACATCTCCTACCTCCCTGGCCTTTTCCTTTTTCTGCACATGTGTTAAATATACAGAAAGAAAGAAGAAAAAGAAGGCAACTGCAGCAGGAGAGCAGTGCAGCCCAGCGCCACAGCCTGGGCCTTGGCCTCCCCCTCGGCCGAGCAACCTCCCTGCGCGCCAGCCCACCAGCACAGCTCCCCTCTCTCTCTCTCTCTGACTGGGCCCGCCTGCCAGCGACCCAGGCCTCACGGCCACCTGCTCCGTCCTCTCCTCCGTCTCCCTCGTTTCAGAGGCAGAACGCCCTTGCCGTTGTGCCGTGAGTTCACGGACGTCCAGGCTAGCTCGACCGCGCCCCTATAAAGCTCACCCCACGTCCTCCTAGGGTTTCCCCTCTCCTCCTTCCTCCCTCTGCGTTGCCGCATCTCCACGTCTCCTCCCCTCGTGCGCTCGCGTGCTGCACGTGGACGCCATGGCCGACCCGAGCAGGAGCTCGCCGCTGGCGTAGCATCACCTCGCCTTCCTCCGCGACGTCCACGAGCACGGCCTCTCTCCCTCGGTTCCAGCCTGACGTCGTGCCGCACCCAGGATCGCCAAGTTCCGCTACTTCCTCGATGACCCCTTCCTCCCCTGCTTCACGGACAGTGACGATGCCAAGTTCAGAGCTCGACGGCGTCTTCTCCAGTGCTTCTGTGACAAATTCCACATGTCCTAGGGTAAGCATGTAGAACCAGCGCCCTCTCTGCTTCTCCTCGAGTCCGTAGATCCCAGTAGTTCTCGCTAGGTCCATGCCGTCATCGTGCTCTCGTTGCTCTGGTGGATCTCTCAATCTTCAAAGAGTACTTGCAGCCCGCGCGCCCCGCGTCCCCAGCAGCTCCACGCCGCGCACCCCGCGTCCCCAGCAGCTTCACGCCACGCGCCTTGCCGGCCCCGTGCCGCTGTCGTCTCCCTAGTTGCGATAGGTGCTCGACCCGCTTGGTCCGCTCGACAAGGGCGAAGCCCTATCCGCGTTGCAGCACTCCCCTCCAGCTCCTGCAAAGCCCACCGCCCTACGTCGCGCTTGCCTCACCCTACGTGCTCTTGTCGGCGTCACCGCTGCTGTCGCCATCTCTGTACGCGCACAGGAGCTAGTTCCGCTGTGGCCAGCTCAAGAGGAGCCAAGCCCCTCTCCTATCAGTCCAACGCAACTAGCCCAATGGCTTGAGCCTCTCGTTTGCAACCTGCAGACCCAGGTTCGATTCCCCGCAGGCGCACGTTAAACCTGCCCAATTTTTGCTTCGCGTCGCTCACTGTCAGATGGCCCCCACTTGTCATCCACTGCACACCCGAACCCACTTCCACACACACAGCCACCACCTCAGTAGCCCCTGGGTCCACTAGTCAGCGACCGTGGCTAGCCCAGGCTGAGTCTGTTTAGTGTTTTTCTTTTTCTGTTTTTTTAAATTCAGTTTTTGCATTTCTTTTGCATATTTCATATCTTTTAAAATATGCCTCTGTTTGAAATACTTTATATATGAAAACTGTTTAGTTTTTAGTGTAGATTATTAATATGCAATTTTCTGCCATGTTAAAAACATTTAAATGATGTTTAAATATATTTGTGTTAAACACATGTTCAAACTTGTTTAATTCATAACTAAATAACCGTAGCTCCAAATTTGGCAAACTTTATATGTATTTGGGGTGGAAAAATGTGTATATTAAGATGGTGCTGTTACTTTGCATGTTTAACAACTCTAAAATATGGTTGTCACAGATCTGTCCTATTTTCATTTTTATATACATGGGAGTTTCCGGAAGTGTTGTTTGTTCCTTCCGGCCCATTTAAAATGCTTGCATGATGTTGTTGTTCTTAGTTGCACCCCTTGCCATGCTAAGCAACTTTTAAAAATTGTTGGGTGCTTGGTTAGTTCAACTAAATACCTACATATATGACTATGCTTGAACTTGCTTTCTTTTGCATGATGTGTCCCCTACATGTTTTGTGTTCTTGCATATTGCCATGTCACATGTGCACTCATCATGTTCCTTTGAGATGCATCATATCCTTGCCCATGGTCATATGCATCATATCTTGCATTATGTGTTTGAGCATTGCATGGTGATTTATTGTTGTTTCGATGTTTGTTTTGTTGTGTTGGTTAGAACCCAGTGATGATTCGGAGTTCGAGGTTCCTATCGAGACTGAGTTTGAGGAGCAAGGTTACGATCCCTCCGTGGACTTAACAGGCAAGATGACCATTCCCCGATATCACCTCTATCTTTTCCTTGCTAGTTGTCTCGCTCTTTAGCTATGCCTCGATGCCTATTCCTGTTTTGTCAGCCTCCTATGTTGCCATGAAACACTCTAACCGCCTTCCTAGCAAACCGTTGATTGGCTAAGTACGCTTTTGCTCAGTCCCTCTTATAGCGTTGTTAGTTGCAGGTGAAGTGTTGAATATTGCTCTGCGTTCGGACTTATTGTGTTGGGATAACACAATATATATCTTATTTAACTCAATGCACATATATATTGGTAATGGGTGGAAGGCTTGGCCTTCTGCTTGGTGTTTTGTTACACTCATGCCACCTTAGGACCCGATAAACCGGTGTTATATTCCTTGATTTTGCGTTCCTAAAATGGTTGGGGTTTATGGGCCCCCCTTGATAATTCGCTCTTCTTAAAGCTTTTCCAGCAAGGCCCAACTTTGGTACTACATTTGCCTAACAACTAAAACTTGCATAGGGAGTTATAAACCTGAGTTCTTAATCAACAACCCGGGCCAGTGCTCCTCATGAGTGCTGGTCCAAACTGGGCGGACTGCAGGGCCGCCTTGGGGAAACCCGAGGTATCTGGTATTACCTGTAGGATGTCCCATCCGGTCGTGGCCTGAGACGAGATATGTGCGGCTACTATCAGGGTGTTGGCACGCCAGGAGGTCTTGCTGGATTAGTTTTACCTTTGTCGAAATATCTTGAGCACGGGATTCCAAGAATACTCGGGTCTTCCTAATTTGGAGTTGCGACTCCACAGATGATGAGCTTGTGATGGGCTAAGTTGGGACACCCCTGCAGGGTTATGAATTTTCGAAAGTTGTGCCCGCGGTTATGTGGCAGATGGGAATTTGTTAATATCCGGTTGTAGATAACTTGACACCATATCCTTAAGAATACACTACCTGTGTGAGTACCGTGATGGTATCTTTCGAAGGGCTTCGGAAAGTGAACACGGTGGGGTTATGCATGAACGTGAGTAGCTAGGATCACTTCTTGTTCAACTTTGTCGACCGTTTGCACATATATCAGAGAGTAGGATTTCTTTTTACTCCTCATCCCCTTCGTCGCTCTGGTGAGGACTCCTGACGTGTTTTATCTTCACTATCCTCAAAATTTCACCAATTTTTTTTTGAATCACGCGGGTATAGTTTGGATTGTTCCGATATCTTTGTGACGAGAACATTGTTCTTGGTTCCTCCTTGTCACAGCCCTAGATCAGTCCCTGCTTCTCCTTGCTTGATCATCATGTCATCATGTTTAAACTTTTTCTAAAAACCTGAAATGGGGATGGCTTAAACCCCCAGCACCTCTGAAACCAACTAGGGTTTACTAAAATATTTATCAATGTACCCAAAATGCCCTTCTAAAATGTTCATTATCTTTGCCTTGGTCTTAAACCTCTCACAAAAATGGTGCACAATTTTCAAGGACATCCTAAGGTCATTGGTTTAAATCATATGTTATTTGCATTTGGGCATTTAAATGCTATAAAATATTTTAAATGTCCAAATAATCATAAACTGAAATGTTTACTGTTGGAAATAATCCAAACAGTTGCCTCAATCAGTTTCATGAATTTTGAGCTTGTTTTGGTATTTTAGACAAAGCCAAAACAAATGCATAAAATAGAAAACAGAAACAAACTAGAAAAAAGAGAGAGAGAGAGAGAGAGAGAGAGAGAGAGAGAGAACACCTACCTGGGCCACTTACCTGGCCAGGCCCGGCACGGTCCAGCCCAGCTGGGCGATGCCAGTCGTCCTCCTCCTCTCGCCAGAAGGACGGGAGGCGTGTGCTCGCCGCGCGCCGGCACGCGCCCCGCCACCTCCTGCTTCCCGCCGCTGCCCTGACGCGTCTGGAAGACGCCACGCACGTCCCCGAACCCGACCCGCTCACTCTCGTCCTCGTTCCCCTCCTCCACCATGCTCTCCTTCCCACCCTGAGCGCGCCGTTGCCGCTGCTCACCGTTGCCGCGCCCACCGCCGTCCCAACGATGCCCCGAGACGTCCAAGAGCTCCGCCTCGACCACGTCCTCCTCCTCACCGAGAAAAACGATGCCGGAAGCCCCTGGACACCGTCTGCACCGCCGTTCCCCTCGTCGGCCATCAAGGATTGTTGTTGTCGATTCCCCGCCTCCGGTGCCTCCCCGAGCTCCCCGTCTGCCTCTTCCGAACCGCTGTGATCCCCCGTTCGAAACCCCCCTTGCCTCGTCCTCTGTCGTGTCCCATAGCTAGCTTCACTGCCATGGCCGAGCTCGCCGCCGCCCTGCCATGTCGCTGCCGTGGCCACAGCCGCTGACGCCCGCTTTTGAGCTTGGAGTGGTGCTAGTTAAGCTCGCAGGAGTCTGTAGCACCGCCCGGTGATGAAAATGGTGCTCCACAGGCTCGTTTCGCATGTCGTCGGGGCTCTGTCGCCGCTGAACCTCGTCGCTGGCAAGATTCCGGCCGCCCCGCGACCCCATGTCTGGCCCATTGGATGCGCACGAGCAAGAGCTCCTCCCTGGTGCCAGCAGCGCGACCAACGGCCGTCCCTAACGCAAGTCTGGCGAGTTGCCGCCGTGGATTTGGTCGCCGCCGGCCGAACTCTGGCGACATCTGACATGGCACTGCAATTAGTTTTAACCCCCCCCCCCTAGTTAGCCACCTCACAGCCACTCACAGTGGGCCCTAGCCCTGGTCAAACCCCAGTCAGCGCAGGTTTTGACTCAGATTAGTACCCATGTCACTGACGTGTGGACCCCACACGTCAGGTTTGACCTAGACGGCGCCATGTTGACTTGCTGATGTCAGCATGACCTAGTGCTGACGCAGTAACTATTTTCTGGGATTTCAAATAAATCAGAAATGATTTATTTATTTCAGAAAATAGCTAAAACTTCTAAAAATCATAGAAAATAATCTATAACTCCAATGAAAATAATTTATATATGAAAAATGATCAAAAAATCCAAAGAATCTGTTTATGGCATTTTCATGCATGTTTGAACAACTTACAGCCATTGTTTAGGACAATTTGAATAAATGGCATTTGAATAATCACATAGGGAGTTTGAATTTGAACCTTTGGTTCAAACCAACTTCATTTAATATGGTTGCTAGTTGCATTAGCTCAATCAACAGCATATTGCCATGTCATTATCATGTATCATATTGTCGCATTGCATTGATTGTGATATTTCTCTGTTGCCGGTGTTTGTCCCCTCTCGGTAGAAATGGCTCCGACGATGAGATCGATGACACCGATGGAGAGCTATACTATCTTCAGAAGTGCCAGGCAAGCAAAACCCCATTGAGCATTCCGATACAATCCCACTCTCTCGCTCTTGCTCTCTTTTATTGCATTAGGACAACAACGATTCAACTGCTATTTGTTGCGATAGCTGAACCCCTTTTCCTCTGCATGACCTGTCATTGCCACAGTAAATAGTTGAAACCCACTAGCATGAGTAGGAGTTGTTTGAGCCATGATGTGCCTACTCATTCATGCTTTCTGGTTATGCATACTATCACTTAGAGTTGTGTCAGGTCTGATTCATCGGGGATGAATTGGATTGTGGTCATCATGTCCTACTGTTGAGAGCTAAGTGTGTGAACCCGATTTGGTAAAGGTAGCGATGAGAGGCCATGTAGGAGTACATGGTGGGTTGTCTCATTGAAACCGGCCTCGGGAACTGAGTTCTATGTTGGTTGATCCATGAACAGATACTACCACACGTTGGGCCCTGAAATATGACCCCGCTCGACTTATTAACTGCCCTTGTCCTCTGTACAGGAGTTGCAATTAGTTTCTGGTGTCTGTAGTATGCTGGAGGCCGTACGTAGCGCTGACCGGAGGGGTGGGCTGTGATGCGGTAGGCACGTCGCACGGTGTACCGGGACGCCCGTTTGGTGCCTCGGGAACCCTGTACACATCGTTCGGGGCCGTAAGTGCAAACCTCGGCCGGACTCCCTTCGGATGGAACCTGAATAGGCGATAAACCTGGACTAGGGACTTGTGTGGTTAGTCAGGTCATGGTCTACACCCACGTCGGCTTTCACTTGAAGTCTGCCGAGCACATGTCGTGTGCAGACGCTAAGTGGTGGAAACACGTGTGAAGAAGTACACCCCTGCAGGGTTACAAATGATCTATTCGAATAGCCGTGTCCGCGGTGAAGGACTTCTGGGTTGCCTATACAGTTCATAGACAAGTGAAAGTGGATACTCTAAAACGCGCAAGATAAGCGTGAGTGCTATGGATGGCCTTCTCGTAGGGAGACGGGAGCGGATCCATAGTGGTGTATTGATTGGTGAATATGTGGACTTGTGTGTGCCACCTCAAAAGAGTTACTTGCAGTCGTAGTTCAGGATAGCCACCGAGTCAAAGCTAGCTTGCTGCAGTAAACTCCACCACCCCTTTGTTGATACTGATGCATATGTAGCTAGTTCTGATGTAAGTCTTGCTGAGTACCTTTGTACTCACGTTTGCTTAATTTATGTTTTTGCAGAGAGACTTTAGTCTCACTAGTGGTTCTGCGTGGACTTCGACGTTTAGCTTGTTACCTCAGCTACGATCTTGTACCCTTGGGAGGGTCTTGTAGATAGTCAGGCTTCTCAGCCTTTTTCATTTGTAGTTGTCTGTACTCAGACATGTTATGCTTCTGTTGCCTGTATGCTCTGTATGTTGAGTCATGAGACCCACTGCTTGTAATAAATGTTATGATGGCTCTTCTGGGCCTTTATCTATATGAGTTGTTGAGTTATGTTGTGATGCCATGTTGTACAACACATACTTGCATGTTATGCGTACGTGTAATGTGTATTGCTATGTGTGGGATCTGACACCTAGTTGTTTACCCTTGGTAGCCTATCTTACAGGGAAATGCCTCCTAATGCTTCCACTGAGCCTTGGTAGCTTCCTACTGCTCCGGAACACTTAGGTTGGCCGGCATGAGTCCTTCTTCGTTCCTGTGTCTGTCCCTTCAGGGAAATGTCACGCGTTGTTCCTTTAAGTCCTTGTAGCTTGCTATGACTTGGGTTCATACGTTGATGACCGACACGTTCGTTGCTGGGTCGTGTATGCCTGTCTCTGTAATTTAGTGCCACTTTTGGTTTACAACTAGTCATGTCGGCCCGGGTTCTCTGTCATATGGATGCTAGCGACACTATCATATACGTGAGCCAAAATACGCAAAGGTCCCGGGCCAGGTAAGGTGGCACCCGTGGGGATACCGTGCGTGAGGCCGCAAAGTGATATGATGTATTACATGCTAGATCGGTGTGACTTAGGATCGGGGTCCTAACACTCCTGTCATTTTGGGGTTGTGGCAGTGTCCCGGGGAGTTGAGCTCCGAGGTGTTGTCGTCACAAATGTATCGTTGCGGTTCTAGAATACCAGAGGCAGCCGACATCGAAAACTCTTCTATGCATGTCTGGTGGTGAGATAACCCCGACGTCACCCAGTACTGGGTAGATAGTTCGGGAGTATTACCACAGCTAGTATAGCGGATGCGTTTCGAAGGTCCGAGGTAAACAGTTTCCAAAGGTGCCTGGTTATGTGTTGACGGATGGATACAGCTGGATGTAGGATTTATTAGTTGAGTGATATGCGGTGCTTCCTGTCATGCCCAAGATGTGATTCTATCCCGATCACGTGACTCATACGTGATTCGGGCACAACCGCATCTCAGGCGCTTAGCAAGATGGATATCATTACATCGTACCATTACATAAATGCATGGGGATACAACAATTCATACAAGAGACATGAATACAACAACATCAATACAAGGCATCCGACTACGGATGCAAACATGAAAAGCACAATGACATCCATCTGCTATCCCAGGCTGCCGACCCAGAACCTAACCCAAGACTGAAGAAGAAGAAGAAGAAAGAACTCCAACACAACGAACATCGCTCTCACGTCAAGTCATCGGAACCTGCAATTGCAACTATTGTTGTAGTATCTGTGAGCCACTAGGACTCAGCAATCCCATAACCATGGGTATCAAGACTAGCAAAGCTTAATGGGTATGGAAAAGGATAGTGGTGAGGTTGCAGTAGCGACTAAGCAATATATGGTGGCTAACTTACGAGTACCAGAATAAGATGAGCATCTACGCAAACAGTCGCAAACTAGTAGTGATCGCTAAAGATCCTGAACTAACTACGAGTCAAACATAACCCCATCATGTTCTCTTCTCAAAGTGAAAAGAGACAGTCACGGTTACTCACACGGTTGTGTGTTTTACTTCGGATCCTCTGTCAAGTTTTCTACAACCAGACATTAGCAAATTCCAATCTGCCACATAACCGCGGGCACGGCTTTCGAAAGGTCATAACCCTGCAGGGGTGTCCCAACTTAGCCCATCACAAGCTCTCACGATCAGCAGAGATAATAATAATATTACCCCTTATCTTAGGGAAGGCCCGATCAGACTCGGAATTCCCGGTGCACAAGACATTTCGACAATGGTAAAACAAGTCCTGCAAGACCTCCCGGTGTGTCGACACCCTGATAGTAGCTGCGCGTATCTCGTCTCAGGCCACGACCGGATGGGCGATGCTACAGGTAAAACCAGCCCTTGTGTTTCCCCAAGGTGGCCCTGCAGGCTCCCCGTTTGGGACCAACACCATTAGCACTGGGCCCCCTGCTATGTAGAAAGAATCCTCGGGTAGCGCTAACTCCCTATGCAATTAATTAATTAATTAAGTTTTTATTATGAGCAAATTAAAACCAATGTTGGGCCTTGCTGGAGGAGTTTTATTCAAAGACGAACTGTCAAGGGGTCCCCATATACCCAACCGTGTAAGGAACGAAAAATCAAGGAACATAACGCCGGTTTATCGGCTCCTAAGGTGGCATGAGTGGAACAAAACACCGAGCAAAAGGCCAAGCCTTCCACCCATTGCCAAGTATATAGGTGTGTTAATAAATAATAATAGATATTGTGATATTCCCAAAGCATCAAGTTCCAACATGGAACAATCTTCATCTTCACCTGCAACTAACAACGCTATAAGAGGGGCTGAGCCAGCGGGTAACATAGCCAAACAATGGTTTGCTAGGAAGGTGTCAAAGGTTAGAGGTTTCATGGCAACAAGGAGAGGGGCTGACAATAATGATGGGTAGCGCGACATATAACGATAGCATCGAGACAACTAAGCATGGCAATGATAGTAAAGGTATCCAAGGTGATGGTCATCTTGCCTGAGATCCCGCAAGGAAGAAGAATGAGTCCATGAAGAAGACGAAGAAGAAGCCTTGAAGATGAACCAAGTGTAGACGAACGAATCCTCACGATCGCAACGGAAAAGAACTAGCAAGAAGAAAGCACACAACAAGGTAAACACGCCACTCAAGAACATGACAAGATGCTCAACCATGTATGATGCAAGACATATATGATGCAATACATGGCAAGGGATGAGGCACACAAGAACAACACAAACCAACAAGTTTAAATGAGGACGGAAACAACATATAGCAATTCCGGTAAGTCCTCATATGCATATTTTGAAATGGGTCCAGACCTGAACAAACATTAAGTTAAAGTTTTTAAACAGCAAGTAAACATGCACCATGATGATCTACATGAAATTCTAGTCAAGTTTCATATAAATTTTGTTTAATTCGGAGCTACGGCCTAGAAGATATGAGCAAAACAAGACAAGCAAGGCAACGGTGCAAGATGCACCCAAACATCAAGCAAACACACTCCGAGCATGAAAACAACATGATATTATGCTTCTACATGCAAAACCACACAAGTTTCATATAGGACACGCTCAAAACGGAGCAATGGTTCATCACATACACACGAAACAAGATATAACAACAAGCTATCAAAAACAGCAACATAGCAACTTTGGAGCAAGGTAAATATATGCTACAGCACCCAAACATGATAACAAGAGGCATGGATGTGAAGTAGACATGATAATTAACAAGCATGAACTTAGAACACACCCAAAAGCTTGCTGGAACACAATTAAACAAGCATGGCAAGTTGCAATAAATTTATCCAGACTTAGTCAAAATCTGGGAAGGCAAAACATCATCACGATGCTGCCTTCGGAGGCACAAAACAACAAGCATATCAACTCCATTAAGTATATAAAGATCATGGACATGTAATAGACATAGCATACATCAAACAACTCCATTGGAGCAACTCCATAGGAGGCATGGCTCAATAACAACAAGCTTCACCAAATTGATCATGCTGATAAAAACCTGACAGGTAAATTTATAGCAACTTGAGAGCAAGAAATAAATAAGCTACAGCAGGCCAAATAAGCAAGAAAGGGCATGGATGGATAGACAATAACATGGACAACAAGACATGATCATTGGGTAACCCAAAGCAAGCATGGATTTGAGTGGGGCATCAAGCAAACATGGCATCAGGTTTAACAGATTCCAGACTTAGCAGTTTTTTCACTAAGTATAAAACAGCAACATTGGCATGGCATGTTTACAAGCTTGTTTAAGTCAAGAATATCATGGAAAAAGGATTGCACCACAGCAAAGACCATATTATTGTGCTTCTAGAACATATAGACATGTGGCATGAAGACAAACACACCAATAGCAATGAGCAAGTCATATCAGCATCTCATAACAAGTTTCAGCACTTAACAGCCACATGCACTTTTGCAATATAGATTAACATGGCAAGATGGCACCTAACATGTATGCTACAGCAACCAACATGTAGAGCACTTCACAAAGAACATTTTGACATATCATATGCTTCATTTGGATAAACATGAACAAAGTTATCATCACCACAAGCATGCAACAAAATGACTGTTAACATTAGTTTTAAACATATAGCACTCTTGCAATAAGGATTAGGCCATCAAGATGAACTCAAACAAGCATGCTACAATGGAACAGAATGAAGAGCATATCACAACGATCATTTTGACATATCATATGCATCATTTGGATCTACGAGCAAAAAGTTACAGCCACACAAACAAGGCAACATATTATGCAATCTTTGGGACTTAGTCATAACTTAGACAAGAGAGAGAGAAAACAGGTGAGCGGTGGATAGAATAACGTGTGCAGGGCGAAACTTTACGGGTCGGCGCTCACCTTGGGGCCAAAGCCCAGGTCTGGTGGATCGGGCCGGGGAAGGAGGCAGGCCGCCAGCTGGGCTAGAGCTGGGCCTCACGGGGCCGAGGCGCTGGGCCTGGTGGAGCAATGGCCCAGGAGGGAGGGGCTCCCTCGTCCTCCGCCTCTGCCCGACGTAGAGGTTGGACCGGCGGCGGCGCGGCGTCCTCTGGCCGGGGCGGACGACTACCGGCAGCGAGGAGCGGCGAGAAACGGCATGGCGGACCATATCCGGCGGGGAGCGACGAAATCCGGCGACGGCGAGCTCAAATCCGAGGCCATGGCGGTGGCTGAGCCCGGGGCGGCGGCTTGAGGAGTGGGCGACGAGGAAGCTCAGACGGCGCATCGGCGGGGCTCGGGGTCCGGCAAGAGGAGGCGGGACCGGCCCCGGCGCGGACTCCGGCGAGCTGCTGCGCGGGGCGGCGTGCTCGCGAGGCGAGGCGCTCGGGTGCGGGAGACAGGCGGCGGCGGCTGCGGGCTCGCGCGGGCCCGCGATGAGCTCCGCGGGCCGCGGCGATGTGGGCCCGGGGGCTGGCTGACGTGGCGCGCTCCGGTTGGTCGGGAGCGTCGCTGGGGTGACGTGGCAGATGCCGATTGGCTGCGGAGACGTGGACGCTGGACATGTATCGCGCGGGACGGACGTGTCCGGCTGCGCGAGGGAAGAGGCTAGGGTTTGCACCGCGAAAATGGAGGGGGAGGCACCTATTTATAGGTAGAGGGAGCTAGGAGAGTCCAAATGAGGAGCGGTTTTCGGCCACGCGATCCTGATCCGACGACCGAGAGCATGGAGGGGGTTAGAATGGGCTTGGGGGCTGTTGTGAAAGGGGTGATGGGCCAAAAGAGAAAGGCTTCCGACGGTTAACATGGTTAACCGTTGGGCTATCAAAGGAACTCCGAATGCGACGAAATTTGACAGGCGGTCTACCTATGCTATAATAGGTCCACACGCCAAGTTTCATCCCATTCCGAGAACATTTTCTGGCCACTCATAAAATAAATATTCGGAGGTGTCGTGGGCGCGTGCAAGTGTGTCTGGGATCAGAACGGACAACGGAGAGGACGGGCGGACTCGGACGAATGGAAGTTTTGAAAACATGAGGATGCAACACACACGATGACAAGGCAAAGATGCAACACACAAGTAGATGACATGGCAATGGCGACGAATAACTGGCTCACACCTGGCACATAGGTCTCAGGGTGTCACAACACTCCCCTACTAACAAGAGATCTCGTCCCAAGATCTTAGGAACGAGACGAAAGAGAAAAAGGAAGAACAAAGTTCTTTGATGACAAAAGAGTGAAACCAAAGAACCTTGAGAGCTTGAATAACTTGAAAGAAAGGATACAACGAAGAAGAACAAAGTTGCAAGATTTCGTTAGACAAGAGGAAGAAGGAATATGACGAGAACCCAGGAGGTTGAAAGGCACGAAAAAAGAGCTGGAGGAACAAGAATGAATTCGAAACCACTCCGGTTAATAAGAGAAAGAAAAGGTATTCAAATGAAGGAATTCGGGCAGCACTCCGACTGAAAATGGAAGGGATAGAACATAAACTCGAGGAGAAGGAATAATAACAATTGCCTCGGAAGAATTAAAAAGTGGAATGAAAGAACGGATAAGAGAAGAACAACTTCGAGCGCGAGTGAATTCGGACGAGAATCTTGAAGAGAAAGACTTTAACGGAGTCATCGAGAAAATCAACAACAAAAGAATAAGCTTGTTGTGGACTTATGAAAAACATCTCAAAGCTTGAGGTGAATTATGCCGCAATGAAAAGATTTGAATGGATGAGATGAAGGAAGAAATGCAAAACTCCATTGAAAAGAATACAGAGGATTATTTGCACTCGAGAGGCAAAAGGATAAGAATGCTTGCGCTGCTCCACAAGGATTGCTCAATATATTTGAAGAAAGAATTAAATCATGAAGAGACACCAAGAGGAACTCCAGTAACAAAAGGATGATGATATAGAAATGAAGGACGAAAAGAATAAGATTAAAGCCTTGTGATGATTAGTCGGGGTTCCGATGAGAAGGCCGAGAAACAATGAACTCCGGGAAGAAAGAATAAAACACTTGGGATTAGAATTTAGTCGTCAAGAACAAATTCTGAAGGGAAGGATTAAATCAACTTGATGAAAAGAATAAGAATTATGTTATGTTTATCCTCCACCAATTAAATTGATGAGAAGCAATGGATTCGCATACTACTTATTCCCGTTGAAATGATTAAAGAGGGATATATCGCGAACTTGCGACAATCTTCATGAAGCACCGGTAGGATTGGAATAAAAATGAATGAATTGATATGATAGCACCGGAAAGAATTGTTGAACGAGTCGCCATAAAGAATTAAGCCGAGTGAAGAAAAGAACAAACCACCGTAACGAATTGAAATTGAGTGAATACGATGAATCTCCGGGAAGAATAAAGCACTTGGGGAATTTAAAAATGACGAGAACGAAGAGATCGTGAACTGATTAAAGAATACTTGAACGAAGCACCGGACGAATATGAAGACGAACGAAGAGGCATCGATGAAGAATATTTGGAGGACGAAATTGAAAACTGAGGACGAAGAAATCTTCTGATATGATGACCTTCGGAGGAACACAAAGAAGAAGAATTCATGAAATACTCCGGAAGAATGAAAAGAAGAAAGGTTGAACCAACGATGAAAAGAATTAGAAGCGATCTTGAAGAAGGCATATGACTGATGGAATCCATACCTACGTCACACTTCAAAACAATTTGGAAACACTCCGGAAAATTAGAAGAGTCAGGTAAGATCCTAGGAAAAATGATGTGGGTTATGAGCCCACCGAAGAGAAAAACCACCGTTGAGAATTGATTGACAAGAGGAGATGATACACCAGAAATGATTCAAAGACTCGAATGAGGTGACAACCTTGAATTAATTGGAAGACAGACGAATCTCCTGAGAATGTCTTCAGAACTCCGGAATTATCAAATGGTGAGAGGCGAACGAGCAATTGGAAACATTTGAACTGAGGAAAAGAATATGAAGAACACTGAGAACAAATTGAATTGGAACCATCGAAAAAGAAGAAGAGGTGAAGAATATCAAACGAGAGGAGAACTCATCGGAGAAGAAAAGAGATGAAGGATGACGAACTAGAAGAGAAATCACCGGTTGAAACAATTGATGAAATGAAGCAAAGACTTCACACGAGTAGGATGGATACTCAATTAAGGACTCCGGCTTCGAGAAGCAAAAAGGGTGGGTGGGTGGGAAAAGAAATACCACTTCGGACGGGGAAGACAACACGGGTTGGAAAGAACTGAGGGTTGAACTTGCAAAGAAGAAGAGGGTCGAATCCACTTGACGAGAGATGCACCAGATGAAAGAACTGACAACGCAACGAACGAAAACTAACCGTGTGATCCTAACAAAAATTGAAGGGGAGAGGAGTAATTCAAAACACCTACGTCAAGATTCCTTACCAGAGCGACGAAGGGGTAGGGGAGTAAAAAGAATTCCTACAATCCGATATAACTAGACTCCGAAAAAGTTTTCTGCTAGACTCAACAACGGCCAGACTACGATCAATCAAGGGGGCATGTGACGCCCGGATAGTTAAGCTACAGTAACCCTCTACTAATGACGACACGTCACCACAATTACTGTTGGTAATCTCGTGTTAGTTCGAAAACGATCCAAATTAAAATTTGAATTAAAAGAAAACATAAAAGTTTTCAAACATTAAAACTAAAATGTTCGGGACGTATCAAATAAATCATAAGGAATTATGGTGGAGAATCCTTATTTTTATAACATATTTGAATGCACCAAAATGATTGAAACCGCGGACAAAACAATTAAGTAAATGCCTTTGGTATTTTATAAAATATTAAACTATTTTATTTTGTTGCCTAACTTATGTGGGAGTGGCATACTTATTAACACTAAAATTTGGAACTGCCTTTATAATTTACAAAACTAAAATAAATGGGGAACTAAAATAAACAGAAAAGAAATTAATAAAAGGAAAACACAAAACAAGCAGAAAAATAAAAGAAGGAAGAAACCCCC